>CM039133.1:12025228-12625228 GCA_022036555.1 Microstegium vimineum
AGCGAAAATCAATTGGTGGATATCTTCACTAAACCACTCGATGAAGCAACCTTTTGTAGGTTGATAAGCGAGTTGAATGTGCTTGATCACTCTAACTTCCCTAAAAGATGATCTTGTGTGAACCAACCTTGCATCATGTGTAATATAATCATGTTAAATTAGTAATGCTCATAGGCTTGGCTAACATGGTTGGAATAACCGTTCTTGAACATGTGAAGAAGTCCAATCATGGTTTAAACTTGCAAGCAACCTAGATTCAAAATTCTTGTAATGCATTGCATGTGCATGTGTTGTTTATCTTTGCTTTTCGGTTAAGTTTGAGCATCCTCTGTGTTCGTCCATGTAGGGGGAGCACTCCAAGATCAAGTCATTACTTTAACCCTCTTGTGGCCATATGATGTCTTCTTGCAAGTTTCCATTCGAATATTTTGAGCTAAAACTAAATCTAAGCCTATGGAAAACTATTTGAAAAGGAGAGCTTGAGAGATGGTTCTCATATCAAGTCCAATCAGGTGTTATTTGGATCTTATTTGGATTGGAACCTGGTTGGGAGAAAGATGCAAAAATCAGATTTGAAAAATTCTATTTAAAAGGCGTCGGACGCTGCCGACGGACGCTCGGCGCCAAATGCTTCAGCGTCCGTCGCGATCGTCCGGAGATTAAAGCCACTCTGCAAAGGGGCGTCAGACGCGTCTGGCGCTCCATGGAGCTCTCTGGTCCTCTCTGTTCGTGCGCCGGACGCTTCACAGCGTCCGCCACCAAGGCGTCAGACGCGTTTGTCGCCTAGGGGAGCTCTCTGTTCCTTTCTGTTAGCACGCCAGACGTTGTGACCTAGCGTCTGTCGCCCCCGATGGAGCGTCCGTCGCAAACTAATAGAGTGCAAATGTTTTCGAACACTCTTCTCCTTCAGTCAGTTTCCCACTTCTCTCCGTACGCCGCGCCGCCCTAACCTAACCACCGCTTTCTCTCTTCGCCACCACCGTAGCTCTCCGCGCCCTCACCCACCACCGCACCGCACTTCACCACCGGTGGACTTCAGATCGAGCGCCGCCCCCGCCCTCTGCTCTCTGCTCTGCACATTTTAAGCCAGGCAGAGGAGCCCCTGCCGCCATCTTGCCGGAGACCTCTAGCGCCGCCTGAGCCTCCGCGGATTTCAGTTGAGATTTCCTTCCTAGAGGTGATTCCTCCTTGCCGTGCTGATTAGTGTCTCTGCATTCTCTCTTCCAAAGGCTATCCACCCATTCACCCTGTTTACCCTTATCCTCTTTATCCTATCTGGTTATGGATTAGAGTGGTGATCGACTGAGTCTTTCTCATCCTCTCTTTTGGGTCTCTGATCAGAAGTATGGTTGACAGATACGGTCTAATTTCTTATCCTATTCATGCTTCACCATAGACTTTTCTCACCCCTATATATATGCTTATGGTTATATACTCTACCTATCTATCGTACAGGTGACAGTTTGGATAGTGACAGTATAACTCGGGGCAAAGCCCGCGAGTAAGGAACGAGGCAAAGCCTCAAGAGTGTCAGTCCAGGGCTGTCGAGCCACTCTTGCTTGTGTGATGGATTGTCAGAGGATTGTTTGCAGTGGTTGATCATGCCAATAACGAAGAACGCCGGCCCCGTTCCTGGTAGTGGTGGTGACTCTCCAGCTCCACCGCGTCCACCCACTGATCGGGGAAGGGGCAAGCAGAAGCTTGTGACGAGGAAAAGGAAGAGGCCACTTATGGATCCTAACTCCGCAGTAGCAGTTGCAGTGGCAGAGGCAGCAAAGATTGCCGAGCAGGGCGGATGTCGTGCCGGTCTGAGGATCTTTCCTCGCCGTGGAGCGCGTTGTGAGTCCCCCTCTCAGGCAGAGGCAGAGGTTGAGTCCCCAGAGGCTCTAGAGGCAGTAGAGGCTGAGCAGGCAGACCCTTCGGGGCATTCTTTAGTGCAGGAGCTGATGTCCAGACGAGTGACATGCGCTCGTGGTTCGTCGCCTCCTCCTAGGCCTGATGGACCATGGCGTAATGACAGACCTCCGCCGAGACCTCGAGTGCCAGATCCAGTGAGGTACAATGTTAAGGACATGTCAGCTAAGAAAATTCAGGATATGCGATTTGCTGACTTTCAGACTTGGTTTCCAACACAGCGAGACCCTCGTGCCGGTCCCGAATTCTACACGACTGTGCACGAGGACTTCTACAGAGCCTACGTTGAGACACGTGCACCGCTACTGGCACACAGAGTCTGTCCCCTGCAGTCGATCATAGAGGTCGGTGGTCCGATTATAGCTCAGCACCTTGAGTACCTAGGTGGCTTGACAGGCTTGATCGGTAGGGTTGGGAACTATCAAGAGGACTGGGTCAGACAATTCTATGCTTCTCTGTGGGTCTCACCTGACCATGTGTTCCTAAACTTTGCTTTCAGAGGTCAAGACCACAGGATTTACGCGACCCGTTTCCGTGAGATCTTTCACCTAGAGGCTTCAGAGACACGGATTCACTCTTTGTGCTATGGTGACCAGGACGCACCATGTCGTCCTCATGAGGGAGAGGTGCCCTCAGTGGTGTTTGTGCGTCCTTGCTTCAAGGCACCATTCGAGGCAGGGTCCAATCGTGGCACTCGTGAGCTCACGCTGATTGCCCGCATTCTGAATGAGGTGATTAGATGGACTATTCTACCCGAGTTGGAGCTCGTGATAGTATCACCCGCCTGCAGTTGTGGCTCTTGGCACATATTGTCCGCAAAGAGAAGTTTGACTTATGGGACTTGATTGTTATTGAGATGAAAGATATCATAGCTTCAGGATTCAGTGGTCACTGGCAGCTTCAGTACGCACATTGGATATCCTATCTGATGGTTGCTCGTGGTGAGTCTATCTCCCAGCTTACCACACTCACCCGATCTGACACCGTCTTTCCTGAGTATAGCCTGAGTTAGTTGGTGAGTCATAGTGGCAGAGGTCGCTTGAGGCGTCAGGGACCGCACACACGTCAAACAGGTGTTCCACCTGAGTCAGCGGTTCAGCAGGAGGCAGTGGCTCCTAGCTTGGCAGATGATGAGCTTGTAGAGCTGGATGCTTAGATTGACGCTGCTGCCGATGATGCCTATGTTAATGATATTCCTTCTAGCAGCTCAGATGAGGACTATAGGCCGATTCCAGAGTACGCACCCCGGTCTCATGACCAGGAGGCCGGTGGGTCAGGTTCAGGGTCAGGCATCTGAGAGGCTACCATCCTTTCTCTTCTGACCAACATGCAGCAGGAGCAGGTAAGACAGGCAGAGGAGCAGAGGAGACAGGCAGAGGAGCAGAGGCGACAGGCTGAGGATGTCAGGAGACTTACCGCTCAGCAGCTAGCAGCTCAGGCTGAGGCTCAGGGTCATCAGGATGAGATTCAGTGCCACTCTCTTTCATATCAGATGCAGCAGGTTGAACTTCAGAAGACTCAGACTTTGCTTCTTGAGCGACTCCTTAGCTCGAGCTCCGGGCAGACCATCACTCCACAGCTTCAGTTGCCCGGGGTCTCACAGCAACAATAGTTCACCTCTCAGCCACCTCAGCCGCCAGTGTCAGTAATGCCGACGCCAATATTACACTCCGGAGGACAGATGAGTCATGCACTCACCTCTCCACCCTTCCAGGCACCAGTTTCTCCATAGTGCCAGTCTCCGCGGAGCCAGGTGTCCTCTTGGTTAGCTTATACCGGCGACTTCCAGTCAGGCTTTACACCTGTCCGGGGAACTACCATTGCAGAGGCCTCACGAGAGCTCACAACCTCCTACAGGGAAATCACAGGCGAGGACTCTCTAGCACCAGCAACTCAGCATGAGACTCCGCCAGCAGAGGCTGCGGTGGATCCTCTGGCGACGGGCACTTACCTCTCTTCAGTTGCCTCGTCGGAGATCGCACCGGATCAGTCCACTCAGACCGCCACCACTCCTCCAGCTGCAGTTCAGACAGATGCTATCTCAGTTGAAGTGGAGGCAGTTGAGTCAGAGGCTCTAGTCCAGGCACAGGAGCAGGCAGAGGCCGTCACAGTGGCAGTATCTTCACCGCCTCAGTCCTAGCTAGCCGAGCTTGTTGCAGCAGTATCTCTTGTTGCTTTGGCAGTGATACTACTCCCCCCGCCTCGAGTTTTCACTCGTCGGGCTCCTAGACCCACTTCCACAGAGGCAGGACCGTCAGAGGCACCAACTAAGCCTCAGGGGGAGCCAGTTGAGTCAGCAGCTCCAGAGCTTACAGTGTCTGTTCCAGATGACACCCCAGCCGAGCCGACTCTAGCAGAGCCAGAGGCAGATGCTCAGTCAGATGATTCAGATCTTGAGGACTTCATCCTGCTCGACCGCCAGGCTACAGCTACTTCGACTCCACCTCCGGCTCCTGACGCTTAGTTGTTGATGCTAGACGCCAAAGGGGGAGGAGAGTCGAGTATCAGAGATAGGGGGAGGGTTTTGATTCTTTGTGTGATTTTATTTTCCCCGTACTCATGCATCATGTCTATCTTACCTGCTTTTGTGTATATGTGTGATGGAATGATGTTTGTGAGATACTTGTGCTTGTGAGACATACTCTTGTTTATCACTAATATATGTTGTGAGTTGTCTCTTGTTCATGATATGTCTCTATGATCTAATGGTTATTGAGCTTCCGCGCTATACTCCGATACATGCTTGAGAATATCATGAGGTACTCCGTTTCCATATTCATATTCAAGAGTACCATGCTTGTGATTTGGTTTGGGTGAGCAAGTACGCTTCATTATCAATTCACTAACCCTTTCTCAACCATTCCAAACCATTTGAAATCCTAACCTTTCACTCTCATATCTCATACTCGAGGACTATTGTCGTCAATCACCAAAAAAGGGGGAGATTGAAGAATCATGGCTCTATTGGTTTTGGTGATTAACAACAATTAGCGATTATTATGGCTAACGTGTGTATCGCAGAGGCTATGTGTAGCTTAGCCATAGTGATCAACATGAATGGGCATCAATGGTTATCACTTAGCCCCCAAGATGGATATTGTTTCGGATTTTAAAGAGACATGATGAAGACCCTAGAATGATAGGCTAAGTGCCATAAGGTGATGAAGGGCATTTAGAAATAGAAAGGGCTTCTATTTGATCTTTGACCGTACTATTAAGAGGGGTTGAGATTAGTAGCTTGACTTAGGAGAGCTTCATGACTTAGGTGTGGTGCACACTTGACAACCTTAGCTCTAAGCAAGCCTATGGTGACCGTAAGATAGCCTAGAACAACTTCCATATTCATCGCAACGAAAACCGAAGTTGAGGGAGTTGTTTTCTGAGCGTCGAACGCTGAGCTCTAGGGCGTCGGACGCTGTCTGGCACGCCAGACGCTGGCGCCGGACGATGACGTATGCACGCCCTACCGTCCGGTGGTGTTACAGAAAGCTCCAGAGATGTCCATTTTGCGACGGACAAGTCCGTCGCATGGGCGTCGGACGCTCGCGAGCGTGCGGGAATATTTTCCCAGAAACCCGAGAGCAGCTAGTTTGCGCCGGACGCTATGAAGCAGCGTCCATCGCAAAGCGTTGGAGCGTCCAGCGCCTGCTGACGTGAACAGGAACTAGCCGCTGGGGCTAGCGATGGAGCGTCCGTCGCCAACTTGAAATGCCAGCCCGAGGCAGTTTTTTGAGGGGCTATTTATAGCTCCTCACCCTTCTCTCCCACCTTACCTTTGCTCATTTCAGTTGCTGAAGTTCTTAAGAAGGTCGGGAAGATAGCAAGAGCCCTAGAGAGATAGAGTGATTCGCGAATCCATCCATCCTCTCCTCTAGTTCATCCAAGAGTTCAAGTGTGCATCCTCTAGTTGTGAAGCTTGAGTGAGTCAAGCGAAGATCGAGGCTTGTTACTCTTGGTGATCGACATCGCCTAGACGGTCTGGTGGTGCTTGGGAGGAAGGTGATCGCCGGAAGATTGTCGGTAGCCCTTCTCCATCGACTTGTGATCGGTTGTGGGCGGTTCACCGAGCCGGAGTGGCGAAGAACCAGCCCGTAGAGAGCACTCATCCCTTGCGCGGGATTGAGGGGGAGCTATACCTTGCGAGGTGCTCCAACGAGGAGTAGGGGGGAGTGTTGACTCCTCGATACCTCGGCAAAACATCGCCGTGTCAAGCATCTCTTTCCCTAGCTCTTTCATACCACATTACCTTCCGCACTTGTCTTTCAATTCACACTAGAATTGTGTAGGAGGTTTTCGCTTTCAATTGTCTTGCTACCGCTTTCTAGCTAGGACACACAAACGGTAGACACTAGGGGGTTAATTGGCTCTTGCTAGGTTTAATTCTTGTTTAGAAATTTAAAGGAGTCTAATTCACCTCCCCCTCTTGGGCATCTTGATCCTTTCACACACGCACCATCCGTTTTTTGTAAAAAAAAAGTTAAGTTATGTTACACGTGGCTGTAATAAGTCTGTCCATACTCTGGCTTAATTAAGTTATGTTACACGTGGCTGTAATAAGTTTGGCCATCCCCTGAAAAGTTAAGTTAATGACTTGATGACATTTTCGTTTGAAATCGTTTTTATCAGCAAATTATGTTTTAAATTTTCATATATTGATTTAGTTTTTTAAATTTTATTAATGACCTCGGATGAACATACGCCCAATACCATAGCTGTGGTGCTCGACCAGCTATATAACTCTTCACATTTCAAATTGTTTTCATTTGAAATCTTTACATATTGAAAAATGATTCATACAAAAGTTCAATACAAAAGAGTAGCATCCTACACTTAGTCACAACTAACTCTGTAGCATAGTATAAGGTGGGGCTCAAGCAAAGCAAGAGGTGCTAAGGTCGAATCCCATGCATGTGCCTACTCCTTGCCAACTGACCCGAGGCTTTCCTAGCACGGGCATCTAGAAATCTATTGTGGCATGGTCAAAAACATCAGCCACCATTGATTTCCAGAGTCATTTTATTGTAGGTGGTTGTTGGAAGACTGATCACCTCTAGAAATCGATTTCACTGTTATTAAAATGTTTTCTGTGGTAGTGTAAAATTTTCATACTGTCCTCAGTAGGGCTGCCGTATGATTACGAATTCTTCAGGTTTGATTTTTTTCTTATCCCGTGTGTCGCAAGCACACGCTTCATTCTAGCTTCGTCCTCTTATATGACTTCTGACTGGTATACCTACTGATCAGTACTCCAGTATGATTATTCTCCTCTAGCAGTCATAATACAGTAGCAGTCCCAGCTGACCACTTATGCATGCAGCGGAAAGGCACTCCAATATTGTGTGCCGTGTGCAACTGACTGGTCTGCTACTCCCCTTTGCTCTTGTTACACTGCTTGAGAACAAGTTCCTGACATGGGTTTATGGTGATCCCTATTACCCTAATCTATTCGTCTTCAACTGGCCTGCATTAGCAGGATCCATGTGGTATCACAGCGTACAATGCTGGGGCTCCACATGTTATCCCGATGCCTCTCAGGTCTGTCTAGTCACAATACTCTTGTCTTGTTTCCCTGTTTGATGAAAAGAGCAAAAACGATGTTCATGTGTGCACTCCATGAACCACTACATGTCCCCCTTTTAGAGCTTTGATATTTTGTTCCTCATCGTCCAACCGAGAGGCATATATATATAGATTCTTGCGTAGTAGTCCGTTAATAAGGCATTTACTCACACAAGTGTGCAGTGAAGCCCACTACCTAACACGCACGAGGCAGGCAGGACGCAGAGCCAGTGACTTTGATTCCGTGCCCATAAAAGCATGACACGTTAATACGATGTGGCCAGTAAGTCACACGTACTTGTGATATCAATATGCTAATTTCTTTCCATTGAACTCTTATATCTGCACCTAAAAATTGTAGTTTTGTCATGAATAATTTTCACATCATTCCTCCTCATTCTTTGGTAGCAGAAAGAAGAAGGAAGACACCAGAAAGAAAAAAAATGATCCTCAATTCCACCTATAAAAATGTTGGCCGTCGTTCGTTGGGCAATTATTCTCAGACCATTTACCGAGTGTTTGTCTCGTATGTTCAGTGATTAACAAGTTAGATTTTGAGTTGTGCTATTCCCAACATGGGTACTATTTTATAATGCATAGTGCTTGTAACGTAGTGATGTACCCTGTTCTAGTTCTAGATTCCAAAATAGAGTACTAGGATGATGAAAGAAAATTAGTTCCCAACCATTATGAAGATTAGGATTGCATGTAATTTTCAAAAATAATACAAGTTTTTGTTAGCTTATAATGTATATACTGTTCCTTATGTACAAGCTTTTAAAATGTGTGTATAGTTTCATACATTTCAATTTGTTATGTATGTATAATACCCGAATGGAAACTTATATGTATGGACATAGACATATATTACTAGCGTAGAATGCATATGCAAAAACCTAATTCAAACGAAAAATAATTAATTTGAAAAGAAACCATAAAATAAAAGAAAATAAAAATACTTTTAGTACCGGTTGACAGCACCAACCCGGATTAAACGTGCCAGTCGGAGAGAAACGTCTAAGGTCCAATTAGTCCCGATTGATATTAAATATCAGAACTAAAGTTCCCCTTTCAGTCCCAGTTCCCTAACCTAAAACTGTAACACCCGAAAACTTGCATTCTTTGAAATAGACTAAAATTGAATTAAATGCATTTTCAGTGGGCATTATAACCTAGGAAAAATAATTAAGATTTCATAAAATAAAAGTCACCATAACCTTAGAAACATTTATGTTGCATACATACTGCTGCATAGTGTTCTTGTTTGTATGACTTTTCAAATTTCAAACTAGAGATCAAAAGGTGCTTTGAAAATGGTTTGAAGTTCAAGAAATAAAAGAAAAAAGGATTTCTTTTCCCTCTCTCTCTTTCTTCCCTTCTGGCCCGAGGCCCCCTTTCCCTCTCGGCCCAGTTTTCTCCCCCGTGTGTTTTGGGCCGCTGCCCCGCGCGCCGGCCCAGCTCGCGCCAGAGCTCGCACTGCCTGACGTCACGGTCCCGCACCTGACCCACGGGACCCGCGCGTCAGCCTCACCTCCACCTTCCTTCTTCCTCCCCTCTCCCTTCCTTTCTTGTGCGCAGGCATTTTGCTTACCTGCCGAGCGCGATTGGAGAAAGATTGCTCCCTTTCCTTTGCCGTCGAGCCCCCGGGCTATAAATGCCGAGCCCCGCACCCCTTCCGCCCTCATCCCAAGCACCACAGAGCCGCCAGTCTCGCCCGCAAGCCTAGAGCAGAGCCGCCGCCGTCGTCCCTCCGACGCCGAGCCCCTCCGCTCCATTCATCCGCTTCACGAGTCCCGCGTTGTGGTAAGGAGAGCCCTAGGAGCTCGACACCCCTCTCTAACCCCTCTGTATCGCCTATCCCTCGTCCACCGTCTACCCGAGCCGCCACACCGCGTGTGCACCTCGCTCTCGGGCAAAATCGGAACAACCAACCCCGAAATCACGTTCGCCATCTCTTCCTCTCTCCCTGTCCTTTCGGCGTCGCGTATTGTGCACTATAGCGGCGTATCGAGTTGCGCCGCCCAAGTCCGGCCATGGCGCCGCCGTCTTCTCTGCTTCCGGTGGCCGCGCCACCGCTCTCTCCCCCGATCTAATCCCATCCGTCCATCTTGGATCAGATGGCTCTGAAACCTCCATACCGGTTCGGCCGACACATTTGCAAAAGAAACCCTCATGTTTTTAAGTGTTGACCCGCAGTCCTTGGTCCGTTTTAAAATAAAAAGAATTTGTTTTATTCTGAAAAAGAGTTCAAACTAATTACACATTTGCCACTGATTTTCTTTTAACTATAAAATGTTCATTTTAACTCCGTTTTGATTCATTCAAATTGCGTTAGGATCGTATCAACATAATCTACGTGTTAGTTAGTTCATAGATAATGTTAGACAACTTTTAAAATTATTTAATTGCTTAGCCTCTTTTAAACTCAAGTTTAATCCACGAATCTTGTTTAGAGCATATCTTCTTCGTTATAGCTCCGTTTTTCGTGATCCAAACGTCGATGTGATCGTAGTAAGACGTAGATCAGTTTTATAAACTTTTAATCTTGTTTTACTACTGTTGGTGTACTGTTCTAATCTATAGCCTTGTTTGCTTGCATGTTATGCCTCGGTATGATTGTATGTTGATGTAGTGATCGAGTATAGACGGTGAGCAGTACGTGGATGACCAGGAGGATTTCTTTGTTGAGCAGGAGCAGTAGGAACCGTTTGAGCAAGGCAAGTATTATATGGGATTCATGATGGTTTTTAAATCAAATCATATGCATGTGTCTAATTTTGTTACCATACGGTTTACCTAGAATTGTTACCTTGAACCTTGGAATCCTACGGTTTACTTTGCATATGGGTAGTTATTGCTAGTGCTCCATTAAATAAGCATGATCTTTAATCTTGATTAATGACTATATGGAATGATAAAGTAAAACTTGACTTTTTAGCAACATGGATTTAGGACCCTATCTGTCAGCAAAAGCTGGAACATACAGTACAACCATGAGAGCTACATGGCTCTGGCTTTAGTTCAGTATTAGGGTCACTCTCTCGCATGTGGCGGTTCATGAAAGTTTCCATTGCCGAGCGGTTGCGGGGTATGGCCGGAGTGGCTACCGCTGCGCGTGTGTACCATCGAGGAGTCCTCGTATACCCCTTGCTCGTGGATCCATAGTGTCTGTTGTATGTCAGCGAGCCCCTTTGAAAGACTTCATAGTGTACCCTACCTTTTCACCTCGGTAGTGTTATGAGAGTTATAAACCCAGGCATATGGGCAACACGACTCATGGGTAAAGATGTACAACCTCTGTAGAGTGTTAAAAATTGATATATCAGCCGTGCTCACGGACACGAGCGGCCCGGAAAATTCACAGAAACTTTGTTTATTTGTTGTTTATTATTAATCACTTTATCATGATATTATGTTATTCATTCATTTATTTATATGATCATGAGGTTTAATTTGGGGGCTTAAGCATAACCTATGATTTACCACTTGCAAAGTTTTGTTATAAACTAAAAATGCTTACCGCAGTAAACCATGTCAACCTTTTGAGCCTCATGAACCTCATATATACTTCTTGAGTACTAGAAGTACTTACGCTTGTTTACTTTTCATATTTGGAAAAAAATGCCGGATGGGTACCAGATTATTAAAGTTATGAGGAGTATCCTAAGGACTACTAGGTTTGGAGTCAACCAGTTGACGTCCCTGTGCGATGGAGCTTCGCGAGAGTTATCTTTTATTTCCGCTGTTATGTAATAGACTTTAATTAGATACTTATTCGTTATGTAATAAACTGTAATGGTACCTTTTTGATAATTTGTCGGCTTATGTGTGTGACTGATCTCTGGGCACACATAAAGTTTATGCATCCCGTTTTGTCTTTAAAACTGGGTGTGACAGATTGGTATCAAAGTCGTGTTGACTGTAGGACGCAAGCCTAGTTAGAATTGGTTCTTAGGAACGCTCTTTTCATGTTTTTTATACCTTGTTATTATTTGCTAAAACTATTACTCATCACAAAAATTATGTTATCTTGATTCTAATTTAATTCTCATCTTTGCTTTTCTATAGATGGCCCGCAACAAGAAGACCGCTCGCAAGTCCACTTCGCGAGAGTGCTTGATTCGCAGTCCCAGTTAGAAAACCAGGACCAAAGGGATTTTCCAACCAGGACTGATGATCAGTCCTACACCAATGGTCACCTTCAGCAGATTTTAGATAAATAAACATGCATATTCAAGGAACAGCCATATATTCCCTTTGCATCGACCAATGAAATAATCTAGTTTGTTTTAAGGAACAACCATATGCATTGGTCGGTACAGAAGCTGGGATATTAATATATTCCCTTTTCTAAAAAAAAATATACACACCTCCTCTCACGGTTCCTCATATCGCATGTGGCAACACAAATACTGTATTGTACATGGAGGGGGCAGTGCAGGGTAGCAATTCCTCAGCTAACACAACAAAGAATGCATGACACACGGCGCATCAAGGAGCTATAGTGTCAGCTGAGAAGATGAGACGTGTAATCTAGTGGGTAGGATTAGGAGCCATCAAGAACTACACTCCCTCAAGATAATGGTTGTTAATTTGTTATTGTCACTTCTAATGTGGAAAAGCCTCAAGCATATCTTGACTGGACTAGGACAGATCTCATGGAGCGGATGCTTAGAGAAACTGCATGTAGCATACAAATCAAAAGAGGTGCATGGAGGAGGGAGAAGGCTGTAGCTTGAAAAGAAAACATTGTGGAGCAGTGAAGCCAAGTAAAACTTCCAACATGCTAGTGGCGAGAGTTAGGCAGTTAGCACAATCAGCTAAGCTTAAATTAAAATACTATTTTCTTAACATGCAAAAGTTACACAAAGGAGTAGGTCAAAAGCCAAGATGGATCAGCATTTCATCAATATTGTTAGTCCTACAGTATGATGGATGTAGGATTGCACAAAACGCTCGAGCATAATGGGTAAGTTAGCACAGAAAGCTAGACACGCTGCAGCTGCTCTGATTCTTCTAAGAGGAACTAATAGCGTCTTTGGATTAACGGACGCACCGATCCAGAATCATATGAACATTATCTGTTTGGTTTGAATCGCACATGTTGAACGGATCTGTTACCAACCTGTCCTCCATAGTCTTCCCACGTGCTAGCCTAATTTTGACGGAATGACCGAATCCTCAAAAGATCGCTGGACGACATGCTGCAACCCCAATGACGGATGAATTAGTTCAAAAATTGCGACAATACACCGCTCCATTGTGCGGGCTTGGTGGTGTAGGGGGACCGGGTGCCTCCATTAGTGTGGCCTTCCGTCGCTTCCATCAACATGAATGAGCCGCTCACAAATGGATACATACAACACATGTCAAGACAATTGCTGCAAAACCACTCGAAGGCCGTTTTGAGTCCAACCGCACAACAAGCGAAACATTTCGTTTTCATTTCTCCAGCAAACAAACCTCTCTGTAGATGACTCTTCCGATTCTTTTCTAGCATCGAATGCGTTTCCACCAAACAAACGGGCCTTAGTGGTGTCCACTACAATGTTACAACCAAAATGGAGACTAGCATACAATGATCCAGAGTTTCATTCAACAAAGATGGGTGGTGTGTTGTTATCGGTATCTGAAAGGAAGTTTGTGGAAGTTGCATTGGAAGATGATGGCGAATGTGACCATATATGTCGTCACTAAATCTGATGCACATTGCTTGTTAATTGTCTCTCACCTTCCAGGAGGGTGTCTTACAGCACACAGAGCTACTGATTGCAATGTGATTGAATGAAGCGAAGTCGACTTTGGTACACGTGGCTGTAATAAGTCTGTCCATACTCTGGGCTTACTAATGACTTAGTGTGCACTGTGCAGTTAAATTGCCAGTAGTGCACTATTATGACTGAAATGCAATTATGTTACAGAGTTGGACAGTAATGGACAAAATGATGGCTTGTACTTTTCATATCGAAGTAGATGAAAACAAACTTTAGATCAAAGTTGTAGAACCTGAAGAAATCTACAGCTCCATACTTGATGACATTTTCGTTTGAAATCATTTTTATCAGCAAATGATGTTTTAAATTTTAATATATTAATTTATTGATGGAGCTATATAGTGAACAACATGTAGTTGTTCGTGCATCACCTTGGTTTGTAGTAGACTATAATGGCTTGATGTACATGGCAGTGGTTAGTATGGTGTGTGGGACTACATCAGTAGATGGCACAATAATTAAAATGGCACAACTGACACAGCTTGCAGTATCCTGTGGGAATGGCATGTTCTGTAGGACACTAATGTCTTTAACGAATGGTGCCAGCAGTGAAGATAGTTTGTCAATTTCGTCAGTTTTGTCACTCACAGATGGTATAGTGTTGTCTAGATTTTCAGGGCCCTTGTGCTGATCAATGGCTATTTTAGTAGTAATGTTTGATTATAGTGTAGAAAATTAACATTCAAGTATTTCTAAATAGTATTGCTGTTCTTTACTTTAAATTTTTTGATAGCACGTCTCGTGAGTATTAACATGATGAGAGCTCTCTCAGAGGCCTCCAAATTAGTAATTCTAAGATATCATGTATTACAAATTTGAAGCTTGTGCCAATGTGGTCTGTTCCCGGAGTGACTATGTCTGTATTGGTGGCACTCAGATAAATTGCAGATTTGTTGCTTTTGTTGCACCCACATATATAGAGAGCACATTTCTTGGTGTTGTACATATATACTAACACAATTTTCGATCTGGTTATAAAAATCCTCCCCATACCAGTGTATTGTCTATATATGACACAAGTACCACTAGTCCCGGTTGGAAACAGCTTTTAGTCCTGATTGGAAAGGGCCTTTAGCCCCGGTTTTCCAACCGAGACTAAAAGTATTTTTCTTTAGGTCCATCCAGTTAAAAAAATAAAGACTCTCTGACCCACCTGCGCGCTCTGAGAATCGAACCCAAGACCATAGCACTGCCTCGTGCGTAGCTAACCATCTCACCTACGCAACACATCTATCAACAAATGAGACGTTTTCCTTTTGAACCCACCGTAGAGAAACCTTTAGCCCCGGTTGACAACACTTTAGCCCCGGTTGGTGTTACCAACCGGGACTAAATGTTCTGGACCTTTAGTCTCGGTTGGTAACACTCTTTAGTCCCAGTTGGTGTTACCAACTGGGACTAAAAGTCTATTAGCCCCGGAAACAAAAATAACCGGGACTATTGTACATTTCGGACATCGACGAATTGAAAGGTTTGTTTTCTACTAGTGTACATTATATCAACATACACCGCCTCCTTGAAACAGGCAGCCTCCTTGGCGGTATACTGAAATTCTGAAATAAAAACACGCAGTCCATAAATTCTAGGAATGGGTGCCATATAATGGGGAAAAACCATGGCACACAATGTTTGGGGCACTGAAGCTAGCTAGGCATCATAAGATGTTTCACTGGTTGGGGGTCCCGCCCATAAGGATAGAACATACTCTCTATAGTTGTGTGTGAAGTGTGAGGAATTTGTTGCAGTTGCCTTGGGCTCCTTAATAAACTTTATGAACTGTTTGTGACTTTGAATTCGAATATATTCGTCGGTAGTTGCCTTGGGCTCCTTAATAAGCTCGATAGTAAATAGCACTCCCTCCATCCCAAATTATGTCTGTTGAGGAGCAAAGTCTTGGACTCGATGTTTCTCCAAATAGTTCTAATAAAATGCTACGAGTTTTCTATGAACAAAGGAATAGCGATAAAGTAGCCATCTGTGGGGAGTCGATGACGAACAACGGCTGTAACAAAAGTCAAACGTTTGGCAATTTCCTGAGATCGAGAACACTGATCGCAATAAACAAAGGCTCACTCGTGATATCGAAGATTAGCGATGGAGGTAGCATCTGTCAGGTCGCCACCCACAATGGGAACTTGTAGCCTTCTATGCACCCTGACACAAAGGTGGGCCGTTGCCCTCAAGTACACACACCATGCGCCTTTGGGGCCTGATGGGACCTCGCTACAGCTCGAGGCGGTTTTATCAGGAGCAAGTCCTTGGTGCCCCAGGGGTGTTGAACTGCGTAATTAAGCTTGACAAAACCATGTTTGTATATTCGACTCAATGAGAAAAGACATATAACAGTATCGAGACGTGAATGAATGAAGCAAAAGGTCCTATGAAGTTAATAGATCAAAGCAATTCAAGATTCATTAGTAAGATTTATTAATAACCTCGTCTTACATCCAAATGGAGAGTACTACGATGATGGAAGCAAATTAGATCCCAACCGTGATGATAAATATTAGGATTGACTGCAAGAAGAATACAATATTTTGTTAGCTCATCGTGTATATATAGTTTCTTATGTACAAGCTTTTAAAACATATGTATAGTTTCATACATTTCAATTTGTTATGCATGTACAATGCTCGAATGGAAACTTATACATATGAAAATATAGACATAGACGTATATTACAATTTAGAATACATATAAAAAACGAATTGAAAAAAAATAATTGAATTGAAAAGAAACCATAAAAGAATAACGAAAGAAAAATAAAAAATATATCTTTAGTACTGGTTGGCAACACCAATGGGGACTAAAATTTTCAGCACGGAGGCAAAGTATGAAGGGCCATTTTTCTCGATTAGTATAAGTATAACAGACTAGGACTAAAGATCCCCGTTCAGTCGTGGATTCTTGACCTGGGACTAAAGGGGTCCTTTATAGTCCTGGATTCTCAATCGGGACTGATTCTTAGTCCTGCAGTGGTGGCCATTTAGAATTCATCGCCTTCATCGGGTTTAAGATAAATAAACATGCATTATTCCAAGAAATAAAAACGTTTTGTATTCAATAAAACAAAGAACAAATATTGTGAATGTCCGCCCCTCTTCTACACAACGTACTCTAAAAAGATCAATTTATTATTTGTTTGGTATATATGAAGCCCGAGCTCTTCGTAGTTTTTTTTTAGATAATGGAGCTCTTCATAGTTACTTTCTGGATAACAACAGGGACCACTTGTTGAAACACCTGGTGGATGCAGTGCACTAAATAGTTCACTATCTTCTCAGAAATTCGGAAACAAGCATACAGAGGCCAGGATGTCTATATATTCTCAGTATAGGTCTTCTGTGTTATAAGATATAGCATCATCGTCCGTGTTTATATCCACCTCCTCTCACGGTTCCTCATATCGCTTCGCTTGTGGCACCACAAATACGTACTGTATTATTATACATAGAGAGGGGCAGTGCAAGGTAGCATTCCTCATCAGCTAATAACACAACAAAACATGCATGGGACAATACGTAATGCATGTGGTCATCACCATGGAGAGGGCGAGCAATATACGGTGCATCAAGGAACTATATATAGTGTCAGCTGAAGATGAGACGTGTAATAATCTACTGGGTGGGATTAGGAGCCATCAAGAACTACATTCCCTCAAGATAATGGTTGTCCATTGTCAATTCTAAGGCGGCAAAGCCTCGAGCGTATCTTAACTGGACTAGGACAGATCTCATGGAGTGGAGGCTTCTAGAAACTGCATGCAGAGGTGCATGAACGACGGATAAGGCTGCAGCTTGTAAAGAAAACGTTGGAGCAGAATTCAAGCGAGTAAAACTTCCAAGCTGCTGGTGGCCAGAGTTGGCACCATGCATCAACTAAAGCCTAAAACACTATTTTCTTTTCATATGCAAACGTTACACGAAGAAGTAAGTCAAAAAGCAAGATGGATGAGCATTTCATCAATATTGTTTAGTCCTACAGTATGATCCATGCAAGATTGCACTAAACACTCGAGCATAATGGGTAAGTTAGCACGCCAAGACATACTACAACGCTTATAGTTAGGAAACAGGAGCAGCCAGGTGCTCCTACTTAAATTTATTATTAAAAAAGAAAGGAAAAACAGAGTATTAAGAGTACAGAGAAAAGAGTGAGAAGAAACGACCACAAGCCTCGTAAACCCCTAAACTCATAGGTGGCCCTCAGGGTAATTAGAAAGACAAGAAAAAAAGTGTAAAAGTATACAGGTTGAAGTTGATCCATGATTCTAAGTGAGGACTTACTGCATTCTTAGTTTTGTGTAATAGAAGTAATGACTCCACTGTAATGAATCTTTTCAATTCCAAACTTGTTAGGTTCTTATTTCTAAAAATGGCATCATTCCTCAACATCCAAATGGCCTAGCAGATCAAGATGAAAATATCAAGAGCCAAGCTCACATTGAGAACAGTTCTCCATCCTTGAAAAAATTATGTTGTTGTGAGTTGTTTGTTCGTGATAATGGAAATTCCATAAACCCCAACAATCCTTGGCAAAAGGGCCACAATAGAAGAGGAGATGTATTACTGTTTCTTCAGAACATTGTTGACAGAGCACACAATGATGATCATCCAGGTGCATTCTTCTTCTTCTCAGAATATCTCTTATACTCAGTCTCAGGACTAGCTAGCCAAAAGAAAATTTTATCCTTACTTTGGCATGAAGTTTCCACAGCCATTTGAAGATAGGGTCAAATTTGTTTAAGAAAAGCAGCATGAACTGCAACTAGGTTTATCTTTTTGTTCCTTGCAAAAGAGTGGAGCTAGCTCAGGGTACGACACCGTGTTCGTAACAAGTATAAACCCTAAATAAATCTATAACTAAGTTACATGATCCAATGAGTATGAAATTTTTACTACAAGCATACAATAATTATGTCATCATAGAAACTGTAGTTAAGAATCACTATGCTAGAAAACGTTATCAGTGACGCGTGTAGAGAGCCATCAGTGTCGCATAAAATATGTGTCACTATTTTGCGTTTGTGAGGCGTAAATACGCGTCACTGATAACCATCTATCAGTGACACGTGTACCCAATACGCGTCACTGATAACCATCTATGAGTGACACGTGTAGCCAATACGTGTCACTGATAACCATCTATCAACGTGTAGCCAATACGCGTCACTGATAACCATCTATCAGCGACACTTGTAGCCAATACGGGTCACTGATAACCATCTATCAGCGACTCATGTAGCTAATACGTGTCACTGATAAGAATTTATGAAAACAAAAAAAAAGAAAAATCTCCTGCTCATTTTGCATTTTACAATTATGTGACCTGCATAAATGCAATGAAAATAGCTATATGAGAAAAAGGAAAGAAAGAAAGATACATTAATGAACCCCATGTTTCACAATACGTTACATTTCACAGCAGTACACAGATACATGTCTGATTACATAAATGGTAATCTGATTACACAGAGTACACAATATCCACTATAACTATGAAAAATATGACTGTTGCTTTATAGAATAAATGGTAATACATATACCTCCTAGCTACATCCTTTCCATCTAGCTCGATGGCAGGCTACAACAAAACAACAACTAATTAATAAAGACATAAATGTAAGAAATATCATTTTTCTTAATTTCTACAAAACAACAAGTAAACCTATTGTGACAAATATATTTTCTAGTATGTAAAGGTATTGTCAATGAATATAAAAGTAGCACCTTCAGTGGTTATTATCGCTACGAAAACCGAACTATTGATTGTGATTTAGAAGTTTTGGTCCTCAGTAACAGCAACAATATTGAGCATATAAGGAAAAAGGAAGCAATCACAAGCTGATTAAAGGGTTCTGCAGAACACTATAATTCGATAGTTACCATTCATGACAACCCCATCTATTTATCAACCATTTATTTTTAGAGGTATACATATGTTCTCTTGCCCTTCTTGTCTCCACCAATCTTAAAATGCTTGCCCCCGTGACATAGGGACCCAGGAAATATTGAGCTAAAACAAATGGACACAGGGAGCATATGAGAAATGAAGAAGTACCTTTCTCTGGCACTGTAGCTTCAGCAAATTCTACTTGGTGATCTTGGCCTGAAATTTTTTTTGTCATATCCCAAACTGTGCAGCCAACAGCCTCACAAATTAACTATAGTACGCTAGCAGCACTACGAAAATGAAATCAATAAATTTCCAGTTAAGAGAAGGCTAGCAGCACATGATATCGAATTATTAGACTGTGATCCTTGTGCTTCCATTTGGTTTGCTCTTGCAACGGGCTAAGGAAAACACATTAAGTGTGTTTGATATATTTTACACTATAGTTAAACATTTTAGTGAAGAGATTTAAGCAAAATAAGGATTTTCCTAATGTAAATAGGCTTTTGACAAATTTTAATCACCACTATGAATAGGTACTTTATGGCTGATAATTGTTACTCATGAATAGCACCAGAAAATTGGCTGTAAAAAAAACTAGTATATGGTGCAAATAATTAACGCATGCACAGCCTAGTAATTTTAACTATTACTATTGTTGTCACATTGGTTGTTTACTACTTTTAACTACTACAAATATGGCCCCTGCTAGGTTCATTCAGAAGGAACCACCATGAATCGACTGGCCAATGTAGTGTTTAGGCCGAGGCCTGACTCAGGGATGCAAACAAAAATATAAACAGAATACGGGAGGTGGGGAGAAAGCAGAACAAACCTGTCCAGAAGTGTGTACTCGGCAACACAGGAACTGGTACTAATGATGTAGGATACCTGAAAAAGAACAAAACATGCCGTCAGACTGAAGCTCAAATCAGTTGAGAACTAACAATACACTAAACTCAAAAAGAACAGAGGTTGTAATTGTATCATTTAACTACTAGAAAGACTAGCTAACTTACAAAAAAGAATGCTAAGTTACAATTAACCTCGATCATCAGCTAACTTCTGAAGGTTGCTGAGGAACTTGGCCAAGTTCATTTGCTTCACTGATAGCTCCCCTCTTCATGAGAAATCAGTTCTGTACATACCATGAGAGCAAACATGTGAATGTAGAGATTAAAATAACAGTATTGAAAATAGACATCCATTATATGGATGTCCAAGAATGTCTCAAAAAAGGCATTTGCAAGCAGAGCACCTCTCATAGCGGTTATACAAAGATCCAGATCAGAGAACAAGTATCTCAGAGCCCCAACAATCCCCTAAAAAAGGCATTTGCAATTTGCTTTTTCAACTGAGTGAATTTTCAAATCTCTGAAATTCTGCACATATTAAGCAAAAAGAATACATAAAAACTCATTAGAAAAACAATATATCTTAAAAATTAGATAATAAAAATCACTAAACCTGCATCACTACTAAAGAACCCACCTTTGGCTGATTTCCAAAATCGGCTTTAGCCCCGGTGGAAATTGCGCCCGGGGCTAAACCTTTTAGCCCCGGTTGGTAACACCAACCGGGACTAAAAGTCCCCTCCCAACGGCTCATTGGTCAGACATTGTCAGGGGGACTTTTAGTCCCGATTGGTGTTACTAACCGGGGCTAAAGGTGCCCCGGTTGGTGCCACAACCCGGGGCTAAATGTTTAACCCCGGTTTGTGGCACCAACCGGGGCTATTTCTAGGGTTTAGGGTTTAGGGTTTAGGGTTTAGGGTTTATCCCGGCTGGTTCTATGGACTGGGACTAAAGGTCCCCCCTATTTGAACTCTCCTTTCCTCCCCTGCCCGAGCCCGAGAGCTCATTTCTTCCTCTTTGTTCTTGCTTGTTCTTGGTGTGTTCTTCATCTCCTCTTCGGCCATTGCTTCATTTGATCACTTCTACGCCTCCATCGACTCGTTGAAAGATTACTATCTTCAACCTCTCAATTCTACGCCTCCATAGAGCTGGTCTATATGTGATTTTTCTTTATGATTATTACTCTTTTTTGCCATTTTAAGCTTGATTCACTTGACATTGTTTGAATAGTTTGAACAAGGCGACTAAAACTAGTATTCTAAGTATACACCTTTCATTTCTAGGATATTATATGTTCGACATTTCAAGATTAGTTTAGCTTAGTTTGAGAAATATAGATTCTTAGGATTTTACTAAATGATGAATTTATGGTGGATTGTTCTTGATTTATATATATGCCACTTGAGCTCAAAATAATTATATATTTAGATGAATAAGGTAGCTACATAGAATACTTTAGTTGTATGGCACATTTGATGATTTTAGAGAAATGTAAATTTTAGTTGTTTTATTTTCTTTGTTTAGAATATAAGGAATTTATAATATCTAGTTTGAAAAATGAGTATAGAGAGTAGATGACAACTGCTTCGAGACACTCGGCCTCTCATCGGGTTCCAAAGCGACTAAGGTCAGACCTCCCTCTCATTACCTGTGGCAAGTGTATGCAAAAGACTGTGAAAGAGTACCGAGTGGGGAAACCGGGTCCCAACAACGGTCGTATCTTCTATAAGTGACCAGATCGCAATGTGAGTTATATATTTTGTCACATTTTATGGTTATGGTTAATTTGTACCTATATTTCCTGATGATTTTGATTAAAGTGTTGATTTTTTATTTTTATTTTCAGTGGGATGGCACTGGATGCCGCGGCTAGTACTGGGAGGAAGAGTACGTTACACACGTTGCGAAGGCTACGAAGGCTGATGAGGCATTGAGCCAGCTCAAGAAGTCTATCGATGTTGAGCAGACAAATGATGATTTGTCTGCTTTAGTTGGGATTGGTCGGGAGATAATTATGCTACAGAAGTGCATTTTAGGTTTTCTGTGTATAGTGCTAGTGGTCTTAGCATACGCTATGTCGAAGTTTTCATAGAGCATACATTAGTATTTGTATGACGCGGAAATGACACATGATGGTGTTCCATCTCGATCATGTTATTTTAATGCAGACAACCTTTCATTTGGTATTTTATAATTTCAATTTTTGACCAAAATGAGAAATTTAATTATGTTTTGGGTCATATAATGCAGACGATGACACGCGATTGGATGTACAATGTAGATCGCCGCTCCAAACAGTTCTTTGATGGCGTGCATGATTTCTTAAGAGCGGCTGAGGCAAACAAGCGGGGTGCTAATTTCATGTGTTGTCCATGCACCTTGTGCAAGAATTTGAAGGAATATTCTAGCTCAAGGACTGTTCACTCACACTTGTTGAAGTCGGGTTTCATGTCAAACTATATTTGTTGGACCAAGCATGGAGAAACCGGAATTATGATGGAAGAAGACGAAGAAGAGCAATTGGACTCTGAAGACATTATTGCTCAATATGGTGACTCTAATGATACTGCAATGGTGGAAACATAAGAAGAAGAGGCAGGGGCAGGGGTAGAGGACACACTCTCTAAAGATGATTGTCTTGGTGAAGTCATTCGTGATGCACAAAGAGATTGTGAAAGTGAAAAAGAGAAAGCTAAGTTTGACCGCATGCTAGAGGATCACAAGAAACTACTATACCCGAGCGCCGAAGATTGGCAAAATAAGTTGGGTACAACACTGGAGTTGCTACAATGGAAGGCAAAAAATGGCATATTCGACAAGGCATTTGGGCAATTACTCAAGATTATAAAAAAAATGCTTCCAAAGTCTAATGAATTGCCTGCCACTACGTATGAAGCAAAATAGGTCATGTGCCCTCTAGGATTAGAAATCCTGAAGATACATGCATGTCCTAATAATTGCATCATGTACTGTGGCAAGGACTACGAGACTTTGGATGAATGCCCCGTATGTAAAGCGTCGCAGTATAAGATCAGGCGAGATGACCTTGGCGATGTTGAGGGCGAAGAGCATCCTAGGAAGAAAATCCCTGCCAAAGTTATGTGGTATGCTCCTATAATACCACGCCTGAAACGACTGTTCAGAAACAAGGACCAAGCAAAGTTGTTGCGATGGCACAAAGAAGACCGTAAGACAGACAACATGTTGAGACACCCTGCTGATGGGTCCCCGTGGAGAGCAATTGATAGAGAATTCCCAGAGTTTGCAGAAGACGCAAGAAACTTAAGGTTCGATTTGAGCACGGATGGTATGAATATTTTTGGGGAGGAGAGCAGTAGTCATGGCACTTGGCCTGTTACTCTATGTATCTACAACCTTCCTCCATGGTTATGCATGAAGCGGAAGTTCATTATGATGCCTGTGCTGATCTAAGGCCCGAAGCAACCTGGCAACGACATCGATGTCTTCCTGAGGACCTTAGTTGAGGAACTCCTGCTTTTATGGAGCAAACCAGGTGTACATGTGTGGGATAAGTACAAACAAGAACACTTCGACCTGCGAGCATTGTTGTACGTAACAATCAATGATTGACCTGCCCTAAGTAATCTTTCAGGACAGACAGACAAAAGATATAATGCATGCACACACTGTTTTGATGACCTTGACTGTGTATATCTGAAAAAATGTCGAAAGTTCGTGTACCTTGGCCATTGTCATTTTCTTCCTAAGAATCACCAAGCCAAAAAAAAGGAAAGCATTGTAAAGAAGAAGTGAAACAAACCAAGCCTGGCAACCAAACTGGAGAGGAGGTACTTCATATGGTCAAGGCTGTGCAAGTAGTATTTGGAAAGGGAGAAGGGTACGTACCAGTTCCAAAAGATGCTAATGGACGCGTATCCATGTGGAAGAAGAAGTCCATATTTTGGGAGCTACCCTATTGGCATGTCCTAGAGGTCCGCCACGCGATCGACGTGATGCACTTGACAAAAAATGTTTGTGTGAACCTGCTAGGATTCATGGGTGTGTATGGAAAAGCAAAAGATACACTTGAAGCATGACATGACTTGCAAGACATGAAACAACGAGACAACCTGCATCCAGAGAAGACAAAAGATGGACGCCATTATTTAAAGCCTTCTAGCTACACTCTTAGCAAAGAAGAGAAGGAAAGCATGTTTGAATGTCTAAGAAGCATCAAGGTCCCATCTGGATTTTCCTCCAATATAAATAATATAATAAATGTGTCAGAGAAGAAATTCCTAAACTTAAAGTCTCATGACTGCCACGTGCTTATGACGCAATTGCTTCTGGTTGCGTTAAGACGAATTCTACCTCCACATTTACGTCTAGCCATTGTGAAGCTATGTGCATTCCTCAATGCAATTTCTCAGAAGGCAATCGATCCAATGGAACATCTCCTAGTTCACATGGTCAAGGAGATTAGTATTCTCGGTCCTGTGTTCCTACACAACATGATCCCCTTTGAAAGGTTCATGGGAGTCCTGAAAAAATATGTTCACCAACGTGCTCGCCCAGAAGCAAGTATCGCCAAGGGCTACGGGACAGAGGAGGTCAATGAGTTCTGTGTTGACTATATTCCCGACCTTGACCCCATTGGTGTTCCTGAATCAAGACACGAGGGGAGACTTAGTGGGAAAGGAACACTAGGGAAGAAAACATATATCAGTACGGGGATGATTATTTCAACAAAGCACACTACATAGTTCTTCAAAACTCCTCCGTGGTGGAGCCGTATGTCGAGGTACACAAGAAGTTCCTACGATCCGAGTTTTCAGGGAAGAATAAAGCTTGGATTATGCGTGAACACATGAAAACTTTCGGTGATTGGTTGCGAAAAAAATTTCTTGGTGACGACAATATTAATGACCAACTTTATATGTTGGCTAGACAACCATCATAGCACATCCTCACGTACAAAACCTACGAGATAAATGGAAATATATTTTACATTGTAGACCAAGATAAAAGGAGCAGCAACCAAAACAGTGGTGTCCGCATAGATGCCATTGACCCAAATGGAAGAGGGCAAACATATTATGGCCGCATAGTTGAGATTTGGGAACTATACTATGCACTAATTTTAAAGTCCCTTTGTTTAAGTGCCAATGGGTGAAGATGACCGGAGCCAGGATAACAATTGACAAGGATTATGGGATGACAATAGTGGACCTCAACACTATTGGGTACAAAGACGAACCATTCGTCCTGGCTGCTGATGTGAACCAGGTGTTCTATGTAAAAGACATGTCTACAAAACGAAAGAAAGGAAAAAACGATGACAAATCAAGCACCAATGAGCCCAAGCGTCACATAGTTCTTTCAGGGAAAAGAAACATTTTGGAAATTGAGAACAACTCAGACATGTTAGAACTTTACGAAAGGGATGACCGAATTGCGCCATTCAGTGTGACCAAATACCCAAGCATCCTTCCAAATGTTGAGGACACTCCATGGTTACGACATGATCATGACCAAGGGACATATGTCAAGAAGAAGATCACTAATGTGCCCATTTGATGTAGCTAGCTTAGCAGTGATGTCGATCAAGTGACATGTGTATTGGTCATTTTGGTCAAATAAATAAAGATCTACATTTGTATTTAGTCAATTTTGCATTTAGTGACTAATTAATGTTTACTAATACTTCTTTTGTATATTCAATATTTTGTGACTAATGTTTACTAACACTTCCTCAAATAGAAATATGAACTACTAAAAAGCATAGATATTGATGAGTTCTAAAACATTTGTATTCAAAAGTTTTTCATATGAGGTCATTTAGTGTCTCATTAATAATTTCCTATTTAATGATAAACTTATTTGTCGCATAACTGGACAATTAATGGTGAAAAACAAAAGGATTAACGTTAAAATAATGCATAAATTAATTTCGTGTTGGTAACCAAGCATTTTAGTTTTTTTAATTCAACAATCTACTTTTGCATTAACTAAATACTAATGGTTAGTTACATTTATATTGATATAATGAAAAAGGTAAACGATTTTATGTTATACATTTTTATAGAGTATAATAAATCAAAAGGAAATGCAATGGTTATTTTTAAAAAAAATTGTGCCATGTATTTAATTTATTATGCAATTAACAAGAGCTAGAGAAATTTATACATATATTAAACTATATGAAATACCAAAAGATATACAACAACCCTCCGAAATTTTGTTTGGCGCCTAAAGAAGCCTTTAGCCGTGGTTGGTAATAAGCTCGACCTTTAGCCCCGGTTGGTAATACCAACCAGGGCTAAAGGTTGCCCTCCTATATAAGCCCCCGCCTCTCTCCCTCCTCCCTCCCTCATCGCGCCCAGCCTATCTTCGTCGATCCGCCCTCCTCGACGCCAACCGCCACCGAGCGTTGCTGCCGTCGTCGCCATCGCCCGCACGCCAACACGCCCCCGCGGCCGCCGCGCTTCCCCTACTCGCCCCGGTCCCACTCAGCTCGCCCGCGAGCGCCGCCGCCGCGCCACCGTGCGCTGCCGTAGCTAGGTCGTCGCGCCGCCATGCCGCGCAAGCTGCTGCCGCGCACACCACCGCCATCCAGATCTGCCGCCGCCTCGCCTCCACCGCCCCGTCAGGGCCGCGGGAGAGAGAGAAGGAAGGGAGAGGAGAGAGAAAGGAAAATAATTAAGGCCGGGAAAAAAATAAGGAAGAAAGGTAAAGGGAGAGAAGGAAGAAGAAAGGAGAATAAAAAAGAAAAAAGAAAAAAAGAAAAAAGAAAAAAAAGGAAAAAAGTTGATTTCTAAATGGATTTGTTAGAAAAAAAAGGAAAATTAACTATATATATATATATATTAATTGCTTGTTTTCACACACACTAACATTTTATATATTATATACATGTTTTTCTAGGTGGGTCGAGAGGACATCGAGGAGGAGGAGGAGGAGGAGAAGTAAGAGAAATATGGATTTAGTTTTAGGAAATTGATTTAGTTTTAGTAATGTATTATGTGTACCACATTTATGCTATATTAAACATGTAAATATTTAGAAAATTATTACACCATTCCATTATTGCTATATTATATATTAAGTATACCCTTTTATTAGCAAATTAAAAGGGTCACACCTTTCCATTATTGCTATATATATTAAGTGTGTACCCTTTTATTAGCAAACTATTACCTTTATAAGTGTCGATTTGATATATATGTGTCTACCCTAAGTGTTACACACTTGTTTAGGGTTTACACACACACACACTAAGTGTCTACCCTAAACCCTAAACACTTTTATTACACACACACATTAAGTGTCTACCCTAAACCCATAAGTTTCTAAACCCTATAGATATACATCATAAGTGTCTACCCTAAACCCCTAAGCTTCTAAACCCTACGAAGACCCTACGAAGACACCAATATGCCATGGGTCAAAAGTACCAGCTGGATATGCTCGCGTCTCGGTGGATAGAGTTGAAAAAGGTCATCGCGATGCTAAGCTTGACATTGAAGGAGGTGATGGGGAGACGACTTTAGGACAACCGGAGAAGACATTTATTTGTTGGCGCAAGCGCTATATCATTATTCATGGGGCATCACCTCCTATTGTACCGTCGCCGCCTTCTCCTCCTCATATTAGGTGCGAATGAAAGTGAATCATACCTATATATCTCTTTTCACTAACTTTGTATTGGATTAAATAGCGATACTTTATTCACACTCATTGTTTTCACTGTAGGACCTCACCTAGAGACCTAAGTCACCATTCATCACCTGCTGGTCATAGTGTTGCGAGGGATGATGATGGTGAAATGCACGACACAGCTTCCTCCCAAGAACCTCCAAGGCGCTCTCCATCTCCGAAACCGGCCCCATCGCCTCTACGACGTTCTCCAACGCCGACAACGGCCCCATCGCCTCCAAGACGTTCTCCAACGCCGACACTGGCCCCATCGCCAAAGAAGAGGACCGCCACAAAAGCAAAGGTGTCGGCCGCCCAACCAAAAACAAAGAGGCAAGCTACAAGGAAAGTTATTGTTAAGATTCCTCTGAAACTTCGGTATGAGGAGACTGAAGAAGAAATAGATGCTTCAGTAAAGGCCTCAGTGGACGCACATTTCCAAAAAATTATAGACGATCGTAAAGCAAGGAAAGATGCTACACAACCGTTCTACATACCTCAATCAGTTCTAAGGCAGAAGTTAGAAGAAAAGAAGAGAAAGCTACGTGATGCTCAGAAGAAATCTCCAATATCGGACTATGACCACAGTCTTGAAAAGGTAATTATCGAGAAGAAAAGAGCAGGGAAGGGTGTCCCACAGCTCGGGGAACAATCGAAGCAATCAGTGGCCCCGCTAGTTGTTGGAATGAATATGGTTCAAACATGAGCGTGCTAGAAGACTATAGTGGCCCCAAGGGCAATTATGATGGTATGGAAGAGTTCTTGAAAGGAGTTGGTCTAACCGCGAATCAATTTTACGGAAATGCACTCATCGCAAATTCCACTGTAGTCGATGAGTTCAGGAGAAGTTATGTACGTGGCAGAAGTCTGTACAACCCATCGGCCCTCAGGGATCTTTGTACGCAAATGCGCAAGTTAAACTCGTGGTACATGGAGGGATGTACCAAAAACCAAGATGACGACTACATTTGCGTCAGAATTAGACAAGATCATTACTTCCGGGGCAATGACCTTATATTTGTTCCGTATAGTGAGCTCCACCAACTATGCCACATGAATGCTCTACGTAAATCTCCGATGAGCTGCTACTGTTTGTAAGTGATCATTTATTTTAGTAATCGGACTATAGCATATGTATATGTATAGTAACTAACTATCCTCAAAGATATATATGCAGATTCTTGATGTTAATGCTCAAACGTAAGGGAGCCACGGAAATTGGTTTCATTGATCCATCAATCATATTCTCGGATCCAAACACTTCCCGCGATCAATGGATACCTCAAACGGAGAGGAATTTACGGAGGTTCTTGGTCAACCAAAAGACCAGACAATATATACTCTTCCCCTACAACTTTGGGTGAGTGTTGTTATCGTTTGCACAATTTGTCTTACTTATTACTCAATTCAACATAAAGATATATATGTTGACTCTATAAACAAATGCAGTTTTCACTGGATGCTCATAGTCATCGATATGAGAAGAAGTCAATTGGTAATCTTTGACTCATTGAGAAAACCAGTGGGAGATTACCAAGATATGATAGACATTATCAAAGGGTAACTTTAATCTTTAAATATGGATTCCTGCTCTTTAACTACACTGCAAGAGTTAATTAACTAATGATCCAATTACTGAGCAGGTTTGGGCTTGGTTCGTTCCGACAAACCGTCCGGAACTAGAAGAGGCACTAAACGGTCCTCGTATGTTACCTGTAAGTTCTACTAGCTCTGATAATCTGTTACCTTATCATGCTTTAACATATGCGTATGATGACGATGGTAATCTTTTCATATCTTACAGTGGATTTTAAGGCAGCCACAAGGCAACAATCTGTGTGGATACTACGTTTGCGAGTACCTCATAGTGTATGCAAGAAGAAATCTTACAGAGAATCGGAGAGTATGTGATATGTATATATAATACATCCATTTTATTTATTTGTTGCTATTAACTTAATCTTATGTATATTAACACTTGTTTCTTTATAATACAAATGGAAGACGCTATGGTTGCAGCAACAAGTGTTGAAAAAAGACCGCCTCGAAGGAATTCAAGAGACATTTGCTGGATTTTTTCTTGAAAAAATGGTCAAACCTGAAGGCGACTTCTATTACGACATGGACGAACCACTCAAGCCAAATCAAGACGAACAACTGTATGATATTTAAGTGGCGAGAGCGTTTGTGTCTTAAGTCAAGTAACAATGAATAATGATGTAAATTTTATGTGCATATATATATATATATATTATATTTATAGAGTTTCGTAGTTTATTTGTGTTTAATGCTTGAAACTAACTTATAAGTGCGTGAATACATGTATTAGCAGCGAATACATGTATTAGAACCGTAGAATACACACATTTGAATACCTAATCTAATTGCAAAACCAAAATAAGAAATACCAAAATAAGAAAAAAAGGGTCTTTAGCCCCGGTTGGTAATACAAACCGGGGCTAAAGGGTGCTGCCACGAGTGGCCCGCATGCGGCACTTGGCGCACCCTTTAGCACGGTTGGTACTACCAACTGGGGCTAAAGGTCGAGCTTTTGCCCCGGGCCTACGAACCGGGGCTAAAGGGGGACATTTAGTCCCGAATCCTTAGCCCCGATTCAGGCACCGGGGCTAAAGGCCCTTACAGACCGGGGTCAAAAGCCGGTTCTGTACTAGTGGGAGACAGAGGCGGATGCAGTACTTAGGGAGAGAGACAGTGACTGCGTGAGAGAGGCAGATAAGTAGCAGTACTTAGAATCTGATCACTGGAATTGTTTACTTTACTATAATGATCACTGTTAGATAACAACTCTAGTAGTATAACAACTCTTATTCTAGTTTCCACAATACAAGAAAATCACTAATTATTGGAGTAAAACTAAACCTTGGACACACATACAAATTATCAACTAATTTAACAGAAATATTAACTTAGGCAATAGATAAGACTGCAGCAGTTGCTTCCTTCTTTAACAGATTGTACAGTACTATGAAAACCACCAAGTATTCAGTTTTGCAGTCACTACTACACTTAGGATTAAGTGCTCTGCGAACAGCTTATCTCTCTTCAGTTCTACAGTCACTACTACAACTCACGCTGCAGAGCTCATACTACTCACCAGTCACCAAATGACAAAACAACGATAACTCGATAAGAGTAATTTTCTTAACAAAGTCTAGCTAGATCAAGCACAAACCTCTCGACCGCTACCTGGACGTCCTCGTGGTGGGCCGCGCTTGTGGCGTGCATTAGTACCTCAACTGCAGCAGACACAAAATGAAAAAAAAAGGAAAACACAAGAATTCGGCGTGTCAACAGCACTCAAATTAGATATTGCTAACTGATGCAGTTAATACACGCAGGCTCTAACTGTGCACTCAAAACAAAGACACAAAACTGTTTTTACTAAAGTACAACCTAAATAGCAAACACACAAAGCAATATTATCTAACTATTTTAAAGTGACTTTCAAGTAATTGGCTCTAACTGTGCATAACAAAACTCTGTGTATTTGTGACAACCTCTTTTCCCAATCCATGTATAGATGAAGATAGAGCAATCGCTAAGCACTTGATGAGAAGGCAAAGCGTATTTGTGACAACCTATTTTACCAATCCAATAGACTACTGCAGTTTAGCAAAATCAATAAGTTGTGCCATCTATTCAGAAACTTAATGTGTACTGATATGGCTACTACCTATCTATTGACAATCAAAATGAACAGACGCCATCTTGCAGCCTCGAATGTTAATGTCCACAGCACAAAAGCATCCATCTCAGGGTGATATTGCGATGCATCTGCTTGTGGAAAAGGGTGATTACCCTCTTTGTTTTGTTGACTTTTGTAACAGTTATCACTGGCGAAGCTGGTGAATCTTGCCACCTAGGAGACTGTCTAATACGCACCTAAGCAGCCCAATCTTGACTCATGCACTGATAATTCACAAAACCGAAGGAAAATGTCTTATATTATTATCAGTTCCACGCTTAACTGTACAACTTAGTAAAATGGTAATGCGGTACAAAATAATTAAGTAATTAAAGATAATTTTCCATGTCACATATGCATGGTGGTTTCAAGCACGTAATGATCTTTCAACCTGCTAGGTACTTGCTACAGAGCCAAGTATTGCAAAAATGCTAAGTATAATTAAAGAAAAAAGAAACAGGATGCTACATGCTTGCTACTAGGCCACAAACAACGGGGAACAAAATTTGAAATGAGACATTTAACATTGCATATTTGGGAGTTGAGAACAATGAAAAAAAAGTAAACAACCTGCTGATTCCTGGCTAGCTTGCTCCGGATGAGGGCGATGTGTTGCTGGCCTGCAGTGCAGGAGGCCAGGCCAAGAGCTGCTGGCCACCTGTGCACCGCGGCTGTGCCTCCGCCCACGTGGCAACGCCGCGAACGCGCGATGTCGGGTCGCCGCCTCCGGCCACAGCGGCTGCGGCAGCCTCCGCCTCTACTATCGGCCGGTGAGGGGATAAGGACTGGGCACTTTCCGGATGCGGCCTTGCGCTATCGGCCCGGGGGGTGGGGGGGGGGGAGGAAGAGCGCGAGGAGTCCTGGTGCGTGTGGGTGGGCCAGCCGGGATGCCCCTGCAAAGAGCCGACTGCGGCAAAGACGATCAAAATAATTTTGTTTTTTATTTTCCCGTGATATGTGACGCGGGTTAAGAAAGTGAGTCACTGATATCTACACATATCAGTGATGCGTATATAAAACACGTGTCACATTTCTTATCTATGACTCATATTGTTAACCCACGTCACTAATATGACCATCTATCAGTGACGCACCAGAGCAACACGCGTCACATTTTTTATCAGTAACGCTTGTTCCGTTCAAGAGTCACTAATACATTGTTTATTTGTGACGCGTCTTGGTCACGGGGCTTGGACAACAGCTAATCAGTGACGTGTCTCAAGAACCTGCGTCACAGATAGGTTATTTGTGACACATTTTTTTTATGACTCACTAATCCAGGTGTCAGTGATAAGCTTTTCTGGCATAGTGAATTATTCTAATTAATGAAAGAAAAAATAGATCCAAATCTATAGCAAAAACTTTATACTAAAACATATTAGATACTATATGTTCACTATGTATATCTACTCACATGGAGTCCAATAAAGTTGGATTTTTTATTTTTTTTATTTCCTTATGATTTACTATGATTTTTTTTAAAGATTCCACTAAAACAAATAAAAATGAAAAAAAAAAACAAAATCTCCTTTTAAGTTTCAAAAGTTATGTCAAACTTAATTGGCCATAAAAATTTCTGTTTCAAAAGTTGACGAGGTGGTTTGTTCGATTTTAGATTGGGGTGGAAACGAGTGATCTTTAGGTGCACCTCTAAAACATCCCTAGTTCAAGTATTTGTACTACTTCTCTAAAAAATTTGAAAAGTAGTACAAATATTTGAATTAAAGATTCGAGGTGCACCTTGAAAGGTTACCCCTTTGCACCTTGAGTTTTAGAGTTGTGAAAGTACAATCGGATTTTCGTAAAAGTTAAAGGGGAAAATATGAACTTTTGCCGATTATTAGTTCCACCTCGCAGCCCGTGCCTTCAAACAGGCCCTCTCGAGTGCCCAGGTACGGAGGTGCCACTTTATTGGGCTGGGCTAATCTAGTTAGGCTCGGTTTCGGATATGGCCAGGCCCGATTGTGTCTGGAACTCTGTATCCGGTCCGACTCGAAGATGCATATTAGGCCTGGGTTTCTCGGCCTATAATAAATCGAGGTCGTGGTACCGCGTCGCCGTCGACCGCCGCCACTCCACCAAAAATCCCGTTTTGAGCACCGGATCAGCCTCATTGATGGCCGGCAAGGAGGAGGCTGTGAAGAATTTGTGCGCCGTCAGCCAGGGTTGCACACCGGCGGAGAAGATGGTGGTTGAAGAGAAGGAGTTCAAGGCCGAGGACAAGGTTGCTGCTTTTGCTGCTGTTGAAGGATTGGGGGCATCTGCTGTTGTTGAAAGAGAGGAGGATTTAGACGATGCTGATATAAAGTGGGTCGAGATGCCAATGGAGCAAATTCGCTGGAATCCTGTCGCAGAAAGAGGAGAACCATATCGTCCCTCCCATCGAGGACTATGACATATATAGTGAGGAGGCCATGAAATACCACTGTCTTCACGCAGAAGAACATCGCCGAGAAGCGGATACTCTTCACCAACCTGCACTCATCGCTGCAAGCCCAGCATGATGATTTCTTCGAGTTCCAGGCATGGTCCGTGAAGTGTTCGAGAAGAATGGCCGCGTCTTGGTCCCTGAACCATGCAGCAAGGAAGAGCTACAGCGGGAAATCAATGATCTGTGGGCACAATTGAAGGAGGAGTATGCCAGGGACCACCCTGACGATTCAGACACCGAGACAGAGAGTAGTATGGCCACTGATACGATTGCAATTCCTAGAGTGGCGCATGACAGCCAACCAAATTTTGATGTGGGATTCATTTGGTGTGCTCACGTTATGGATTGCAATGCCCCTGTTATCTGTCAGGTGGTTTAGAGATATGTTTTTTATTTAAAAGGCGTTTAGACATTTAGTGTCCCAAATATGTGTTTCCAGATTAAAGATTTTATAATTCAAAAATTTATAATTATTAAACGATTTCGAATGTTCACTAGTTAAAATCAAAGTTGTATTGACTGACCTAAGCTACATGTTTGCTTTTGATAAGGTATTTCATTGAAGTCGTTTAGAGTCTTAAATATTTATTTTAGATTCACATATTAAATATTATTAAAAAAAATCATACAATCTCAGATGGAGATACATCCTATACCAAAGTCGTAGTACATGATATGATTTAAAACTTTGTTCATTCGAGTTCATTTCACTAGAACAAAATTGATTTTGCGAGACACCACTGAAACATTAACCGAGGCGGGCATAAAATCCAACCGCCTCCAAAAATCTGGGGCTATTAACGGTGGCGGGCATTTTTTATTTACCGAGGCGGTCACATTTGCCCGCCTCCAAAAATCGATTTACAGAGGCAAGCCCATTTTTAAGCCAACCCGCCTCCAAAAATAGCCTATTTTTTGGAGGCGGCCGTCTTATAATGCCCACCTCTGTAAATTGATTTATGGAGGCGAGCAACATTAAAGGCCCGCCTAGGTAAAAGGCCTCAGCCCAACAGGTCCAAGCGAGGCCTGATAGCCTCTTCAAGTATAAATACATGAAGTTTAGGGTTTGGGAAAGCCCACTCCCACCCCCAGCCGCCTCTCTCTGCCCACCACACCGCCCCTCCCCTCCTCCAACACGAGCGCGCCCCTCCCTCCCCGTCCTCTCCTGCCTAGCGCCGCCACCCATCCCTCCCTCCCCCCCCGCGTCCTCTCCTCCCTCCCTTCCCCGACGGCGCCCGCGCCCATCCTCTCCCAACCGCGGCACGACGGCGAGCTCCTCCTCCAGATCGGCTCGGGGCGAGCTCCTCTTCCAAATCGACTCCGGTGGTGGCAAGGCTCCCACCACGACGCAACGCTCCTCCAACAGATCCGGCTCCCCCACCGCCCCGACGGCGGATCTAGAGGTGGCACAAACCCTATCCCCGACGACGGATCTCAAGGCGGCGGCGCCTCCCCAGACGGCGGATCTCGACGCGGCAGTGGTGCAAAACTCCGAGCAAGGCCCCCCCTCCTCCTTCCCCCTGTGGCTCGGTGCCCCCTCCCGGCGCGGATCCGCCCCGCAGCCGGGGGCCGGATTCCGGGCCCCCACCGAGCGGTCCGCAAACCGGCGGCCCGGGGGCAAGGACCCCTAAAGGGCAAACACACCGGGGTCGGGGTCCTCTCGGTCAGGGAATGGATGGGCTTTTTTTTAGTTTTCTGGAAATTATTAAAAAAGGTGCAAAAACCAACCCCTCCGAGGTTTCCGGGTTAACCGACCTTTTATTTGGGGGCGGAAAAGGGGTTGCCCGCCTCCCAAAATCAAAATCCTGTCTCCAATAATCATTTTTGTACTATGTTTAGGGAGCCAAAATATCTCATAAAAATTTTTATAAAATATTGATATTAAAAGATGGCATACCAAAATTCATGCATTCGGCCACTCCCCAATGTTCAAGTTTTTGGTTTTTAGGTTTTTTTTGAACAAATTAAAACAGTGACATATTTAAGATGTCCACTCTAAAAGTTTATTTGAACGAAGCCGGCACCCACGTACCTTTTGACCCGCCACAGATCTCCTCCCACCTTGAACCCCTTGCTTTTGGACCCCACTTCTCGCCGTGGGTGAGGCTAGGGTAATTTTTTTTTAATTTTGTATTTGATTTCCACCACATTTGAGACTATAACCAACTAACTGGGAAAAAAATATGATGCTCACGATTCAAACTTTTTTTTTCTGCTTTGCTTGTAATATCTTATGAAACTCTACGGGGTTTTCAACCTTTTTTATCTAAAAACCCCAAAGGGGGCCCAAACGAGAAAAACGGAGGAAACCCAAATTTTTCCCCCCCTTCCAAAAATTGAAAAATACCGGGGGGTTTTTGGGGTTTTTGCATCGTTTTTGTTTTCCCCCCCAAATTTCCGGGGTTTTTTTTTAAAATTTTTCCACAACTACGTTTTACTTACCACAACTCCCATTACAGACATCCCCCTGCTCTTTTCCCCTTTCCCCCAAGACCTCCAAGAGCCTAACCTGGGGGTTGAGCCCTCGATACACCCCCACTTTTCCCCCGGGTTCCCCCGGGGCAAATTTTTTAAGGGGATTTTGCCGGGGGAAAAAAAAAAAACCTCGTCGTCCCACCCAAATACAGGATTTGGTCCTATCTCACACGGCTAGGCCCTGGCCCCGGGGGCGGGGTTTTAGGGTTCCACCGCGTGAAAGGGGGCCACTTAACCAAGCCGGGGGTGTCCCCCCCCCCGGTGGGTTTTTTTCCCTTTTCCCAAACCTTTTCTCTGGGGGGCCAAACTCGGGGGGCCCCCATCTCACATGGGGGGGCATTTTTCTTTTTTTTCCCTTTTCACAAAAAATTCAAGATCTATTTTAAATTTATTTTTCTTTTTTCTTTCTTTTTAAATAAAAGCAAACACGGTCCCCCAGGGTTTTTAAATTTTTTGACTCCCCCTTACTTTCTTTGAATTTCCCCCTTTGTTCCCCTAATAACATATATAAGGGTTTTTTTCCCCCCCAAAACCCCGCTTACTTTATTCAGGGCTTTTTCCCAAAAAAATTCCCCAAAATTAAAAACTCAATCTAGACAACCCCAAAAAAAATTTTCCAAAAAAATATTCTTTTTCCAGAAAATGTTTTCCCAAAATTGAACTTAAACGTTTCCCAATAACTATCCCACCAAATTTTAACCCAAAATTCCATGTTTTCTTCTTGATAATAAAAGTCCAATTTTTCTCAAACAATCTGTCCAACACAACCCTATTTACCCCAAAAAGGGCCCCCTAATTTTTCCCAGGGTTTAAAATTTTTCCTGGTTCCTACAGTTTACGAATTTTCCCCCTCCAATAAATTAAATTGGCCCCCCTTTTTTCCCCAAAAAAGGTTTTTTGGTAGCTTTCCCCTTGCCCTTTGACCATCCTGGAAATATTTTCCTAAGGGTCCATTTTTTAAAAAAAAGCAAAAAATTTTCCCAAACCAAAATTTTAATTTCCTAAACACCTCCGCCCTCCAGAAAGGGCCTCAAAAAGACCTCCCAAAAGACCCCTAAAATTTTATTGGCGTAAAAAATGCCCCTTTCTTTTTACGGGGCCAAACCCCCACGGGGTTTTTTTTGGCTTTGCAAAATACGGGGGGTCTAAACCCCGGGGTTCTGGGGACACAAATTTTTTAAAAGGTTGGCCAATTAAAACCCCTATTTATTCTTAAGCATACCCTCAATTTAAAAATCCCCCCCCATTTCCCCCACACCCAAACAACCTCGTGCCAACTACTTGGTTCCAAAATTTTTTTTTTTCCCCTTTTCCCGGGGAAAAAATTTAAAAAATATAACAATAAGGGGCCCCAATTGAACAATTTTGTTTAAAAAAATACCCTCCTGAACCCAACCTTTCTTATATAAAAACCCCTTTACATGGATCTCATATCCCCCTTAAAATATCCATTTTTCCCCTTTTTCAACTGTTTTTTTTTTCCCCAAAACCCCTTTCACTGAAAAAATTTTTCCCAGTCACAGTACAAAAAAAAAAACATTCACAAGGGGTCAAATTAATTTGGGTGCATTTTCCCCTTAAATTTTATTTTTTTTTAAAATTTTTGGGGAACCCCCTTTTTGATCTGAGGTATCAGTCAGGTTTTTTTGGGGCCTTTTTTTTTCCCCCGGGGAAATTTTTTCCCCTTTTACCGAATCTTCCCGTCTCAATTTTTACTTTTTAAAAAAAATCAAAATTAAAAAAAAAAATTTTGTCACCGGGGGAACTTCGGAATAATCTTTTAATAAAAATTAGTTCAGGGGTTTTTTTAAAAAGGGTTTCAAAAAAATTTTGGGGTTTAAAATTAAATTAATTTTCGGAAATGTCTGAAACCCCCTGAAAAAATTTTATAATATCTTTTTTAATACAAAAACTGTCAAAAAATTGGACTACCCAAAAAAATTTTGCCCCAAAACCAAACGGGCCCCCTATTTCAAAACTTTCTTTTTTTTTTTTGGGGGATTGAAAATTTGGTTTTTAAGTATAATTTACAAAGGCGGCATAAGGGGCCCAAATTTTTACAACCGCCAACATGCTTTTCATTCCATATGCCAACGAGGAAAATTTTAAAACCCCAAAAAAAAATGTAAATTTTCGAAAAATTATTTTTTTTTACCCATGGGCCCCTGGGTTTGGGGCATATAACGAAACCCAAAGGGGGCGCACTTTTCAAAAAAAAATCTTTTTTAAAACAACCACAAATGGGGTTTTGGGGCAGCCCGCAACGAAGAACCAGGGGGATTTTGGCTTTTTAAATACACTTTTTTTTTTTTTAAAAAAAAAATCGCCATTTTCCCCATTTTCATTTTTTTAAAAAGGGAATTTTTACACGACCACTTTTCCAAAAAAGAACCCAAAAAAAACCCGGAAGCACCCCAAAAAAAGGGGCCCCCAAAAGGGGGAAAAAAAGGGTTTTTAAAAAAAGAAAAAGGTTTTCAACGATGAAACGGGGGGGGTTTTTTTAATTTGGGGAAATTTTTTTGTTAAATATGCTCAAAATTAAAAAATACCCCCAAAATTTAAAAATTCTGCATGACGGGGCTGGGTTACCGACATTTTTGAAAATTATATATTTAATCATTTTGATCTGATAAATCAAAAGGGGGCATGGTTATTTTTTTTCCCCACCCCAAAATTTTTTGCGTTTTTGAAACATTAAAAAACGACGTAAAATAAAATATTTCTAGACTATTCAATTTAATTATTAAACGTGTTAAAAACCCACATATTTTTAATTTGGGACCATATTCCAAAAAAAAAGAGAACAACAAAATGAACACATGATTACTACATTAACATTTTAAAACAAAAAAACTAATGTAAACAAAAAGGGGGCCTTTTTAAATTTAATTTTTTACATTTTTCACATCGAAAAAATTTTTTTCCCCATCAAAATAACATTCAAAACCCTAATTAGGGGAAAAAAAATAAAAACCAATATTCAAATTTTTGAAAACAAAAAAATTTATCTAAAATTTTAAAAAAATAACAATAATTTTTATTTTGGGGAAAAAGGGGTTAAGTCAACACGGACAAAAGGGGTTAAAGGGGTTCAAGAAAAGGGTTTTTTTTTTAAATCATTTTTGGGGCCCCGACCCCCCCTTAAAACCCCTACCTTTTGTTTGGGGGCACGGATAATCAAAAAATTTTCCCCTCAAAAAATAAAAAGCCCCCCCGCCCCCCCCCCCCCCCCCCGGGCCCCCTGAAGCACCGCTGATTAAGGGGGGGGGCCCAGAGCCTAACCAAGCATGGACTCCCCCTTTTTTCCCCCCCAACCCGGGGCCCCCAGCGCGTTTCTACCTCTACGGAACGCTTCATTTCAAAACACACACCCCTTTCATCTTATGGCTCACAGGCCACGTAAGCCAACCCATCAAAAAACGGGGGCCGGTTTTCGGAATCAGGAAGGGGAGACTGCCCTCATATAGCAGAAGCAAGCAAGGCGGCCCCGGGGTTTTTTTCTCATCATTTAGAGTCCCCCGCCCCCCCGCTTCAACCCCCCCCTCCCATCTCATGGACCCCGCCCCCAACAAGGCACCCGTCGGGAAAAAGGGGGCCCCACCGACATACGCCCCAAAGGTACCCCCCGGGGCCGAGCGTACGACTACGTCAGCCAAGGAACGTACCAAAACCCGGGGGAAACTCCCCACACCACCAGTGGGGGAAAAACGCCAACCGGTTCCTACCGGCCCCCGCCCTACCAAAAAATTTTTAAGGGGGCCCCCAAAAAAAACGTCGTCAGCAGCCATTGACGCCCATTGTCCCTTGGGGAAAAAATTTTATTTTCCCCCTTTTTATGAAAAAAAATTTTTTTTCCCCTTTTTTTTTTTTGGTACTTATTACACTACACGTCCGCATATTTATTTCCCCTTTGCCAGAAGATCCTCCTTCGTCAAGTTTTTTTTTCGTCAAACAAGATTAGATTGGCCATTTAGCAAGCTGTTCATGGGGGGGCTCACTCATAGTCCAGACAAAGAATTTACAAACCCCAAAAAAAAAAAGGCCCAAGGATTTTTCCCCCCCCCCCGTAACCGAAAACCCCCTTCAACCCAAGGGGGAAAAAATTTTCCTAACATTTGCAGCAAGGGTGGGGGCCGGGTTTTTTGGGGGAATTTTTCCCCAATTTTAAAAAAATCAGGGGTATTTTTGGGGGCATATCCCCGACACTTTTCCCCCTTTTAGGGGGACCGAAAAAAATCTATTCCATAATTTTGGGTTTTTAAAAAAAATGACCATGCAAGAAGTACATTTTCCCCCCCCCCTTTAGGGGAAAAAAAAAATTAAATTCAGTAACCCCAAACCCCAAAAAGCATTCATTTTTTCGCTTTATATATAATTTAAAAACCCCCCACAAAACATACCTTTTTTTGACATCCCCCAAAAAAAAAGGTCCCCACTACTTCTACTTTTAAAAAGCCCTTCATATTAGTACATCAAAAAAACTTCTGCCCACCACATAGCTACCAAAAACCCGCGATGCAGTACATAAAAAAGGGTAGGCTCAATACAAAAAACCCCACGGATGACCGAAATGCAAAATAATAGGGTGTTGAAAATTTTTAAAACTAACTATTCTGGGAAAAAACCTCAACACCTGGGCAACTTCAAAACAGCCACCTGACCCCAACCTTTCTGACAATCCGGTTCTCCATCTTGCAGCGGGCAGCCGTGAAGGGGAATCCCCATTTTCCAAACTAAAAGGGGGAAGGGGGGGGTTTATAAACTGTCCCGGGGGCCCCGGGGGGGGAAAAGGGGAAAAATTTTTTGCATGGGGGGGGTCCCCATTTCCAAATCGAATAAATAAGGTTTTAAAAAATTTGGGGGGGAAAAAAGGGGGGGAAAAAACACGCCCCTCGTTGTCCGGCATGGGGGTGCTCCCGCAGGGTTTTTTCTTATGCCCACTACTTCTCAGTTTTTCCACGCAAGTGCAAAGTGGCCCTATGTGGCCAAAGGAAAATTTTTTTTTTTTATTTTTTTCCAATTTTTTAAATTCCCCCAAAAAAGTCCGGGTCGGCAGGATTTTCCCCCGGGCTAAAGAGAGTTTGGCCCCCCCCCGCCTTAATTTTTTAAAACCATCCTTAAACAGCCCGGGGTTTCCCAAAAATTTAGTTTTTTTTTATCTATTGGCAAAAAAAAAACCAACATACAGGGGCCTTTTTCCCCGGGGGGGTTTGTCCCCCGGGGAAAAAAAAAATTACACCGGGGGTTTTTCGTGGGGCGGGGGCAAAAGCTTTGTCGCTCTTTTGGGTTCCCCAAAAAAACGGGGGAAAGGGCTTGGGGGCCCGAAATCAAAAATAACACAACAACTCTTATTTGTGGAACAAAAGGGGGTTTTTGGGGGGGACAAAATTTTACAAAACAAAATTGGGAAATTTTGCAACAAAAAACTTCTCAGGCAATTTTTTAAAAACGCCATGCAACAACATCCATTGCCCCCGGGAAAGAATGAGCACCCATTTTTCTTTCCCAAAGTGTACCCATTGGCTAAAGGTGGACAACCAAACAAGGGGGAAAAACCATCCCCGGAAAATTTTTTGCACTGCCTGGGGGGGGTTGCCCCGCCTCATCCCCGTACATCAGGGGGCTGACAAAAATTTTTTTTGGGGTACCCCCCGGGTTTTTTTTAAAAAGATTTTATAAAAAATAAAAAATTTTAATTTCCCCAAAGAATTTCTCACTCCCAAATAAAAACTGGTTTTGGGGGAAAAAAACCGATCTTTACTTTTACAATTGGGGCCCCCACCCGTGGTTTTTATTTTTTTTAACCCCTTTTTTTTTCCCCGCGGAAAAATGAGGGATAAAAAATGTCGATTAGTAAGATCGAGGAGAAAATTCATGCAACCCCAAAACCCCCACCTTTTTATATTCAAACATATTTTCCCCCCCCAAAAAATAAATGGAGACACCCGGGGCCCTTTTTTTTCTCGAAAACCCAAACCACAATTGTGCCTAGTTTTTTCACCTTTAAATTTTTATACAAAAAACCCCTTTTAGCCCCCCTAATATCAACCTAAAGACCGTTGAATGGGGGAAAAAAAACAGCGTTTTTTTGCTCTTTTCTGATGCGGGGGAAAAAAAAAACTCTGGGAACCCAAAATTACCGGGAAAAGGGGGTTTCCGGGGTTTGGGCCCACTACCGCAATCCCCCAAATTCTCCTATAAAAAGGGTTCTTTTTAAAATTTTTTTCAAAATAAGTTTAAAAAATTTTCCCCCAAATGTCTCCATTTAAATTCTCATTGGGGTTTTACCCCTTTTGGGGTTTTTTTTACTACAATTTTAAAAACTAGGGAAATCCACTAATTTAGTATGTGCCGTGGGTTTTGGGCCCCCCCTGCTTTTTCCCCCCGGCACCAAAAAAAGGCTCATTTTCCAAAAATCACCCCTCCATACTAAAAAACTCCCAAAGGGGCCCCCTTTTTTGAGGGGGCACACTTGGGGGATTATAACACCACAGAAACCCCGTGCCGAGGGGGCCCTCGGAAAGCGGGCTCTCGGGAAAAGGGGCCTTTTTTGAGGGGCGGGGGCCCGGGGGCGCCGACACTCGGGAAACCCCGGGGGTTTGGGGCCCCAAAACCCCCAAACCCTTTTTTTGGGGGTGTCCCCCATTACCACTCGCAACCTTTTAACCTTTTTTTATGTATTTCCATATACACTCCGGGGAAAAAAAAAATACTTTTCCCATGTAAATTTTCCCCCCAAAAACCCCCCCAAAAAAAAAAGTTTTTTTCCCCTTTTTTTTTCCCAAAATTTTTCCCATTACTTTTAAAAGTACCTAAACTACATTTTAAATAAAAAATTTTCCATTTTTGCTATATTTTTTTTTTTTTTTTTCAAATTGAATTATTACTCAAAAGAGATTTAAAATACAATTTTTTTTTAAAAAAATAAAAAAAAAAAAATTTAAAAAAGGTTTCCCCCAAATTTTAAACCCCCAAATTTAGCAAAAAAGTTGGGGGGAATAAAACTGAACTCCACATATTTTCACCAAACCTGGGGGTTTTTAAATTTTGTTTTAAAATTATTAAAAAAAACTATAAATAAACAAATGACCAAAAAAAATTTAAAATTTGCAAAAAAGGCCCCCAAAACATCCCCTTTTTAAAAATTTTAAAAAAAGGGGGAAAAATTTTCAAAAGTTATCAAAATAAGGGCTTACAAATCCAATCATCCCCCTAATGTTTCAATCACTTTGTGGGTTAATAGGATTTTAATTGAAATGGGAACAAATTTCAAATTTTTTTTTCAAAAAATTTTTTTACACAATACAAAACATATATTTTGTGATTTTTAAATTTTTAATTTTTTGAAAATGTTTTTAAAAAATTTTTTTTTAAATTTTTTTTTTTCCCAACCCAAAAATTTTTTTTGTAAAATTTGAAAAATTTTTTTTTTTTAAGACAAAGAAATAAAAAGTCCCCCAAAAGTTTTTTAAATATACACAATATATATTTTATATATATTTAAAAAAAAAATATTTTTAAAAAAAATTTTCATCCTTTTAAAAATATATAAAAAAAAAAAAAAAAAAAAAAAACATAAATTTAAAAATAAAGTTCCGAGTGCCATAGTGGAGACACCTCGGAAAAAAGGGGGCCTTTTTTTTGGTGTCCCCCCAAAACACTCGCAAAGGGGGTTTTTCGAGTGCCAATCGGGGGGACCCCCCAAAAAAAGATCTAGGGGGGCCAACTTTCTTTTTTCATCCGGCTCACACCCCCAAAAAAACGCACCACCAGACACACCCCCCCACCCGCACACCCCCCCGGGGCCCCCCCCCCCCTTTTTGGGTCACCCCCCCCGGGGGGGCCAGCCCCCCTGCCCTGGGCCCCCCCCCCCCCCACCGGGGCCCCCCTTTTCCCCCAAAAACCCCCCGCCCACCCGCCCCGGGGGGCCCCCCCCCCAGCCCGCCCCTGGGGCCCCCCCCCTAAGGTGGGTTCTCATACCATCCTTTTTACGTGGTTCTTAGTGCTCTCTTGTCACATCTCTCTGCATTGAAATGTTTTCCTAGGGATATAATACTAGACCACGGTTTACAACGAGCTCCAAATTAACTTGCTGCAGTGCACTGGGTCAGTTGTGCTTGACGTTCAGGTTATGAATATAATTGTATCAGTTGTGATTTGAGGGTAGTCTCGTCGAGTGGTGAGTTTGGTCATTTTCGACCAAACTGAAACAGGTTCTGTTGTTGTTTGTAGTATTGACAGACGTTAGCTTCCTGCTAAGCAGATAGTCGCTTTGAAGAGTTATTATTATGTCAGCCTTTTAAGCTGCCAGTAGGGGTTTAGCAAGTTGTTCATGGGAGTATGGTGCACCTAGAATTGTGTGGCTCTTGAGTCAGGTTTCCCCAAAATATGAGCAGCATTACTTTTTTATACTTGTCAATAAGGATCAATACTATGTTTTGTAGTGCGCCCTACGTACGGCGAAGTCAACATCATGGGCGCAAAGGCTACGTATATGTCTGCAAATACGTAAATATAAATATATGTCTAGTGACTAGTTCATATTTAATTTATTAAATTGTGTTAAATTCCACATATTTTTAATGATTGAGGACCAGTGCCATATTGTCATAGAAAAGTAGAAGAGTAGCGAAATGGAATCACGCTATTATTACTACATTAACATTTCTTGAAACTAACAAAAACTAGTGTAAAGAATAGAACAAAGTGGCCTTTTAATTTTATTTTCTACATTTATGAGCATGGAACAAATGCTTGTCAAGCATCATTCTAACCCCTGAATTATGAATAAAATAAAATACCAAGTGATGAGTGGGAAATTCAATGTTTAGAAAACAAGCTATTGATCTAAGATTCTAAGAAAATAACTAATAATCGTTGAGTTGAGGGAGAAGGATTAAGTGTACGATGACACCAAATTTCCCAAGTGATGAGGTGCGAACGAGTGACATCTTATAATAATTTCTGAAGCCACTAGTATCGCAGGCAGCCGTATTGCTGTGTTGATGCTAATGCTAACACTTAGGAAGCCCGCCCTTGTCAATGATGTATTGATATGGTCACTGCCTGAGGCTTAGGTTTGTCATTGCTCGAGGTGGCAAATGAAAATAGTAGTCTTCTAAAATCCCTGTTTATTGTGAAGAGAAACTAAAACATTGATAGGGAGATGGGATGTCTTGCCATGGAACGGTGAGGTACCATATGTTGTTCCATAGTAAATCTATGGGCTTCATGACTGCACATTTTACTAACAAGGTGCTGGATCTTGAAATACATGTCGGTGAAAAGAGGAAGAGTCTAATTCCATGGTGCCGGATGAGGATGAATATGACACCACAAAAATGTCAGCGGCGTAAGAAATTGACCCACCTAATAGGATGGTCATAACCACACAATGGTGGTCATGCACTTTTCAAAGTGGAAATCAGATTTCTTGGAACATGACCAGCAAGATGCATGGAGGTGCTGGGAGGAGTCTGCAACTGAAGAACAGAGGGATGAGTTGATCACATAAGTATCACTTCCTACTAATTGTTCTAGGGGTGGAATTCTTTTGTTAATGCTCTTAAAATATCTTAAGAGATACCAAACAACATCACTTCTTTTCTTTTCTTATTGCGAACACATGGTGGATAAGTACCCATGTAGTTCTGTTTTGTGATGAGTGATTGCCCAACACTTGAGCGTTTCAGTTTGAGTGGCTTACTTCTAACCTCTTTGCGAAAGCATATGTGTGCCTATCTATCGGCTTGTGGTGTGCAGGTGCTATGCCTAGTGACAGTGGTCAATGGCGTGGAGAAGGTCGAGTAGAGGCTTGCCGTACCGATGAACTGAGAGCGGTGAAGGGCGGAAGCGGGGCTCGGACTGAGGGACCATGTGCGCCGGCGGACTAGCTGTGGTGGCTAGTACTTGGCACTGGCGAGTGCGACAAGACATGGAGGTAGACCGAGTCGACCAAGTCAAGACGGTGGACGAGCGGGTCGAGTGGGAGGCTCACGGGACTCGGAGTCCGACCGGGCGAGGACACGGTGGCTCGAGTCGAGCGGTTTGGTGGTTTGGGCCGCAAAACCACCGGTGGACGGTTTCAAGTTTGGGCCTCAAAACTCGGGGTTCGGTAGTTGAGCCCAAAGCTATCGGTGGCGGGTTTCCTGGGTTTGGGCCTCAAAACCTAGGCGGAGCTTCCGAGGAAGCGGGGATGGCACGTGGTGGAATCCTGGAGGTTGCGTCGAGGCGACGGCAACTCCCGGCAGGAAGCGGGGCCGTCCATTCAAACGAGTGGCTGCGAGTTATCGACTTGGATTACAATGTCTTAGGGCTAGGTAATTCGGTCATGTATCTAAGGGGGTCTTTGGGAAATAGCCAAAGCCCGTTAAATAGGGGATGAAGGGGTATCCCTCACCCCACCTCTTGAACCCTAGTCATTTGCACCACCTCTCTGTCTCTCTAGTTTATCTCTCTACTTCATGAGGTCCCTAGTGTAAGGATTTGCACTTTGATTTTAAGTGGGAATCGGAGGCCTTACCCTCCGTCAGCCATGGTGACTTTGATTCGGTGATTGTGTCTCCTTTGCTTGTGTTCTTTTTCTAATCGTGTTTTGCTCCTCTCTAATCCTCTTTGTTCATGCAATTATTTCTCTTGATTGAGAGCGAGTTTTGCGATTCCGTTTGAACCAAATTGTGCGGGATCACGAGTAGAAGTTTTGCACTGAAGGGCTTCGTCCCAAACATCTTGAGCACATAGATCGGACAATTTCTATTTCGTGTTCTTCGTTTTTGGAGTTTCTCTCGAAATTATTTTACCCCCGTTGATTCGATTCAAATTGAGCGATGATTCTCTAGGGATAGCTTCTCCATAGCTTTGGGATCATGCTCTCAAAATTTGGTAGCTATTGGTGAAGATTTGGTGAGGACTTGTGGAAGGATTTGGGGGAGGGGATTCAAAATCGCCCCCAAATCGCCTCTGTCCAGAGACTTGCGGACAGCCCGGGCCTAACCCGCAGACAGTCCGCCACTCGGGCTCGGGCAGAGGCTCTCAGTGCTGTCAAGTGCTTCGCGGACAGTTCGTCGCAACTCGCGGACAGTCCGTCGTTGCTTTTCGGGCCAGCAATAGTGTTGTTGTGTTTCTGTTCTGCGTTTTCAGTGTGAACGGCGGACAGTCCGGGACTTCCCTACGGACAGTCCGAGAAGCGAACAGAAACTACCAGAACAGTTGAGTTTTTGGGATTTTGCCGGCGGACAGTCCGGCGCAACCCGCGGACAGTCCGGGCCTCCCTGTTGCCGGGCGCGGACAGTCCGGCGCCTAGTCGCGGACAATCCGAGAACCCGACAGGGGCTCGACCAGAAACTTGGTGTTTCAGGGTTTTGAACAGCGGATAGTCCGGGCCCAAAGGCCGGATAGTCCGGGATTCTCCAGGAAGCTCGTTTTGCCTTTGTTCTTCCGCGTGTCGATTGCCACCCGTTGGGTCGTGTGTGAGTCGTTTTTCTCGAGCTCTTGTTTTGGGTGTGATTTTGGGACAAGGGTCAAGCAATAGAAGTTTCCGAAAGGAATTTTTATTTGACTCCCATTCACCCCCCTCTGGTCGCCGTTCTCGGTCCTTCACTTATTAATTTGGTAATTGTAGTAGACATTGACTCTTTGATTTATTAAGGCGGCGGTAGACCATCATAAATCCCAACAGGCGTTTGCTTATTTTTATTCTGTTTTGTTTTTTTTTCATTTAATCCTGTAGTTATATTAGATAGGCTGTTTTATTTAATCTATGTAGACAATCAAAAGTCCAAGAAAATATGCTCTTTTCTAATTATTGTCTTACAATTGTATTTGGTATGCATGGATTCTTTGGTTAATCTAGACCACTATATCATCATAAAATTCACCATTTCTCTTATTTGATTAATATTGTAATTTCTATACCCTCTTATCATACGTATTGTTTGGGTTAATCTAGACCGTTAGATCATCATAAAAAGAACAGCATAGGTTCTTTTTTTCAATGATTAACCTCATAATTTTTAGACTCTGTTGGCAAACATGTTGCTTCTTTTGGCACTATTGTATAAAATAGATATATCACAGAGCAAATTTCTTGCTGTTTTTTTAAATATAATCGCTACGTACTGTGATGGAACTCTATACCATAGTTAGGTACGTATCAAGTATGGACCATGCAAGAAGTGCATCCATGGCTGATGTTAGGTGACATGAAAAATATTCATACAACCATCTCGACATACATTGCTCCTGCATATATATATATATATATATATATATATATATATATATATATATATACTCTTCCTCCTGTGCATACATTGCTCGACACCCAAACAACATATATAGGTGCCTAGCTTCTTTGATCTGCTTGCATATGTAGCACATCATAAAAACCTTGCTAGCTAGCAGCACCGCCATTGCTAACCCAACTGATGCGCAGTACGTAAAAAGGGGCCAGAGCTGAATAAGCAAACCTTGCGTTGGATGACCGAACGTGTCGACATAATACACCATTGGAATAGGGGGAATCTGGAACTAGTGTTGTGAAGATGGTAGTCAACACCGGTCAGCTTCAAATGTCAGCCACGCTGACCCGCTCACAACCTCCACTTGTTGCTGAGTCGATCCATGGTGGCGAGCTGCAGACCCTGATCAGAGGAGATCGTCCATCTCCGATATACCAGATCCCGGTGGTGGCCTACTCTGCACACACCATAGTGTGTGCAGTGACTCTTTGACTTTTGTCGCGTGCTCAACGAGGACGCAAGCATCGGCGAGTGGGCACTGAAAGATTGCCACCACGTGGTGTCTGGCTGCTTGAGCGAGGCCATGTATCACGTTCATGCATGAACATGGTTGTTTACGTTAGAAACCAGGTAAGGAGAGCAAAAGAAGACCTCAGCCTGTGAATCATGTGATGCTTAGAACATGGTTGTAAACCAGCTCAAATCCAATCTATCCAACACAACGAGCTGGTTTACTAAAATTGGAACTAGCTTCATGGTTTCCAATCATTATATATATAGTTGACTGATTCAGACTTCCAAATTAAATTGTCTCATCTCCCGTAGTGGAGATTCCGGTTTGGGAAACCGGCCGGTACCTAGTTTGATTTTTTTTACAGATGCCTGCACACCAGAGAGTTTTTACTGGGAGTATTTACTGGGAGTACCCATATTTTCTGCTGCGACATATGGAACTGATGTATACCATTGGTTACATATGTATGTATATATATGGAGTACGTATGCAGTCGGGACCGACTAGCAAAAGTATATTCATGCATGTCAGGCATTAGGTGAGATGAACCAACACTACGTCAAAATGGATTTTTTGCAGCGTTGCAAAAATGGTCTTAGTGGCGGACACTCTTCCTGCCCGCTGCGGTTATTCCCTGCACCGGCTGTGCTCGGCCGGCAGCCTAAGCGCCCGCTGCGGTTAACTATTTACCGCAGCGGACGGCCTAAGTTGCCCGCTGCGGTTAACAGTGATTAACCGCAGCGGACGGCATAACGTGACCACCACGGTTAATGTGTTTACCACAGCGGTCATGTTATGCCGCCCGCTGCGGTTAATCGCTATTAACCGCAGCGGTCAAATTACAGTGTCCCCAGCGGTTATTTCTTTTCTATATAGCTACAGTTCAACATTCTTCTTCCTAAAGTCTTCTCTCTTCCAAACTCGTGGGGGGAGAGGCTTTGTCCGATTTTGTAACCAAACCATTGGTTGAGGTTTTGAGTGTTGTTTTGGAGGAGGAGGAAATCATAAGAGGTATTTAAAAGGTTCCCATAGTCTATTTTGTCTCTTTTCCTTGCTTTTTGACCTCTTTGGATGATCTAGATCTAGTTTCATGGAGGAAGGAGAGAAAGCTTGTGTTTTTATCTAGAATCATAATATTTGGTGACTAAAAGCTTTTAGAGGGTTCCCATGCTCTTTTCTCTCTCTTTTTCCTTGCCTTTTGAGCTCTCTAGCTATAGATCTACATCTAGATTAGATTAAGGGAGGAAAGAGAAAAGCTTGTGTCTTTTTTATCTAGTTTTATAATTTTATATGCCTAAAAGCTTTTGTTGTTGATGTGTACGGTTTGCAGCCAATATGGATAGGTCAGAATGGATGTACAAGATTAGTAGGGTACTTGATCCGTCGTATCTCAGCGAAGTGAGGAAGTTTATTGCCGCTGCGAGAGCTCACCATGACCGATCGAAGCGGAGGACAATCGTGTGTCCGTGCTCTCACTGCAAGAATCTGACAGCCTTCACCAACGATGGCCAGGTGCAATCTCATTTGATTCGGTTTGGTTTCGTAGAGAATTACATGGTCTAGACTCAGCACGGTGAAAGTGTCGACCCCAATGGTGGTGGTGCATCTAGAGTGAGCTCGGCATCGATGACGGCGCACCGAGAGCCACGAGCGCCACACGTCTCATGTTCAGATACAACAACGGCAGCCTGCAACGACAACAACGATTGTGATTATATCATGGTGGAGGATCTACTCAAGGACATGGAAGATGATCTTGGTGGTCAGGAGGCCACCGTGCAGGAACCCGAGGATGTGCAACTTTTTGATGATTTAGTGAAGCACATCGATGAGGACGACGTTATGTATGGTTCCCCGAAGTGGTTGGAAAATTTCAGAGAGATGAAGCAAGCGTCACTTGATCCTCTGTATCCGGATGGTGGCGAATGTCCGAAAGAGTGCACCGTGCTCCGTTTTATCCTCCACATGTTGATGATGAAGGCCCGGCATGGTTGGTCTGACAACAACTTCAATGAGTTGTTAAGTTACCTTGCTACAACGTACCCGAAGGGTAACAAGTTTCCCGTGAATACTTATTGGGCAAAGAGGTTGATTCGTCCAATGTCGATGAAAGTTCGAAAGTTCGATGCCTGCCCTAACCACTGCATCATGTATTGGTCGGGCACTAAGTATGTTAGAAGCGCAGGTATCTCATGCTGACCATGCTGATCTCAGGACCAAGGCAACCCGGTAACGATATTGATGTTTTCCTAGAACCGTTAATGGAGGAAATGCAGGAGCTATTTGATGTTGGGGTCGAGATGACTGATGCGTACCGCAAGGAGAAGTTCACCCTAAGGGACATCATCTTTGTCATGATCACCGATTACCCTGGTCTCTTCTCACTGTCAGGGAATATCAAAGGGAAGACTGGCTGCGTAAAGTGCATTGATGGGACATGCCACACTTACCTAAAGGCATCCTACAAGACAGTTTACATGAAGCATAGGCGGTTCCTTAGCAAAAGTCATAGGTATAGAAGACTTGGTATGAATCAATACTTTGACAATCAGGTAGAGATGCAGGGTGAACCACCGGCATCGATTTGCTGGGGTCCAAAGGTGTATGAGATGGTGAAGGATATGGCTGACATCGAATTTGGAAAGAAGAAGAAGCCATCAGAGGAGGGGACAAAACGAACAAGAAAGCAAAAGTGGGACAAGAAGACGGAGGAGGAGGAAACACCACATGTTCCTTTCAAGAAGAAGTCGATCTTCTTTGACTACCTGTCATACTGGAAAACACTAAACACACCCCATGCCATCGACTGCATGCATCTCGAGAAGAATGTCTTCGAAAGCACGATCGATGTATTGCTCGACATCAAGAACAAGACGAAGGATGGTCTCAAATCACGGATGGATCTTCTCCATCAGGGCATCAGGCATGACCTTCACCCGGGACCGCCTCATAATGGTAAAGTTGACATACCAGGTGCAGCATATAACCTAAGGCATGATGAGAAGATATCAAGGTATCGACCGGTTTCTCCTCAAACATCAAGAGCCTTGTCTGCATGAAAGACCTCACAATGTCTGGCTTCAACTCACATGACTGCCACGTCATGCTGACGGTATTCCTTCCCATCGTTATTAGGGCTATCGGTCCAGAGTACGTGAAGATGGTAATCACTCGGATGTCGTACTTTTTTAACCGCATCACAGAGAAGGTCATCAGCAAAGCTGAACTGGTTGCCCCGAAGGAGTTCATCGTGGAAACCCTTTGTTAGCTCGAGATGTGCTTTCCCCCTTCTTTCTTTGACATTATGGCTCACCTAATTATACACATGGTTGATCAGATCGAGCAACTGGGCCCCGTGTACCTGCACCAGATGTGGACATACGAGCGGTTCATGTCGACCCTGAACAAATATGTTCATAACCGTGCTTACCCAGACGGCTCTATGATCGAGGCATACACAACCGAGGAGTCCGTCAACTGGTGTATGAGGTACATAAAGGATGGGAGGGCGATAGGATTGCCTGTTCATCAGCACGAGGGAAGAACCTCCTTGAAGGGGTGCACATGATGGCAAGTACACACCGATATACCATACACAGATGTGGAAGAAGCTCATTACAACATCCTTCATAAGTTGGTGAGCATGAACAAATATGTTGAAAAGCACCTAGATGAGATTCGCGCCGCACATGACGGACAACGCACGGAGGAATGGGTCCAAAAACATCTCAAGAGTAGTTTCATAGAGTGGCTTAAAGAGCAATGCATCCCACTGGAAGGAAGCCCTGATGAAGATACGGATACCGTTAAGAAGTTGATACAAGGGTCGTCCACTCAAGTTACGACTTGGCAAGGGTACGATGTGAAGGGGTACAGGTTCCACACAAAAGACAAGGACAAGAAGAGCGCGTCACAGAATAGCGGTGTTCGATACGAAGGAGTCGACGGGGCCACAAACAAGAGGACACAATGCTATGGACAGGTTGGCGAAATATGGGACCTTGACTATGGAAAAGACCTTCGCCTAGGTGTCTTTCGTGTCGACTGGGTTAACTCGAAAACAGTTGTTGTCGAAAGATTAGGGTTAACCACAGTGAACCTCAAAAGTACCGGATATAAAGATGATTAGTGGGTACTTGCTACAGACATCGCGCAAGTGGCTTACTATATCTACCCAGAGGATACAAAGAAGCACGTGGTCATGTCTGGAAAGCAGAGGATCATGGGAGCTGATGGTGTCCAGAGTCTAGAAAAATACAACAACTACGAACAGCTCCAACTTTTCACCGATCTACCAACGAAGGTCAAGGCCGTCGAGGATCGTTGCAACAAGAGCGGTCTAAAGCCCTGGGCCCGCCCCGATGGTGAGGTGCGATCCGTGAAAGAGGCAGTACCAAAATGAGATGTAATAAAGTAGTGGAGAACTTATGCAATGAAAGCTTGTATGAATTTATGAGTTGACATGTTATATGGTCAATGGTTATAAAAAAACTTGTATTTATATTTATCAAAATGACATGTAATACATTATTCAAGGATAGCATTTACAGCAATTTAGCTATTTTCGTGCAATTTATCAAAATGACATGTGGTGTAATCTGGAGAGTATATATGCTATTATATAAAGACTTAAAGTTGAAAACTGGAGAGTATGCAGAAATTGGTTTACCGCAGCGGACGGTGTAAGGTGCCCGCTGCGGTTAATGGTTTACCGCAGCGGGCGTTGTAAGGTGCCCGCTGAGGTTAATGTTTAGCGCAGCGGGCACCTTATAACGCCCGCTGCGGTAAACCAGATGCTATATAAGTTTAGGTTTGAACCACGGGTTCTTCTTCATCGCAGCACTCTCTCTTTTCTCCCCGAAGGGCTGCCCAAGTCCGCCGCCGCCGTTGAGCCACCTCGCCTCCGTCCTCGCCACCCCGCCACCGGTCCCCTCGTCACCTAGCGCCGCCGCCTCGGTGCCCTAGCACCTCCTCAGTTTCCTAGCGCCGCCGCCTCGGTGCTCCCCCGGTGCCCTAGCGCCCCCTGTGCTCCTCTCCACCTAGCTCGGTCCCTGAGCGTCGCCGCCGTGCACGGTGCCCTTGCGCCGCCCCCGGTGCTCGTCTCCTCTCCGCCGTGGTCCTCGTCGCCGGTGCTTGGTGCCCTAGCATCGCCACCGTGCTCTCGGTGCTTGGTGCCCTCGGTGGTCATCTCGCCGGTGCTCGGTTCTTGGTGCTCCTCTCCCCCTCGGTGATCCACCCCCTTGGTTCTCCTCGGTTCTTGGTTTGTTTTTGAATTCGTGCCTATGATGCTATTACTGTGGTTTCTCTTTTGATATACACTTAGCATATATATGTCATTGCCTGTGATGGTATTACTGTGGTTTCTCTTTTGATATACACTGAGCATATATATGCCATTGCCTGTGATGCTATTACTATGGTTTCTCACTCTACTACACTGAGCATATAGTCCCTGCCTATGATGCTATTACTGGGGTTTCTCTTTTGATATACACTAAGCATATATATGTCATTGCTTGTGATGCTATTACTGTGGTTTCTCTTTTGATATACACTGAGCCTATATATGCCATTGCCTGTGATGCTATTACTGTGGTTTCTCACTCTACTACACTAAGCATATAGTCCCTGCCTATGATGCTATTACTGTGGTCTCTTTTGAATTTGTGCCTGTGATGTTATATGGTCTCTTTTGATATACACTGAGCATATATGCCACCAGGAAGCAGAGAACCACCAGGAACAGTACCAAGCACCAGCACAAGCACAGAACCGACAGAGATAACCACCAACACAAGCACCAGCAGCACCTCACCAGCACAAGCCATCACAAGCCAGCAGCACCTCAAGCACAGCACAACACCTCACCAGCACAGCACCAGCACAAGCACCAGCACAAGAACCAGCACAAGCACCAGCACAAGAACCTCACAGCACCAGCACAAGCTCCAGTACAAGCACCAGCACAACACCAGCACAAGCACCACGACGATGGAGCTAGCGTTCCCGGCCGGAACGGTGGCCCTGGCGGTGGCGGCTAGGGTACCAGGGGATGTGGCCCGGACGGTGGCGGCCGACGGAGGAGCGGACGACGAGCGCACGGCGGAGGAGCTAGGGTTCTCGGCCCGCGTGTGCTAAGCCAGGGCGGACGACGAGGAGGTGCGGACGATGAGGCGGTGGCGATGGCTCCAAATGGCAAGGCGGCGGACCCGGAGGCGACTAGGGTTACGGCCGCGTCAAGGGTTCCGGCAGGCCCACGCTCGGCCAGTGCGGAGTGACGGCAGCGGGACGGAGGAGCAGAACGGGGGTCGAGGAGGAGGTGAATGGCGGCGGCAGCAATGGCGGCAGCAGTGGCGAAAACTGACAGCCCTTCGGGGTAAGAAGAAAGGGAGCGAGGAATTAGAAATTTGAACAAGACGGCTGCCCATGTATATATATATATATATGCACGCATTTACCGCAACGGGCAACCTAAGCGCCCACTGCAGTAAACATTTACCGCAGCGGGCCCTTTGAGATACCGCTAAGTAGGAAGCCCGCTGTGGTAAATTTTGTGAACTTTAAACTCTAAGATGCTTTGACTTCAAGTTTTCAAAATCTAAATGCATTCAAATAGAAAAGGTATGAATACAAAGTTTGTTAAACTCATCAAGATCTATATTTATAACCAGGTTCACATGTCACAAACTTGTATTGGTCTACATTATTACAAAAAAAGTGTGGCACACATCTCATTTTGGTGCGGGAGCTTTCACGACCCTCTTCTCAATACCACTCCGTGCCCAGGGTTTCATCTTGCTATGCTTGCAACTGACCTCAACAACCTTGATCTTCTTTTCATGATGTGTAAAAAGCTGGAGCTCCGCATAGTTGTTGTATTGCTCGGGGCTTTGCACCCCATCAGCTCCCACGATCTGTTGCTTTCCGGACACAACCACGTGCTTCTTTGTATCCGATAGATAGATATAGTACGCCACTTGCGCTACATTGGTTGCAAGTACCCATTGGTCGTCTTTGTAGCCTGTGCTTTTGAGGTTCATGGTGGTTAACCCGTAATTGTCCACTACAACTGATTTCGGGTTGACCCAATCGCACTTGAAGTTTGTTATGCGTAAGTTGACTCCATAGTCGAGGTCCCATATTTGTTCGATCTGCCCATAGAATTGTGGCCTCTTTTGTGTCAACTCGTCTACGCCCTCGTATCGAACACCGCAGTTCTGTGCCGCACTCTTTTTGTCTTTGTCTTTTGTGTGAAACCTGTACCCCTTCACATCATACCCTTGCCACGTGGTGACTTGGGTTGACGGGCCTTGCGCAAGCTTCTTTACAGTGTCACTATCATCGTCATCAGGCGATATTTCTTGCTCTTTCATCCATTGTACAAAACTGTTCCTGTGCTCTTTCTGGACCTATTCCTCCGTGCGCTTTCCATCATGAGCGGTGCGAAGCTCTTCCAAGTGTTGTTCAACGTATTTTTCCATGCTCACCAATTGATGGAGGATGCTATAATGAGCTTCTTCTACCTCTTTGTTAGGTATATCAGTGCGCACTTTCCGGCCCACGCACCCTTTCCCTTCGGTTCTTCCCTCGTGCGGGTGAACATGCAACCCAATCGCCGTCGCGTCTTTAATGTACCTCATACACCAGTTGATTGACTCCTCGGTTGTGTACGCCTCGATCATAGAACCTTCAGGGTAAGCACGGTTATGGACATACCTATTCAAGGTGGACATGAAGCGCTCGTACGTCCACATCTAGTGTAGGTACACTGGGCCCAATTGCTCGATCTGGTCAACCATGTGCATCATCAGGTGTGGCATAATGTCAAAGAAAGCCGGTGGAAAGCACATCTCGAGCTGACAGAGGGTCTCCACGATGAACTCCTTTAAGGCAGGCAACTCTGCCTTATCGATGACCTTCTGCGTGATGCAGTTAAAGAAGTATGACATACGTGTTATCACCATCTTCACATATTCTGGACTGATAGCTCTTATCAATAATAGAAGGAACACCGTGAGCATGACGTGACAGTCTTGTGAGTTGTAGTCGGGCATTGTGAGGTCTTTCATGGAGACCAGGCTCTTGATGTTGGAGGAGAAAACCGGTCGGCACCTTGATACCCCTCATCAATTTGCAAAAAGTCACCTTCTCGGCATGCGTGAGGTTGTATGCAGCCAATGGGATATCAACTCTACCATTATGAGGCTTTCCAGGGTGGAGTTCCTTTCTAATGCCCTGGTTGACAAGATCGGTCTGTGACTTGATCCCATCCTTCGTCTTGCCCGGGATGGCCAGCAGAACACTAATTGTGCTCTCAAACACATTCTTCTCTAGGTGCATACAGTCGATTGCATGGGCTGTATGAAATGTTTTCCAGTACGACAGGTACTTGAAGAAGATCGACTTCTTTTTGAAAGGGATGACTAGGACATCGTCATCAGGGGATGCTTCCTGCTTCTTGTCGCGCTTTCGCTTCCTAGTCGGTTTTGTCCCATCCTCTGGTCCTTTCTTCTTCTTGCCGAACTCGATGTCATCCATATCCTTCACCATCTCATACACCTTTGGCCCCCACTTTGTCTTCAGCATTAGAAGTCGTTCTGGCTCATCCTTATTGTCAAAGTATTCATTCATATCACTTCTTCTATACCTGTGTTTGGCCTTAAGGAACCTTCTATATGGAGTGTACACCAGCTTGGTGGAACTCGAAAGGTAAGTGTAGCAAGTCCCGTCGATGCAAACTACACATCCAGTCTTCCCTTTGATCTGCCCCGATAGTGAGAAGAGACTGGGGTAATCAATGATGGTGACAAAGATGATGGCTTTAAGTGTGAAGCTCTGCTTTTTGTATGCATCCATCATCTCGACCCAACATCGAATAGCATCTGCATTTACTCCATGAGCGGCTCTAGGAGGACATCTATATCATTGTCGGGCTCCCTCGGTTCAGAGATAAGCATCGTCAACATAAGGTACCTGCGCTTCAGACACACCCATGGAGGTAGGTTGTAGATGCTGAGGACGATTGGCCAAGTACTTTGTGAGCTGCTTAGCTCACCGAACGGGTTCATCCCATCGGTACTGAGCACGAACCGGACATGTCTGGGCTCATCACAAAACTCGAGGTACTCCTTATCGAAATCCTTCCAGTGTTGTGCATCGGAGGGGTGTCGTAGCTTGCCATCGTTCTTGACCCAATCAGGAGATGCATGCCATGACATCAGCTTCGCATCCTCTGGATTCCCAAACAGTGCACGTAGACGATCAACCATAGGTAGGTACCACACGGATAGCGCGAGGCTTTTCCTCAACGTGTAGCCTTCTTCTTCCTCGTCTTGCTGAGCCGGGATCTGCTTGGCCTCAGCATTGGGCTTCTTCTTCTTCTTGTTCGGAAGAATTTCGTCAGCATCCACGCGGCAACCGGCATTCCTCTTGTACCGACTGAATCCATAGTGTGGACATTCCATCATGTTCTCATACTTCTCGCCCCGGTACATGATGCAGTGGTTCGGGCAAGCATCAAGCTTTCTAACTTTCATCGCCACTGGACGGATGAGCTTCTTCGCTCGATATGTATTAGCTTGCACCTTGTTACCTCCCGTAGGGTACGTCGTAGAAAGGTAGCTTAACAGCTCGTTGAAGCCAATGTCTGACCAACCATGTCGAGTCTTCATCATCAGCATATGGAGGTTGAAACGGAGTGCCGTGCACCCCTCTGGACATTTTCCACCATCCTGGTACAGAGGATCAATTGCCGCCTGCTTCATCTCCCTAAAATTCTCCAACCACTTTGGGTTGCCATACATAACATCATCCTCGTCGATGTGGTTGACTAGATCCTCAAAGAGCTGGACATCTTCGGGTTCCCTCAGAGTAGCATCTTCAGTAGTGTCACCATCATCGGCACTATCATCATCTAGAATGTTCTCGAGCAATTCTTCAACTGTGATGTAGTCATGAGAATTGTTGCCATCGTCGGTGGCGGCTGGCACTGGAATGGAAGGTGTGGTGGTGGTCGAACATGATCTTGGTTGGTCGCCATCGACGAGCGCACTCCAGATACACCGCAACTTGCATCGAGACTTTGTTCACCATGAGAAGTCCAAACCGTGTAACCCTCCATAAACCTGTTGACAATCAGATGTGATTGCACCGTACCATCTGGGTAGCCCCTGAGGTTCCGGCATTTAGAACATGGACATACGGTTGTCGTCCGCTTCAAACTAGCACGATGAGCTTTCGCGGATGCCATAAACTTCCTCAATTCGCTAAGGTACCGAAGATCAAGCACTCTATCAATGTGGTACATCCATTCAGACCTGTCCATCGTAGCTTAACACACGACAAAACAACAAAGTGCTATATAAAAAAACATCTACTTCATGAATCTAGAGTACACACATGATGAGACATATCGCAATAGTCATGGTGAGAATAAATGAGAAAATATAAAGGTGTGTGGAGCAATCATGTACCTCTTATTTGTCCTCTCCTCCCCAAATCAAAGCTCTAAAACTCAATTTAATGATTTAGTGAAACAATCAGCAAGGTTTTCCGCCCCCAACAAGATGAGAGATCAAAATCGACAAAACTTTAGCCACACCGGTGAATCTAGAGTGAAAAACACATGTTTTATATGATCTAGACATGGATCTATAAAGAAACTAGACTAAAAACACAAACTAGATTTAGATCCATGCATGTGGATCCCATGGATCTAGATCTAGATCCACATGAGGAGAATTGCACTAAAAAGAGAGAAAACGAGGGAGAAAGAGGGGTGGGAGAGCAATCATGTACCTCTATTTGTGTCCTACTCCCCCAAATCAAAGCTCTAAAAGTGAATTTGAAGATTTGGTGAAAAATTCAGGCAAAACCTCCCCCCCCCACACGTTTTGCAAGAGGAGAAGTCGTGGGGAAGAAGGAGGGAGGGCTGCTGCTATATATAGGGAGGGGATAACCGCAGCGGGCAGCATAATCCGCCCGATGCAGTAAATGGATTTACCGCAGCGGTCGGATTATGCTGCCCGCTGCGGTAAATGTTCATTTACCGCAGCGGGCAGTTTATGTGACCCGCTGCAGTAAATGGAATAAACACAGTGGGCAACGCAGTGGCCAGGTTCCCAAGCTGGCCACCGATTTACCGCAGCGGGCGCTTAAGATGTCCGCTGCCGAGCGCCTAAGGCCAACGCTGCGGTAAATCATTCCTGTAGTAGTGTAAGATTGACCGTCCAGTAATGTTGATCTGGACTAAGCTGAATAGCAGATGTGTACATAGTCATTTAATATCATAAATGAGGTCACCTCTGATGAAGGAAATGCGTCGCAACCATTCGAGCCTTATATATGTGTTCCAAGTTATGGGCAATTCTCATGACCTTAGTAACACACCACCTAGACAACAGTTCACATGGTTCATTGTCTCCTCAGTGGTAACAAGCAGGAAACAAGCCCCAAAGACCTATTGGAGATAAAGGAGGTCGAGAAGCAGGCAACGCGCGCCACAATATGCATAGACCCTATATCCATGTGGGATTAAGAGGAATCTAGAACCATATCATTATAGTGACTTGCCACAAAGGGGCTAGATGCTAAGATGGACACAAAGGTCTCGATTGGTGCGGGGAGGTCATCTGCAACACTTTGCAGGCTTTGACTATACACTCTGCATTTTGTATGTGTCTTGGCCAGTAGAACTGCGAACACATGGTTGACAAGTGCCCATGTATGTTCAGTTTTGTGATGAGTGATCGTCCAACACTTGAGTGTTTCAGTTTGAGTGGCTTACACTAATACTTTGCAAAAGAAAATGTGTGCATGTCTATCGGCTTGTGGTGTGCAGGTACTATGCCTAGTGACAATGGTCTATGGTGTCGAGAAGGTCGAGTAGAGGCTTGCCGTGTTGATGGACTGAGAGCAGTGAAGGGCAGAAGCAGGGCTCAGACTGAGGCTGACCATGGGCGCCGACGGACTAGCTGTGGTGGCTAGGACTTGACACCGGTGAGTACGAGAAGACATGGAGGTAGACCGAGTTGACCAAGTCAAGACGGTAAACGAGCGGGTCGAGCGGAGGCTCATGGGACTCAAAGTCCGACCGGGCGAGGACAAGGTGACTCGAGTCGAGCGGTTTGGTGGTTTGGGCCTCAAAACCATCCAAGGACGGTTTCCGAGTTTGGGCCTCAAAACTTGGGGTTCGGTAGTTGAGCCAAAAGCTACCAGTGGCGGTTTTCGCGGGTTTGGGCCTCAAAACCCGGGCGGAGCTTCCGAGGAAGCGGGGATGGCACGTGGTGGAATCCTAGAGGTTGCGTCGAGGCGACGACAACACCTGGCAGGAAGCGGGGTCGTCCATTCAAAAGAGTGGCTGAGAGTTACCGACTTGGATTACAATGTCTTAGGGCTAGGTAATTCGGTCTTGTATCTAAGGGGGTCTTTGGGAAATAGCCAAAGCCCGTTAAGTAGGGGATGAAGGGGTATCCCTCATCCCACCTCTTGAACCATAATCATTTGCCCCACTCTCTCTCTCTCTAACCTCTCTCTAGTTCATGAGGGCCCTAGGTTGATTTCACCAACCTTTGTAAGAACTCACAAATCTTTTGGTGGGAATCGGAGGCCCGACTCTCTGAGTGCCATGACACGGTTAGTTTCTTGATCGAGTCTCCCCTTTTGCTTGTGTTCTTCACGGTTCGCTTTTTGCTCTCCTTTGATCCCAAGTTGAGATCTTTTTCTATGGAGTAGTTCTTGCAAATCCATTTGAACCAAGTTGTTTGTAATCGTGAGGAGCATCTTTGCACCGAAGGAATTCTCCTCAAACCTCACGACTACGTAGATCGGGCGATTTCTTTGTGGAGTTCTTCTTTCTTGAGTTTTCCCCCAAATCTTCTCTCTCCACGTTGGTCTAAGCCAAATTGAGCGATGATTTCTTCGGGATAGCTCCCCAACTGTACTAGGTTCATGCCTACAAAGTTTGGTTGCACTTGGTGATCATTTGGTTGATTTTTGGGAAGTTCTGGCGGAGTGGAAATCGTTTTCACGGGTTTCAACTTTTCTATTCGTGAGCTCCGGATTAGGCTCCGAACTACTTGGCATTAGCTCCGGACCATTGCAACTAGTCCGGTGGTCTTGACTCGTAAGACCGCCAAGCAGCCGAGAGCATCGGACGAGGGTCCGAACTACTAGGCTATAGGCTCCGGAACATATCTCATTGGTCCGGTGGTCCTGCCCAGGTAGACAGCAGTGCAACGAAAAGCGTCGGACCAGCAGGGATAGTCCGACGGTGTGAGTCTGACGACTTGTCCGGAGACTGGGTGCTCCCTGCGTGGTTTTTGTGAGGGCAAGGGATAGCACCGGACTAGTCCAACGGTGGGCGTCGGACCAGGTGTCCGGAGCTAGGGTGCTCCCTGCGTAACTTTGAGACAAAGGGGGAACGCGTCGGACAAGGCTCAGGACCTTGTGCTATGGTCCGGTGGTCTTGATTGAAGTGGTCTAGAGGTTGTTGTTGGTTGTTGTTCTTCTCCGTTTGTGTTGTGGTTTGTTTCTCTAGGTTTGAGACTAGTTCCGTTGTGTTCCTAGGACATTTCCTAGAACATCCACCCACTCGTGGGTCGTGAACCTAGTTCTCTCTTTGGGTTGTGTTTGGGACAAGGGTCAAGATCTTCCGAAAGGAATTTTTATTTGGCTCCCATTCACCCCCCCCCTCTGGTCGCCGTTTCCGGTCCTTCAATTGGTATCAAAGCCGGTTAAGGATCAATCCACCTTACACGGTTCTTGATCTGCGAAGGCGACATGGAGCGAGGTGTTGGCAAACCTCCATTTTTCGATGGAACGAACTTCTCCTATTGGAAGGTGCACATGTCCGCCTATCTACAAGGAGTTGATTCGAACATTTGGGAGATTTGTGAGAATGAGGGCTATCGTGTTCTTGCTGCTCGTGTTGACCAACTCCAAACTTCTCAACACAACGCAAACCGTAGAGCACATAGCATTCTCTTCTCGAGTTTGTCTCTTCCTGAGTTTGAGCGAGTCTCGAACCTCACTACGGCGCGAGAGATCTGGCAAACACTTGTGAGATATCATGAGGGCAACCCTCAGATCATGTCCAGACTCTTTGACACGTATCGTAGAGAGTACGAGAACTTTGTTTAGTTGGCCGGCGAATCTGTTGATGGGATGTTCACTCGCTTCCAATCTATCGTCAACAAGATGCGTGCTAATCGAGCCAACTTTTCTTATGATGATCATGAGATGGCTATCAAGCTTTTCCATGCTCTTGATCGGAAGGTGTGGGAGGTGAAGGTGGCAGCCATTCAAGAATCATCGGGCTATGATGCCCTGAGCGTGGATGAGCTGTTCAGCAAGCTCAAGTCCTCAGAGATTGACCACCAGACCCGGGCCAAGCTTGAGAACCCGTCGAACTCATCTATGGCATTGGTTTCCGGCCCCGGTGGTGTGTCTTCTTCTTCCTCTAACCCTTCACACTCTTCGTTTGCTTTGTCTTTGATCTATGTGACAGACGAACAAGTGGAGGCTCTTGGAGATGACGAGCTGGCTTTGTTCATCACTATGTTCTCATGGTTTCACAACAACCGTTTGAACCGACGACGTGGTGGCGCGGCCAAGGGGTGCTACCATTGCGGTGATGAGGATCACTTCATTGCAAACTGCCCCAAGAAAGCTGCGGGTGACTTCACCAAGTTCAAGGACAAGCGCGAACACCGCTTCGACGGCAAACACAAAGCCAAGGGCGGCTTTCACCAGAGATCCGCGAAGAAGGTTCTTGACAAGGTGAAGGCCGATCATCAAGCCTCCTCGCCTCTCTCAGTGACATCGAGTTCTCCTCCTAAGGAGGCTCTTCTTCAAGCAATGATGAGTCGAAGGGAAAGGTTGAGGACAAACTCAATGGCCTCTACTTCTACGTCGATGCTAAGCACGGTGGATTTTGCACCATGGAGATCGAAACAGGAAAGGCCGGCAAACGCAAGGAAGACTCCGACTCCGAGTCAGACTCCGAAACACCCGAGGTAACGCCCACCCTCGAATCCCTCTCTCTCGAGCTTGAGACTTTGAGTGCCACATACATGAGTCAGGACTCCGTGCTCAAGCGTGCGATTAGAGAGAGGAACAACTTTAAGGCGAAGTACCTTAGCACACTCCATGAGCTAGATTTTGCTAAGTTGTCCGTGGTGGTTACCGAGGAGGTAGAGTGTGATGCTTGCGCCATTCACATGTCTGATCTTGTCACTCTTCAGGACAAGTATGACACTCTACTTGAGGAGGTTAGTGAGCTGAGGCTAGGCCTAGCTTACTTGGTGTGTGTAAGTCTTGCTTAGGCTTGCGTTCTAAGCTGACACAAAAGGATGCTAGGATCACTATGTTAGAGAAGGTCAGCTCCGATAGCACTAGAGAGTCAGATTGCTTTGATTCTTTGGAGCTTTAGATCGCCTCGTGCAGACACGACAAGATGCGTACCGAGGAGGAAAACACATACCTTCGGTCCATCTTGAGCTGGCGTCGTGCCGAGAGCCATAGCTGGGGATGTTGCTTAGCCAATGCAAAAGGGCTGGCAGCACGGGAGTATCCTTTGCTATAGGTGTGAGGGACGATAGCATGTTCGGTAAGATTGGTGAGTGCAGTTGTTTAAGCGATAGTGAGAAACCCACCACAACTCCCAAGTTTACAAAGATCACTCCACCTAATCCTACCGACCCTCTGAGTTTCCTGTGAGAGATGGTGTGTTTGAAGAGCCACCCAAAACCACTCCACAGAAGCAAGTGTGGATTGCTAAACCGAATCACCTTCGGAACCTACTTGACACTTTGCCAGATATCTCTAGTGATCCCCTTCCTAAAACAGCTAGAGCCATCCATCCCACCAAGAGAGTGCCTACCAAGGTACCACTGTGAGTACTGTGAGAGGGATGGGCACTTGGCTGAGTTTTGTTTTAGAAGGAAGAGAGATTATCGGAGGCAGTTTGAGTTGAACAACCGGGACATGTACCATCCACCAGTTGGGGTACGTGCACCGGAAGTTCAGAGACGCACTACTAGGCCTAGAGGTACAATGCCTCAAGGTGCTAGGCCTCAGGAGACGAGACCACGTGGTGCTCGTGCCCGGCGGGGTACCGGTCATGACCCATATGACTACGGGCCTCATGGCGGTGGTTTTACTCCACCCTTCTCTAGCGGACCACGTTTTCTCTATCGTGGTGATCGCTATCCCTCCGTGGGGCAGGAGATGTTTGGTTTTCTCCTAACCCATTCTTTGGGCAAATGGGACAACACTGGTATCCTTCACAGTTTACTAACCCCAGTGTTGCTTCGTTTGCTCACCCTATGTCTTTTTATTGATGTACGACGGAGGACTGGAGGAGACTTGGCTTGTGGATTCCGAATGCTCACGCCATATGACCGGAAGTGCCATGTGGTTCTCCAGCCTCGACCCCGTGCCCCACACCGAGTATATCACATTCGGGGACAAGAGTAAAGGTAAGGTTGTCTCCCGGGGGTCCATGAAGGACCGAGAACAGCGACCAGAGGGGGGGGTGAATGGGAGCCTCAAATTTCTCTCGAAATATTTGGGCCACTCTTCCCAAAAGCCAAACCCCGTTGATGGGTGCTCAACCTCCCCCGAGCAACGCGATCGGGGATTCAGACGAAAACGGAGAAATGAGTGCTCACCGGCAGTGGAGAGAAACTCACCGGAAACCCCAAAAACACAGGATCTCAACCCCTAGGGAAAAGAGGCAAGAACCTAGGCAAAATAGGCGAAAACAGCAACCAAGCAGGAGCTCCGGACTAGTTGAAGAAAGACCTCCGGAACAATGGAAGTGGTCCGGAGCCTTTGATCCGGTGCTCACCAAGGAACCACCGGACTAGTCCGACGCCCAAACTTAGTGGTCCGACGCTTGCTAATGAACTAAGCAGGGAGTACCCAAGCTTCGGACACTAGTCCGACGCACACGATCAGACTAATGGCTCTGGTCCGACGCTTACTATGAAAATCCCTCTCCAAAAAACAATAAGCACCCAGGCTTCGGACAACTCGTCTGACGCTCACCGTCGGACCAATGGCTCTGGTTCGATGCTCTGAGTAGTCAGGCGGTTTCCCAAGACTTGACCACCGTACCACTTGCAATGGTCCGGAGCCTAGTCAAAGACGTCCGACGCCTGGTCCAGAGCTCACGAACGAAAACGCCGAAGCCCGTGAAAAACGACTTTCTCTCCGCCAAATCTTCCCAAAACTCAACCAAACAATCACCAACTGCAACCAAACTTTGTAGGCATGATCCTTGTGCAGTAGTGGAGCTATCCCGAAGAAATCATCGCTCAATTTGGAGAGGATAAACGGGAACACTCGGATTTGGGGGAGAAAGGGGAAAACGAAGAACGCCACAAATAAAACACCAGATCTACGCACTCGTGAGGTTTGAGGAGAATTACTTTGGTGCAAAGATGCTCCACACGATTACGCACAACTTGGTTCAAACGGATTTTTCAAAGCTACTCCCTACAAAGAGAAATCATCTTGGGAAAAGAGGGAGCAAAAGCAAAACGCGAAGAACACAAGCAAAACGGGGACACAATCATGAAATCGAATCCACCATGGCTTACGGAGGTTACGGCCTCTGATTCCTCGCGACAAACTCAAGTTCTTACAAAGGTTGCTGGAAGCAACCTAGGGATCTCATGAACTAGAAAGAGAGAGAGAGTGGGGGAAAGTAATTAGGGTTCAAGAGATAGGATGAGGGATACCCCTTCACCCCCTACTTATCGGGCTTTGGCTATTTCCCAAAGACACCCCTAGATACATTGAGTGAACTACCTAGCCTAAGCACTGCAGTCCAAGCTCCGGAAAATATCTCCCGCATTTTGAATGGATGGCCCCGCTTCTTGCCGGGAGTTGTCGTCGCCTCGACGCAACCTCCAGGATTCCGCCACGTGCCATCCCCTCTTCCTCGGAAGCTCGCCTAGGTTTTGAGGCCCAAACCCAGAAAACCCGCCACCGGTAGCTTTGGGCTCAACTACCGAACCCTAAGTTTTGCAGCCCAAACTCGGAAACCGACGCGGATGGTTTTGAGGCCCAAACTAGCAAACCACTCGATGCGATCCACCTTGTCTTCGCCCGGTCGGACTCCGAGTCCCCTGAGCCTCCGCTCGACTCGCGCATCCACCGTCTTGACTTGGTCGACTCGGTCTACCTCCATGTCTTCTCGCACTCGCCGGTGCCAAGTACTAGCTACCACAGCTAGTCCGCCGGTGCCCATGGTCCCATAGTCCGAGCCCTGCTTCCGCCCTTCACCACTCTCAGTCCATCGGCATGGCAAGCCTCTACTCGACCTTCTCCAAGCCATTGACCACTGTCACTAGGCATAGCACCTGCACACCACAAGCCGATAGACAAGCACACATTTCTGCTTTCGCAGAGGTTAGGGTAAGCCACTCAAACTGAAACACTCACGTGTTGGATGATCACTCATCATCAAAGCTGAACATACATAGGTACTTATCCACCATGTGTTCGCAGTCCATCTGAGTAAATTCATCTTTTGTTCTCAAGGATGTTGCATTGGTTGCGAATTTGCATTTTAACCTTCTTTCGGTTTCGCAACTCCTTGATGACAAATTTGAAGTGAGTTTTAAGCCTAATCTTTCTTGGATTTTGGACTCTCGGGGTGATCTTGTTTGCCGGATTTTGCCCTTCGGGAAGGTGTTTCATGCGGATTTTTCTATCTCTTCCGGACCTTCTCGTTGTCTTCTTGTCGGTTCTTCCTCCAAGCTTTGGAAGTGGCATAGGAGATTGAGACATTTGAGTTTTGACTTGCTTGCAAGGTTTAGCTCAATGGACCTTATCTAAGGATTGCCAAAGCTAAAGTTCGAGAAGGATTTGGTTTGCCATCCTTGCAGGCATGGCAAGATGGTTGTCGCTTCCCATTCTCATGTGACTCAGATCATGACCAATCAACCCAACGAGCTCTTACACATAGACACAGTTGGTCCACCTCGGGTTAGGTCAGAAGGAGGGAAGTGTTATGTGGTTGTAATCGTTGATGAATATTCGAGATACTCTTGGGTGTTCTTTTTGGAGAGTAAGGATGAGTCTTTTCCACTTGTTCGAGGTCTAATTTTGAGATTGCAAAACGAGCTACCTAAGAATGCCATGAGAGTTATCCCCAGGGACAATGACACAGAATTCAAGAATGCTCACTTTGCAACTCTTTGCTCTTCTTTGGGTCTCGATCACCAATTTTCCTCTCCTCACACTCCCCAGCAGAACGATGTTGTTGAGCGCAAGAATTGGACCCTTGTTGAGATGGCCAAGACGATGCTCGATGAGCATAGGACTCCTATGCGGTATTGGGCCAAAGCAATCAGTTCTGCTTGCTATGTTTCGAATCACATTTTTCTTCGAGCTTTCAAGAAGAAGACTTCTTATGAGTTGTGATTTGGGAGACCACCCAAGGTAAGTCACCTACGGGTGTTTGGGTGTAGATGCTTCATCCTCAAAAAGGGCGGTAAGTTGGATAAATTTGAGTCTCGGTCTTCTGACGATATCTTTCTCAGTTATTCTACTCACTGTCGTGCTTATCGTGCTCTTAACCTCGAGACTAACCGAGTGATGGAGACTTGTGAGATTACCTTCGATGAGACTATGCCCTGTATTTCCACTGCATTTTAGCTTGCAGGTGATAATGAGGTGAAAACTAGCATTTTTGTGGAGGATGAGAAGGATGACGCCGACTGGGATGATCCCGAGCCGACTACACCGGCTGTCCTCGTCGACCCGGCCTGCGACATTCACTTCGGCTCACGGTCGCAATCCGACTACTTCCTCTACATGGGGGCCATTCGAGCAGCTTCCTCAGTCGATGCCCGTTGCACCAGAGGGAGCTCCAGCTATTGTCGAGGGGGAGGCGAGTTCTTCACGTGAGGCACCGCTACACATTCAGCATTGCCACCCTCCTCAGACTATGATTGGTGACATCGACGAGCGCACTACACGCTCTAGGTCGTATCGTATTTCCCACTTTGCTCATTCGGCTTTTATCGCGTCTTCTGAGCCCCAAGATGTTGGACACGCTTTGATCGATCCGGATTGGGTTAATGCCATGCATGAGGAGTTAGAAAACTTTGAGTGGAACCGCGTTTGGGTCTTAGTGCCTCCACCACCTAGTTGCCACCCCATAGGTACCAAATGGGTTTTCAAAAATAAGCAAAATGAGGATGGGGTGGTAGTGCGCAACATGGCTAGGTTGGTAGCACAAGGTTTTTGTCAAAAGGAGGGAATAGGTTATGAGGAAACCTTTGCTCCTGTAGCTCGTTTAGAAGCCATTAGAATCCTTCTAGCTTTTGCGGCTTCTAAGGGTTTAAAACTTTTTCAAATGGATGTTAAAAGTGCTTTCTTAAATGGCTACATAGAGGAGGAAGTGTATGTTAGACAACCTCCTGGTTTTGAAAATCACAAGTTTCCAAACCATGTTTTTAAACTTCACAAAGCTTTGTATGGTTTGAAACAAGCTCCTAGAGCTTGGTATGATAGATTGCGAACCTTCTTCCTTGCTAAGGGTTTTAAAATGGGATCGGTAGACAAGACGTTGTTTCTCCTCAAGCAAGGCAAAGACACTCTCCTAGTCCAAATATACGTGGATGATATCATCTTTGGTGGTTCTTCTCATGCTCTTGTTGCCAAGTTTGCAGATATTATGAGTAGGGAATTTGAGATGAGCATGATGGGAGAGTGGACTTTCTTTCTCGGGTTACAAATCAAGCAAACCCGAGAAGCTACGTTTGTGCACCAAGGCATATACACGAAGGACATTTTGAAGAAGTGTTAACACTGGATTTTGGTGTACTCAGAATGACAGGTGGGCCAGTGTGAGAAAAGGCTGCCGAAGAACAAGTATTCAAAGGTGTTCGGCAAAATCTATGCGGTCGGTTAATTCCTAAAGATTCGGCAATTGACTATGTAATCGGCTACTTCGAAGAAGGGGGTTTTGCGTTGAAGCAACGAAAAGAGGCAAGTAAAGAGCCGATCGACGGCGATAGCCGTAACAATTAAGGCAATAAAGACTCCGAAGGGAAATAAAGTCGAGATATTGTGTTCTTTTCTTTAAATATCTTGTAGTCGTATCCTTTTAGGATTCGTGTCATGACCAGGGTATAAATATAAACTCTTGACCATTGTAAAAGGGGTTCACAACCAAACCAATACAACCGGCCCCATGCCAACTTCGAGTCTTTTGTTGTGTTGTCGAGTTCTTCGAGAGGAATCATCGATCCGTCGACCTCTGTAAGTCTTGACAACCTTGTTATCATGTCTAGTATCATGCGGTGGATTTAGATATTGATGCAAGTAGTCTTGTTTATTATCAATGATCGTGTGCCGAATCTTTGTTCAATAATCAAGAGGTCTTCGTTTGTGTTTTGTTTATGAGTAGATGTCATGCGACGGATATTTGCTTGTATTCTTAGCAAAAGCAAGATAGTTATCGACTCCTATAGATTTAACAAGATCTATTGGATTCATTAAGTTATCGTGTTGCATGTTTTATACAATCTTTACATATTTGCAAACACTCTTTTACCCAATCTAGATTGATACGGTCCGGCTCTTATTAGTTTATATAGATCTATCTATGTTATGATGAATTGCTTTCATGTTGTTTCCATGAGTAGATCTTATATCTATAAATAGCCGAATTAGTTTGAATCTAGATTGTCACGTGTTGCGGGTTCATGCATGTTATCCATGTTTAAGCTTTGATGACGTTGGGTGTCGTGCGGCAGATGCAAGCTTTAGATTAGTTTAATCATGTTTGCTTACGTGTTTCCTTCATCATGGACCCCAATTTGGCTAATTGCCGAGATTGGTCATGCTTTAACTTATAATCAATTACGAGTCATTCGTATGTCCTCTTTTATTGTATGCGTGTTCGACAATCAATGAGTTGTGCGTTACATGTTTATTTGAGCCGAATGTTCTATAAAACCTGTTGGCAGATAGCTTTCATAGTTGTATGTCGTTGTAAGTGACTTCAGGGCCGTACATATGGAACTGTCTGGTATTACCTGGCATGCTCCAGTTTATATTTAATGACTGGCACGTTTTCAGGTTCTCGAAGCATTCGGGCACGTGATTGAAGTCACGCTTTCCGGTTTGCTATGTGTTAGACACAGTACGTCACTTTTTGTGTCAACACACTTTTTGGCACGCTCGGTGGGACCACTTTGAATAGAGAGCCCTGTGAATATCTCCGGCAAGGACTGACAGCCGATCCAAGTAATCAGCCCTCAGAGTAATTTTTAATGGGGGACACGATCAATGACAGCGAAGGGAAGCTGGGACGCGGCTTCATGTCGGCCGATAAACTGGAGGATATAAACGTTGGTGATGATGATATACCGAGGCTGATGTTTATCAGTGCAAATTTAGACCAAGAGCATATGTTGAAATTGATAGACCTGCTAAAAGAATTTAAAGATTGCTTTGCTTGGGATTATACGAAGATGTCCGGGCTGGATCGTTCCATTGTCGAACATAAATTGCCGATCAAGCCGGGATACCGTCCTTTCAAGCAACCTCCTCGGAAGATTTACAAAGATGAGGTGTTGGCCGATGTGAAGGAGGTTGAAAGATTATTGGAGGCAAACTTCATCCGGCCATGCAGATATGCAGATTGGGTTTCAAACATAGTCCCAGTATACAAGAAGAATGGAAAGATGAGAGTCTGCATTGATTTTAGAAATCTCAACAAGGCTACTCCCATGGATGCTTACCCAATGCCAGTTGTTGATCTACTCGTCGATGCATCGGCTAGTTACGAGGTCATCAACTTCATGGATGGTAATGTCGGCTATAACCAGATCTTCATGGCAATAGAGGATATTTCGAAGACAGCCTTCAGGTGCCCTGGTCATGCTGGTTTGTTTGAATGGATTGTCATGACTTTTGGTTTGAAGAATGTTGGTGCAACCTATCAAAGAGCTATGAACTACATTTTTCATGAGTTGATCGGCAAGATTGTAGAAATCTACATTGATGATGTGGTGGTTAAGTCTAGAAACCATGAAGGACATTTGGCCGATTTGAGGAAGACCTTGGAGTGCACTAGAAAGCATGGTTTGAGGATGAACACGAATAAATGTGCATTTGGGGTCTCGGCTAGTGAGTTTTTAGGCTTTCTAGTCCATAAAGGAGGGATCGAAGTCGGCAAGAAGAGTATGGAAGCAATAGACAAGGTGGTACCTCCAACCAATCTCACGGAGTTACAATCATTGTTGGGCAAGATTAATTTTGTGAGAAGATTCATCTCTAACTTGTCAGAAAGAGTGTTACCTTTCTCTCCACTGTTGAAGCTTAAAAAGGATCAAAAGTTCGTGTGGGGTGATGTACAACAGGGGGCTTTCGATGAGATCAAAGAGTACATGAAGGCACCACCCGTATTGGTACCTCCGCAACTCGACAAGCCGTTTAAATTGTACGTAGCCTGACGATAGGGTCGGCCCTCATGCAAGAATTCAAAGGAAAGGAAAGAGTAATAGCTTACCTTAGCCGAAAACTACTAGATCTAGAGACAAGGTATTCGGCTATAGAAAAGCTTTGCTTATGTGTGTTTTATTCATGTACTAAGCTTCGGCATTATCTGTTAAATGCCGAATGTGTGGTAGTTTCTGAGTTCGATGTGATAAAACACATGTTATTGATGCCAATTTTGAATGGGAGAATCGGCAAATGGATTTTAGCTGTTGACACCGTTTTTAACATGTCAAATGGGCTAAGACTCGCGTTGATCAGTGGTCGTTTTCTATCGGCATTGGAAGGTCATCGGTTAAGATTGCCGATGAGGATGAATATTGCCAATAAGGGTAAGGGTTGTTGTCGATGGAAGCTGAGCGATAAAGCAGGTTTGTTGCCGATAAGGGTTGATTGATAAAAGTAAGTTGCCAGTGAGAATAAAATTGTTGCCGATTGGAGGAGATTACCGATAGGAAAATAGGCGGCTGACGTCAGCAGAAAATTGCCGATGACGATGGAAGAAGATTGTAGACTAGAAGTGTGCCGACAAAAGGGTTCATCATGGAGGGATTTGATATGGAAACTGGTGTTTTTATGCCAGTGTTATTTTATCGTTTGAGTCTGACTCTTGCACGAGTCATTTATTTCCTTAAAAATAGGAGTTTTTTTTTAGGGAAAGATTATTGTTATTTGGGTCCGACTCCTGCGCGGGTCAGTTGTTTCCTTAAAAATAGGAGTTTTTGTTTAGGAAAGGTACGAGTCCTGTCTGTCTACAACTCCTTTTGCTAGAGTATAAATATGTACGTAGAGGTCGTAAGAAAAATACAATCATATATCAAACAAATCTATTACTCTTATTTACTTTTCCAGCAATCCTACTTTTATTGTATTAGATCTAGCTTATCTACGAGTTCTTCAAACTTCGACGGGCTGCATCTTCTCGATCTCCGTCAACCCTTGCAAGTTCCGCGTTTGAGAAACCTAAGCCTTGACATCCGGGCGCATCGCTGTCGTCTCGTTCAGCTCTACTCTAATTATCTTGATCAAGTTTGAGCCTTGACATCCGGGCGCATCGCCGTTGTCTTGTTCAGATCTTGTTCTATCTATCGTCCTTGTTGATTAACTGGTCAAATCGACTGGCACACCTTTGGACATCAAATTCGGGTATAAGCCCGAGGTGTTCGCAGATCCTGACGCTTTTTGTGTCAACACCTCTTTTGGCACACCCGGTGGGACAAATTATACATCTGCAATGGGTGATAATACCGACGTCAATCCAAGCAACGTCACAGAAGTCTCTGAAGTGAATCTGAGAGATAATCAGAGGCAGGCTATGGAGGATTATAAGCAGTTATATCTGAAGTCCTTCAGCCTAAGCAGGAGTGGCGAAGCTATCCAGAAGCAAGATCCGCCGTTGCCGCGGTAGGTCACGTTTGACGCCAATCCTGGTAAATTACAAGAGATGGTTAATTCTGCATTAAATCATGCATTAGTTAGCCATTCCAACGTGCTGTCCAATACAGTATACAATGCTATTATGCAATCTTTCAAAGAAGGGCATGCACCCCAGTATGTTGGTCTGGCTTATCATCAACCTGGATCGGCATCTACCATAACCTCATCGGCGGCTCTCATGGTGTCTTCCCAACCTGTGGATTCGACTGCCGATGCGGCTACACCGCCAAGATCGAGCCCTGCAAGTATTATTCGATTGAACACAGATCTGGCGGCATCAGTAATGTCAGGACCCGCAACTAAGAGTCAGCCAACTCCCGTCAACTGGTGGGGATACGGTATGCCTCCAAATCCATCTGTTGATTCTAATCTGATCCGAGGTGACAGTACAGCGTGGAAGGGTCCTATAGCATCAGCAATGCCTTCGCAGCCGATGATCCCTATGACGCATTATACTACATCCTCCCCAGCTGTGCAACTGCCATCAGAAGATCTTCAGGTGGTGATACCCAAAGTACCTCTTATGCCACCATCGGCAAATCCTTTACCCATGAAGCAAGGCCCCACAAATATAAGTCCGCCTATAGTGGTGGCGAATCTTCAAGCTGGAGTACTGGTGCCTCAAGGTGGTCAATTTGTTGATTACTCCAGAATGCAGGAGTAACAGGCTCCAGTTAGTCATCAGCCATCGGTGAATTATATACCGATGACTTAAAATCCTGGATGGACTGCTCCACCACCGATTCAGCAACAGGTGGTGCAACCCGGGTATCAGTACCTAGAAAACGCTCAGAGTGGAGCATCGGCGTATCAACCGATGAGTATGATGCCACAGTATTTCCCAATAAGCGTTCAAAGTGGTCTATCGGCTAATCAGCCGATGCATAATATTCAGCGGACTAATGGTGCGCCTGCACCAGCTGCTCTGGCTTACTTACCACAGAGATACGAAGAAGCATATCAACCTGCTCAACCTATCAACATTCAGCCAATGCATCGGCAAGATCAGGATGCATATTGGGCCGATAAAATTGCCGAAGTGATGAAAGAACAGTTCGGCATCAAGCCTAAGGTTAATACCTATTCTTATCGGACGCCATATCCTCCGGGATACGATTTGATTCCTCTCCCAAATCGGTACAAGGTACCAGATTTCACAAAATTCTCAGGCCAAAATGATACATCCACGATGGAGCATATCAACCGCTTCATTATCCAGTGTGGGGAAGAAGCTAGACAAGATGAACTAAGGGTGAGAATATTCTCATCATCATTGTCTGGATCGGCATTCACATGGTTCATTTCACTGCCTCCGAACTCTGTGATCACTTGGGCCGATTTGGAGAGGCGGTTTCATAAATACTTCTTTGCCGGCATACATGAGAAGAAGATTACCGATTTGGTTAAGCTGAGGCAGCATAATGACAAATCGGTAGAAAACTTCATCCAAAGGCTGCGAGATGTGAAGAATAAGTGCTACAGCTTGGTGCCTGATGATCGGCAATTGGCAGATTTGGCCTTTCAAGGATTGCTGCCGCATATCAAAGATAAATATGCATCTCAGGAGTTTGAAAGTTTAAGTCATCTCGTGCAGAGAATTGCCGATCAAGACGTTAAACCTTTCGAGCTTAGGAATACTTGGAACAAGAAGGTGTCCTTTATTGGACAGGAAGAAGGTTCTGAGTCAGATGAAGAACTAAGTATTGGCGCTGCTGAATGGGTGAAAGATAAGAAGCTAGTATCTTGTCCGTTCGGCCAAAAAGAAGCTGAGAGGTTCTCCTTTGATATCACCAAGGCCGATAGGATGTTTGACCTATTGCTTCAAGAAGGGCGAATCAAGTTGGCGCCTAACCAGGTAATTCCATCGGCCGAAGAGCTCAGAAAGATCAGGTATTGCAAGTGGCACAATGCGACTTCGCATAGTACCAATGATTGCAAAGTATTTAGGCAGCAGTTGCAGTCAGAAATTGAATCTGGGAGAATTAAGTTTGAAAATTCTAAAGCCCAGAAGCCGATGAAGATCGATCAGCACCCGTTTCCAAATAACGTGGTGGAAACCAGTGGAAAGACTAAGGTGTTGACATCGGAAGCTGCCAAGAAAAGCTCATTGGTAGACCCTGAACATCAAATAGCTACGCATGAAGTAACAGGGAGGAAGTTTGCCGATGATAGAAAAGGCAAGAGAGTTGCCAAAGATAGCAGTAGCGCCGGGAGGTCTTATGGCGTCGTGATCACGCATAGGCGGCCACAAAAAGATTATCCGCAATCGCAGGAGGAACGATATCGGCGGCAGGAAGAAGAAAGGCACCAAGAGTGGCTTCGGCATAAAGATCATTGGAGGTGTCCCTTCTTTGTTCATTGCTGGGAAGAAGGCATCAAACTACCCACTGCTGATAATTCCCCTGAATGTAATGGGTACTGCTCTGCCGATCGGTCAGAAAAGAAACCTTGTTTTGATGATCAAGCATCAAACTATAGCAGGTCGATCGGAGGAAAACGGTCAGCACGTGATCGGCTGGGGGGGCAAGCTCAGCGCGCATGATAGGCTTGGCAGGCGTGTTGGTCAAGAGGAGCTTGAGGAGATGGCCAATGCAAGAGTACCCGATGAGGAGATATTCTCTAGAGATCCAAACATAAGGCGTGGTGTCGATACAAGTGGTGAAAAATAGTACCAGCCTGTTTGGAAAACTAAGTGTCAGGTACAAAGGTAAGGGGTACCCTAACCTGCGATAATCTAACGCTCAACATAGCAATCATTTTTTAAGGAAAAATCCAACCAACCACTCAAACAATGGAGAAAGGCCCATCAAGCGAAGGCCTGCCTCGCTGACAAAATGACCAGTCATGGGCCGGCCCATTACTGGAAAAACAGTAGGAGAGATCCTCCTCCGCCTCGACCTCGACTGACGGACAAGGGTCGAACGAACGACCCCTCCGTCTCGACCCCGATTGACGGACAGGGGTCGAACGAACGACCCCTCCGCCTCGACCCCTCGAATGACAGACAGGGGGTCGAACGAACGACCCACGAGCAGGAGGCTCGATCAGCTCACCTACTCCCAGTATGGGGTAAAGAGAATCCAATGCGCCTACCTGCTCCCGCCTAACGCCATGGGTGCCCACTACCACGGCCAAATCCATCATATCCAAGTGTCGAGAGCTTCTAAAAAGTTTCCAAGTAGCCTCCTTGCATCATATCCCTAGGGGCAGAATGAAGAAGCAAATAGGCTGGCTCAAAGTGCTTCGGGATACCGAGAGGATCAGGAAATTCATGCTTTGGGTGAAGATCGGGTAATAAATGACTGGAGGAACGAAATTTCCGATTATTTAAAAAATCCATCACAAAAAGTTTCCCGAAAGCTCAGGTATAAGGCTATCAAGTTCGTGCTCCTTGATAACCAGTTGTACCATAAGTCCATAGATGGAGTGCTCCTCAAATGTTTGAATCAAGAGGAGTCCAGAAAGCTGATGTATGAAGTGCATGAAGGAGTATGTGGTGCACATCAGTCGGCTTACCGAATGAAGTGGATAATAAGGAGATCTGGTTATTTTTGGCCAACCATGCTTGAGGATTATTTTGAATATTACAAGGGATGTCGAGACTGTCAGAGGTTTGGTAATATTCAGAGAGCCTCAGCATCGGCCTTAAACCCAATTGTCAAGCCTTGGCCATTCAGAGGATGGGGTATAAATTTGATCGGTCAAATTCATCCTCCTTCTAGAAAAGGACATAAGTTTGTACTATTGGCCACAGATTATTTCACAAAGTGGGTTGAAGCTATTTCCCTAAAGAACGTTACATCAGAAAACATGGTCAACTTTGTTAAAGGGCATATAATTCACAGATTCGGGATTCCTCAGACTATAACAATAGATCCAGGGACTCAGTTCACTTCATCTGAGTTTTGTGATTTTTCCGAGGAGATGTGAATCAAATTGTACAACTCTTCTCCTTATTATGCACATGCTAATGGCCAAGCTAAAGCTTCAAACAAGATCATGATGAAAATTATTCAGAAGAAGATTGATGAAAAACCGAAGAAATGACATTCGGTTCTTAATGAGGCTTTGTGGCCTTACCGGATGGCTTGCCATGGATCTACTAAGGCATCTCCTTACGAGTTGGTTTATGGCCATCTGCTGTGCCGCCATGGGAATTGCAATCAGATTCAAGAAGGGTTACATTGCAGAACGATTTAAGTAGAGAAGATTACAAGAGTCTGATGATGTACGAGTTAGAAGATTTGCATTTAGTTCGTCTCAAGACATTGGAAAATATTGGGAAAAATAAAGAGAGAGTTGCCAGGTATTATAACAAGAAGGTTAAAGAAAAACAATTTGCAGAAGGAGATTTGGTTTGGAAAACTGTATTGCCGATCAGAGCCAAGGACAGCGCGTTCGGCAAATGGTCTCCAAATTGGGAAGGGCCTTTTCGAGTGGTAAGATGCGCGCCTGGCAATGCGTATATCTTGAAAACTCTATTGGGAGAGGAATTTGCTAGAGCTATCAATGGAAGGTTTCTTAAAAAATTTCATCCCAGAGTAGAGGTTGGTGCATAAACGGATTCAAGAGGGCTTGTGCCCAGATAACTGATATTAGGTTATCGCCTAAAATTTGGGAGCAACTCAGAAAATAGCCGACACGATATGTGTCGCCTTTAGAACAAAAATCAAACACAACGTGCAAACATCTTTCAAGTTGGTTGTTCTCAGAGAGATTCACAAGAAGAAGACCAACAGAGATCCTAAATATTTTACAGAGCAAAGTTTTACATGGGACTCCTAAATACAAACTACTCCCAGAAGAGCCTGATGAGAACAGCCTGGGCATCTGTGATTCCAGCAAGGGCGGTTGTGTGGTTTTCATAGCTTTCCAGGAGGTCGTCGATGCCTTCAACATCCTCCGGGGGCACCTGACCGCGAAAACCGGTTGGCTGGACGGAGAAGTCTTCGCCGCGCTGGGTGGTCATTGCCGACAACCCCAGGGCCACGTCGTGGTGCACGCCGTGAGTGGCAACTTGATCAATGCGGCCATCCACATTGTCAAGGCGTGCCTCAGCGATATCTCCCTGGGCGTTCACCTTGTCGGCGATTCTGATCGCCGCGGCCTTCAAGCGCTCGTTCTCTGTAGAAAGCACTGAACGAAGATGCAGATTAGATGAGCAAACGAGATTAAAAGAAAAGGCAAAACAGTATTGCTTTCGGCTAACCCATGATGGCGTCGCAGAGTTGCTTCTGCTGATCCTCCCACTCGAGTTGGTCGACGCCGTACTGCTTGGAGATCCTCTCCAGTTCTCCGCGGGTTTCGTCTCTCTCGCGCCTGAAGTTGGCCGCCTCCGCATGGGTGTAGGGGGAATCCGCATCCGACCCCGAACCTAAGTCCCAGGGCTGAGAGTGGTAGGAGTCCGAAGACCCAGAGGAGGCCGGCACAGGACTCCCTGGTTGACTTGTTGTCGCCGTGGGGAGGGGGATGCTATGACTCGTGGAGATGGAGATGATCCTGATGAACAAGAGCGGAGATTCATGGCTAGAATATTGGACAGAGAACAAAATGCGAGGGGGCAAGAAACTGATTCTTACCCACGCTGCGGATTGCGCCGTGCATGACTCCCTTCAGGTGCTCCTTTGGCGGGACGTTTGCCGTGGTTGTCACCTCCCGCCATTGTTACTGTATGGTTAGGGTTTCCCTCTGGATTGAAAAGGAGAAGACGGAGGCAAGAGTTTGACTGAACCGTTGAAAAGGAGAGAAGAAGGAAGGTTTATTTATAGGCCGAACGAGAATACCAAGAGGCGAGTCAGGACTGTTCCTATTCGATGGGCCGTTGGTGGAATGGGCCAGGCTCGGGTATGTCAAAGGGCGCTCAGCTATATCTTTAAACTGACATGATCGGCTACTTCAAAGGTCGTTCGGTTGTGTTCCTGTGTTGAGGGTAGTCGGCTATCGGAGAACCAGAGGTGGATCGGCTATGCATTAATCAGGAAAGTAGTGGAGCCGATTGTGCTATTATACGAGCAGGGATGTATAGGAAGCAAGACAGTAATGATGGTCTGAGAACAAAACATGTTGTTCTTAGTCTATTATAAAACTATATGTCTACTGGTGAAGGAGCTGATTGATGGCATCCAGGGCATCAGTTTTGATTCGGTTGACATCAGCTACCACTCTTTGATCTTCATCGTCAGAGCTTTGGATGTTGGATAGCTTTGCTTTGAGTTGTTGGTTTTCTTTCAAGGCGACTGACATTTGTGATGAAATTGCTTCTATGGAGCTTGGCAGATCCGTCATCTTGTCTTCATGAGATTGGATTTTGGAATTCAGTGCAGATAATTCAGCTTCCAATCTGGCTCTTTCGTCCTTCATAACTTTTAACTCAGATTCTAGGGTCGCCATTGAATCTTTGGCAGCTTGAAGGTTGGAGTGCAAAGCTTTGGCTTCTTGTTTCTTCAGAAGTTTGCTATCCTGTAGGGCAATCCTGGAAGCTATATTCTTCTTTGCTCTCTTCACCATACCAAAGTAGTCATCAAGTCTGGCTGCGGATTCCAAAGAGGCTTTAAGAGGAGTTGGAAGATCTTGATTGATGAGTTCAAGGATATCCTTTATCTGATCTGAGTCTTGTAGTAAAATATCGATATCTTTGTTCAGCAGGTGAGCTATATCCTGCAGCCGGGCTTGATTTTCCTCTGATAAAATCTGCTGAGAGGTAGCTTCTTCTCCTTTTTCGTTAATGAAATCATCAACGGTGAAAGAAAAGCTAGTGGTCGGGCTTAGCAGTATGCTCGAGGAAGGAAGAGGAGTTTCTCAAAATTAGCCGATTAAGTAGAATGAATTGAGAGGGTGTTTTAAGATGGCATGTTACCTGTTGTGTTGGTTGAACATCAGGATGGGCTGTGTCTTGATCTGGCTGGAGATCTAATTGGGTGCCTGAAGATGTTGAACCTGGAGCTCGACCAGAGGAGTGTTCTCCTGTTGAGTCCCCTGGAACTGGAATTTTATCTGTTTCCAACAATACTAGTGATAAAGTATGAGAGCAGAAGATAAAACTCCATGAAAGGGGAAAGGAATAATTAGTCGAACAATACCAGTATGTGTGGAGGTGTCATGAACATCTATACTTTCGGCTTCGTGGGCATCTATGTCCACAACCTCATGAGTATCTGCACCCTCAATAGGAGCTTGAGGTGGGATGTCTACTGCAGGAGAATTGCTAGACCCATGAGTTCCAACACGTGGCTACGACAAAGGATGGTTGATATGAAAGCAGCCAAATTTAGTGATGGTCGAAAATTATAGCCGAAAAGAGGTACATACCTTAAAAGATATCTGGACTTTCTTGGACCTTACTTTTCTGGCTACATGGATATCTCCAAGTGCCTTCCTTTTGCCTTCTCTTCCTAGAATTGCAGCACCTAGAGATGTAGGGGTTTTCATGAAGGCTACCAGAGTTGGGGCATTGAAGCCCAATGCTGGATTGGGTCCTGCTGTGTAGTATGTTGCTGCTTTGACAGGAGGGGTAGGCTTGAAATCCTGTGTATAATTGGGATTTGAAGTGAACAATAAAAAATGTAGAGGGATATAAATGCAATGAAATTACCTCACTATCAGGAACAAATTGAGGATGCAGATCCTGGCAGAGGGGATGCACTGGTATGTTGAAGATGTGATCATGCCACTCTTGCCACTAGGAAATAAAAAAAGAATGAGCAGTGTCCACCAACCCAAATGGAGAAGGTTCATATGTAGCCAGGTTTTGCCCAAGTTCAAAGACCTTTCTGGCTTCTGTTTCATTAGTAATCAATTCTCTGTACCTTATAATTGTTGAAAAGAAAGGTCTTGGGGGCAACTGTCCAATCCCTAACTGTCTGGATACCATGTTGGGATTGTAGAATTCATAAGTGGGATTTACCATTCTCCCATATGTAGACACCTTGTCAGAGCAACCGGATTCATAATTGAATTTGCATGGAAAAATCAGGTCAGCATTTTCTCTTTAGGGGAGCCAGAGCACCTTGTTAAAGCCTTTGAAGAATAACTCAAAGAGATGGTCGATATCTATGTCGATGCTAATAGAGGAAGATGCTTCTCCATAAGTCTGGCGGCTCTTGACCGTTGCTGAGTTGCCTTCAGCATAGTTAACTGAGGGAAAGCTCAGATTGTGGAGAGGCACAAACACTAGTTGGTGCATATAAAGTTGCAACCACATCTGGATGAACCACCAGGGGCCACTCACACAGGAGATATTTTTGCCATGGAACATCTGGACGCTAATTTGATGCATCATGTAATAAACAAATCCTAAAAGGAATTTGCCTAGAGGGATTAGTGTACCTGCGGCTAGATCCTTAGCCATTATCATATGGTTTAGGGTCGGCTCATTGGATTTGCCACAGAAGATGAACCTGTACAACCACATATTCATGAAGGCCCTATTCTCTTTCTCAGAAACAGCCCCAGTCTCTTCCATATAGGTTTGAATATACCCAACCCATCCACCTCCAGATCTAACAGCTCTCTGGGTGCTTTTTCCCTTATACTGGCAGGGGTGTACTAGCTTGGATACATTTAGGCCAGTCATCATGAATACATCAGCCAAAGTGGGAGTCATCATGCCATGACCGAATACGAAAGTATTTGTAGCATTCGACCAAAAGTGGGAGGCTTCTATCAACAGAGGCTCGTTCCTGGGCATTTCTGACAAGGATAATTCCAACCAATGATTGATATATTGGCTGTCCCATTTGTCACTGCTCTTTGTCATCATCCTTCGGTACCAATTTCTCCATTCGACGATTGGGGGAAAAGGCCAAGTCTTGAAAGTGTTTGGCCATTCGTTTGGCAGTGTAACTCCGTATTTGAAAGGGATTCTTAGAGTTTCTTTCTCGATAACCTCAGTTGGGTCGGGATTGCCCATAGGACCAAGGAGGAAGGAATCGGTGTTCTCAGCATAGGAAATCAGGATATCATTCTTGTATTCCTTCGAAAAGTAAAGGGATCAGAAGAACGAATGAGTTTGGGGAGAAGCAAGAAAGTCAATCAGAGATTGCCGAATGCCTGAGAAAATGAGATGGAAATTTACCTCTGGGATCTTGTCCTGAGTCGCCATTGATGATTCGAAGCGGATTTGAAAGTTCTGGAGTGTGAATTTCTCGGATGACGACTGCGGCGTTGAACAGTGTAAACCTAAAGGGGAAAACGGAGCTAGCGGTCAATTTCAGAATAAACGACTTTTATCCCGCAATTGAGGGGGCATGTGTTAACACTGGATTTTGGTGTACTCAGAATGACAGGTGGGCCAGTGTGAGAAAAGGCTGCCGAAGAACAAGTATTCAAAGGTGTTCGGCAAAATCTATGTGGTCGGTTAATTCCTAAAGATTCGGCAATTGACTATGTAATCGGCTACTTCGAAGAAGGGGGTTTTGCGTCGAAGCAACGAAAAGAGGCAAGTAAAGAGCTGATCGACGACGATAGCCGTAACAAATAAGGCAATAAAGACTCCAAAGGGAAATAAAGTCGAGATATTGTGTTCTTTTCTTTAAATATCTTGTAGTCGTATCCTTTTAGGATTCGTGTCATGACCAACGTATAAATATAAACCCTTGGCCATTGTAAAAGGGGTTCACAACCAAACCAATACAACTGGACCCGTGCCAACTTCGAGTCTTTTGTCGTGTCGTTGAGTTCTTCGAGAGGAATCATCGATCCGTCGACCTCCGTAAGTCTTGGTAACCTTGTTATCATGTCTAGTATCTGCGATGGATTTAGATATTGATGCAAGTAGTCTTTGTTCAATAATCAAGAGGTCTTCGCTTGTGTTTTGTTTATGAGTAGATGTCGTGCGGCGGATATTTCTTGTATGCTTAGCAAAAGCAAGATAGCTATCGGCTCCTATAGATTTGACAAGATCTATTGGGATCATTAAGTTATCGTGTTACATGTTTTATATAATCTTTACATATTTGCAAACACTCTTTGGCCCAATCTAGATTGATACAGTCCGGCTCTTATTAGTTTATATAGATCTATCTATGTTATGATGAATTGATTTCATGTTATTTCCATGAGTAGATCTTATATCTATAAATAGCCGAATTAGTTTGAATCTAGATTGTCACGTGTTGCGGGTTCATGCATGCTATCCATGTTTAAGCTTTGATGACACTGGGTGTCGTGCGGCAGATGCAGGCTTTAGATTAGTTTAATCATGTTTGCTTACGTGTTTCCTTCATCATGGACCCCAATTCGGTTGATTGTCGAGATTGGCCATGCTTTAACTTATAATCAATTACGAGTCGTTCGTATGTCCTTTTTATTGTATGCGCGTTCGACAATCAATGAGTTGTGCGTTACATGTTTATTTTAGCCGAATGTTCCATAAAACCTGTTGGCAGATAGCTTTCATAGTTGTAAGTCGCTGTAAGTGGCTTCAGGGCCGTACATATGAAACTATGCTCTGTTTGAGGTGGTTTATGTGTCTATGGTGTTGCCTAACTTAGACTGTTTTTGATCTCATAATATGCAATAGAGCTAAGTTAGAAAAGCTTTAAAACTGAACTTAATTCCCCATATCACCTCTGAAATGACACTAGCATGTGTAGGCGTTTGAAGATCCTTCTTGGCTGTTTTATATATAGCTTGTAACTATGGCTCTTCATTGTTTCATTCACTTCCATTGAGCACCATGATTAAAATTGATCTAAAATGAAATAGCTCTCTGAATAGTGAATTGAAAAGATCGAGTTGGGTTCGCATTATGAGCACTTCACCGTGTGTTCGAGACTGCTTCCCACATGGGTTGAACTTGAGCGGTGTCATGTATGACCAAAATCGGTGTGTCAAGCCCTTTGGCTTCGCCCTGTTGATAAGTGGCATCACTTTGCTTACATCCACTCGCATACACTTGTAATGTGCCTAAAACTAAATTTTTGGCTGCAAAACTCTGAAACTTGAAAAATTGATTCAGTTGGGTCATTGGCTTGTTGTATGAACTCTGCTAGGGATAGTTTTACTCTCTATACATGAGATAGCTTTGAGGTTGATCCTATCTTGTTTTCCATGTTAGTTGTCTCTAGGAGGTGATACCCTTTCTCTGCTCTAACATATAATCTTCTCTAAAATAGCTTCTAAAGTAATCTTAAGCTCAACCTGAGTCTTTGTTGGGCACGAAGAGTCTTTCCTATTCTCACAGGATCACATCACTTAGAGCATCTTTTCATTGTCTTAGCTATAAGTATGAAGCTTGTTGCACTCCTTTTGCATTTCATGGCTTTTGTTGTCGGCATCTTGAGTTTGCCGTTTTGATGAGCTGCATGTGCCAACAAGGAGGAGAAAGATGTGCATTTCATCCTCATTTCCATCCAACATCCAAGGGGGAGAAATCGATGCATTTCTACTTGCACTAGTTAAGGGGGAGTAAATGTGTTTTTAAGTCAAATTGGTTTCTTGTTAAGTCTCTTGGCCATAAGGCTAATTGGTATCTATTTTGTCTTCTTGAGCCATCTTTGGTTATTTGGCTTCTCATTTGGTATCTTAACCTTGCTAGCGGTGTTGAGCCCGTTTTCTGCCTCTTCTTGAGAGATAGCTTTGTTTTGCTTGGTTGCATCGAGCCGTTGCCCATGTCTTTGGGAACCAAGTTTTGGACTCTTTTTGCTTCTCTCAAGTGACCTTGTTTTGGCTTTCTTAGCTTTTTGGTCATTTGAAAAGCTTTACCTTGTGGCTCAAATCTGAAATGCACTTGTGTTGACAATGCACTCATCAAGGGGGATATTGCAAACACATGGTTGACAAATGCCCATGTATGTTCAGTTTTGTAATGAGTGATCGTCCAACACTTGAGAGTTTCAGTTTGAGTGGCTTACACTAATACTTTGTGAAAGAAAATGTGTGCCTGTGTATCGGCTTTTGGTGTGCAGGTGCTATGCCTAGTGACAGTGGTCAATGGCATGGAGAAGGTCGAGTAGAGGCTTGCTGTGCCGATGGACTGAGAGCGGTGAAGGGCGGAAGCAAGGCTCGGACTGAGGCCGACCATGGGTGCCGACGGACTAGCTGTGGTGGCTAGGACTTGACACCGATGAGTGTGAGTAGAGCAGAGGCTCATGGGATTCGAAGTCTGACCGGACGAGGACAAGGTGACTCGAGTCGAGCGGTTTGGTGGTTTGGGCCTCAAAACAATCCGAGGACAGTTTCCGAGTTTGGGCCTGAAAACTCGAGGTTCGGTAGTTGAGCCCAAAGCTACCGGTGGCGGGTTTCGCGGGTTTGGGCCTCAAAACCCGGGCAGAGCTTCCAAGGAAGCGGAGATGGCACATGGCAGAATCCTGGAGGTTGCGTCAAGGCGACGGCAACTCCTGGCAGCAAGCGGGGTCGTCCATTCAAACGAGTGGCTGAGAGTTACCGACTTGGATTACAATGTCGTAGGGCTAGGTAATTCGGTCTTGTATCTAAGGGGGTCTTTGGGAAATAGCAAAAGCCCGTTAAGTAGGGGATGAAGGGTATCCCTCATCCCACCTCTTGAACCCTAATCATTTGCCCCCAACTCTCTCTCTCTAACCTCTCTCTAGTTCATGAGGGCCCTAGGTTGATTTCACCAACCTTTGTAAGAACTCGCAAATCTTTTGGTGGGAATCGGAGGCCCGACTCTCCGAGTGCCATGGCACGGTTAGTTTCTTTATCGAGTCTCCCCTTTTGCTTGTGTTCTTCACGGTTTTCTTTTTGCTCTCCTTTGATCCCGAGTTGAGATCTTTTTCTATGGAGTAGTTCTTGCAAATCCGTTTGAACGAACATGTTTGTAATCGTGAGGAGCAACTTTACACCGAAGGAATTGTCCTCAAACCTCACGAGTACGAAGATCGGGCAATTTCTTTGTGGAGTTCTTCGTTCTTGAGTTTTCCCCCAAATCTCCTCTCTCCCCGTTGGTCTAAGCCAAATTGTGCGATGATTTCTTCGGGATAGCTCCCCAACTGTACTAGGATCATGCATACAAAGTTTGGTTGCAGTTGGTGATCATTTGCTTGAGTTTTGGGAAGTTTTGGCGGAGTGGAAATCATTTTCACGGGTTTCAGCTTTTCTGTTCGTGAGCGATTAGGCTTCGGACTACTTGGCATTAGCTCCGGACCATTGCAATTGGTCCGGTGGTCTTGACCAGTAAGACCGCCAAGCAGCCGAGAGCGTCGGACGAGGGTCCGGACTACCAGGCTATAGGCTCTAGACCATATCTCATTGGTCCGGTGGTCATGTCCAGGTAGACAGCAGTGCAACGAAAAGGATCGGACCAACAGGGATAGTCTGACGGTGTGAGTCCGGAGACTGGGTGCTCCCTGCGTGGTTTTTGAGAGGGCAAGGGATAGCACCGGACTAGTCCGACGGTGGGCATCGGACCAGATGTCCGGAGCTAGGGTGCTCCCTGTGTAACTTTGAGACAAAGGGGGAACACGTCAGACAAGGCTCCGGACCTTGTGCTATGGTCCGGTGGTCTTGACTGAAGTGGTCCGGAGGTTGCTGTTGGTTGCTATTCTTCTCCGTTTGTGTTGCGGTTTGTTTCTCCGGGTTTGAGACTAGTTCCGCTATGTTCCTAGGACATCTCCTAGAACATCCACCCACTCGTGGATCGTGAACCTAGTTCTCTCTTTGGGTTGTGTTGACACAAAAAGCGACGTGCTATTTCTCACACACAGCATATGAAGGCTGTCTTTGAAATATCCTCTATTGCCATGAAGATTTGGTTATAACCGGCATTACCATCCATGAAGATGATAACTTCATAACCAGCCGATGCGTCGACGAGCAGATAGGCAACTGGCATCGGGTAACGATCCATAGGAGTAGCTTTGTTGAGATTTCTAAAATCAATGCAGACCCTCATCTTTCCATTTTTCTTGTATACCGGGACTATGTTTGAAACCCAATCTGCATATCTGCATGGCCGAATGAAGTTTGCCTCCAATAATCTTTGAACTTCTTTCTTTACATCAGTCAATACCTCCTCTTTGTAAATCCTCCAAGGAGGTTGTTTGAAAGGACGGTATCCCGGCTTCATCGGCAATTTATGCTCAACGATGGAACGATCCAGTCCGGGCATCTCTGTATAATCCCAAGCAAAACAATCTTTAAATTCTTTTAGCAGGTCTATCAGTTTCAACCTATGCTCTTGGTCTAAATTTGCACTAATAAACGTCGGCCTTGGTCTACCATCATCATCAACATTTATCTCCTCTAGTTTATCGGCCGACATGAAGCCACGTCCTAGTTTCCCTTCGCTGTCATCGATCGTGTTCCCCATTAAAAATTACTCTCAGAGCCGATTGCTTGGATCGGTTGTTGGCCCTTGCCGGAGACATTCACAGGACCTTCTCCACAAATCTTTCCAGAGAAACAATGGAAGCCGTCATACTCCCAGTAAACAGGCTCTGTGGCAGCGACACTTACCGAATCATCGGCCTGAACGATTTCCACATCATCTCCGACCCATTGAATGAGAGCTTGATGCATGGTTGAAGGTATACAGCAGTTATCATGGATCCAATCTCTCCCCAATAGCAGACTATATGCCCCCTTGCCATCTATGACAAAGAAGGTAGTGATCAGAGTCTTTGATCCAATCATCAACTCGACGTGTACTACCCCCTGAGTGTCGGAAGGGTTGCCAGCAAAGTCTCTGAGTACCAAGTCAGTCTTCAATAACTCCTCATTGGTCATTCCGAGCTTCCTGAAGGTAGTATATGACATGATATTGATGGCAGCCCCTCCATCAACGAGCATCTTGGTCAAGGGCTTGCCATTGATGTATCCCTTCACGTAAAGCGCTTTCAAGTGTCGATGTCTTGCCGGTTTGTCAAATACTGCCTGCTGAGTCAGGACAAGCTGGGCTATCAGGTTCTAGTGCTCGCTCTCATCATCATCTGAAGACACTTCATCTGAAGACAAGCTGATGGAATAAAGAAGGCCATGTACGTATCAGCCGAATGGTCGTATCCATTGGGCCTTCCCTTAGGACGCCATGTTGGTTTCTGTTCGGCAGTCACTTGTGCTAGCTCTCTGTTTCTCAAGCATTGCACCCTTCTTTTCTGGCTCTTCTTTAGACCTGGTGGAAACCACTGCCTGTTCTGCCATGCATACTCTCAGTGCTCTCGCTCATCAGAACGAACACACTCTTGATCGGCAAACCTTTTACCTTGTCGATCCTCTGAGTCGCCTATTTTTAAACGCCGATTGTCCCTAGGAGCATGTACCGGACGGCGGTTGACCTGGGACTGCCTATACCCTGAATATTGATCACTGCATTCGGGACAATTATCTCTAGTAGGCAGCTTTAGGCCTTCATTCCAACAGTGTTTGAAAAACGAGCATCCCCAATGAGACTGCTCCTGCTCTCTCAAGCGCTCTTGTTCTCTTTGATACACTTCTTCTTCATGTCTCTCACGTTCCTCTATGAACCTCTGCTCTTCGTAATGCATCCGCCTCTGATACTGCTCGCGCTCCCGTTGCCATTTGTTCAACAGGATCCGCGTTGTGACCCTGGGTTTGGAAGCTTCCCCTCTTTCAGTTCGGCTACTCTAGGGTTGCCCCCGTTGCCGAAGCTCTTCATCCGTGATCTGCCGATTAGGGTCAACAGCACCAGACCTTTTCGCTCTATCTCAGGTCAGCACTTTCATCTCGCCCTTTCCCTTGGAGTCTTCCACGACAACCATATTCATAGAGAAAGATATTGTGTTCTATTCGAAAGGATTACCGTCAATCTGCATTTTGCCGTCAAACATTAAATGTCCCTCCTGAATAGCTTTCTGGATCTTCATTATGAACACCCGGCAATCATTGATGGCATGAGAATTGGTGATATGGTAGCCACAAAACCTCTTGTACTTTACTCCTTCAAGACGTAGCATAGGGTGTCCCTCAGGCATCTTGATGTGTCCTTCCCTAAGCAATAACTCGAACAACTTGTCTGACTTGGATACATCAAAGTCGTAGGTACCCTTTTGCTGCCTCAACCATCGCTGATTGACTTGAGTTGGTTCCTTTGCCCAGATCAGTTCGGCCGCGGCGACCTCGTCCTCATCTTCGAACTCCATCGCCTCTTCTAGGAAACTCTGATACACTGTATTAGTCATATCACCTTTCTGAAAACGGTTGTCTCTTCTGAACCCTAGAGCTTGGTTACTCATCATCGCCAAACGTTGGGACAACTGACCAAGGTCCTCGAAGTCCATGTCGAACAGTTTCTTTCTGACGTTCGGCTGCATGCCTGCTACTGCCATCCCAGACAGCTGGTCATCTGGTAAATTCAGAGAATAGCAGAGGTTTTTGGTTTCCCTGAACCTACGGAGGTATTCTTGAGGCGTTTCATTAGCCCTCTGTCTTAAGCCCATAAGATCGACTAGCTTCTTCTCATTGGTGCCTGTGAAGAAGTATGCATGGAACTTCTGCTCTAAATCCGCCCAGCTGCCGATGGAGTTTGCCGCTAGAGAGGCGAACCATGTGAAAGCTGGTCTTGTCAAAGATAAAGGGAAATATCGAATCCTCCAAGCATCATCTGTGGATGCTTCTCCTAACTGCATCAGGTATCGGCTGATGTGCTCTATAGTGCTGGTGTCATCTTGGTCAGAAAACTTGGTCAAATCTGCGAGAGCCTTAACCCTTAGAGGGAGAGCCACTCGGTTGTACCACTCTGGATAAGGGGACTTGTACGCATAGGACTGGTTCTTTGGCTTTAAGCCAAACGGATTCTTCATCATGTCTGCCATCCTGTCCATGATGAGATCAACATTGGCCTTAGGAGCTCCATGTGCATGCCCTTCAAAAGGCAGCCCTGCTGGGTTATCGTATCCCGGGTTCGGGAGAGCATTGATGGCACTGTAATCGGCAAACTCTTGATACCCTCCCCCATACATATTTTTCTGCAGTCTGTTCACTACTGGAGACACCTTGGCAGTGGAATGTGGTACTTCTCCGGTGGTGCCGAACGTGATCTGGCCATAGGTTGGTTGCTGATGAGGAAGTAATCCTCCTTGGTTGATGTCAGATGCTCCGCCATCCTCGGTCGCTTTCTCGTTGCGCTTTGGTATATTGAACAACATCGGTCCCTGCATTGGACCAACAAACTCCTCAAAACACTTGTCAAGTGTTGGACCAAATGTATTAACCATGATTGAGCGAAAGGTGTTTAGGAAAGCGGTGTGATGGTTCCTTATGGTATCGCTTACGGCTTTGTAAACCACTTCAACTACCTTCCGTGCATCCTCTTCCTTAGTGTAGTCAGTCTAATGCGGGAGGAGAGTCCTCGGAAGGGACTGCTTCTAGAAAACCTTGCTGCTTTTGTTCCTTGAGAAGGACATCAAACACTTGTCTTGAAACTCATCGCACGCCTTCTGAACCGCATCCCTCATCTCCTCAGGCAGTTCATCAATTGTTACATTCAGAATCTCTGAATTGTTGATTTCAGGCATCTTGAAAGTATGTTGTGTCCCACTGAGCGTGCCAAAAAGTGTGTTGACACAAAAAAGTGACGTGCTATGTCTCACACACAGCAAGCCGAAAAGCGTGGCTTCAATCGAGTGCCCAGGTGCTTCGAGAACCAAAAATGTGCCAGTCAACTTGACATGAAACTAACAAGGGATGAAAGTCGTTAGATATAAACTGGAACGTGTCGGATAATACCAGACAGTCCCATATATACGGCCCTGAAGCCACTTACAATGACATATAGCTATGAAAGCTATCTGCAAACAAGTTTTATGGAACATTCGGCTAAAACAGACATAGAGTACGTGAACCTCCGATTGCCGAACGCGCATGCATGGGAAAAGAACGTATAAACGAATCATAGTTCAATTTAGATTAAAGCATAACCAAGCTCGGCAATCAGCCGAATTGGGGTCCATGATGAAGGAAACACGTAAGCAAACATGATTAAACTAATCTAAAGCCTGCATCTACCGCACGATACATAGCATCATCAAAGCTTAAACATGAATGGCATGCATGAACCCGCAACATGTAACAATCTAGATGCAAACCAATTCAGCTATTATAGATATAAGATCTACTTATAAGAATAACATGAAAGCAATAATTCATTGTAACATAGATAGATCTATATAAGAGCCAAACCGTATCGATCTAGATTCGGCAAAAGAGTGTTTACAAATATGTAAAGATTATATAAAACATGCAACACGATAACTTAATGAATCCAATAGATTTTGTCAAATCTATGAGAGTTGATAACTATCTTGCTTATGCTAAGCATATCGAGCAAATACCTGCCGCACGGTATTTACTTGTAAACAAAACATAAGTAAAGACTTCTTGATCATCAATCAAGGATCCGCCGCACGATCATTGATAATAAACAAGACTACTTGCATCAACATCTAAATCCACCGCATGATACTAGACATGATAATAAGGTTGTCAAGACTTACGGAGGTCGACGGATCGATGATTCCTCTCGAAGAACTCGATGACACGACAAAAGGACTCGAAGTTGGCACGGAGCCGGTTGTATTTATTTGGTTGTGAACACCTTTTACAATAGCTAAGGGTTTATATTTATACCCTGGCTATGACATGAGTCCTAAGAGGACACGACTACAAAATATTAAAGGAAGAAACATAATATCTTTACTTTGGTTTCCTTCGGAGTCTTCATTGCCTTAATTATCGCAAGTGTCGTTATCAATTCGGCTCTCACTTGCCGCCTTCGTCGTTCCGATGGAAACCGCCCTTCTTCTAATTAACCGATTGCGCGATTGATTGCCGAATCTGGGAATTAACCGACCGCATGGACTTTGCCAAATGCTCTGAGCACCCATCTCCGCCGACTCACCGCGTACTGGCCCACTTGTCATTGGTCAAAAATCCTGTGTTAATAGGTTGTGTTTGGGACAAGTGTCAAGATCTTCCGAAAGGAATTTTTATTTGGCTCCCATTCACCCCCCCCCCCCCCTCTTGTCGTTGTTTCTGGTCCTTCAATTGGTATCAAAGCCGGTTAAGGATCAATCCACCATACACGGTTCTTGGGCGACATGGAGCGAGGTGTTGGCAAACCTCTATTTTTCGATGGAACGAACTTGTCCTACTGGAAGGTGTGCATGTCCGTCTATCTACAAGGAGTCGATTCCAACATTTGGGAGATTTATGAGAATGAGGGCTATCGTGTTTTTGCTGCTCGTGTTGACCAACTCCAAACTTCTCAACACAACGCAAACAATAGAGCATGTAGCATTCTCTTCTCGAGTTTGTCTCTTCCTGAGTTTGAGCGAGTCTCGAACCTCACTACGGCGCGAGAGATCTGGCAAACACTTGTGAGATATCATGAGAGCCTGTGATGATCTATTCCTTGCCGATACATACAACACCTCGACCCGGCCCTCGCGTCGCCGCCGACGGGCGACTCGGGGGCACCCGTCGCCGCCTGCCCGAAGCCGCCCTCTGGCGCCCTCTTCGGCCGCCGTCACCGCCTCCCTATGCGCGGCGGCGGCGGAGGCCAGCGGCGGGCCCCAAAATGTTCCTCGTCCGCGCCTCCCTAGGCCTCCTGTGCACCTCCGTGCCTCCTCCATCCCCCTTCTTCTCCGGTACCAGTAGTCCCTGGGCAGAGGCGCGGCCGATCCGGCCCCTCCTCGACTAGATCTGTTCCCTCCGCGCTAGGACCTGGCCCTACCGCGTCCTGATCGACCGGCGGAAGGTCTAGGGCGGCGGTGGGGCCGGCAGCCACCGGGAGGAGGCGTGACCGATCCGGTCCTCCTCCACCGGATCTGCGATTCACCCGTCGGTGCTGCAAGGTGGCGACCTGCTCGGGTGGCGGTCGATCGGGCACGCGCCCCAGTGGGCTAGGCGACGTGGACGGCGGCACCGTTCTCTCCACCGATTAATGGATGGATGGACGGCGGCCGGCGTACCTACACCGGTGAAGGGGTCTGGCGGCGGCGAGCCGATCTGGGTATCTAAGGACTGGATCCACCGGCTGCTGCCCCGTGCTGCCCCTTCTCGATGCAGGTGGTGCTCCGACGGTGCGGACTCAGGCGGGCGTTTTCCTCGGGTTGGGGACTTTCCCTAGGCGGCGGCTTGGGGTCGATCTGGACCCCCGGGCACCAGATGGGGATGGCAGTGTTGGCACCGGCTATCTCGATAAGCCGTCCAACCCGCCCTCCCACAGACCAGGTCGCTCCCAGGTGGCTCGTAAATCGGCTCCGATGTCAACATCAAAGGACATCGTCGTCCCTGTTTTTCTGCTGCCTCACTGTAGCTGGTTGTATGTAGGTTCGGCTTGGAGGTGCCTTGCAGGATATTGGAATACGGGTGAAAACCCTGCCTGGCGGTGCTAGGCCAGCAGCAATGACGCAATCAACGTCATTTTCCCCCTTGGAGTCGTCGCTGAAGTTCCCTCTTCCTTTCGTTGATGCTGGCGTTCGCGGACGTCATTTACCTTCTTGAAGGCATCAACACAAGCACACCTGCTCCTAGCCATGCCTGCACTACGGCATTTGGGACTCAGCTGCAGCGTCAAGAGTAAGCCAATGACACCCTCTCGTCGATCAAATAGAGGGTAGAAGCATTTATCGTTTTGTTGTAATTGTCCTGGTCTTTATAAGACTATGGTTTTTCTCTCTTTTGTTTTTCTATCTCTTTTTGTATTTGTTGGTTGTGTACATCCCGGATTTAGAGGCCGGGTGTACCTGCATTGGGCTAAAGGAGGACAACTAAGTACATGGCGATAATGACATCATAGACACCAATTTGGGAGAACCCTGAAGTTAGAGAGACGAAGGAGCTGACCAACAGACTACACTGCGGTTGCCTGGTCGAGGTTGACACCCTGGCCTGCTCAGTTGCCATCCTTGGAGCCTCATAGTCATTAGGGCTGCTGACAAATTTGTCTTTGGAGTACCTCAGTTTTGATATCAAATGGTTACATGTAGTAGACTGATTCAGATTTCCAAATTGAATTGGCTCATCTCTTAACTTAAAATTCTTGAATTGGCTCATCTCTTAACTGAAAAATCTGGTTTGGAAATCTGGCACCCATGCTTTACTTTTCTAGAGATGCCTGCCCAACCGAGTGTTTTCATTTTACTGGGTAGCTTATTCGATCATTCACTGCTGCGAAATATGGATGTATATATAATAATGTCTGATGTTAGGTAAGATCGATGGAGAATATTCATGCAAACCATACCAGCCACCAAGTTACGATTCAGACATGCATGTCCCTGCAAATATATATAGTGGGAGACGACCTGCCTCTTACATTGCTCGACACCTTGTGCCTAGCTTTGTTCGACTGCTTGTCTGCTTGTATGCTTGCGGTACATCAAAATCTTGCTAGCAGCATGAAATAAACCCAACCGAACAGATGCAAGTACGATGCTTTAGTTTTTTTGTGAAACAATAAAATGTGTAACAAATTGTTTATTACTCCATTTGAAAGACATTAACACCAATTCAAATGCATGTAGGATTTGAGTTTGATCGCCGAAATTTGGACCTGTTGCTGTTGGATCTCCAGAAGGCGCAATTATTAATGGAGCTATATAGTGAACAACATGTAGTTGTTCGTGCATCACCTTGGTTTGTAGTAGACTATAATGGCTTGATGTACATGGCAGTGGTTAGTATGGTGTGTGGGACTAGATCAGTAGATGGCACAATAATGCAAATGGCACAACTGACACAACTTGCAGTATCCTGTGGGAATGGCATGTTCTGTAGGACACTAATGTCTTTAATGAATGGTGCGAGCAGTGAAGATAGTTTGTCGATTTCGTCAGTTTTGTCACTCACAGATGGTATAGTGTTGTCTAGATTTTCAGGGCCCTTGTGCTGATCAATGGCTATTTTAGTAGTAATGTTTGATTATAGTGTAGAAAAATATCATTCAAGTATTTCTAATAAATAGTATTGCTGTTCTTTACTTTATATTTTTTGATAGTACGTCTCGTGAGTATTAACATGATGAGAGCTCTCTCAGAGGCCTCCAAATTAGTAATTTTAAGATATCGTGAGTATATTTTTTGGTGCATTCTTCTTGTTCTCAGCATATCTCTTGTACTCAGTCTATCTCGACTAGCCAAAAGAAAATTTTATGCTTACTTTGGCATGAAGTTTCCACAGCCATTTGAAGATAGGGTCAATTTGTGAGTGACCTGTGTAAGCACTCTATAGGCCTTAGAGGAGGAGAACTGCAATGATCCCCAGATGTATGTCCAACTGTCATTCTCTGTATCAAGCATTAGATGTGAAAGTTCAACCTGAACCTCTTGCATTTGGTGGCAAGCTTGAACTGATAGTGGTAGATGTAATAAATCAAGTATAACAGCAGCAACATGAACTGCAGCTAGGTTTATCTTTTTGTTCTTTGCAAAAGAGTGGAGCTAGCTCAGGGTACTGCACTGCAGTGTGTTTAGATTTAACAATTTTAGATTTAACAATTATAAACCCTAAGTAAATCTATAACTAAGTTATATATATGATCCAATGAGTATGAAATTTTTACTACAGTCCAAGCATACAATAATTAGGTCATCATAGAAACTATAGTTACGAATTATTCTAATTAATTATAAAAACAGATCTAAATCTACAGCAAAAACTTTATACTACAACATATCATACTATATGTTGACTATGTAGAAAAAAAAAGACAAAACCACCTTCTAAATTGCTTATAACTGGCCAGGTAGGTAAACCTTTTTGTTTCAAAAGATGAGGGAGGTCACTACTACAAAACAAGAATATTGTAACACTTTTATGTAACATGTTTATCGATGTGTTCGAATGAAATTTTATAGTAACATAAAATATGTGTTACAAATTTAGTTGTAAGACAAAACACTTTTTTATATAAAAATATGTTACTAACAACAATTATAGTAACACAAATTTAATGTTAGAAGAAAAATGTTACAAAAGTGTACTATGTTGTAACACATAAATGGTACATATAAAGTTATGTTACAAATATATGCCCTATAGTAACACATAATAATATTACAATCCATTTGTTACAGAAAAAATATACATCTGGACCTTCTTCGCACCTAAGTCTCGTTAAGGCTATTAGCACTACTAGAAAAATAATTATACGAGTCAATCTCAAATAGTATTATAAGTTCTCATATTATAAATTTGGAATTTAAAATTATGAAATAATCTTATATATTGACGTGGTCTATATACAATTTATAATTCTCAGCGCAGTCTACAACTTTGTAGTTATTTTTTTATTATAAGTCATTTGGACTCATGTTGAAGGGGTGATTCCACATTTGGTAGAGAACGGGTTGTCAATATTAGAGTATGCAGATGATATTGTCCTTTTTTTTGAGTCATGATATTGGAAAAGCAATAAACATGAAGTTCCTACTTTGTGTTTTTGAACAATTATCAGGCTTAAAAATAAATTATCACAAAAGTGAATTATCACAAAAATAAATTATCAGTCTACATATTCACAGTTGTTTGGGTGTAAAACCGGTGATTTCCCGATATCTAGGCATTCCTATGCATTTTAGAAAATTAATTAATAGAGAGTGGAAGGTCATAGAAGAGAGATTTGAGAAAAAATTAAGTGCATGGAAAGGAAAGTTATTGACTATAAGAGGTCGTTTAGTGCTCATAAATTCGGTGCTTTCAAATTTACCGATGTTCATGATGTCATTTTTTGAACTACCAAAAGGAGTGTCCAAAAAGTTGAATTACTACAGGTCAAGATTCTTTTGGCAAAATGATCAACACAAGAAGAAATATAGACGGGTCAGATGGGATATTATCTGTCAACCTAAACAACAAGGGGGCCTGGGAATCCAAAATTTAGATATACAAAATAAATGTCTTCTCAGCAAATAGTTGTATAAGCTGTATAATGAGGATGGGATCTGGCAATCACTATTGAGGAACAAGTACTTGAGAAACAAAACTTTAGGCGAGGTGACAAAAAAAGCTACTGACTCACATTTTTGGAAAGGGCTCATGCATGTGAAAAACCAATTCTTAAACCTTGGTTCCTTTAAAGTAGGGAATGGTTCTCAAATAAGATTTTGGGAAGATAGATGAGTCTGCAACCAGCAACTAAAATATATGTACCCTGCTTTGTTCAACATAGTCCATAGAAAGCATGACACAGTTGCTAATGTTCTTAGAACAATACCTTTCAATATCTCGTTTCGGTGAGGTTTGGTAGGGCAAAACTTGAGAGATTGGAACAGAATTGTGTCTTCTTTAACAGACTTGAATCTCCAGGATAGCCCAGATGTTTTTAGTTGGTCTCTACTTTCAACAGGACAATTCTCCGTCAAATCTATGTATGCTGCTCTAATTAATAATGGTGTGAGACTTTCACAAAAAATTTGGCGTGCAAAGATGCCAACTAAGATCAAGATCTTTATGTGGTATTTGAAAAGGAGAGTAGTATTAACTAAAGATAATTTGATTAGAAGAAATTGGAATGTGGACAAAAATTGTTCGTTTTGTCATACCCCAGAATCTATTCAACATCTTTTTTCGATTGTGCATACGCTAAATTCTTGTGAAGAGTTGTTCATTTGTTGTTTGGGATTCCCAAGACCAATTCACATCAATTATTTATTCAATCGGTGGTGTAAATTGGGGAGGAACAAACATAATCTACTTTTATTAACTGCAGCATCAGCTTTGTGTTGGACCATTTGGCTTACAAGAAATGAAGTGGTGTTTGATAAATGTAGACCAAAAACTTTACTATTCAGGAGAACGCATTGGCTCCGGCAATGGGCACAGCTACAGCGCCATGAGGTTGATCAAGAGGTGCTCTTACAGGCTTGCCGTCTACTAGAGGAGGCTGCATTGAGTTTCTTTGTGTCGTCTAGATGGTTATCTACTTGTAGGGTTTTGTTTCATTAGTTAAATCTTTGGTGGACCTTTTTAGGTTCAATAGGTTGATTGTGTTTGGGTTTGGACCTTAGTTCCAGTACTTTGTAATAATTGGTCTGATTCTACCTTGAGTAGATGAAGCCGGATTATTTATCCATTATCTAAAAAAAAAGATTGATGGAGAAAATTCATGCAAACCATACCAGCAGCCTAGTTACGATTGAAATATGCATGTCCCTGCAAATATATATGGTGTAAGACGACCTGCCTCTTACATTGCTCGACACCTTGTCCAGAGCTTCGTTCTACTGCTTGTATGTTTGCGATTCATAAGAATCTTGCTAGTAGCATGAAATAAACCCAACCGAACAGATGAAAAGGAAGTTTTGGTTTCTAGCAGCTTGTGTGTGGATACTGAAAAGGAGACCACACGTATACTGAAAAGGAGACCACACGACGTAATAGACCGTTGGAATGGGAGGAATCTGGACCAGCGTCTGTTGTTGAGTGCTGTGAACATTCTATACTCATGAGCTGCACTGAAGCACAGTTTTTCTTATATATATATAGAAACCTCACATTGCTCTGCATATATCTCTTTATACCATCCTTTTTTACGTGGTTCTTAGTGCTCTTGTCACATGTCTCTGCATTGAAATGATTTCTTAGGGATATAATACTAGACAACGGTTCACAACGAGCTCCAAATTAACTTGCTGCTGTGCACTGGGTCAGCTGTGCTTGACGTGCAGGTTCTGAATATAATTGAATCAGTTGTGATTTGAGGGTAGTCTAGTCGAGTGGTGAGTTTGGTCATTTTCGACCAAACTGTTTCTGTTGTTGTTTGTAGCATTGACAGACTTTACCTTCCTAAGCAGATAGTCCTTTGCTAACTGAAGGAGAGAGACAGAGTAGATATGAGAGGAAGAGGTTAGAGAGTGTTGACACCGTTTTTCGACACGTGTCAAATAGGCTGAGGCTTGACTGGTCAATGACCGTTCTCCATCGGCATCGGTAAAGTATGAGCCAATATGGCCGACGGGAGAGTGCTGCAGAAGACCAAGTGTGTAGGATAGATGATCTTGACCGACGAAGGTGAAGTCTTGCTGAAGCTGATTGCCAGTAAAAAGTCATTGCCGATGGTTGATGAAGAGTCATTGCCAACTGCCGATGAAGGGTCATTGTTGATTGCCGATGAGAGGTCATTGCCGATTGCCGATGGAGGATGGTTGCCGATTGCCGATAAGGGCTCGTTGATGATGAAGAGATGCTGCCGATTGCCGATCAGGAAAACGTTGCCGATGCCGATGGGCGTGACTTAGCACTTAGCGACAGCAAAGGATTACAAGTGGCCAAAGAAGGAAGGTGAGGATTGAAGGGGTCTGCCGATGGAAGTTTCCATCGAAAGAAAGTATAAGGAAACTGGTGTTTTGTACCAGTATTATTATAGTAGTTTGAGTCCGACTCTTGCATGAGTCGTTTATTTTCCTTTAAAATAGGTGTGTTTGCTTGGGAAATAAATATTATTGTCCGGCTCCTGCGCGAATCAGTTTCCTTTAAAGTAGGAGTTTGTTTTAGGAAGGATGTGTGTCGCGTCTTTGTACAACTCTCCATGCGGGAGTATAAATATATGCCCGAGGGCTATGGAATAAACAGTCTAATTCAAAACAAACCAATTTTATCTTATTCTACTTTTTATCGCAATTTACCTTTCTACTGCATTAGTTATAGTCTTCAACGAGTTCTTTCAAGCTTTCGACGGGCTGCATCACCTTGATCTCCGTCAAATTCTAGCTAGTTCCGCGTGGGAGTATCTCTAGGCTTTGGCAATCCGGGCGCATCGCTGTTTGCCTCGTCTAGCTCTGCTCTAGCTACCCTTGATCAATCTGAGCCTTGACGTCCGGGCGCATCGCTGTCGTCTCGTTCAGCTTGTTCTAGCTATCATCCTTGTCGATTGATTGGTCAAATCGACTGGCACGCCTCCGGAATACCGAGCTTTGGGTAATAGCCTGAGGTGTTCACAGATCTGACGCTTTTGTGTCAACACCTCTTTTGGCACGCTCGGTGGGACCAGATTATACAAATCTACACATTCGGCATGGCTGATCATGCCGATGTCAACCAGAGGAATGTCATTGAAGTGTCTGAGGCCAATCTGAAAGATGATCAGAAGCAGGCCATGGAGCGGGCTATGGAGGAATACAAACAGCTGTATCTCAAATCCTTCAGCCTCAGCAGGAGTGGCGAAGCAATTCAGAAGCAGGATCCGCCGTTGCCACGGCAGGTCACGTACGACGCCAACCCTGGTAAGATACAAGAGATGGTTAATGCCGCTGTAAGTCAAGCTTTAATTAACCACTCTAGTGTGCTGTCCAATACTGTCTACAATGTTGTCGCACAAACATTCAAAGAAGGACATGCACCGCGATATGTCGGTCCAGCATATCATCAGCCTGGATTGGCATCTACAAGCCCATCGGCGGCCCCAATAGCGTCTTCCACCCCTGTGGAACCGTCTGCCGATGTGACTACATCACCAAGACCGAACGCTGGCGACACTACCAAGTTCAACGCAGATCCAGCCGCGTCGGCAACTTCAGGGCCAGCCCCTGCTAACTGGTGGGGATACGGTATGCCTCCGAATCTATATGCTGTCTCTAATCTGGTGCAGGGAGACGGTTCGGCTTGGAGGAACTCTACGGCATCGGCAGCGCAGTCACAGCCGATGGCTCATATGATGCACAACTCTGCGCCTGCTCCAACTATACAAGTGCCATTAGATGATCTCCAAGTAATCCCCAAGATACCCCTGATGCCACCATCGGCAAGCTCTGTGCCGATGCAACACATTATAACCACCGGCAGTCAATCTCTGGTGACGAATTCTCAAGCTGGAGCGCCGGTCCCCCAGGGTAATCTGGTGATCAATTGCTCTAGAATTCAAGAGCCGCATGCTCCGGTCAGCTATCAACCATCGGCAAGTCATATGTCGATGCTTTATAATCCTGGATGGGTCAACCAGCCACCAGCTCAGCAGCCTGGCACGCCGATGTATTATTATGGAGGCCCAGCTTACACTCAGGGCGGATCATCGGTACAGCAACCGATGAATGTGACAGTTCAGCCGACTCTGCCAAGTATGCCAAATTATCCATCGGTAAGTCAACCGATGCATAGCGTGCAGATGACTGGTGATGCGCCCGCGACTACTGCACATCTTCAAGAGGCGCATCAGCCGACTCCACCAGTCGATAATCAGCCGATGAATCGGCAAGAGCAGGACGCGTACTGGGTCGGTAAGATTGCCGAAGTCATGAAAGAGCAATTCGGCATCAGACCCAAGGTCAACACATACTCCTATCGGACTCCGTACCCTCCTGCATATGACTTGATTCCTCTTCCAAATCGGTACAAAGTGCCCGATTTTACCAAGTTCTCCGGCCAAGACGACACGTCAACAATGGAGCACATCAACCGCTTCATTATCCAGTGCGGGGAAGCTGCCAGTAGGGAGGAATTAAGGGTGAGGTTGTTCTCTTTATCGTTGTCCGGATCGGCATTCACATGGTTCATATCGTTGCCTCCAAATTCTATAATTACATGGGCCGATCTGGAGAGGCAATTTCACAAGTACTTCTTTGCTGGCATACATGAGAAGAAGCTTACCGATTTGGTCAAAATGAGGCAACGCAATGACAAATCGGTAGAGAGTTTTGTGCAGAGACTGCGGGATGTGAAGAACAAGTGCTACAGTCTGGTGCTTGATGATCGGCAACTAGCAGATTTGGCCTTCCAGGGGTTACTGCCGCACATCAAGGACAAGTACACGTCCCAAGAGTTTGAGAGCCTAAGTCACCTAGTGCAGAGGATTGCCGATCAGGATATCAAAGCCTTTGAGCCCAGGAAGACGTGGAACAAGAAGGTGACCTTCATCGGGAAAGAAGAAGATTCCGGATCGGATGAAGAGCTGAGTGTCGATGCGGCCGAATGGTTGAAGGATAAGAAGTCGGTGTCTTGTCCGTTCGGCCAAAAGGAGACTGAGAGGTTCACCTTCGACATCACCAAGGCCGATAGGATGTTTGACTTGTTGCTGCAAGAGGGGCGAATCAAGTTGGCGCCCAACCAAGTGATTCCATCGGCCGAAGAGCTCAAGAAGATTAGGTACTGCAAGTGGCATAATGCAACCTCACACAGTACCAATGACTACAAAGTATTCAGGCAGCAGTTGCAGTCGGAGATCGAGTCTAGGCGTATCAAGTTTGAAAACTCTAAAGTCCAGAAACCGATGAAGATAGATCAGCACCCATTCCCAAACAATATGGTGGAGATCAGTGAAAAGACCAGAGTGCTGACATCGGAAGCTGCCAGAAGGAACTCATCGGTAGATTCTGACTACCAAGTGCCTGAGCACGATGCAAGGAGGTTTGCCGATGGCAGAAGGGGTAAGAAGGTTGCCGATGAAGGTAACAGTGCCGACAGGGCCCCTGGAGTTGTGATCATGCACAAACAGCCAAGGCGAAGTCATCGGCAATCACGTGAAGAACGGTATCGGCAAGAAGAAGAGGAGCATCGGGAATGGCTTCGACACAAAGACCACTGGAGGTGTCCCGTCTTCGTTCATTGCTGGGAAGAAGGCATCAAGCTGCCCACTACCGATAACTGTCCAGAGTGCAATAGGTACTACGCTGCCGATCGGTCGGGTAAGAGACCTTGTTTTGATGATCAGGCATCCAGATACGCCAGGCCGCTTAGAGAAAACAGATCGACACATGACCGACTAGGGGGCAAGCTCAGTGCCCATGATCGGCTTGGCAGGCGTGTTGACCAGGGGGAGCTGGAGGAGATGGCCAATGCTAGAGTGCCCGATGAGGAGGTATTCTCCAGAGATCCCAACATCGGAAGAAGTGCCGATGCAAGCAGTGGGAAGCAGTACTAACCTGTCTGGAAGACCAAGCTTCCTCCATGGTGCCCTAAGGGTTTGACTAAAACCCAGAAGAGAAGGATTCAGCGCCAGCGCCGCGATGATCTGTGTGACAGTGCAGAACCCTCGGGAGAGAAGCAGTGGAGGCCAAAGCGTAAGGACAGGGGCCCATCGGCAGATATAAATATGGTTGTCATGTTGCCGATGGAGTTCATGGCGCCCGTTAGCGATGATGAAGAGGCTGCCGATATGGCACAATTGGTGCTGGATCCGATGACGGCTATCTTTGAAAAGCTCGCCAAAGATGAGAGGCAGCACTTGAGGGCTCTGTTTGTTAAAGGCAAAGTGGATGGTCGGCCGATGACCAAGATGCTGGTGGATGGCGGCGCGTCGATCAACATAATGCCCTATGTCGTGTTCAGAAAGCTTGGCAAAGGTGACCCGGACTTAGTTGAGACTGATATGAAGCTCAAGGACTTTGAAGGCAATGTGTCGACCGCCATGGGAGCCGTGTGTGTTGACTTAACCATCTGCAGTAAGACTTTGCCGACGACATTCTTTGTAATCAGCGGGAAAGGCACTTACAACTTGCTCCTCGGAAGGGATTGGATCCATGCTAATTGTTGTATTCCTTCTACTATGCATCAGAGCCTGGTACAGTGGATCGGGGACAGAATTGAAGTCGTCCGCGGTGAAGCCCCATCTACTGTCGCATCGGCAGAGTTGGACACTTATGAGCAGACCAGGTGTATATCTGGCGAAGCCTGGGATAAAGAGTTCCTCAAAGTTGCCGATTACCGCATCAAGCCGATCCAAGCAGTCGGTCCTGAGGAGGAGTCTTAATGGATCAGTTCGCCGATGACGGAAAATTGGGGCAGGGCTTCACGTCTGCCGATGACTTGCTCGAGATCGACATCGGCGATGGTAGTGAACCTAGGCCTACTTTTATTAGTGCTAAGTTAGATTCCCAATGTAAGCAACAGTTAACCGATTTGTTGAAAGAGAATAAAGATTGTTTTGCTTGGGATTATACAGAGATGCCTGGTTTAGACCGATCGATAGTTGAACATCGGTTACCCATCAAGTCTGGTTTCCAGCCACATCGGCAACCGGCCCGCCGATGCAATCCTACTATCTTACCCGATATTAAGGCTGAGATCACTAAGTTAATCGAAGCTGGATTTATTCGGCAATGCCCATATGCCGATTGGATCTCTAATGTGGTTCCTGTGTATAAAAAGAATGGAAAACTTCGTGTTTGCATTGATTTCAAGAATCTGAATAAGGCTACGCCGATGGATGGTTACCCGATGCCCGTCGCCGATCTGCTGATCGATGCTGCTGCTGGGCACCAAATTATTAGCTTCATGGATAGTAATGCTGGGTATAATCAAATATTCATGACTGAAGAAGATATATCCAAGACTGCTTTCCGATGTCCGGGTCACGTTGGCTTGTTTGAGTGGGTAGTCATGACTTTTGCCTTGAAGAATGTCGGTGCTACTTATCAGAGGGCAATGAATTTTATCTTTCATAAGTATATCGGCACAATAGTTGAAATCTACATTGATGATGTGGTGGTTAAGTCTGGAGACTTCAAAAAGCATCTTGCCGATTTGCGGAAGATATTAGAGTGCACGAGGGAGCATGGGTTAAAGATGAATCCTAACAAGTGCGCATTTGGCGTATCGGCAGGGCAGTTTCTGGGTTTTATGGTGCATCAGAGAGGCATTGAAATCGGCAGAAAGTCTATTGATGCAATTAACAAGGTAGTTGCTCCCACAAACAAGACTGAGTTGCAGTCTCTGATCGGCAAGATTAATTTCATTAGAAGATTTATATCCAATCTGTCTGGTAAGATTAAGTCTTTTAGCCCTCTGTTAAAGTTGAAAGCCGATCAAGAGTTTATATGGAGAGAAGAGCAGCAGTCAGCCTTAGAAGAGATTAAAAGATATTTGGTAAATCCTCCAGTCTTAGTTCCACCTCAACACGGGAAGCCTTTCAGGTTATATTTGTCTGTCGATGACGATGTTATCGGATCAGCCTTAATTCAAGAGTTTGAAGGGAAGGAACGTGTAATATATTACCTAAGCAGAAGGTTGGTGGATGCTGAAACCAGGTATTCGGCCATAGAAAGATTGTGCTTATGTTTATACTTCTCTTGCATTAAATTAAGACATTATTTATTATCGGCCGAATGCACTGTTGTCTGCAAAGATGATGTAGTCAAGTACATGATGTCAATGCTGATTTTGAGTGGACGGATCGGTAAGTGGATTTTGGCACTATCAGAGTTTGACCTAAGGTATGAATCGGCTAAGGCTGTTAAGGGTCAAGTGATGGCTGATTTTGTCACTCAGCACTGCAATATGGTGAGCTTTGTTGAGATTGCTCCTTGGGCTCTATTCTTTGATGGGTCTACATGCAAGGATGGGGCAGGTATCGGTATTCTCTTGATTTCACCTCGAGGACAGAGGTATGAGATTTCGTTGCCGATTGTTGCTACTTCAACAAACAATCAGGCTGAATACCAGGCTTTACTTAAGGGGTTGGAGTTGCTCAGGGAAGTGTGTGCCGATGCTGTTGAAATCTTTGGTGATTCTATGTTGGTGATTAACCAATTGATCGGGACGTATGAGTGCCGAAGTGAAGTTTTGATTGCTGTTCATGAGCGGTGTTTGCAGTTGTTAAAGGAATTCAAAGAATACCGCCTTGAGCACATTCCAAGGCTGCATAATGAAGAGGCCAATCGGTTGGCACAGAATGCTTCAGGATATCAGCCGATTCAAGAAATCACGACATCGGTAACAGTTGCCGATGACTGGAAAAAGGAGATTGCCGATTACTTGAGGGATCCATCCAGGAAAGTTGAAAGGCGTCTAAGGTTCCAAGCTACTAAGTATGTGCTCCTTGATAATGAGTTGTATTATCAGACAATTGATGGGGTTTTACTTAGATGTCTAGGCAAAGAGGAATCAAAAGAGTTGATGGGTGAGATCCATGAAGGTGTATGTGGAGCGCATCAATCGGCATTCAAGATGAAGTGGATGATTAGGCGGAATGAATATTATTGGCCAACAATCCTTGAAGATTGCTTCAATTATTTCAAAGGGTGCCAGGACTGTCAGAAGTTTGGTAATGTGCAAAGGGTACCTGCATCGGCAATGAATCCTATAATCAAGCCTTGGCCGTTCAGAGGATGGGCTATTGATCTCATCGGCCAAATTTATCCGCCATCGAGCAAGGGGCATAAATTCATACTTGTTGCTACCGATTACTTTACCAAGTGGGTCGAAGCAATCCCCTTGAAGAAGGTGGCATCGGCAAACATGGTAGATTTCGTTAAGGAGCACATCGTTTACCGATTCGGTATTCCTCAGACTATCACTACCGATCAAGGGACCATGTTCACATCGGAGGAGTTTGATGACTTTGCTGTTAGCATGGGTTTCAAGGTGTTGAATTCTTCTCCTTATTATGCTCAGGCTAATGGTCAAGCTGAAGCGACTAATAAGGGAGTCATTAAGCTTATAAAACGCAAGATTGAGGAAAACCCTAGAAGGTGACATGTGGTATTAAACGAAGCTTTATGGTCATATCGGATGGCTTGTCATGGTGCAACCAAGGTCTCGCCGTATCAGTTGGTTTATGGACACGATGCTGTCCTACCTTAGGAAATTAAAACTGGTTCTAGGCGATTATCTTTTCAGGATCAGTTGACGACCGATGATTATATTACTCTGATGAAAGATGAGTTAGAAGATTTGGCAGGGCATCGGTTGAGGGCATCAATTAGTATTGAAGAGAACAAGAAGAGGGTTGCCCGATGGTATGACAAGAAAGTAAAGATGAAGGAATTTGCCGATGGCGATTTGGTTTGGAAGTTGATTTTACCGATTGGGACTAAGAGCTCTAAATTTGGGAAGTGGTCCCCTAATTGGGAAGGTCCTTATCGGATAAGACAGTCTGCTCCTGGTAATGCGTACATTTTGGAAACTCTCGAAGGAGTGGCGTTTTATAGGGCGATCAACGGCAAATACTTAAAAAGATATTACCCTAGCATATGGGTAGATGCATAGTGCTCAGTCGAATGCCGATGAAAAGAAAATAAAAACATCGGTAAAAACAAACTGGCATTATATTACAAGTCGAGATCAAGTATCAGGTTACATCCTTGCCGATGCAATGGACATTACAATAAGGAGTGAATAACTGATATCGCACGCAAGCGAATTTGTTCTATTTCATCCATCTCCTTGTCGTCGGCATCGGTAGAGCCTTCAACCGGTTTGATTTTCTTCTTCCATAGGATGGCTTGTCGAGCATTATGGTCTCTTTCTTGCCGCAAAGTCCCGATGGAATCGGACAGTTGGGTCTTTTGCTGGTTGGCAGCCGTCAGATCCCCCTCAACCTTTTGCAGCTCCGCCAGTAGCTCCTCCTTCCTTGCCGACAGTCGGGAAATTTCTTGGTCAAGGTTGCCGATGGAGACTTTTGCTTGACCAATGCTTCTGTGCTTCTCATCGGCAAGGTGTTTGAATTTGAGTTTCTCTTTCTCGCTCCTGGCTTGGGCAGTTCTATCGGCAATGCGACGAATGAGCCTCTGGTACTGGATCTGTTTGATGTCGATAGAGGCTGCCTGGAGAAGGGTTTCCGCTGCATCGGCAGAAAGATGGCCTTGGATATCCTTGAATATAATCCTTGCCGCCAATGAGTCCTGGACAAGTTGAGATGTGTCTTGCAGCAGTAAGGAGAGCAGTTCTTCAAGCCTGGACTTAATTTCTGCCAATAGAGTGGGGACGGAGCTTTCCTCGTCATCGTCATCGGGGACGTTGACGGCAAAGGAAAATAGGTTGTCCGCTTGAAGGCGGCCTTGGCGTTCATCTTCGTTCTGAAGGTTTAAGCTGTAGGAGAAGAGGCTGTCCGGAGAATGTTGGGCCTGAAAACAGAGGTTAGAGTTTGCCGATCGGAAAATTGTACTATAAGCTTTAGGATGATCAACTTACCGTCTTGAAGTGGATCTCCTGCCTGGGACTTGGTATGCCGGATGGTCCAGCTTCATCATGGACGACAGCCGCAGATGCCGATGATTGGGCCGGAGAAGCAGTCGGTGCCATCGGTACCGGTGGTGCTATCATCGGCGTTGTTTCCGACGTAGCGGCTGGTTCACGTGGCGGCGATGCTGCTCTCTCATCGGCTGATGGTGTCGATGCTGATGCTACCTCCGCTGCTACGGCGGGTGTTGTTTCCTCATTGAGCCCAGCCGGTACCGATGCCCATGCCGCTTTGGTTGTCGCAGCAGCTGCTATCTCATGGCTGGGGACATCATCCATCGGTTGATCAGGCGCAGGAGCCGATGGAGGTTCTGCAGATGACCCGCCGGCAGTTGGTGCGATTGGGACCGGAGGCAGTCCTGCTGGCGGCGCATCGGCAGCTGATGACACAGTCGGAGCCAATGGTGGAGGGGAAGCCAGCCTCAGGCGCCTCTTTTTCGTCGGCGCGGTAGCAGGGGAGCCGATCCGTTTGGATGAAGACCGGGGGGCATCGGCAGGCTAGAAGGCGTTTGCCTGTTTGAAGCAGATACCGATGACCATAGTGCCTAAAAATACAAAGCGAGTTATACAAGATAAATGTTGCCGATGAAACAGCATGTAATCGGTACAAGACTAATGATGTATTAATGTATGATTAGTAAATATCAAGTGATATTAATATGTTTAAAGATTTTTAAGTCCTAATTAGATGAAATAAGAACTTTAAGACTATATTTATACAAAATAAAAATTACAATTATAATTTTATAATATTTTTATTCCATGTCATGTATTTTTATGCGAGCAACCAAACAACATCTATTCTCAGTCAGACTGAGTAGATGCAGACAACCAAACACAGCCACATTGCATGCACTCAGGCTGTCTCATGTGAGCCAGGCTCTACATCTACATAAACCAAACAGGACGAAGATGGACCGTGCGTACGCTGCGGCCAAATTACGGCCGGCTAAAATAAAGTCTTTACCAAAAAACTAAGGGTAAACTCTTGCCTATCATTTAGCTCATATATTCCTAAAGCAAACCTCCTTCATTTCCTACTTAGATAAACATTAGTGAGCAACTCAACCAATGTTAAACTTTTGTTAACATTTATATTTGCTACAATCATAAGTTATCTATATGATGCATGTTGCAGTACGTACGGGGGTGCATGCAGCACTTGAGGATGGGTAGAGCCATTGGGAGACATATGCGCCTGCTGACGGTCGTCAGCCCAGGGCGAACCAGCTTTCAAGTGTGATTGCTACTATGTGTAGCAATGTGGGGAGGCTGTAGTTGTACCACTAAGGACATATTTGGTATAGCTCAGCTTTACTAGTGAAGCTGTTTTTTTAGAAAATAGCTTTATAAACAACTCTCTAGGTGAAGCTGAGGTATTTTGAAAAAAGTGTTTGGCAAAACAGCTTCACCAACAACTTTTATGTATGCATGTGAGAGAGAATGGGGGGAGAGAGTTGTGATAAGCTACTATTTTCAGCTTCATCCAACTTCATATTTTTGTGAGAGGGGAAAAAAAATAGCTTCATGAGTGAAGCTGTTTTGAAAATAAGTGTTTGACAAAAAAAACAGTTTACAACAACTTCATAAAACTGTAATAAGTTGTACCAAACATACCCTAAGTGATGCTTAGTTGGGTGAAATATTTCACGAAGTCATGCTCTCCGTGACTAATGGCCAACATGTAGAGGACTAGTTGGGCCTAATATGGCCCAATCAAGGCATGGCAGAACCCGTGCGCGCCTGTCAATCGGGCGTAACATCGGCGAGGCCCAACATGGAACCAGGCTGACAAATAGATTCGTTACCTCTTGTGGCTACCGGTACTTCCGTTTTGTCGTGGGTGAGTAGTAGGGGTTGATTTAGGGTCTTTGCTCCAGCCAAAGGGCCTAAATCAACTCTCTATATTTTTATTTGGAAGGTGGCCTGCAAAATTTGAGGGTTAAATTCAAAGTCCAACTCCAGTCATAGTCCCTAATTTGAGGGGAGAGAAATAGGAGGGTCTCATTTCTGGGACCAAAACTAAACTTTGAGGGCTCTCCTAAAATGAGAGCCCAAATAGAAGGTGCATTGTAGTGGATTTTTTTGGATCTAAGTCCCTAGATTTAGAATAGGAACCTGTTTAGGGGCTCAACTAGATGCTTTACAATTGACAGGCAGTTTTTTTTATTCCGAGTCCTTTAGAGTCCCAAATATAAATTTGAAGTTTGGACACGACAGGATCTAGAATTTTTTTTTCATTTGGGACCATTTAGCGGCCAACTATTCAACACAGTATTTACTAAAATGTTAATTCAAAACATCCTATATATATATATATATATATATCCACTCACAATTGAGTGTGTAGAGTAATAGTAGGAAATACACACAATAATACTGCTAACCAATTCTAGCAATGGATCATGGTATATGCTGTTGTAGCTCAGGGTAGCCTAAACATCATGTAGAGAATCCTTCTACGTAGACCATGTGTAAACAAAGTTATAAATAATATGTAGAGGCAGTTATAGAAACTGCTGCCTTTGACTAAGTGTAGGGATAACACAATCCTTTTGTTTTAGTTTTTTTTCAAATCTTACATTGAATAAAAAAGTAGTCATCTTGTGACTTAGTTTTACGTCTCAGCTAGCACCACCTCGTATTCTTCTTCATAGGGCTTCATTTGAAAAAAACTGTCGCGCCTATTTTTACATAGATGTCAAATTATAAACTATTCAAGAAAATCAATTTCTAGAACCGGTTGGTGTTTTCAACACCCCTAGCTATGGACTCTGTTTTTAGAGTTGGTCAATAACACCAACCATAAAAAAATAGGTCTATAATGTAAATCAATTTCTAGGGATGGTTCATCTTCAGACCATTCTTAGACATGATTTTTTATCCAATGGCAGCTAGAAAAAAATGAGTTGGCTTTAAAACCATTTTGTAGTACTCTCTTCATTACAAATTATAAGACCTTTTGGCTTTTCTAGATACCTAGATAACAAAATCTATTTACCTAAAAAAGCCAAAACGACTTATACATACTCTAGAACAGAGAGGTACTGAACAGAGGAGCAATAGTGTTTAAAGTAAAGCTGGTTAGGATAGAATAGGGCATGAACTAACTCATATGCTCAAACTTCTATTATGTAGTGTTTACTGGTTATGTATGTTCCAGATTGTGTTTAGAACATTGTAGTTTTTGAGTCAAACTCTCTAAAAATTTAGTAACAATGGTTTGGTTTTGATCAAAAACCTATTTCATGCTAAAGTTTTGTTACGTTACTAGTTGATATAAAATCTAAACTGGTTTTCAATTCACGGCCAACAGGGTACAATCTAGCTCCAGGGAAGGCGGATGTCAGTGTACCATTTCCATTTGGTCTAGATGAATGCTGATACACAAGCAGGGAAGAATTCCAGCTTGATTGCACTAACAAGACACTATCTTGGGGTGAGTTCACCAGCTCTGCCATGTCAGTGTCGCACATCAATATCAGTGAGGGTTCCATGACAAAGCACTCCTTCATGAGAAAACACTCTGATGAGGGATTAAGAATGTCATATAAGGAACCATTGGAAACAAATTCATACACCAGTAATGTCACCTTTGTTTCAAGGCAACATCAAAAAAGATTCACAATATTCCGATGACTTATGTGTGAGAGAATCGTCCGTGGGATTATACTATAAATCTGCACGTGGGATTGGTATCTATACAACTAGTATGCTACTCCGTACATACTATCTCTACTCCTAAAAAGAGGAAACCAGAATCGTCCACACCAACTCCTTCGCCCCGCCACCACTCCCACACGCACCCGACTCCTTCGCCCCGCCTCCCAATACCACACACCTCAGCTGCTTCGCCCCGCTTCTCCATTACCACGCACCCCAACTGCTTCGCCCCGCGCCCCCGCCTCGCCCTCGCAGACTCACATGACGGCTCGACTCGACGCCATGAAGGCCCTTCACCACGCCAATCCCAACATTCTCAAGCAGCGGCCTAGTGGCACCTCCTGCTCCTCCTCACCGACTGCTTCGTTACCGCCTCGCCCTTGCCCTAGCTCGACGAAAAGCTCCTTCGGCCAGACCGGGTGGCGCTCGACGAGGCCTCCTCCTCCACGGCGGACGACACGCGCGGCCCCGGCGTCGACGTTCAGTCGCCTGGAGGCGCAGAGGTCGACGATTGCTTCGCCCGATCTAATACGTGCGCAAATGCCGCGGGGTGGTGTCGCTGCCTCCGCCAGACCTCTGATGTTCGCTGCTCGTGGCAGCAGAAGTGTGTTTCTCAGTGGAGACCAATTGGTGTCCGAGTGAGCCGGGGCGTCCTGTCCGAGTCCGGAGCGGAGACCGGCCTGCTGTCGGCGTGGCATGGAGGAACCGCGGCGTGGAGTCGGAGAGGAGCAGCGTGTGGGGGCGCACCGGGCGGGATAACGTGGAAGGGCACGGGTGGTGTGGGGGAGAACAAGGAGCGACCGACGTCGAGGAGGCGCGCAGGAGCATCGGCGTGGGGAGGGCGCGCAGGAGCGCTGGCGTAGGGGAGGCGCGCAGGAGCAGCCAACGTGGGAGAGGTCGCGCAAGAGCGGCGGTGTGGGGGAGGGCGTGGAGACGCACCCAACTGGATTGCGGCGCCTGGGAAGGAACCGTGCTGGTGCGGGCAGCTGAAGGGATAAGGTTTATGTTTTTTTTCTTTTTTTCCCTTCATGTTTGCCATCCTCTTGGAAAATATCCACCGCGGGAGGAAAATTCTGGCGGGCTGAATTCCTGCCTTTGGTTATACGGCCCAAAAGTTTGACGGTTTTTTTCTTGTAAAATATAATTTCGCACCATCAAATAAATTCCCTGTGTGTAATTCTAATAACCATCAGGAAAAATACACAAACTGACGGATAATATTTTTTTAGAGTTATTAAAAACCCGTTAGGGTAATTAATTATCATGTCGGTTTTGCAAACCACAAATTAATAATGTTTTTCCTTCACGGTTTAGTATTTACCCTGTGTGTTTTCTTACAACCGTTAAAAAATATATATTAAGCCTGACTGTTTATACAATAAACATAAAAAAAATTGAAACTATCATGGAATTTCCGTTTACCAGTAGTGTACGGTTATACCAGTAAAGCAAGTTGATAAATAGATCATGTGTCGTTTTACCGTTATTGTTGGCATCAACATCAGTTCAAAAACACTTCTTATGGAACAATAAATTGAATTAATTGAGTTTTTTTGTTTCACACGTAGCAACGCACGGGCATTGGCTAGTCTAAATAAAAATATACCAACAAGGTCCACATTTATATCCAATTCAATCAACTTATATGCACTAAGTGTATATCCAATTCAAATGACTTATACACACCCAGAATGAACTTGATCAACAAGAGATATACCTTGGTAGATCATGATCAATTCATTAGCAAGCTTCAACTAATCCAATAGGCCACCACAATTTGATCATGCACTTGTATATTGTAGCATTTGGACTTCATTCTTTTCACTTGGCATTGGGATGAGAATAGCACTAAGCTTCACTACTTGACTCAATCATATGATAAACAATATGAAACACATTGAATCAAGCATCCAATGTCAATGGTACCTACACACATTCATCCACTTGTTGATGGTACAAAAACTAGTTTGGATCCTCTCAAGTTAGGAGCAACATACTTAGGCAATGCCTTAGTATGAATAGCGGGATGTTTTGCAATAGCAACCATAGAGGTACCACTACCATCCTTTCTAAGCATATGATCATTATCAATTGAAATGAGCTTAGAAGTCATACCTAGGGGACATTAATGAGTCATGTGTCCCCTTTCCCGACATGAGTAGCACACTCTCTTTGCTTGAGCCTTTTCTTGCTTGCTCATGTTTTGCTTCTCATTGTCTTGCCTCTTCTCTTTTGCTTGAATCTTCATCTCAAGCTTGGTAGGACACTTCGAGGCAAAGTGTCCCATATCTTCACACTTGAAGCACTTGATGTGAGCCAAATGATTCTTCTCTTGATCTTTGCTCATCATCATCTTGTTGGCATCATGAATATGAGTTGGATGCCTTGCTCTTGCTTTGTCACCTCTTCTTGTTTTCCTCTTCTTTGTCATCCCTGAATCACCATCTTGATGGTTGATCTTGTATTGCACTTGGGGCTTGACTTGTGGATTATCTTGAGCATTCTTGGTTGGGCAAACATTTAAAAGATGTCCCATCCCATGGCACTTGAAGCACATGAGATGAGTTAGCTTCTTATGTTCTTGCTTCTTCTCTTTCTTGCCCTTGCCCTTGTGGAAACCAATTCCACTCTTGTCACCATGTCTTCTTTGATTGTTCATCATGTGATCAAAGGTGACCTTGGAAGTGTAACACCTCTCTAGCTTGTTGCTCATGTTCTTCAATTCACTTTTGAGCTCATTGTTCTTCTTCAAAAGGTTAGTCTCACAAGCTCATTGTTCTCTAGCTTGGCATATCACAAGAGGTGGACACATTCTTCTTCCCTACATCACGAGGGTTAGCAACAACATATGATTGATCATTTGACCCAAGTGATGAGCTCTCTTCGTTTTTAAGATTTAGCAATTCATTAATGAGAGAGACATGTTTGTGAACCAAGCTTTCATGAGACACACGAAGCACCTCATGATCAAGCTTTAGTTCCTCATGTGAAGATTTAATAACATCAAGTAAGTGCTTATGTTCTTCACAGGAGTTCTTTAGAAGTGAGTTTTCATCTTTTAGTTTCTTTGTTTTATTTATCTCACTTGCTAAAGCCTTTGAGAGTTTGCACACAAGCTCAAAATTTGGGTCATCACAATCTACAATTACATTGCCAATAGATACCTTAGAGTCACATTGTGATGAGGTAGAAGAGCTTGCGGAAGCATCACTCTCATAGCCCGATGCATCATCATCATCATCATCGAGTGTGCTTGGAGTAGCATCATGAATTGCAACACTTGATGTTGGGCCTTTATCATCCTTGTCAAGTGATTTCTTGATAGATAGATCATCTTCATCATCACTTGAACATGAGGTGGAGCAATCTTCCACAACCACCAAGTTGTGATCATGCTCAACATCCTCATGTGCCACCAACTTGGACACATCATCATCAATGTTTGGCACTATCTCATATGTTTCAATGAGATAGGTCCAAATCTCATGAGCGCTCTTCATGTCCATTATCTCACCAAAGATATTATCCTTCATAGAATGGTAGAGAATGTTAGTAGCTTGGCAATCGAGATGTAGGCACTCCTTTTGTGCTTGAGTTGCATCCTTTCTCTCAATTGCACAAGAGAGTCCCACATCTACGATCCACCACATTTGGGGAGAAATAAACTTAAAATTGCATGTCAACTAATTTCTCCACCATGCAAAGTGTGTGCCATCAAAAATGTGTGGACACTCAACATCTAGCCCATAAGTCGCCATCCTCTCGGGTCGGTAAAGACCACAAATGAGAGACCAAGCTCTGATACCACTTGTAGGGTCAAGATGGCGGACTAGAAGGGGGGTGAATAGTCTTTTCTAAAACTTAAGCGCTCTGGCTAACTGAATCAAATGCGGAATTAAAACTATCGGTCTAGCCAAGACTGCACCCCTATATCTATAACTCTAGCACCTAGCAAATATGTCTATTATGCTAACTAAGGTGCCAAGCTAGGAGGCTCACCTAAACAAGTCTAGGTTGCAAGGTCACACAAACCTAAGCAACTAGTACTCTAAGCACACCGGGAGCTCCTACACATAGTAGTAAGCAAAGCACGAAGCACCTAAGCTCACTAGCAACACTCAATAGCAAGGCTACACAAGCCTAACTAGAGATCTCAACTTACTTAGCTACACAAACTAAGCAATGTGACTAACAAGGCTACACAAGCCAATTAGCCACTCAAGATCTACTTCTATGCTACACAAGCTAGAAGGTAACTAAGCTAGCTACACAAGCTAAACTAGTTACAAGAGCAACAACTAAACACTAGCACAAGTATGAATAAGTAAATATAAGCTAGTGATTTGGAGAATGCAAACCACCGAGAAGATATACAATGTTGACACGGTGATTTTTCTCCCGAGGTTCACTTGGTCGCCACCAAGCTAGTCCCCGTTGTATCGGCTCACTCACTTGGAGGTTTACGACTTTTTACAGGCCTCACTGCCTAACCCCCTCAAGGGTTGCCGCCTAACCAACACAAGATGAGGGCACTCAACGATACCTTCAACTAGAGTTGCTCTTCGCGATCTCCCGCGGGGCCAGCACAACACCCCTCACAAAGCTCTTCTCCGGAGCCACGCACAATCTTCTTGCGTGCTTCAACGGAGCCTCAAACCACCAAGCCGTCTAGGAGGTGGCAACCTCCAAGAGTAACAAGCACCACGAGCTTCCAAGTCGATCACCTAGTGCCACACGAAGCTATCTTCAAAGCAACGCACTAGTAATCGCTCTCTCACTCAATCGGATGAACACTGTCAAATATGAGTGAGTTAGAGGGCTCCCAACCAAGCACAACTAAGGGTAACACAACCCCAAGGTGCTCAACTAGCCCCAAGGGTCGGCCAAGGGCTATAAATAGCCTCACCATCGAAACTAACCGTTTTGCCCCAACATTGGGCTTCCTGCAGAGGGTCCGGACGCATACAACAGTGCGGCTCTGGGCCATGCAGCCTGCGTCCGGTCTCTTGACCGTTTGAAACTTCCCATTGGCGCGATCACCGATCGCCGCCACGCGTCCTCCGAACGCTACTGTTCACCGGGTCCGGGCGCACTTCACCGAGCGTCCGGAAATATTTCCCGAACACCCGAGAGCTTGCAGCACCTCCGGACGCACTCAACGGTGCCACACCGGACCAACACACGTGCGTCCGGACCTCTACTCCAGAGAGGTTCCAGAGAGCGCCGAGGTCCGGACCCGCGACCGGAGTCAGCGTCCGGACGCTCTTTAGCGTCCGGACCTCCTGTCCAGAGAGGCCGAGGGCTAGGGTTTGCCTCCGGTCGCAAGACCAATGGTCCGGTTGGCGTCTAGCCTACGTCCGGACCTTGCGTCCGGAGCCCCTCAGGGTTCCAAACCGAGTTGCCTCTTCTTCCTTGCTTCTCATGTGCTAACACAAATGTGTTCTTCACCTTGTGCAAGTGTGTTAGCATTTTCACAAATATTTTCAAAGCATTTTCACTTTCTTCTCACCACGCCACTCGATCCTAATTCATCGCAAAGTTAGATCGCTGAAGAATCATGGTCCCTTGTGTTTAGGCGATTAATGACAATACTAGGTCACTATGACTAACGTGTGTTTTGCAGAGGTAAAGTCATTAGAGTTAGGTCATAAGTGATGCTTATTGAATGGGTTTAATGGATATTCATGCCCCCAAGATGGAAATCTTTTCGGTTGAAAGGATTAAGCTTCAAGGTGAAGACTAGGCTAGCTCTTAGTGCCATAAGGTGTGAGAAGGGCACTAAGTATAGACTAGGGTTTTGTTTTTGTTTTGACCGTAATATAAAGAGGGGTATGAGGTTAGTAGCTTGACCTAGGAAAGTTTGGGAATGTAGGTGTATGCACACTTGTCACAACTAGTCCTAGAGACCCTGCTAATAGCCCTTGAGATGGTAGGAGCAAAACCCCTAGTGAAGACTTAGTAAAAAGAGTTGAAACAGGGGGAGAAAGAGGTTCCGGACCAGTCTGCCTAGGAGGCGTCGGACCAAGGAGAGTGGTCCGACGGTCGCTGTTTTAGGCAAGTTTCAGAGACAAGAGCTCTGGACCACCTGTCCAAAGGAGCACCGGACCATAGACGAGTGGTCCGGAGGTCCCTGCCAGAGGAAGCCAGCCTCAGAAGAGGCTCCGGACTAGTCCGACGGAGGGCCGTCCTCTAGTTCGACGCTTCTTGTCAGGGAAAATGGTGGATGCAGTAAGCACCCTGGCTCCGGACTCCTGCGTAGGACCAGGGCACAGGACCAAGGCGAGTGGCTCGGTGGTGCATTGTTCAGCTGGACCTTGGAGTCCAGTAAGCACCCTGGCTCCGGACTAGGGCGTCGGACCAGGGCGTCAGACCATAGCGAGTGGTCCGACGGTGCCTGCTTTCCAGCAAAATTTGGTTTATGAAGTGCGCTCCGGACCAGTTGCCTTAGTTCGGTGGTGTGACCTCCGGACTAGTCAAATGATATGATCCACTTCATATCATCACATGCACCAACAACTTGTCAAATGATATGATCCACTCCATATCATCACATGACCGTGTTGGTTCATCGACCTTGACCTCACTTGCTCTTCACCGTTTTCTTGGTCCATCGGCGCCAACCATCACCCGCTTGCCCTTCACACTTGCAACCGGTCCATCAAGCCAAGCCTTATCTTGATCTTCTCCACCTTGATCACATGACTCCATGTCATGTCTCATGTGCAATAAGCTCCTTCATCACACAATCACTTGTGAACTAATCTCCTGTGTATATATCACTTAAACACATATTAGTTCACCTAAGTTGTCACTCAATTACCAAAATCACATAGGAACTCTCAACAAGTGAACCCTATATCCATAAGAAACAACAAACCATTATATGGGTGGGCTGAAAAAAGGTTGCAAGAAATCTTTACGGCCAACAGCTGTATTATTAGCCTTGCTCTAATGGGGATGGTAATTGTTATTGGACCGACTTATACTTATCTATAATGGGTCAAGTACTATACATTTAGAGGCCCCTGAAATTTGGAGGCCCTGTGTGATCGCTCGTGTCGCACGCCCAAAGGGATGACCCTGGGTAGTAGCATCCGTACCCGTATCTGTACCCGTACGTGCTCCATTTTCTTAAGCCAGGCGGGCGCTCGGCGAGATCTGCAGGAATAAATAATCATAAACCAAGATATGACTTTAATTTGCGGCCAGCCAGCAACGAAATGAATCTTTTGATCCTTCAATTCCAGAGGCGCGCACACAGTTGGACAATGATTCTGTCACGCCCACGTATAGGCCGCAGCCCTCCTGGCTCCTGCCCAGGACACACACCGCAAAGGCGCAAACATTGGTAGGTAGGAGTAGTGCGGACAAAACCGACCGAATACCAGTATATAAAATGCTGTCACACACACTACTACAAATGTACATTAATAATTGCGAGACATGCCGTCCGTGTGCATATTCATTGACATCTCTCCTAATCAATTTGTGAATTATTCAAATCACAAAGTGCCACATAAAAGTGGTAAGCCTTCATATCATCAGCATCATCACCATCATCACACGCCTGTCTACTCTACTAATAAACTACTCCTACCAAAGATGAGGACTGCAATCATGCAATGGATTGGAGGATATATAGTGCCTAGTAGTACATTTTACATGTAGCGAGCATGTGAGTACTAGGGAAGAGAGTGACAAGAGACAAGAACACGACATCCACAAGGGCCAAAATAAATAAATGGCGGGCCCGGTGCAAGCCAAGTTGTTGGTGGATACATCGGCCAGCCAGTAGCCCACGACAGGAGACAATGGGCGTCAGCATCCACATCACCTAGTCGTCCTCCTCCACTGCTCCACCTGTCGCCGTCGTCGTCATCCACCCCTCCACAACCTCAGCCAGCGCGACAGCAGCAGCGCCCCCATCACGGAGCCCCTCAGCAGCAGCCATCTGCAGCTGAGCAACCTTTTCCCTAACCACAGCACCCTTCCCATCCCCACGCATCACCTCCCTAACCGCATCCGCAATGATCTCCCTCCGCTTAGACTTGTCAGGCACCCGGATGGCGGCACCAACACCATCATCGAGCAAGACGGCGTTCTGCCGCTGCTCAGCGAAGAGCGGCCACGCAACCATCGGCACGCCATAGACGAGGCTCTCAAGGACAGAGTTCCATCCACAGTGGGTGAGGAACCCACCCGTGGACGCGTGCGCAAGCACCTTGGTCTGCGGCGCCCACGACGGGACCACCAGACCCACGCTGGACGTCCGGTCGACGAAGCCTTCCGGGAGGTAGACGAACGGGTCCTTCTTGCTCTCCGCGTCGTAGTAGTTGTCGTTCACGGCGCCCTCGTCGCTGGGGCTTCGTACCACCCACAGAAACCTCTCTCCACTTAGTTCCAGCCCGAGAGCCAGCTCCTTCATCTCCTCCGTCGGTAACGACCCGCCGGACCCGAACGAGACGAAGATCACCGACCTCGATGGTTGTTTATCCAGCCACTCCAGACACATCGCGTCCCTGCTATCATCGTCGTTGTTCCGTGTGTCGGCGTGGATGAGCGGGCCGACCGGGTACACCGCAGGGCGGCGGTTGTCCGCCGCCGGCTGCCGCAGCATCTTGGCGGGGCCAGGCTCGACGGCGTCGAAGGAGTTGACGAGGATGGCGTCGGCCTCCTTGTACTTAACGCCATGGTGCACCATCCATCGGTAGCAAGGGTTCGACTTATCCTGGAGCGGCATGAGGATGTCGGGACCCGGAATAGGCACGCACCCGGGTAACCGCAGCGGCTCAGGGAGGTCCTTGAACTCGCCGGGGATGGTGGCGTCGAGGTCGGGGAGGTGGAGGACGAGCGTGAGCACGTGGAGGTTGGTCGGGAAGAAGATGCACCGCCGCCGCACCCCCGCGTCACGCGCCGCGTCCAGCGAGTCGGCGCCGAACAGGTCCGCCACGAACGCCGCGAGTCGCCCCCTCGTGCTCCGCTTCAGGTCGCGGAGGATGGTTGTCAGCGCCGGCACCGAGCGCGCGCACTCCTCTGACATCAGTGTCTCGATGGCCGCGCCGCGGGGCAGGTCGGAGAGGTCGACGGGTGGGAGGGAGAGCGAGGTCACGGACGGTGGGAGCGAGGCTAGGAACGCGCGCTGCGTCGCTGATGCTGTGGATGCGAAGGTGATGAGCGTCGCCGTCGCGTTGTGAAGAGAGGCGAGGCGTTTTGCGAGCTCGGCTAGTGGGATCAGGTGACCCATCCCTGGCGTCGCTAGCATCGCCACGTGTGGCCCCACGCCGGCGGAGTTGGAGTTGCCGTTGCAGCAGGCGGCGGCGGCGGCGGTGTTGGTGCTGCCGTTCTCCATTTTTGGGCAGGGCAGGAGCAGGGGCGGTTGCTGCGGGCGCGCGCCTGTCTTTTTGGGTGACGCCTGATCTGAGTGAGGAGATGCCCCTGATCTGATGGGGCGGGCGTGGCTGTGACGATGTGTGTGTGTGGTGGTGGTGGGCTGCCGGGGGTTTTAATGCGGAAGAAGAAGGGGCAGCCGTGGTGGAGTGGGGGCGGAGCGGAGGCAAATAATTGAGCCATGATGGTCAGTGTGTTTGCGTGCGTGAGGTCAGCAAGATGTCATGATCACGCACGCATGGACGCACGCTCGTGGGAACCGAGAAAGCTAGGGACCTGTTGCCCTGTTGGGCTGGCCTATTGCCTACCTGTGCTCATTACCTTTTCTGCTTGGACCTCCACTCAATATTAAAGGGCCTCTTGAGTATTCGTTGGATTTTCCCCCCTTAATTAAGGTATATGCCTGGAGTGAAAAACTCAGTAATAATAATAATAAAAGAATAGTTACGTACTCCCTCTGTCCCTACCAGCCGGGGTCTTCAGCCGGGGTCTTCTTGGTCGTCGTCAACTACAGGCACCTACCTAACTCTAGGCGTAGTCCCTCTGTCCTAAAAAAAGAGTCGTTCTCGCTTCCCAAAAAATCATTAGTAGTCCCCAAAAAAAGAGTCGTTCTCGCTTCCCAAAAAATTATTAGTAGTTATATTTATAATACATAATTAGTATCATTAGATAGATCTTTGAATATACTTTAATAATAAACTTATTTAGAGATATGAATGTTACACACATTTTCTAAAAACTCTGTCAAAGTTAAGAAAATTTGACCAGCACGTTTCTCATAACGACTCTTTTTTTTTGAGACGGAGGAGTAGGTGTGTAGGCCTTGTGTAGCCGTGTAGGTGCACCTGACGTGCTACATGTACTTTTTGCCTCTAACTCTAGGCGCACGCGCATGCGCACCGTCCGCTAAAGAATGCAGTCGTATGAATCGTAGCGATCGATTAAGATAATTTATGTTTGATTAACTTTATAATATCAAATACTATTAATAATTATGTTTTAAAATAATTTTATTATAAAAATATTTTCTATAATTAATTTAACGATACTTATTTTATACCGTGAATGTTAGTATTTTTAATATAAAATTAGTCAAGTTCACATTATTTAACTTTTAAAAAGAGATCGTTGTAAAAAAAATGGACGGAGGGTAGTATGTGTGTGTCAGTGTGTTTGTGGTCCTGTGTGCGGCGGGCGACCAGCGAGCTAGGCAGCTAAGGGCATCCACAATAGTAATAGCTACTACTAGCTATTTGGTGAGCTGATGTGAAGGTGAGAGACAAGAATAAAGACTATTTTATATTATTGGACTCACATGCTCCTCTCACATGGTCTTGGGCTACGTGAAATAGATAGACTATTTGTTTGTAGCTAGTGACTACTCTCTCTCCTACTTTTTGCTTGTCATGTCACATCTAGCTAGTCAAATAGCTAACCATTGCGGACGCTCTAACAAGACGTCGACGGATGGCAGGCAGGTACTAGGAAGGTGAGAGCGAGCGGTTGACGTAGGACAGGTGAATTCGGGCGCTGGATTACATTGCACGGGGCTCTATGTTTTGGATCGGATAAAAGTTTAGGCCTGCATTTTAGTCTTTCATTTTGTCATGCCGATCCAAATAGGTGGCATGATCTTCAATGATACTCGTAGCATTCTAGCTAATTATTTGTATGCCTAAATATTTCGTTTCTTCTTTGCGCACGAGGTTGCTAGTCGGCGGCTTCGCTGGGGACCTGAGAAAGTCAAATAATTGGAATAGCCCACTCGCGGTATCTATAAATATGTAAGTTATCTGCGTTTTAGCGATGTATGGTGATACTACTGAAAGGAGGTCGTAGAGTCACCAAAGTTTCCAAATAAATTTAGTCTATTTTGCTTCACATGGTGTCCTAAACTGGGCTAAAAGTATGCACCAGACACCCCATAACCCCCCACCTGCCCGCCCGTTCTGCTGAAGTCTTGCGGGATGGTGTACGCTTGTCGCTTGATCCTAGAAAACTCGACCGAACATATTATTTTTGAAACTGACTCGTTGGAGCTGGTATCATTATGGAAGAATAGAACAATTAGAGGTTACTACAATTCTTAGGGATGTTGAAGAATTGCTATCATCTAATCCCCAAGTCAATATCACACACAGTGGCGGAGCCAAGTGGTGGGGTGTGTGTGGGGGGGGGGGGGGGGGGGGGGGGGGCGGGGGTTAACATTTGACAACAATTTTTTTTATTAGTATAACTTAATATTTTTTATTTATGGGGTATCAGTATGACTCTTAGATCCTGTTTGGATATTTGAAATTCAATTTATTTAATAATTCTAAATCAGGCACAAATTAATTAAGCTAATATGGTTGTATTTGAAATATATTATTTGTATTATACTGCTAGCCATATAGGAGATACTTATACCTTTCATTTTTACCATAGAAAAGCAAATTTAAGACCATGCTATGAGTTGTAAAGTAGAAATATAGCATGGTGATTTATATAATATACTTTCATCTTCCACCCTATGTATTTGAGATAGGATTATTGGTGAGCTTGAGAAAAATTGTGGAATGTCAAATTCAAAGTCAAATAGCCCAATCCATTATTTCTCCAAAATGAAGGATCCAAATAGCCCATAGTTTAATTATCAGTGTCGGTTACTTTGTAATGGTAGAAGCAAGGTAATATATAAAAATGTTAGGATATTTTAAATTCTTTTTCAATGCTTGTGATGGATAGTTTACGAATAAATTTAGAGTGCTAATTTGAATTGTCATTAATAATTATAGACATGGTTTATTTAGATGCAAATTTGAGGCTTATGTTGAATTATCTATAATCGATAAATAATGAAAGTACATGAAAATGTCAAAAAAATAGTTTTGGTGCGGTTAACAAAAACTGTATTTTTTCTAGACTGTTAGTTGTTGTATCTATTTTGTTGAGGTTGATAGAATATATCCTACGTTCTATTAATACACTAACTTTATTTTATTTTTTTATTAAAAAATCAACTATCCACGAACATGATAGGCTGATGTCTTATCGTTAACGTGATCTTAATGTCTTATCGTGTACCTGACTCCATTTACTGTGTGCCACCACAGTGACTCCAGGTCCAACACCGAGATGTTGGGGTCAGTTGCGCGCCACATCCTCAACCACGACATGAACCGGCTGAGCACACCCTCCTCGAGAGGTCCTCCGTCGTGTCATCAGCGGCCGCACCGGCAGTGGCGGAGCCAAGGGGGGGGGGGGGCTGGCAGGGGCCATGCCCCCCCCCTAACATTTGACAACAATTTTTTTATTAGTATAACTTAATTTTTTTATTTATATCTAGAGAAAGATTATATGAAATTCTTGTCTTATATACTTATTATTACTCCCTCCATCCATGAATATAAGAAATCCATATATTTTAAAAATTAAACTTTGTTATATTTGACTAACAATTAGACTAATTATATCAATAGTTTGTATTAGAAAAGTAGTTATATATATTAGATTTGTATTTAGAAATATACTTTCTAATGATCAATTTTTTGTTTCCAAAAATTATATAGTGTAAGAGAAATTATAGGTTAAAATATGTTCTTAAAAACTGCACCAAGTCAAATCATGCTTTGGGGTATCTTTTAGATAATAAAATTATACAAAGCACATCTAGATTATAAAATTATCGTAATTTGGTACTTAAGATTTACAAAGTCACTTTGAACGTTTTGCTGTTAACGGGTACACCACTTACCACTGAAAAAAATAATGCTTAGATTCTATAATACATATAAGAAATTGCAAGCACTCGCCCTCCACCCCCTGAGTGTAATTCCTGGCTCCCACTGGACCACACATGCAAGAAGATCAACAAACTTCACTGCACAACTGTGTGCGCAAGACGCGTTTTCTAGTTTACAATACTTTGTTTGGTATCTTCCTCCTATGCAATGTTTGCAGTCTGATTGTAATAACTCTAGTTGAGTAATGAAGCTAATGTTTCAACAACAAAAAAAGGACATATGTGCCATATTCGTGAAACTCGTAGGTACGGAGTAGTCGGATTGTCGGACTATATAGAAAACTAGGAGTAGTAGGTCCGTACGTATACAATTAAAAAAAGAATGAAAGACTGAGAAGTGAAACAACTTAATTTTACCTTAAAAAAAGAAGAAAAATAAGCAGACCAACTTTATTTGTCTGAAAGAGAAAACGAAATATATTTTACCCAGCAGCGCTGGAATTCGTAGCACGTCCGTACGTCGCTCACGTATTTCGGCCTCGATCGGCATCTTCTATATAAATACTGTATATATATACCCGGGCGGCCCCAGAGACAGAAATCGTCCTTTATTTGTGGGGTGGGGGGGTGGGGGGGGGGGGGGGGGGGAACATGGATCGATCTCACCAGGCAACCGGACGGACACGCACACGCATCCGTACCCCTGCCTGCCTGCCTGCTGTTCCAGATCTCTGACACAGCCCAGCTGTGGCCGCATCTCGCTCTCCAAGATTCCTTCCACCAGCTGAGCTACCTCATGCTCGTCCGTGGCCACGCATTGCATGCGTGGATTGTTGTGGTGGAAAAGAAAAGGTAGGTCAGGCTTCTGGAATAATGCAGATCATGGTAGTAGTAGTAGCAATGAGATTCACAGATGATCGAGAGAGAGTGTGTGAATGTGAATGAAAACACCAAGGAGGATAATAAATTAATTAATTTAAAGAGGTTTCTCAAAAGGTCTGTTTAATTGTCTTTTATGTGAGGTGACCATCATTGCCGGGCCCGCCTCTTTCCTCTTTTGCTGTCTTTTTTTTGTTTTTGCGACTAGTCCTCTTTTGCTGTCGGATTCGGATCGGATGCCACAACACACACATGCTGAGTGCTGACGCTTGTGCGCGCACCTGCATGACGTGTGCTTGTGTGTGCGCCCGCCTTCACTCATATTCCAATGCTCTTTGCTTGGACCTTCACTTATAATACTAAAGAGCCTCTTGAGTTTTCGGTGGTTTCTTTTTTTTTAACTAAGGTACTGTACGTCCGGAACGGAGGAATGAAAAACTCAGTAAATAAAGAAAAAAAAATGTAGGGATAGAAAATAAGTGTAGCGGCTAGCGGCAAAACAGAGCATTGGGAAACAGAGGATTTTAAGATGAGTTGTTGTTTAGAACACAGAAATAGAAATAGTACGGAGACATTGAACATAAAGAGGAATATAATATACTGTATTCCAATAAAGAGGAATGCACGGAGGAATTGAAGATGGAAATAAAGGCAATAGGAAACAAGTAATAATAATAAAAATAAACCTATACAAATATGCATACCGATCGATCGACCTCTTGACACTACAAATATGATGCAAGCTTGAGTTAAAACGGGCTCTAGGAATTAATTTATTATTCAGGAACAAAGGGGTACAAGGGTTTATGTTTGTCTGCTGTCGCAGTTCAGGTCCAACTTTTGGGTTTTGACGATGGAGTATGATATTCATGGCGCGTCAACTCCAGCCTCCAGGCACTAGTACTTTTTGCCTCAACTCCAGGTGCACACGCACGTGTGTTTGTGGTCTCTGTGTGTGCGGCAGCCGGCGGCCGACCGGCGAGCTAGCTGCTACTATACGGATCGGAGTAGGCTAGGCAGCTAGAGCAAGCTAGGCGTCTCGGGCTTGGTCTCTGCTGGCGGCGGTTGGGACGTACGGATGACAGGCAGGAAGGAAGGTTAGAGGGAGCGGTTCGTTGGGTTGACGTACCACTGCACGTTCTCTTTTTGAAGCCTTTTTTTTTATTTACGAATGCAGGTGTGATACGTAGTAGCAATTGGGTTCACAGGTGATGGAGAACAAGTGGAGAGAGAACGCAAGGAGGATAAATTAATTTATTAATTAAAGATGTTTATTTAATCGTACACTACTATAGTACAGTAAAGTTAGTAGTAGTGCGCATCATTGCCGGGCCCCGCCTGTGTGGCAGCAGTGGCAGATGCGGCCCACCGGATCGGATGCCACACCACACCTGCTGACGCCTGTGCGCGCGTCTGCATGACCTATGTGTGCTCCACTCATACTGGATTAATATTTTTTAATATCTATATTTTGTTAAATTTGTTTCTAAGAATAAAAGTGATAAATATTTAAAAGACTAGGAGTAGTAAACAAGTCCTGTTGTTCCTATGCTGTGCATTATCCTGAACACGAAGTTTCGCCTTATTCGTTTGACTTATTAGATAGCCGGATTACCGGTCACCAAAAAATATATAAGTATCAACAGCAGCAGCAGTGTGAGTTTTCCCTTCTTCTGCTGTGACGTCGACGCAAGTGCCGTCGTTGGTATTGGTACATGGAACAATTAGTAAGCTCTACGTACGTACGGGTGTGTAGTACAACAGGTTCTGTACACGTACTCTCCCAGCTGTGCTCCGTACCGTTTTTTTTTCTCAAATACAAATGAGGTGAAACTTAAGTCTTCCTGGTCTGCGTCGTCATGATGCGCATGTACTACTATATTACGCATACTGTACATATAGTAATATATAGTACAAGGTTATATATATGTCTCGTGATCGTTCAACGCGTTTCCTGAAATTGACACAAGTACGTGATTTGTCAACACAGCATTCCTTCCTTCCTTAAATTGGCATTTTCTTTTTGTGAACAATATTGAAATTGTGTTTGCTTTAATTTGGTCAACCAACCAGCTGGGTGTGACGAATTGATGATGTATAAAACTTGACGTCGGATAAAGTTGAACTTTATATCAAAATTAAGAGCTCAACGATGATCTACATGTATTTGGCTAGTTTTTCTTCAAAAAAATTACAACTATTTAGAATACTAAAAGTTACTTTAAAATTCTTAGATTCTAAAGTTTTAAAATTTAGAATTTTCGATTTCACATGTATAATTCTGTAGTTGATATATTTTTTTATCTAAATTCATTTAGAGTCATAAATATTTATTTTAATTTCTGAAATTTCTAAATTTAAATTTTGAAAATTGAACCGAAGTCGTACGTGAGTTTTTGAGCTGCGCGCGGCCATGCGCCATCGTGAGAGTTCTACAACCCATGCATCGTTATCAACATCGTCTAAGGTCAGCGTCACCTAGCTAGCTTTTTGGGTTTTCTAGAGAGGAAGGAGGATTAAAAGACGTTACGAGAGTATGAGTATCCATAGCTTTTTGGGTGTGGTAGTTGGCAGCTGCGGCCATGCATGCGCCATACCCTGACCCTGTGATCGTCGTCGTACTAGCATGCAGCTAATGTAGCAAGCTTTCAATTTGACGACGCACACCGGCCCCATGATGCGCCTGCCTGCCACACACACCCACCTTCCTGCTGGCCTCTGCTGAGACTTCGGAGCCAGGAATTATAGTTAAGGGGGGCCGATAAAAGAAAGCTGATATGTAAAAGCTAACTGACATCAGTGGCGGAGGTAGAAATATTTCGTAGGTATGGCAGGTTTATAAAGGTCAAGTAAGTATACTATAACTATGAACTATATAAGAACCCTGGATATTTATGTTATTTTGTGAGCAGTAAATATAATAAAAATCTAAAAGTAAAGTATTGGCACGTAAAATACATATATACCCATGGCAAAAAAAAAGTCTTCAAATCTGTATAAAATAACTGAAGAAACAAAATTCAAAAAAGTAATGTGATCATGTATAGCCTATATAAATTAATTAACATGAAAAGATATTCTAATTACTCCCTCCGTCTAAAAAAGAACGACGTTTTAGATGTTCGTACTACAAGTTTAACTTGATTTGTTGAAAATACAAGCAACATTTGAATCTCCAAATAAATTTATTAAAAACTAGATTCAAAGATCTTTTTAATGATACTAATTATATGTTATGAATATTAATATTTTTTAATATATAATTAATCAAAAATATTTTTCGGAAAACATCAATGAGCCAGGAGACTAAGTACTAGCATCCATCCGTGGACCGTGGCGTCTTGAGGTAGGTCCATGAGATATATACTAGCCTAGCCAAAATTGATTCGTGCATTTGTTGGTCATTAGCAAACATCCATATGTATTTCACGTATATACGTATATATATTAGTGTTTTTTATTTATTTTAGGTATGGCGGCCGCCGAACCTCGCCAGACAGCTGCCTCCGCCACTGAGTGACACTAAACCTGTTAGATTCCATATGACGATTGTTAAGACTAATTCATTTAATTTAACCTGTGCTGAGATATTCTTCTATGTATCTAGGATCTAAGAGCCTGCTTGGAACTCGGGATTTTTTCTCTCATGTTTTTATGTTTTTTCTATGAAAATGAACTAATTTATGAGAAATTTTGGTGGAAATCCTATGAAATTATCGCGTTCCAACAAGCCTCAAACGCTACTTTTAATCGATAAGTGATATGCCTATTAACGTCAAGACGTCTATCGTAAATTTTGAACACTGACTTAGTCTTTTCCATTGCAATAATTTTATAACTTAGTTATATTTTGTATAATTTCATTATCTAGAAGATATTAATAGATATATATATATCAAGATTTTTATATATTTTCTCTCTTAATATAAAAAAAATATATTAAATTATACTACTAATTTTAGTTGTTACCAAATGTTAGGGGGGGCATGGCCCCTGTCAGCCCCCTAGCTCCGCCACTGGGTCAGTTGCGCGCCACGTCCTCAACCACGACATGAACCGACTGAGCACCCTCCTCGATAGGTCCTCCGTCGCACCGGCTCCATCGGCAGACCCCTTCCATGAGATTCCCTTCGGTCCAGCTCCATGACCCACCGCTGTCTGGTCTGGTCGAGTCCCCGAGACATACGGAAAGAACTTATAGCCGCTAGTTCCTATCTTGTCTGCACCCTAATCCATTATTCAGGTAAAGGTTGAGAAGTCAACATCATTGATGCCATGAACATCATGAGTTGTTTGCCAAGTTGTAAATTTTTTGTATTCCTCTAAGTTTTTACTCTAGAAAACTTCAATAAACGTGATATTCTTTGACGATTTTTAGATTTGAGAATTCAGAATATAATTGTATGGAGCCACAAGCCGTATGATGTTGACAAAACAGAAATAACATTTAAAATTTGAGATTGCAGAATTAATTGTTCATATGTCTATCATAAATCTAGTCTGCAGGAAATGTATTTAAAAAATAAAATGTGAAGGTACAAGATGAAATCAAAAGGGTACACGTGTGCTACAACTTAGGTACGATTTATAACAAACAAATATCTCATAACAATTTTTTTAGCAGGTGTAGTTGTAGCTAGCTCTCTAGTTCCCACGCGTGCACTATTCAAAGCCGGCGACAGAGAATAATCGTGAGATATCTCTAGTTCCCACGCGCGCAAGTCAAGTCAAGTCAATCTGGGGTTGGCCGGTGTGTCCTTGCCGGCTCCCTTGCACTAGCCAGCAGATTCAGATCACCTGCGTGACGGACTTCACACTTCGACCTCTGGAGCCAGTGGCGGAGCCAAGGGGGGCTGGCAGGGGCCATGGCCCCCCTTAACATTTGGTAACAACTACAATTACTTGTATAACTTAATATTTTTTGTTTATATTAAGAGAGAAATTATATAGAATTCTTTATATATATATATATCAATATCTTCTAGATAATAAATTTATACAAAATACAACTAAATTATAAAATTGTCGCAATTGAAAAGATTAAGTTAGTGTTTAAAATTTACGAAGTTACTCTAGACATCTTGACGTTAATAGGCATGTCACTTACCAATGAAAAGTAGTGCTTGATACATGTTTGGAACGCGATAATTTCACATGATTTGCACCAAAATTTTCCGAGAATCAGTCCATTTTCAAGAAAAACGTAAAAAACATGAAAAAAAAAGTTCTCACGTTTTCAAACAGACTCTTAGATCCTCGATACATATAAGAATATGTCAGCACACGTGAAAGTCAATGAATTCGTTCCGATAATTAGCATATAGAACCTAACGGGTTAAGTGTCACTTAGTTTTTGCATATCGGCTTTTTTTTTTGAATGGACCCCTTGACTATATTTCGTGGCTCCGCCACTATATGGAGTTAGCAAGGAGTACGTACGTGCCTAGCACCAAGAAGCTTATGCGCTGCCCTTTTTCTGCACGTAGACCAAGGAAGGAAGGTCATCTGTTCATCAGAGTTTTTTGGGTAAAGTATCTTATCACTCGTAAAAAATGTAAATACTATAAATCTAACTAGATGTCCTCACTTGAGCGTGCATGTTAATTCTTAGAAGATTTGATTGAAAACAAAAGATAGATCATCGAAATTCTCATAAAAAAATAATATTACCATCAATAAGGTATTACCTAATCACCATTATAATAATAATAGTTATTGGATCTATTATATTTTTAAAATAGCTACCTATTTTTGTCATTATGTAAAACAATATAAAGTAACTTATGACCCTAATTATCAACATCTCATTTTACAAAAAACATTAAGAGAACAAATAGAATATGTAAATTATCAACCCTCCTCTATTATTTTTAATATAGTAAGATTTTTTAAGTTAAATATATGTGTAACGACAACATGCATGAGCAATAAAATACATATGTTATATTTATTCACATAAAAAATATTTTTCTAGATAGCTCACATCTAATGATACTAACAAATTATTATATCGGTAGTTACTTTAGAGATATTTAGATATTTTAATTAAAATATTTGATATGTTTATATTGATAGTCTAATCATAATTGTAAATATTGTTACTTGATAATAAAATTCAACCATGGCAAAAAGTGTGAGAGAACACTTATTTCTATATTATTCTAGGATTTATTAAGAATACTTTAAAGTAAACAGTCGATCATTATAAGGTTTAAGTATTTAGCTAAAATACATAAAAAGGAAAAAAGACAAAACCGCTTATACCTAGACTAGGGAGATAACATGAACGGTTTTAAAAATTAAGAGAGGTGTTTTTTTCTGGTTTTGAAGTTCGGAGGGAAACAAACTTTCAAAAAAGTTAATGGAGATAATGTAGTTTTTTTTCTTATTCACCTCTCTCTCTCCAACGTCCCTTACTGCTCGACCAACTCGCCAGGTAGGCCTCGGCCCAACCTCTCCATCTACAAGCCGCAATGCACACACCACACTACGTGTTGTGTAGCATCACCACGCTACGGGCTACAAGCCCACAGCACGCCGCCGCCCTGGCCCAGGTGTCACGCTCTCACAGCCGAGAGGGCCGAGTGGCAGAAGCTGGGCTCAGCTGTGGGCCTGTGGAGCTCACAGGGCCCAACGCGCTGCAAAAGTACGAGCATCCCAGACCCGGCCCTCGCTCACACCCCCTCCTCGCACGCTTCAACGTGCATCCCATGTCCTTTCTCTAATCTAATTTTTATATATACATACACCATTCTACTTCGACACCTTTTTTTTATTTAAAATTAAATCTTGACTGCACATTCCAGTGAGCTCAATAATCTTTATGCATCTTTTAATCATTGCTAATTACATAATGCACTTTGAACCGAAGGATTGTTTGCTTCCCCAGTTGTTCCTAGTACATGTACGGTTGTACTCTAAGCTATTGTCTGTATATAAGGAACGTTCGAAGGTATAGTCTTACGACATAATAAACTACAACAAAATGACGGCACCAATTAAGATTGAAAAAATAAGTGTATAGTAGAATAATTTATCTTATGACGACAGATCCCCGTTTTATAACCAACTTGAGGGATCTTGAGCCATTTTTGGTACTTCTGATAAATTAATTATGCTTTTGTTAGTTTTATTTCCGAATGTTAGTACGTGCCATTGGGCAGATCTTTTTTTAGACGAAGTGCATGTTATTACTCCTCTGTCACAGTCCAATCGTTGGACACCAGACCCTGTAGAGTTTGAGGTACAACATCCCAAGTGCTATTCTCGCCACCATGCAGATTACAACCAAAAGAAGCAAATTCATGTGCTAACTTATTACAAATACGTGGACAATAACGAATATCACAAAATGAGAACTCCATCGCCTTCAGGTGCTTGATCTCAGTGATGATACCGCCCATTGATGATAGCCGTTATTCCTCACCTTCAATAGCCGCCTTCACCATCTGTGCATCTGTTTCAAAGGACGACATGAGCCATGCCCAAGCGCGTTGCCATCTTCAACTCATCCAACCAACCTAGTAATTTAGCATGAAAGGGGCGTTTTGGAGGATTGTTTCACCGCCTGCTCCAGCTTTCCTTACCGAACCTTGATCATCTAGTAACAAACCCCCAACCTCCTTCGCCGGTCAGGTGGGAGAACGCGCCATCGGTATCGATTTTCAGCAGTCCCTGTCGCGGGTTGCTCCATCTTTTTGTCTGACCAACATCCGACAATAGGGGCAGCTGTGCCGGCGTGTTCAGTTTGTTCGCCACTGGGCAGATCTTTGCTTGTATTAGCTGTTGTCGAATCTGCCTGATTGGTACACGGCCTGCCCTGTTCGGATTTGGAGCAGGTGAAATATTGCTTGCTTGTTCTTGTGTGCCTATGTGCTTCCTGCAGCACATATCGTGCTTCAAGTGCAAGCGTTGGGTGCCATGGTTGAATCGATATTGTTTTTTTTCTTCATTTCTTCTACTCATCGTTTTTTTTTTTTAAACCTTTCAGATTCTACAATGCTATACGTAGTAAACAGCAGCATCTGGGTGCTCGGCCCTTCCATAAAAATCTGTAGGACACCTTTTAAAAGATAACCAGCTCACATTCGTTTCAGTGGCATTTCTCTGAACGGCGTTAGCAAAAGACTGCTGACACTAGACCAGAGACACGCATAACAGAGCAGATGAGAATAGTATCAGAGTGGATTCGCCACTTCATCAGGATTTCCAGAAGTCCAGAGTTTTAGCTACGAAATGAAAGATGTTGACCACTACAGTTGAAACCACAACCAAAGCGTTAGTTATTTTGTGGCCAGAATGACTGCCACTCTCAACCAGAAATTTGGTTCACTTTCCAGACATGTACCGACATCTTTTCGTTGGAGGGAGTATGAACTTCCTCATGTTTCTACAGTATAACTTCTCGCAAATCTAGATGGAGCTGAAGATCCAGCCATACGTCCGTCCATACAACTAACGAATATGCCTCCTGTCCTCAACCTGAGCCTTACTGCCGCATATCCTATTCTTGTTCGAACTACAGCAGTACATAACATAACATGAGTCTAGCACTGTTTCTCCTCTACCATACTTTGGACCGGTATTCTCACTCCTGCTGGTGCTGCCCCCCACTTGAACCAGCATCAGAATCCACAATCGAGCTGTCAGAGCTTGGAACAATCTGCAACTTCTCCTCAGGGTCATTCCCTGTCTCCGCCATGTTGGTAGGTTCATCTGGCAACTCTGTGCCGGTAACCGTGGCCTCAGAAATCTCTCCTTCAAGCTGAACACCACTGCAGAAATAACAAATGTTGTGAGCTTAGCAGAGCTAGGCATGCATTAGAAATGAGAAAAACGAAATGGCATTCAGTGAAAGGGCCGAGCTAGTAGTAACATAGTTAGTACTACTAAATGAATCAGTCACATAGTTAGTTATGGCATAATCTGATGATGAAACAAAATCTTTGTGAGCAGATGCGTGGTTAGCATCAGGGGGAGTTTGGCTTTGCCGGAAATGACCACAATCATTGTGGTGAACCACAAAAATACCCAACAATGAGGGAAGCCAAATATAACCATTTCTGAAGAGCTAGTAGTAACATTTAGTATTGCTTAGCAGTTGTACACAGTAAACATCTTAGCTGTTGCCATCTAACATGCTCATTTTGTACAAATAGGCAATACAGGATTCTAGCAAAAAAAAATTAAAAAAAATACAAACACTTTTCAAAAAGTAGGCAACCCCATATTTGTTCATAACATCAGTCAGGTAAGCACAACCAAGAAGATAATTTGTTGATAAAGATACAAGCAAATTCCTCAAAAAAAAAAGAAGGAACAAGATAGAAAGCAAAGCAGTCTGTTGAACTACAAGGTGTTTGATGACACCATTAAAACTATATTACAGAAAAGACATCGACTAAATAATTCTGTAAAACTGTATAAACCAGCAAGGAAGTAGTAAATAAGAATAAATATTACCTTTCCTTATTATTATCATCACTGAGCTTTAGGTCAGTCTTTTCATTTAGATCATTCCTGCTTGCTGAGGAACTAGAACTCTCGTGTTCAACAGGAACCTCGCTGTAATGATAACGAAACTTGTAAGTTGAGCAGGCGAGGAACAAAAGGACATTAAGTGAGAGGTGATTATTTGGGTACCCAAAAGTCTAGATAAATTTTGAAAAGTGAAACCAGTGTCAGGATTATGGAGTATTGTGATGAAATAATATCCTCCTTGTGTTTACTCCAATATTAGGAATAGGCACCACTGAACAAGATGCTTTATTAGACACCACATTTCTGTACTAGAAACCTATAAATAATTCCATGCTGGAAACTCCATTCAAGTGTATAATCGGAAACAATAAGATATAAAAAATAGAGTCAGTGTGCCACAATTGATAATAACAAATCTAACATTGTTTATTATATCAAGTGTGAAGTCGGGATCAATATGAAAATTGGCTGGCAAAGAGACACAAGTTCCTCCAAAAAAAAGAAAAAAAAAAGAAACACGCTGTTGATCGATAGGCATTTTACAGCATTAATAAAAACTAAGATGCAGGACCATCAAGTAACTAAATCAGAAAAAAGGTATAAAGCAGGAAACAACAAATCAGAGTATCATTACCTTTCTTGATTATCCTCACTGATCTTTGGATCAATCTCCAACTTATCGAATTTTGCAGCAAGGTCACTCACACTTTCTACCACACTGTTTGCCAGATCTGGGGATTCTGTAATCTTTCTCGGGTTCTCAGAACTCTCCCCTTCGTTGTGAACATTACTGCAACCATAATGAAACTTGTGAGCTGAGAAGGTGAGAAAAGAAATGGACAATAAGTGGAAGTGGATTATTTGGATACAAACAAGTCTTGAGAAATTGCTAAAAAGGAAACCAGTGGCAACTCTAATGGCTCAGTGTTTTGATAGAACTATACCCCTCTTTACATGCAGATAGTGAACTGCAATATCTGCTTGGAAAAAAATATGATCTAAGCACAAATACAATTGTAGAAAATAAAAGTAAATGATTCTCTTGGTTTCTGTGCAGTGTTTAGAAGTTTTGAAGGAACTTCTGTGTGATACCAACAGATACTCCAATATCATAAATAGGCACAATTGGGCAATATGATTAATAAATTAATTGGACATTAGATGTGTTTGAAACAACCCAGCTGTACTCTAGACAACCCTAAACAATGTCATGTTGCTCATCCCATTGCATCAGTTCATCAAACTATTACACACTTGACAACATGAATAAAATTATGAACAAGACAGTTATATAGACATTACCTTTCTTGAAGATTTTCACTGACCATTAGAGCCCCCTCTGTTTGGGAAGACTGAAAGGAATTCCCTGTGTTAGTACTTGTATTTTTCCCAAATCATCTGATGGTTAATAACAGTACTGACAGGAACACCATGTGGTGTAAGTTACTTCTATCTTTTATTTTCATCAACTAATGAAAGAATAAAACAACATAAGAGTGGTCCACAGATCGATAGCCGTAGTATTATTATTTGGGAAAATGTGAAAATAGCAGAAGCAACCTTCATCTAGATCTTTACCTCAACAGCGTTGCTGGCAGGATTAAGAACTTCTTTGCTGAATATGGCATCAATATCAGCAGCATTGATCGACTTAGAACCGAGTTCTGGATCTTCAGTCATGCATTTCTTCAATTCTCTCTGCAAACATGGTTGCCATATACAATATGAGTAAACAGCTGTATAACTTGACTTAAGCAAGAAAATTCAGAGATAACAAACCCATAGGAATGATCTTGCAACTTCGAGAATGACTCCACGATAATCCAGTGCACAAGATTTGAGAAAATTATGCCACTCCTCCTGGATTACAGGAATAGCCTCGGCAAACTGCGATGCAAAGATATAGTGAAACATTAGACTCTCACTAATATATAAAGTACAAGTGCAAGAATTCATCTAAGGAAGAAATGCCAAATCGAAGTCATGCAGCGTCACTTAGAAGTTAGAATTGACAAACCTCAGTAGTAGATCTATCAGCAGGTAGAATAGTCTTCATTACGTCCTTTATGCTTTCAAGCAGCATACGTCCTTTCTCACATTGCTTTTCTCGTATTTCAGGAAATGGCTTTGGCCGTATTCCACTTGAAGGTGCATAGAACAACCATTTGAAAACCTCGCTGCTCTTGTTGAAGCATACCATCATGTGTTGCTCTTCTGAATCTTCACAAAATGTAACTCCATCCAGAGAATCATCAATCTCCAATGCTTCATCACAGAGTTTCTGATCCACTACTGACTGAAGCCGCGGCAGGACTGCCCTGGGGTGCCTGCTGCACATGTGTGACAATAGCAAACCAGTGTCCATGAACTTCTGCTTGCGATCACAAAGGGGGCAAATCCAGAACCTCCAAGTCTTGTGCTCCTTGACAAAGCTCCGCACATCAGACATGGTGATTGTATACGACCGATCAACCTTGAGGTACTCCTCCTGCAGCACATCGAGCCCGACCTGTAGGAAGCTGTTACGCTTCCTCTCACTGCTCATGGAGTCCCAGTAATCGCTGGCCAGCATCAGGATCCTGTTGATCATCTCATGGAACTCGCAGGCCAGCGAAACCAGCCTGGTGCCATGGTTGTCCCCGCTGATTGACCCAATCGGGATGCAGTCATACTGCGGGTCATCGGGTTCCTTCATTTCCAGCGAGCGGCGGCACTCCGCCTCGGCTGCGTCGTACTCACCCAGGACGAAGAGGAGCTTCGCGTGGAAGGAGGCGATGACGGGAGATTTGGGGTAGTCCCGCGCGACGCGCTCGATGATGGCGAGGGTGCGGCGCAGGAACGGGCGCTTGTCGATGGCCGCGTCGAGGCTGCGAACGAACTCCAGGTCCATGTACGCCGCGAGGTACTGAGCGCGCCCCAGGTTGGGGAAGGTCTCGGCGACGACCTTGCCCCGCTTGCGCCCCTCCGCCGCGCCGAGCTGCTGGGCGGTTTCCAGCACCCGGATGACCGCGATCGGGACGAGCTCCTCGACCGTCATGCGGGCGTAGGAGAGGCCGGCCCGGCTCATGGCCTCCTCCACCCTCTCGCTCGCGAAGTCCGGATCGCGCTCGTGCTCGTAGCCGTCGAACATGCCGTAGGACGCGTTGTGGAGAGCCGGGTCGGAAGGCTGCGTGATGCGCCGCGCGCGGTTGAACTCGATCTCGGCCTCCTTGAACATCCTGGAGGCCGCGTAGGCGTCGCCGAGCGAGGCCGCGATGTCGACGCAGTCGGGGGCGAGGCGGCGCGCCGCGGCGAGCGCGTCGCGGGCGACGCGGAGGTGCGGCGCCGCCGCGGCCTTCCTGGCCTCCTCGGTGCCGTCGCCCAGGGACGCGCGGGTGGCGGCGGCGTACTCGAGCTCGCCCAGGAGGCGGTGCGTGACCGCATGGTTCTGGTGCGCGAGCATGAGGGCGCGGGCGCGGCCAAGCGCCTCGTTGTTGTTGCCGTTGTGGTCGAGGAGCAGCACCTCCGTGGCCGCGGCGCGGACGGCCTCCGCGTCCGCTTCGGCGTCGGCCATCGCGGTTGGAAGGCGGAGAGGGGGCGCGCGCGGGGTGCTCGGGGAAATGCCGCGGCGAGCGGCGGAGCGGAGGGGGTTTGTTTGGGTTTTGAGGGGAGGAGGAAGGGTGGAGCCGTGAAGGCGAAGGAAGGGTGGAGGGGGGTTTTATAGTGACGCCGTGGAAGAGGGTGGTGGGGCCCAGCGGGCGGTGGCTGCCGCGGTGAGGTGTGCCCGGCCCGGTTTGCCGTTACGCCGTGCAGTCGCGCTCACGAGATTTTGGGGGAAGGGGTTTTGGTTTGGTGTGATTCTATTGGGTCCACCAGTCAGTGAGGTTATTTTTCTTGGGGGAACAGTCCAGTGAGATTACTTAAGAGACTAGGCAGTCCTAAGAGAACTGTTTTTTTTCATTCAACTAGGAGGAAATGGTTTTATTATTTGTAGATAATACTTGTACAACAATGGTGCATAGGAGTATTCTAGATCTGTATTTGAAGATGAGATTACATGACCAAATCCTAAAAGTTAAAAAAGCTACGCGGGTCCACCTTCTAATGCCATCGTCACCTATCCCATCCTTTTATGCGCGGTTGTTACCTAGCCTTGTCGATTGTAATCATTTTTGCTTGCCAGGATGTTCTGCGTTGCATGAGTTGTACAACATAGTTGTGGTAATAAAACGTGGTAAGGCGCATGATTCTTCGCGAGCGTTACCTACTTTTTCTAAACCGTTTTAGCAATGAAGCAAAAAATAATCGTGATCATGTTGTGGAGTGTAGGTGATGTTGTTATGCAAGTGGGATTTGATCACATCAGCTAAGGTTGAATCATACAACAAAGCTTACTTTTGATTTCCATACTATTGTGCTTTTATGAATGCTAGAGTTATGTTATGTAGGCTACCAAACTTTGGTAGTGAATTAACCAACAAATAAACCTCATGAACAACTTTTGATATTTTTTTTGTAGCAATGAGGCAAACATGAATATCCTGTTATGGAGTATAGTATAGGTCGATGGCGATGTTGATGTGGAGGAAGGGGTTTTGGTTTGGTGTGATTCTATTAGGCCCACCAGTCTGTGAGGTTACTTATGAGACTAGGCAGTCCTAAGAGAAGTGTTTTTTTTCATTCAACTAGGAGGAAGTGATTTTATTATGTGTAGATAATACTTGTACAATAATGGTGCATAGGAGTATTCTAGATCTGTATTTGAAGCAGATGAGATTATATAATTTAAATCCTAAAAGTTAAAAATCTATGCTGGTCCATCTGCCAACGTCGTCGTCACATATCCCATCCTTCTATGTGCGGTTGTTACCTAGCCTTGTCAGTTGTAATCATTTCTGCTTGCCTGGCTGTGTTGCATTACATGAGCTGTATAACATAGTTGTGGTAATAAAATTTGGTAAAGCACATGATTCTTCGCGAGCGTTACCTACTTTTGCTAAACCGTTTTAGCAATGAGGCAAAAAATAACCGTGATCATGTTGTGGAGTGTAGATGATGTTGTTATGCATGTGAGATTTGATCACATCAGCTAAGGTTGCATCATATAACAAAGCTTTCTTTTGATTTCAATACTATTGTGCTTTTATGAATCCTAGAGTTATATTATGTAGGCATCCAAACTTTGGTAGTGAATTAACCAACAAATAAATCTCATGAAGAACTTTTGATACACTTTTTTTTGTAGCAATGAGGCAACACATGAATATCTTGTTATGGAATATAGTATAGGTCGATGGAGATGTTGATGTGGGGGAAGGGGTTTTGGTTTGGTGAAATTCTATTGGGCCCACCAGTGTATGAGGTTACTTATGAGACTAGGCAGCCCTAAGAGAATTGTTTTTTCATTCAACTGGGAGGAAGTCATTTTATTATTTGTAGATAATTATACTTGTACAACAATGGTGCATAGAAGTATTCTTGATTTGTATTTAAAGATGAGATTATTTGATTCAAATCCTAAAAGTTAAAAATCTATGCGGGGTCCACCTTCCAATTATGTCGTCACATATCCCATCCTTCTATGTGCGGTTGTTACCTAGCCTTGTCGATTGTAATCATTTTTTCTTGTCTGGATGTTATGCATTGCATGAGCTGTACAACATTGTTGTGGTAATAAAACTTGGTAAGGCACATGATTCTCTGCGAGCATTACCTACTTTTGCTAAACCGTATTAGCAATGAAGCAAAAATAATCGTGATCATGTTGTGGAGTGTAGGACTGCAGGTGATGCCATTATGAAAGTGAGATTTGATCACATCGACTAAGGTTAAATCATTTTACAAAGCTTACTTTGATTTCCGTACTATCTACACAATATAATCGTGCTTTTATGAATGCTAGAGTTATGTAGGCTACCAAACTTTGGTAGTGGATTAACCAACAAATAAATCTCATGAACAACATTTGATACGCCTTTTTTATAGCAATGAGGCAAACATGAATCTCATGTTATGGAGTGTAGCATAGGTGATACCTTTATGTAAAACATGTTTTTCTAATATGGAGGTTGCATCATATAAACTTATCCTATTGGATTTCCACACTACCCGAGCCATATAGTTTTGTGCTTTTAGTGGTCTAAAGTTGTGTTGGCTTACCAAAAATTTGGTAGTGAATTAAATGGCTATTGAATCTTGTATGTGTTGCCAACTTTTGGTAAGCCTTTTTGCGAGCAATGAAGGATTACCTGCATCATTTGTTTAACTACATTATCAATCATAGAATCTCTAGGATACATTGTATATTATAGATAGAGGGAGTACATATTTCTTCATAATATCTAGTTACATTTCTACCAAGTTAGTTAGACTTACTCTCAAGTGAATGGGATGTCATTCCAAATACCCTCACAAAATTTAACAAGTAAATATTTCCAATGCATGCATAAGTATTACTACATTCAAAAAATAACTTGATGTTTTAGTTTTGTCCAACCAAGGTTTGACCTAAGTCAAACTATCACTTTGCTAATAGGTTTATTTCTAATAGTAACATGAGTTCACTCTTGGGTGGAACCAGGAACTCAATTTTCTCTCCACTTATGAGTGAGGGGGCATAGTGTTATTTTTTAACAAAATGTTTAAATTTTGAATTTACAGTGCATATTCCACTACCAAGAGGGGGTGGCCTCTCCTTCTACCCCTACTTAATTACATTTATAAATGATTTCCTACTAATAAGTTAGTGTTCTTTAGAAATACCATGTTTTGTTCAACATGAGAAGAAGCATATGTTTGAAAATCCAAAACTACACTACCTTTTTGTTTTCACAACTAATCTTATTTATGTGTTCCTCATTTCACGAAGTAGAATTCTGTTTTAAGTATATTATGTTGGGAATATGCCCTAGAGGTAATCATAGAGATGATGTATTCCTTGTATCCATGACATGTTATGAATATCCATTAAAGACAACTTGTATCAATTAACAATTATGTGAATTGCCTGTGAAACTCTTTTACTTGTATGGTTATTATAAAAGTTGTCCCTGATTGGAGTTCGTGCAAGAATGCACATGAATATTAGATCAGCACATTATTAGTTGATGACTATGTTTCACAAGTCATGGACATGAGATGTCAAACTAATAATGTGGGCACATGTAGGACATGGTGCTGGACAGACCCGACATGAGGTTGTCTCTATACACATCGTGTACGTTATGTCCTTAGACCTGAGATTGTCGTATGTACTCAAGATGTGAAACGACCTACCCTAGGACTACCAAACGCTACTCCGTGACTGGGTAGTTATAAAGGTAGCTTTCGGGTTTGTCAGGAAACATGTTGTGAGACATAGTCAATCAAGATGGAATTTGCCACTCTCCATATGAGAGAGATATCACTGGATCACTCAAATGATTAGATCATGAAATGCATGGCCGTGCTTGGGTTAAGTGTTAACCCACGAGTTGAACCAAATATCATGAGGCAAAGGAATAACATGTATATTGTATTGTGGTGGTTCGTCTGATATGATCATAGCGTATGCATAGGAGTTGACACGCCTTGCTAGAGGCCGCTATCAACTATTGGTCGAGTAAGAGTACTTGTGCCATGTCTATGTGTGCATAAGCCCATAGGGTCGCACGCTTAAGGGGCTGGAAGCCTAATTCGGGTTGGACCCGAATTAGACTAGGTTTAGGGTTGCTAATGGGACTCCAACGTGGGAGCTCATTAGGACGCCTATATAAGCAAGGGGTGGGCGCGGGGCGAGATACTCAAGTCCTTTGGCAGCCGCCGTCGCCCTCCCCACGCTCACGCCTAGTACTCCTCGCGGACCTAACAATCCAGAGGGGTGACGCTTCTTCCCTGCACGTGTGGGATTCCTCGGAGGTGCTGCATCTGGAGCACAAGGACGAACCGCAAGAAGGAGACGTTGAGACGGACGACCTCGCAACTGCACGACACTGCTGCGACACGCACGACTACATCAAGTCGCTTCTGCTGCACCTGCGCGTCTAGTGGTAACCCTGTGATCTAAAACTAGCACTAGTTCCTGGTTTATGGGATAGAAAAATTTTGTTTTCTGGCTAGCGTAGCAACCTCATAACCTTACATATTACTCCCTCCGTACCAAATTATAAGTCACTTTGACTTTTTGGTGCATCCATTTTGCTATGGATCTAGATATAATAATATGTCTAGATACATAGCTAACTTGATGAACTAAAAAGTTAAAGCGATTTATATATAATTTAGAATGGAGGGAGTCATTGTTAGGAACATAGTTATTATAGATCACAATAAAATGGAATTCCTATGTTCAAAAGAGGTGTAAGTGTAATGCTTTGTTTTCTATAAGAACACACAAAACACATGTTAAAACCCAAAATCATCAAAGTTCATTTTGCCTAGTGAAGCCTAAGAATGTGATCAGATGCAATTCGAACACAACCTAACAACATTGTTAGAAGCAATTGTTGCTTATTTCTTTGCAGTAGGGGAACTCATCACTAGTGACACACTAGTATAATTTCATGAGTTCAGCTTCTCATGAGCAAATTATTCAGTTACATGACATAAAAATTGAATGGAAAAAGTATATTTAACCCCCTAAAATTTTGGTGGTTCTCTAATACACCCACTCATCTATAAAACTAGGTATTCCACCCCTAAAACTATTGAAAAATATTTAAATAACCCCTAAGGTGGTTTTGATGGTGGTTTCACTCATGTAGCAAACTAAAAAGTCTACATAAGTCCCTAAAATATCATGAGTTTCCTACATAACCCCTCAACTATATAACATGACATAGTCACAAAAAAATTGCATAACATGATATTGTAGCCCTTAAAGTATCAATTAATGCTCAAATGACCCCTCCTGGATGGTCTTGTAGGGATGTTTAGACACATTATCTCGCCACACTTGCCTAAGTACCCATACATGCATGTAGGTCCATTTGTTGTCTCGACCTCTCGCTACTCTTTCTAGGTTGACCCACTGCCCAATCTGCAACACATGATATCTTGGCTCTTGCTCCATCTCATGTCACTTGATGGCATTGAGCTCAAGCACTACACCTGCAACCTCGTCATCCACCCCTCCCACATCATCCATGTGGTCATCTTCAATTTCTATGTAGCCATAGGAAGAGAAAGTGATATGGCGCAAGAATGTTGATATACCAGATGACAAGGGCGGATGCACAATACATGAGCTCAATGTCATCGAGAAATGCATGATGTGGAGAAGCCGAGTAGGAGACATGGTGATGCTCATCGCGCGCTGGCGCAAGCATGAAAAAGAGTAGGGAGAGGAAGGTAGATGATAGGCTTGCGTGCAAGCATAGGTACTTAGGCTAGTACGGTGGGATACAATGTCCAAACGACACTACAAGACCATCCACGAGGGCTACAATACTAGATTCTATAGTTGAGGGGTTATATAGTCAACCCTTGATAGGTTAGGGGATTATGTAGACATTTAATTTGCCACATGACCGAAACCACCTTCAAAACTACCTTAGGGGGTTATTTAGATGATTTTAAAAATAGTTTAAAGGGTAGAATACCTGGTTTTATAGGTGAGGGGTGACAACTATCAATAGTTAAGGCCTTAAGGGGGTTAAGTAGACTTTTTTCAAATAGAGCCTTAGTCAGGTGTCTTAGTTGTGTTTTTTTCTTCAACCTAATTGTTAGTTGGGTAGATTTGACCAATTGACCAAATTATAAGTGGTGGCATGAGTGGTATCGAGTTATGCAGGATGAGTAAAGCACTCTTTATGGTTTATTTGGCCCCGTTTCCATTTAACAAAATTGGCTAACAAATGTCTTTTTTCTTTCTTCGTCTAATAAAAAATACAGGAAAACTTTAGCCATTTTGTTTTTTTATAATATCGCTTATTAATTAAAACTAGCCCGTGATGAGCCATAACAGGCTTTCAGCAACCTCTTGTGTGTATAACAGGGCAAGCCCATCAGGGCCAAGGGCCCATGAATCACCTTGTTTCTGGAGACTTTTACGTGTATGCCATTAAAAAAGATGGTCTACTCATCAGTGTCCCTAAAAAGTTCAAACTATCGACTGTGTCCAACCTCGAAACTTTCTTCTCTCTCACGCCACTCCGTCCGCCTTCTGTTTGATTTACGCTGTTTGGGTGTACTGACGAGTGGGGCCCGCTATGGAAAATGACCTCAATTGCCCTTGCCTGGCGACGCGTCTTCTCCCCCGACGTGCGTCCGCGAGCCGTCTCCACCGCACGGCGGCGCTCCGCGAGGCCCCTGAGAGTCTCCCATGTGTTTTGGTTTTGAGTAATTGATGAAACCTACTTAGGTACTAACCTTGGATCTCTAAGTGTGAATCTTGAGATAGGTTGGTACATGCCATATGGAGCAAGGTGGATCATGTGAGGATGTCACAAGCTCTAGCATGGTAGTGGAAAGGAAAATGGTGTGAAGGCAAAGGTGATTGCTAGGAACCATTTTCAGTTTGGTGATCAAGACATCATAGAGGATGTGATCACGTTTAGGATAGATAGTCGTACTATCAAGGAGGGAGCTCTTAAGTATGATTACGGTTATCATGTGCCACTAGGTTCATATGCATTGCATTAAAATCAATTGAACCAAGTGAAACACCAACTTAATCCAAGATAGTTGTGAACTAAAAGCTAACACACGTGCACAAGTGTTGGAATCACTTAGTGTTGGCTCTTGGAAGCTTGGAGAAGTTGGAGGAGATGTTTGGGCAGAGAAAGGCAGTCCGAACGCAGGATCCGGACGCTAGGGTATGCCAGACCGGACCATGGCACATGCGTCCGGAGGGTAACCCTAGGCCTGGCTGGTGCTGGAGCAGTCCGGACGCTGTTGTGAGTCCGGACAAAGAGCTCCGGACGCGTGTCCGGAGCTTGGCGCTCTCTGTAACTCTCTGTAAAAGAGGGTCCAGACGCAAGGTGTTAGTCCGGACTGTGACTCGGACATGCGTCCGGAGTGGAAGAAACTTGGAAGGAGCTCTCGGGTTCCCTGGAATTTATTTCCGGACCCTATGAGCAGTTGAACCGGACGCTATGAACAGTAGCGACCGAAGGGCACGTGGCGTGTAGCTGCGCGCGCGGGAAGATGGTCATTTGAATCGGTAGGGGCACCGGACGCAAGTGCGATGGTCCGGACGGCACCTCGGGTGCGTCCGGACCCTGCGACCAGAGCCTGAACAGGGCAGCTGGCTCTCGGCAAGTGGTGGGTCCGGACGCTGTTGATGGTCCGGACTCCTAGTGAAAAGTGCGTCTGGAGTGGGCGCAGAAAGCGTTTTTCAGGGGCAAAACGGCTAGTTATTGAGTGAGGGCTATATAAGTGATATGGTCGGCTCTTTGGTGCACCTCTTGCACATTCTACTCACTCACACATTTGTGCTTGCTTGAGAAGCTTCCACCACTCATCCTCTAAACATATTTGACATATTCTAGAGAGATAGAGTGAATCCAAGTGCATTGCTTTGTTGATTGCATACTAGTGGCACTTGGTGATCGTCGTCATCGTGGAACTCTTGTTATTCTTGGAGATTGTCATCTCCTAGACGGCTTGGTGCGACAAGGATCGTTGAGCGGAGGAAGGTGATTGTCTCCGGCTCCGATCGGTGGATTGTGAGGGGTTCTTGAACCTACCCCGCGGGAGTTCGCGAAAGGTATCTCTAGTGGATTGCTCGTAGCTCGGGGATCCCCATCTTGTGTTGGTTGTGCGGCACCCTTGAACGGGTTTGACTTTGATTGCCAATTAGCGCGTGAACCTCTAAGTGGGTGTATCGCTACAACGAGGACTAGCTTGTTGGCAAACAACTGAACCTCGGTAAAAATTCATTGTGTCAACTTGTCTCTACCGAGGATTCATATTGTGATTGGTTATCTATTGGTTCATCCTTTCGTGGTGGTATAACCCTTCTATCTCTAGCTTTGTATTACTTTCTTTCATTCTTGCAAAGTAGAGATTCTAGCTTAGCTTGTGTAGCTTAGCTTAGTAGCTCTAGTTGTCTAGCCCTTGTGTGTGACATAGGATATATCTTGCTAGTAACTAGACTTGATATAGGAGGCTTGCCGACCCTTGTAGTGCTAGAGCAAACTTGCTTATCGCCGTGTTTTATTCTAACAAGTTTGCTAAGTGTTGTTGTAGAAAATTTAATTATGCTATTCACCCCCCCCTCTACCCATTCCTAGACCTTTCAGCCCCTCCCGCGTGCTGCGGCGGCCGGCGAGCTTGCTCCCCCCACGTGCGGTGCTTGGCGAGCCCCCTCCTGCGCGCGCGGCGGCCTTCGAGCCGTCTCCCCCGCGCGGAGGTGCTCCCCGAGGCCCCTCCCGCGCGCTGCGACGGTCGGCGAGCCCGCTGCGGCGCTCGGCAAGCCCCCTCCCGCACGCGCGGCGGCCGGCGAGTCGTCTCACCCGCGACGGTGTCGTCTTCGTCCTCCACGCGAGATCTAGGCGTGGGGCGACCGCGAGTCTGTTGCGCGTCTCGTGGGTGCGCTCCGCAACGGTGGCGGCAGGACGGACGCCGCGCTCGTGCGCACGCTCCTCGCGGAGCTCGAGGCGCGGCTGCTGTCCTTGGGCGGGCGGTTCAACCCGCGGCTCCAGCGGGAGCTCCTTCGCCATGGCATGTTCCCGGCGGTGGAGGCCGGGCTCGGCGACCCTTCCGTGGGCGACGGATGCGCGGCTGCGATTCTGGTGCTGGTGTGTTTCAACAGGGATGTCTTCGTCGGGCCCGTCCTCATGGGCCTTGCCGTCGGCGCGCTGGTGGCGTCCGTCGCGTCCGCATTGGAGTCTGGTTCCCCCGCCGCGGCACCGCTAAGCGCGCTCAACGGTTTGGTGGACGCCGTCCGAACCCCGCTGGTGGACGAGCTCCACGCGCGCGGCGAGCTCCCAAGGCTAAGCGGTGTCACGACTCGAGGTAGGGACCGCAGGTGTGGGACCCACTCGTCAGGGTTACATGACTTTTGGTACGGTCTTGTACTCTTGTAGGGGAAAGTAATAACTGTATATAACCCTATGCCGTCATGCTGAACCCCATTTATCTTTTTTTTTTTTTGCTAACCTAGTTTTTTTCCTTAGCTTATACTTAATCTGTACCAAATTATAGTTCGTTTCACTTTTTCAACCCTAAGTTTAACCACTCGTTTTATTCAAATTTTTGTGTAAAATATCATTTATTTTGGTTTGGCTTGCTTATTTAATAAATAGTCTACACTTAAATTTGACTATGTTTGTACAATTTTTTTTGAATAAGACGAGTGGTCAAAGTTGAGGTAAAAAAAGTCAAACGAATTATAAATTGAAACAGAGGGAGTACTTCCTACATTCCAAATTATAAGACGTTTAACTTTTTTTATCCTAAATTTGATCACTCGTCTTATTTAAAAATTTTGTGCAAAAATAATTAAATTTAAGTCTTTCATAAAGATTTTTTATTAATAAAGCAAGCCGATAAAAGAAGTGATATTTTTATAAAAATTTTAATATGCCAAATTTGATGTAAAAAAGGTCAAACATCTTAATAATTTAAGATGGAAGAAGTAGTTTTAAAAAAAAACAATTCATAATGCCCGTTCTACATTCCAAATACGCAATTCATGTAAGCGAATTGATGGTAGTACACGATGAATCTCAAAGTATTTTAGACTCTAGATAGAACATTGTACACCACATGCATTTGGTATGATTGTACTAAGGTTAAACCAGGAAACTTTTGTTTACCTTAAAAACATGAAAACATATACCATGCAATGCAAATGTATGCACGAGCATAAGGCCCCGTTTGGTAGACATGTGTTCCCTAATTCTCTAGATGTACTTTCTGATTCGTACTTCTCAATTTACTGGTGAAGTAATTCCGTGGCTGAAAATGATTCTCTTTGATTCTTTAGTCTATACTTTCAAAATTAACATGGAGAATCACTTCATAAAATCACGTATGGACTCAAAAATCTCTACGTCGGTCTCTTATCTCATTTCAAATAATCACTACACAAAATCAGTAAAGAATTACTTTTCACTGAAAAATACATTTGACAAACATTTGGGGGTGAGGGAGTGATTCTCTAACATTGAAATTGATTCACCGGCGTGGCAAACCATGGTGACCGGGCCACCCGCCCACGAGCACCCATCATCTCGAGCAGCGACGGACGATTGTCGTTTGATTGGGATACTGATCGATTTTTGTAGAGATATATTAATTTGAACTTTTTTAAAAACGTTTTAGATGATGAGTTAGAATCACGTTACGAGATCGATTGTTTAATTGGCAAACTAATTATTAGTTTTAAAATATGTTTCTATATAAATATCGTATAAGTAATTACAAAAATTATGAAAATTCTAGGTATAGAGCAACTTAAATACAACATATTTTAACTTATTATATACTTAAAATGAAGATGATTAACTAGAAAAAAAAACTACATAGCAGAAGCACAAATGAGCTAGGACAAGACGACAAGAATATAATTATGTGAAACCACCCTGATTCTATTTTGGTCCTTCGCGAAGGAAATCCTAGAATCGCTAAAAAAATATTTTAGCCCCAATAATCACTAATAATCTATAGTGCCGTTTGAATTTCGAAAGCGTTTCTTGGTGATTCTCAAATCTCAAAGAAAAAGGATACTGTACTGTACGTTTTTATATCATGCGTGAACATGCATATATCCCGCCAGAATGCATCCTTCCCTCTCCGTCCTTCCTCACTGACACTGCATTCTTTTCATGGCTACCACTTCAGCACCAACACGGCATCCCTTCACTCCTCTCTACTTCTTCCAGCTTCCTCGTAGACACTCCATTCCTTCCCCGCCGCCACACCCTCTCTCTCTCTCTCTCTCTCTATATATATATATATATATATTGACTCCCAAGTAGTAGCTTCGATCTGCAGGGACTACGGGCCGCATCCTTTGCCTGAGAAGACAGTGGAAGCGACCTTCTATTAATTCCACCTCCGGCGAGTGTGTGACGACAACAGCTAGCAGCGCCGCCGGCCAGGAGGGGGCGAAGATCGACGGTCGCAGGCCGCCGATAGACCTCTAGAAGTATCCACTCTCCAGAACAGCATGGCGTTCCTCATCCCGCTCGTGCCTTTTTTTCGATAAAGGATATTCAATATCCGGCCTCTACATCCGGGGATGTACACAACCAATAAATACAAAAAGAGATAGAAAAACAAAAGAGAGAAAAACCATAGTCTTATACAAGACTAGGATAATTACAGCAAAACGATAAATGTTTCTACCCTCTATTTGATCGACGAGAGAACGTCCTTGGCTTGCTCTTGACGCAGCAGCTGAGTCCCAAATGAGTGCAGGCATGGCTAAGAGCAGGTGTGTTTGTGTTGATGTCTTCAAGAAGGTAAATGACGTCCGCAGACATCATCATCAACGAAAGGAAAAAGAAACTTCACTGACACCTCAAAGGGGGAAAATGACGTTGATTGTGTCATCGTCGTCGGCCCAGCACCGCCAGGCAGGGTTTTCACCCGTATTCCAATATCATGCAAGGCACATCCAAGCCGAACCTACATACGAAGATGCCGGAGATGATCGGCAAGGTCTTCACCAGCTACAGTGAGGCAGAAAAAAAACAGGGACGACGATGTCCTTTGATGTTGACGTCAGAGCCGATTTACGGGCCACCTGGGAGAGACGTGGTCTGTGGGAGGGCGGGTTGGACGGCTTGTCGAGATGGCCGGTGCCAACACTGCCATCCTCATCCGGTGCCCGGGGGTCCAGATCGACCCCCAAGCCGTCGTTTGGGGAAAGTCCCCGACCCGAGGCAAACGCCCGCCCGAGTCCTCCTCATCGTCGGAGCATCACCCGCACCGAGAAGGGGCAGCACGGGGCAGCAGCCGGCGGATCCAGGCCTGAGATACCAAGATCGGCCCCCCGTCGCCGCCAGACCCCTTCACCGGTGTACGTACGTGAGACGTCGTCCGTCCATCCATCAATCGGTGGAGAGAACGGTGCCGCCGTCCACGTCGGCTAGCCCACCGAGGCGCGTGCCAGATCGGCCGCCACCCGAGCAGGTCGCCACCTCGCAGCACCGACTGGCGAATCGCAGATCCGGTGGAGGAGGACCGGATCGGTCACGCCTCCTCCCGGTGGCCGCCGGCCACGCCGCCGCCCTAGACCTTCCGCCAGTCGATCAGGACGCGGAAGGGCCAGATCCTGGCGCGGAGGGAACGGATCCAGTCGAGGAGAGGCCGGATCGGCCGCACCTCTACCCAGGAACCACCGGTACCGGAGAAGAAGGGGGATGGAGGAGACACGGAGGTGCACAGGAGACCTAGGGAGGCGCGGACGGGGGACCTTTTGGGACCCGTCGCTGGCCGCCTCCCTGCGCGAGACGGCGGCCGAAGAGGACGCGCGGAGGGCAGCTCCGGGCAGGCGGCGGCGGGTGCCCCCGAGTCGCCGTCGGGGGCGACGCGAGAGCCGGGCCCCCGCTCGTGCCTGCAGCGGTAGAGGGCCTAATAACAGCAGCGGGAGCCGCAGCGGCGGCGGCGGCGGTAGCGACAGCGGGAGCGGCTGTGGGAAAGGGTCTACTAGTGCCTGCAGCGAATGTTATAGACAAAACAGGTGAGCAAAAAAGACATCATCATTTTTTCTTCACGATCCAAAACAGACACGTACTACTGTGGTCGCATTCTCATGATATGATCTCATCTCTCTCCTCTACTCTAATTAACCTCCCTCTATAATATATAATGAACTTTAGGTGAAGCGTTCAAGACCCATTCACTACGGAAACAGCAGCATTGCCGAGTGTCAAATGCTTTACCTAGTGTCAAATATCGGGCACTCGGCAAAACGCTCGTACCGAGTGTAGGTCAATGTGGCACTCGGCAATGAAATGCACTAGGCAACGTCGCATTTGCCGAGTGCGCGGCACTCGGCACAGACAGCACTCGGCAAATCATCTTCTGTGCCGAAAAAATGGCACTCGGCAAAAAGTGCTGGACCTAACGGCATCCGTTGCCGTCCCCTTTGCCGAGTGGCTCCCGTTTGCCACTCGGCAAAGCATCTCCCTTTCCCGAGTGCCAGGCCTGGCACTCGGCAAAAAATTTATTTTTATTTTTATTTTTGCAACCAAATTTTTTTTAGCTTTCACACATCAGCATGGTCAACATGTTCAAGTTTGACACTTTTTCAAAACTTTTTGTTATATTTTTTTATTTTATTTCATTTACTTGATTTTTCCCGAAATACTCAAGTTTGAACTGCGGGTGCATCGAATAATTGATTTCAATGATTCAAAAAATGTTATTCTTGTTCTTGAGTGTATGTTTAGGCCAAATCCATAAACTGACTCCAAGTTTCGATCAACGTGCTCTCGGGGGCAACGCCTCCAAATTACGTGTTTGCCGTTTTTTAATTCTAAAAAATGGAAATGAATTCCGAAAATCACGAAACTTAGCGAGATGTCGTTACATCATATGCTTATGCCATGGAAAAAATTTGAGAATGTTTCGAGCATGTTGTCGCGTACGATGTTCACAAACCAGTACTTCAAAGACATGTGATCATATGTCTTTGAAGTACTGGTTTGTGAACATCGTACGCGACAACATGCTCGAAACATTCTCAAATTTTTTCTATGACATAAGCATATTATGTAACGACATCTCGCTAAGTTTCGTGATTTTCGAAAAAAGTGTAGAAATAAAGCCAAAATTGAGGCTTCTGTGGCAGAGGCATTTATTCTGGAGGAGGTGTCCAACTTCACAACAACATACTATAAGGACAACCTTCCTAGCGTGCACAATCCACCGTCTCGATACAACATCGATGAGAGTTCATCGAACCTCAGCCTTTTCAAAGGAGAACTCGGAAGAGCGAGCGCATCGAAGATCAAGATGTTGCAGCTTGAGGAGTGGCGCACTATCACACTCTATGTGTTGTTGAACCTTGATGAAGTGGCTCCTTATGTTCAGTAAGTTCTCAATGAGCTTGTTACATACGCCGTTACCATCCTCCAACTATCGATTCGACCCACTTGTCTTTTGTTTTTTCAGAAAATTTATTGTTGAACAATGGAGAAGCTCAAGGGATCCTTCCCCTGAAGAAGAAGACCATCTTCTCAAAAAGGGTGACCCTGATTTCATTTCATGCTTTAGTACTAAGGTACAAACCAACTTATATCGTATTTCATTTCATTTCAAGATTCTTTTCATGTAACGATATATCCGACCTAAACATGTAGGCCCGCACGGATCCGGAAATGAGTGATGAGTTGAAATAGGTGGCCAAAGGCTTCGACCGCAGAGTGAAGTCATTCACCGTTTATGATGTGAATGGCTATCGCTTTCACACAAGAAGCTACGGGGAGAGCCGACCAAATCGAAAGACCACGAATAGTGGAGTTCGTACGCCTGGCACCGATGAACGCGACTATTACGGCATACTCGAAAAAATATACGAGCTCCACTATCCGGGTACCAAAGCTACCAAAGCTCTTAATCCATTGGTATTCAAATGCCATTGGTTCGATCTGATGTCACGAGAAAAGCCCTTGAGCTTGGCCTTGTAGAAATTCAAAAGGATTCCATCTATAAAGGAGTTAATGTCTATATTGTGGCTCAACAAGCCTCACAAGTTTATTATCTCTCATGGGCATGTCAACAAGTTGAGGATCTTGTGGGTTGATACATCGTTCAGGTGGTATCGCTGCATGGAAAAGCACCTCTTCCAAACGATGATGACTACAACTTTGACCCAACCACATATACTGGAGAGTTCTTTCAACCTGAGGGCCTAGAAGGAAGGTTTGACATTGACATTACATCGTTGATGGACATGGAAGAGGACAATGACTACGATGAGGACGAGGGTGTTGAGGTGCAGAATGTTAGAGACTTAATAATTCTTGAGCGAATGCAATTAGGATTGGAGGAGGAGGATGAAGACGAGGAGGAATGCAATTTAGAGTTCGATAATATTGATAGTGATCACGACACACGAGTGCCACGAGTGCCACAAACCACTGTCGATCGTGGAGACAATTTCTAATTCATGTAATATTATATTATTTCGTCCCGTTTATTTCTAATTCATGTCATAAGTACTTACTATTTATTAATGCTAATTTGTTTTATCTTTGTAATTGCAGGCACTCGACAAAATGCCGGGCAAAAGCAGGCGGTCGCAGCGGTAGGTGACCTCATTTTACCGGAGGAGTACTGAGGACCCCGACGAGCTGACGGCCGAGACGTCGAGGAGGACCGGCCGCCCCCGCGGTCGTCCTAGGAGGGAGAGGTCGGAGACGACTCCTCCACGAGACCCGACGCCCGAGTTGACCCCTCAGGAGGAGGACGATGAGGAGGAGGAGGACGAGGACAGGGAGGAGGAGGACGAGGCCGAGGTTGTAGTAGGAGGTTCCACTTCCTCTGCTACGACTAAGGTGTACCAGCGCGGGCCCACACAACTCCCGCGGCAGGTTCCCTTAGCTCACTGTCATTCGACCTAGCGGCGATAAGTAAGTAACCATTGTTGTTATCCCTATTTGTTAATATTACATTAAAAAAATTGAACTTCAGAATAACATTTGTTCTTATTGACTCTTTGCAGGAACTGAGTAATTGTGAGTGGAGGGGGTGGCAGCCGCCATATCAATGGCACCATGACTCTCCTGATCAAGAAGCACTACCTTGGCAACGTTGAGTACGCCGGGGTTGTCGGCCCGCCATGGTCGTGGGACCACTTCATCGCCGCAGAGTCCAATACGCCCGACATCACGGTTGCTAGGCAGATTAAGAACGAGTTCTGGGTAAGTCTAGATCGCACAACATTTGTCAATACTACGCATTCGTTTTACGTTCTTGAATTAATGAAAGGATACATGATGTCTATATGTAGGAGTGGTACGCGTGCGAGGAGGGGAGAGAGGCCGAGGCGGAGGTGGTGCAGGACAAGGTTGCTAGGTCCCGGCTCTGGGACCTGTACCACGAGGAGAGGATCCAATGCATCGTCACCGCCTTCGCCGAGCTGTACGGTGAGAAGGTCAAGAAGAAGCAAGCGAGGGAGAAGATGCAATCCAGGGAGACCGACCTCACCAGGGACCAATACCTCCAAGTAAGTAAGAAACATTAATACCGATTTGTTTTTTGAATAATATGTAGGCTTCAATTGATCTTCTGACATATTAAATACTTGACTTGACTTGATCCCATGCAGTTCTATCCTGGTTGGTGCCAGGCACACTCGAACTGTTGGGCGGCCATTGTGGACAGGTGGCTCTCTGACGAGTGGGCCGAGAGGCACAGAGATCGCCGAGAGTGGCGCCTGCAGATGCCTGGGATGCCGCACCGACAAGGCAACCAAAGCCTTGACTGATATGCTGAGAGATGGGTATGTTCTATTGATTTATGTTTTTATTCTAATGCTCAATACTCATTAGTTGTAATCATCTTTGATTTTTTCTCGCAGTCCCAGTCGCATGGTGGCGCGCCGTGTAACCCGTTCATGGCGTACACCTTGGCGAACAAGGGCTCGGCGACCGACCGGACGAACGTGTACAACCCCGATGACGGCTCCGAGGCTTTCAGCAACCTGAACGCCTAGACCAAGATCACCGAGTACAGGACGGCGGCTCGTGCGCGTCATGGGGAGGACTTCGATCCGGCCACCCAGCCCTAGACACGGACCTGCTGATGAGGTTGGGAGGAGGGAGGCCGCACGGTCGGTTGTATATGGCCGGCAGCTCGGTCTCCTCGGCCTCCCTTCCCAATCTCGCCGAGGTTCGGTCGAGGAGCACGAGTGGATCCATCCCCATCAGACCAAGGCAGCCGACCATGACGCAGCTTCAGGTAAGTACCGTTCAAGTAATCGATCAATTCTTACCTTGCATTTGCATTGTTTAAACCTTGTTGGATGAATATTGCAGATCCAAATGTAGGCGGAGATTCAAATGATCAACGTTGATATGGAAGCAAGGGATCAGGCTCGAGAGGAGGCCCATAGGCGCGAGTTGGCCCAGGTGGAGGCCCAACGCCTACAGTTGGAGGCTCGGAACCGCGACTGGGACCAGAGGTCGGCGGATATGGCTACCTTCTTTGCGAGCTTGAACGTCCCTGGTGTGGTCGTGCCTCCCTCGCTGCTCGCTCCGTTCGCTCCTCCACAAGTGACGCATCTTAGTCCTACATGGACTCCGGTGAGTTTATATATATGGTTGTTTATTGTTTTAGCTTCTTCGGCCTTCCTCCAGGTACTAACGAATTCGCTTCTCCTTCGTGCAGCCACAATCACAGGGTTCGGCGTCTTCGCCTCCGGGTCATCCTTCGCCTTAGGGTCAACCTTCGCCACCGTACGGGTGGCCCCCTCGTACCCCTCCTCCGTACTATGGGTGGCAAGGTGCACCTCCTCCGCAGTCCGGGTAGTCCGGGTGGTCTCCTGGCCCTAATGGGCCGCCCCAGTGGTAAGGTGGTCCTCCACCGACCGGCGGGTGGCAAGAGTGGCCGCAAGGTGGCCAAGGTGGGAGCTCTTCAAGGAATGGGGGCCAAGGTGAGCAGTGATGGGTTTGTGAGCAGTGAATGATGTGATGTGATGATTTTCTATGTTGAACTTGTGATGGTTGGATAAATTATGAACACATGTTGTGATGAATGGACTATGGATGGATTATGGATATATTATGTGTATTCTGTGATTGAATGTGGTACTCCATGTGATATATATTGTGTTTGTCTGATGCATGAATGAATATGTGATATATATATATATATGTTGTTTATTGTGGTGAAAATGAAAAATAAAAAAAAAATAGAAATTTCCCAGCTTTGCCGAGTGCCGCACTTGGCAAAGGGGTCATGACACTCAACAAAGGGGATTTTTTGGCCAGCCTCGGCCAAATTGCCAGCTTTGCCGAGTGCTGGCTCGGTGGCACTCGGCACAAAATTTTCAAAAAAAACAAAAATAAAAATCCTTTGCCGAGTGACTGCCACGTCAGCACTCGACAAAAAAATTTCAAAAAAAAAAACCTTTGCCGAGAGCACTCGGTAAAAAAATCCGTCAACCGTCAGTCACCGTTTCAATTACCGAGATCTGACTTGACACTTGGCAAAGCCTTTGCCGAGTGCCTGATATTTGACACTCGGCAAAGCCTTTGCCGAGTGCCTGATATTTGGCACTCGGCAAAGCGGGCTTTGCCGACGAATTCTGTGCCGAGTGGGCTTTATCGAGTGACCCACTCGGCAAAGGCTTTGCCGAGTAGATGTGGGTCTTTGCCGAGTGGGTCAGGCACTCGGCAAAGCGCCTGTTTCCGGTAGTGATTCCCAGTTGAAGAGCAAGCTGGAGGAACTCCAAAGGCAACTGGACAAGTGTAAGGAGGAGCGTAGTGCAACAAAGGGTAAACTGGAGGAACGCGACAAGGAAGACATTAAAAAAACTCTGAAATTGGAGGTGTGTAAGTTCAAAAAGAAGCTGCTCAAGGCGAAAAACGATGAACTCGAAAGACAATTGAAGGAGTCTAACGAGGAAAAGGATGAACTCCAACGACAATTAGAGGAGTGCAAGGAGGAAAAAGCTAAACACGAGTTGGAAAAGGAGCAGCTTCATGCGAAAAACGATGAACTCGAAAGGCAGTTGGAGGACACAAGAAAGGCGGCTCTTGTGTTCATGCACGCTGCCTATGCGTACCAAGAAGACGCCGAGAAGAGGATTAAGGCCAAGGTTGAGGAGTTGGAGAACACGAGGATGGCGGCTGTTGCGTTCATGGACGCTGCTGATAGGTATGAAGAAGCAGCAAGGAAACGGGTTAAGGCAAAGGAGGAGGAATTAGAGTGCACGAGGAAGGCAGCTCTGTTGTTCAAGGAGGAGGAATTAGAGTGCACGAGGAAGGCAGCTCTGTTGTTCATGGACGCTGCCGATAGGTACCAAGAAGTAACCGAAAAGAAATTTAGGGGAAAGGAGGAAGAATTATTGGAGCACACAAGGAAAGCGGCTCATCTGGTGTCCATGGATGGATGCGGCAGATAGGCACCAAGAAGCAACAAAGAAGATGTAGGTGAACGCAATGCCAACAACAAAGAAATGATACTTATGTCAAAACACATGGCATGTGAAGGCAATAATTGTTTAACTCATACAAAGAATTACAGTAACCTTCATCATTTTCTAAATATATTAAGTACCAAAAAATAAGGGAATATAAGGAATAAGTAATTTCAGCAACGTATCTATATTTATATCTATCTATACCTATATTAATAATAAAGAGTAAAAATTTCAGGCTCTTTTTTGGTCCATCCATTCTTTTTAGATCCGTCCCCCTCTAACTACCCAGTAATGAAGAGTTTCTTCCGTCTAAACATATATATATATATATATATAATACCTATTAATAAAGAGCCAAAATTTCAGGCTCTTTTTTTCGTCCATCCATTTTTTTTATCCATCTCTCTTAACTACCGTAATCTGTACGGACAAAATAAGGACACAATAAAAAGGAAAAGAAAAAAGGACACGTTATGAACCGGACTCCATATAAAAAAGGAAAAAAGTAAATACCAGACTCCATATAAAAAAAGAAAAAGGAAAAGAAGAAATCTATAGAAAAAGGGAAAAAAGAATAGGACGGACACGTTATGAACCGGACTCCGTATAAAAAAAGAAAAAAAGTAAATATCGGACTCCAAAGAAGAAAAAGGAAAAGAAAAATATCTATAGAAAAAAAGAATAGGACACGTATGTTATGCTAAGGTTGTGCATATAAAAATAAATACCGGACTCCATATAGAAAACGGAAAAGAAAAATTAATAATAAATATACTAGCAAATACGCCGCCGGGCGTGACAGCGGTGGAGTGTGCCGCGGTGTGCTGCTGCTTCCCGTGCGTGGTGGAGGAGCTCGTCGTGCTCGCGGTTGTGCGCGTGCCCACCGCGCGCTCCGTGACCGGGCGCGGCGCAGGCGCGCCTTCCGCGCCGCCGCGGCGAAGAAGAAGGAGATGGCGGGGCTCCTCGCGTCGTACGCCGGCCGCTGCTTCGTCCTCCCCGACCGCCGCGGCGGCCAAGGACTGGAACGGGGACGCGCTCGACTTCTGCTATTGGCCAGCGGGGGCCGCGGCGGTCAAGCGCGACGAGCTCGTCGAGGCGGAGGCGGCCGTGTGGGCCAGAAGTCCTGGCCATTAAGCGGCCCCGTCGTGCCGACCGTTGAGGGTGTGACTGCGAGCCCCAACGCAGTCGTTGTACTCGGACATCCGTGCAAGCCAAGAAAGGGCGAGTGGCCGAGCCGCGCAAGCACCGTCGATCGTGTTGTCCGTCGAGGGCGTGACCGGTCGTAGCGCCGCGGGTAGCAAGCGCAAGCGACGTCCACCGCGAGCCATCACGCCGCGTACCCCGCGCTGGTTGCCTCCATGTCAACCTGTGATGCGAGATGTAAGAAAAGGAGTCGGGTCTGCGTTGGGTCAACGGATAAGGATGGAGAAACTTTTGAGCTTGTGCAGGGGATATCTAATTTAGCCGGTGTGGGAATGAACCGGCAGTTGGGAGTTGGAACTTGAATTGAATGCGCTGAACTGCTATTCTGCTGGTGAGCTTGGAAGTCGAGAGCATCACCTTGCGCGCGCGCACACACATATATATACTACATATAATTACATTTGCCAACGATATGGTATATCAAATAATAAATTGTACGAACTGCTGCAACGCACGAACATATTTTGCTAGTCTATACCTAATATAATAATAAAGAACCAAAATATTTTCGGTCCATCCATTTTTTTAGGTTGACCTCCCTCTAACTACCGAATAATGGAGGGACTTATATATATAACTCGTGCTCATACGAGTTAGAATAACCCTTGTCTAGCACGATATGGAGTCCGGTTCCAATAATAACTCTTGTCTAGCATGATACGGAGTTCGATTTCAAAACTATTACTTTTAAATTGTCTCATTCCGATTTAGCTCCTTTTTCTGGTGAGAGCTCCGATCCTATTCTGATTTATTTTGCTTTCTAATTATTTTCTATTTCAAATCATTCTGACACCAAAGTTCTTATTTCACACATATTCTGTTCACTTTTTTATTCCAAATTCGTGGAGCACCATAACCAGTTCATTGCCGTTTCGATTTCTCTTTTTTTATTTTTACTATATTTCAATAAATAAATATGGAAATAATAAGAATATGTATATCTAGATCTATATCTATTATACCTAATAGTAAAGAGGTAATTTCAGCCACTTTTTTGGTCGGATTTTTTTCGTCTGGCCTCCCCAAGGATCTACAGGCGTACTCCTATCCGTACTCGGTATAACGGAAAACATATATGGAATCCACCCTCGCCATAACCCATCATCCTATAAATAACCAATTTCGCACCCAAATTGAGTCGGCGTCGAGTCACAAGCATGTGCCGCGACAACAAGGCACCATGGAGTCACGAGCATGGGCACGGGATAGCGACGGCGAGGCGACGTCAAGTGGCGAGCACAGGCCGCGATGGCGAGGTACCATGGAGTCACGAACGGAGGCGTGGGGCAGCAACGATGGGGTGGTGTTGAGTCATGAGCACGGACCGCGATAGCGAGGTGACGTCGAGTCGTGGATGCGGACGCTCCATGACTCCTCCCTACGCGTGGGCGCAGGGCTCCTCGGTGGCTTCATATGCGCAATCACGCTCGAGGTTGAGGAGAGAAACACAGAGGCGAAGGTTTGACGGGGTGCCGGCCATCCTCGCCGCTCTTGTGTGGCATGATACAGAGTTCGATTTTTAAACCTGTTGAGTTGTGTAGTATGTGATGTAGACTAAAAAAATAAATTTATATATATGAATCTTTATTTGATATGCCTCGTGACGAAAGATTATATTATATATTTTTTCTGGCGGATTGTTTTTAAAAAAAGAGTTTTCAATATGAATCATATATTTTCATGTTTATATTTTATATTAACGTTCGTTTTTTCTGCAACGCACGGGCACATTTGTTAATCTATATCTATACCTCTATACATAATACTAAAGAGGCAAAATTCCAGGCTCTTTTTTTCGTCCATCCATTTTTTTAGGTTTGTCTCTCTCTAACTACCGGATAATGAAGGGTAGAATATATAATATGTGCTCTTATATGAGTTATAATAGTTCTTGTCTAGCGCGATACAGAGTTCGATTACAAATAGGATTTCTTAATATAACCTTAAAAGGTAAGAGTTCTAATTGTAACCTAAATAGAACTCTAAACCATATATCCTATTACGAAACACATAGGACTTCCAAGTAGCATAAAACAAATTCTAATCAAAATAGAATTAGGATAATCTATACCTATATCTATATCTATATATTATTCTATACCTAATAATAAAGAGACAAAATTTCTCCATACCATCTTTTTTTTACTTTTTTTGTCCTGAGCACCATCTTCTCACGTTCCAATTTCTTTTTTCCCTCCGCTCAATGAAAAAAAGTTAGGTGAGGATCATCCCTACTAGAACGTAGTGAGGATTGTTTGGCTTACATGTGGTTCATCGTGTTATTATAACCACACACATGTCCACCGTGTTTGTCACATGGTCCACTCGTCAGCTACACATCTCCACCGTGTTATGGCGAGGACCATCTCTACCCAATTTGTTTCCCGCTCAATTGTCTTTCGTTTTTTCCCAAGCACGATCCTCCTTCCGATTTCTTTTACTCTATTTCTAATAATGTTAGACTCATACGAAATTCAATTATGACATGACTCATGACTAAAGATTATATTATATTTTTTTCAAGCTAATTCTTTTAAAAATAGTTTTTCAATACAAATAAATGACACATTAAGAGAAAAAATAGTAATATGAATAAATATACAATACTCATGTCTACATTTTTAATTAATGTTACGTAAAATATGAATAAATATGCAATACTCTTGTGTGTTTTTAATTAATGTTCAATTTTTTTCTCCCGTTGCAACGCACGGACACGTTTGCTAGTAAATAATAAAGAGCCAAAATTTCTAGCTCTTTTTTGGTCTATCCATTCTTTTTAGATCCGTCCCCCTCTAACTACCCAGTAATGAAGAGTTTCTTCGATATAGATATATATACTTGTACGAGTTGGAATAGATTTTATCTACGTGATACGGAGTTCGATTCTAAAATATATGTCTGGATTGAACACCAGGATAGAGCTACAATCCTATTCCAAATATAGGTCTTTTCTTTTGTGAATAGAAAAAGAAAAAATAGTGATAGTGTACATGTTCGGACACGGCAGTGCTTATTCTCCCAGTTTCCTTTCTTTTTCAGATTTTTTTCTCCACGAGCTAACTTTGATCTACACTTGCCTTTTCCAAACAAATATATTATTATGCACCTAGGAGTAGGTATTATGTGTTTTCCTTCCCAAAATTAAATCCAGCCCGCACATGAGTCCTAGAACCAAGCAACGAACCAAAACAAATCCGGATTTCCAGATAAAGTCCAATTGATGAAAATCACATAGGAGTGCGTCGGTCGCCACCAGAGTGGGCGCCGCCCGAGGCGTTCAGGATCGCCGGCATCGAGGGCGGGTTCTTCGAGCTGCAGCCCAAGGAAGGGATCGCCATCGCCAGCGGCACGGCCATGGGCTCTGGCCTCGCGTCCATCGTGCTCTTCGACGCCAACGTTCTTACCGTCCTCGCCGAGGTCCTGTCGACGCTGTACTGCGAGGTCATGGCCGGCAAGCCGGAGTACACCGACCACAGCATCCACGCGCTGAAGCACCACCTTGTACAGATCGAGGTCGCGGCCATATATCATGGAGCACGTACTGGATGGCAGCTCCTACATGAAGCTCGCCAAGGAGCAGGGGGAGCTGGACGAGCCGCTGATGAAGCTGAAAGCAGGACAGGTACACGCTGCGCACGGCGCCGCAGTGGCTCGGCCCGCAGGTGGAGGTGATCCGCTTCGCCACCAAGTCGATCGAGCGGGAGATCAACTTCGTGAACGACAACCCGCTCATCGACGCCGCCCGTGGCAAGGCGCTCCACTGCGGCAACTTCCAGGGAACTCCCATCGGGGTGTCCATGGACAACACCCGCCTCGCCGTCGCCGCCATCGGCAGGCTCATGTTGGCGCAGTTCACCGGACGTCAAGGTCGATGCAGAGCGGAGGCACGGTACCACCACCCAAGGAAAGTCGAGCCTGACGACGAGGAGAAAGAGAAAAAAAGTCCCGTTTGGTAGGGATTCTAGACGTAACTAAAATAGTGTAAATAGTTCTATCCGAATTCAATTTCACACGGATTTAATCTAAATCCACTAACGTCATGCTCTCACCTCACGCATGGGCATGCACATGCAAAGCACTAAGGTTAACATCCATCAATCAAATCTAGAAAAAGTTTTTTTATATCTAAACTTTCCTTGTTTGTCTTATTTTACAAAATAAAATATATATTTCATATATTACCTCCTGTGAGGTAATAGATGATCGTTACCGTCTGATTAAAATAAATGAATGACTCACAGTTATTTTGAGGTACCACAACAAAGACCTTACAACTTTTATGTCCCTTATTAATAGAAATTTAGACTATATATATATATATATATATATAATTGATCTTTGTTTTTTATTTTAAAAGAGTATACCTGGTTTCTAGCAATTATGCATAGACCACAATAAGACTAATATAGATATATAGTTGCAATAATTTAAATGGAACATAATAACTCAAACACCGACACTAAGATAATAAAAACATAACATGGGTTTTTAACCCATAGCAACGCACGAAAAATTTTGCTAGTATGTATAAAGTATCATAACTGATGGCGCGAAAGCAAAATGAATAGCGACCAGCAAAACAGCCAGGCAGCAACCAAATACGACACGGCAGAAGGCCTGCATTCCAACCAATCGAAACAACGATATGGGCCTGTGCGTGGGCCTGCCGCGGAGGAATGTGCTGTCAGGCGGCTGGCGGGCTTCAGCGTCGGTGCTGCTGGGCCGCGGGCTGCTGGGCTTTTTATGTTTTTTTTTCATTTTGCACGCCGCGAAAATGGATGCTCTTATAAAAATAGAAAAACACTGGTATACAAAATAACTGGTGATCTTTTTGCACCTTTAAATTGTTCAGCATGACAAAAAAAGACTATTAAAAACATGTTTTTTTATTAATTTAAGAGTTGCCACACTTTTTTAGAATAAGACCCTGCATGTTGCCTCTTCGTTACGTATTGGAGGACTATTTCATATTTTATACAATCAAGTATCCTTCAATTAGGGATAAAACCGGATCGGATAGAAAACATATATCAGCGTAGCGCAGTATATATAGTTGGGAACTACTAGTTTTAGTAAAGATTCTTCAAATACATTGAGATACTACTCTCTTATATTCTAAATATAAATGCAAGTAGTTTAGTACATTGCCAAGTTTTTTGTAAAATGATATTTCCTCCGTTCTAAAATGTAGATCACTGTTAACTTTTACATACACATTTGATCACTCGTCTTAAATATGAAAAGAATAGTACAAATAAATAGAAATGTGAGTTATATATACCTATACTATCTATCTATAATCATAAAACAAGTCTCAACAAAATAATTGATACTTATATACTATTTTAAATAATATGAATAGTCAAATGTATGTTCAAAATCCAATAGTAACCTGCTGCATTTTTAAATGGAACGACTATTGTTAGTGCCAATTGTTTTTTAAATAGAAGTACACCGTTTTAAATAGCAATTATGAGTGGATCTTTGTAAACTTCGTATATGTTATAAAACTGAAATGGCAGGACTAGAAGCTGCCATATATTAGTAGGCCAAGTTAAAGAAGTTGGCTATATTAGTAGCATTCTAAGCGATCAATTGGAGTAGCTAGCACGTTACACATTAGCACGGCAAGTCAACCACAACAACTGTAGACCCTGAATCGGCTTCAGCAAGCACACCAACTGTAGTTGGATCGGGCAAGGGGAAGAAGGCCAAGTTGGTGAAGTGATTCCATAGTTGTTCACCAATGAACAGCATGAAGCATCAAAGCATTCTAACGAGTGGGCCGCAATGGGCCTGACCTCCTAGGTAGTAGGACAGCTCTCCGGCTGTGCGGGCTGTATAAGTAAGGAGAGAAAAACTGCATACGGGATATCATGTACTTAGAGAATCTTCAACGATTTTATAAATGAGCTTGACATTCTTGTTTTTTTTAAAAAAATCTAAAAATCTCCAATCCAACAGTTTAACAAATATGCTTGACATTTTTTGTTAATTTGGTAAACACCAGGTGATATTTGACATATATGTCAAACCGCAGTTCACTTGGTAATAATAATAAGAAGTTACTATAATATATCTTCTTAATTAGTATAGTAATGACTATACAATAAGGTAGTTTGTACTCCCTCCGTTCCTATTTATCTGTCGTTTAAGCTACAGCTTCATGTCGTCTAATAACTGCCATCCGCTACTCCTTAGTAGCTGTACACCTACCTCAAGCGCCCGCTCAACTAACGCTAGCACCTGCATTGTACTTCCCTCACCCTCACCTGTATGACGGTGTGTCACAACATGTTATCCAAATTTGCAGCCTTTTCCATTTTTGCATTGTTTCTTAAAGTCCATCTCCCCAACGACATATAACTAGTAGGGACAGAGGGAGTAATCAACAAGAAGGAAAAGAGAACAACGTTGGAAGGAGAAGAGAGCAGAGCACGCAAGGTAGCAGGAAGGTTAAGGGCATGTTTGATTGCACATCTACCTCGCCACACCAAAAGTTTGGCAACTGTGGTTGTTACTTGGTTGCCATAAATGTAAAGTTTGGTTGCTATAACTATCGTTTTGCTGGGGGCCAAGGTGTGGCTAGCTTGTGGCGGCCATTCTTCCGGACATACCTTTCTGGCGCCGCCGAAGCTACGACGTGGCTGGTATGGGCGTGCAATCAAACACGCCCTTAAGAGCATCTCCAACGGTTTTGCATTTTTTGTTTGGTAAAATTAGGAATTTTTCAAGTCCCAAATCAATATGGCAAAGGTAAAAAGAGTCACACACCACCGTTCCCACAGTTTTCTACCCGCCGGCAGCAGCAGTACAAAAAGAGCTCCGGAACTCCAGTCCAGTTGTGTTGATAGCCAAAGGCGTGACCAATTTTTATTTACGTTCTCTTATAATATAAAACATGCATGCTCTTTCTAAGAGTACTTATTTAGGCTCAAAGAGAGAGTATTATTTTTTGTTTCTCTTTATTTAGGCTCAAATCTTCTTAAATTTAACTAGCTTTTAAAAGAAATATTATGAAAATATATTCGAAGATCTATGCAATATAAATACTATATATTTTTTCTTTTATATAATTGGTGAAAGTTAAAAAGTTGATTTCTTGACAAACCAGACCAACCTTTTGTTTTAGGGTGGAGCAAGTATTAAAAAAACTACTTAATTAGCACTAATTTTATTATTTGCGTGTCAAATCCTAACTTGTGACAGATTTCAGTAGTACTACTACTAGTTTTTTTTTACAGCAGTAACAAGCAAATTACAGGACAAAACCAAGTAGAGTAGGCCGAGCTCTCTCATCATCTATAAGTAGTACTGTACTACTACTACTTCCTGAGACGTACTGATCCAGAGTGCGTGTCCGTCCTCTCTGGTTATAACACCGCGGTTCTTTTGCTTGGTCATCCGCCCAGCCATATCGATCAGCCATGGCCCGGATCTTGCCGTGCTTGGCCTTGGCGGTGGCGTGCTGCTGCCTTGCGCTGCTTCCGCCGCCGGTGCAGGCAGCCTGCCGTCCTACAGGCAGGTGGTATATATATGCACCCTCTCTCGCTTTCCTTTGCCGTAGTACGGAGTACTCTTCAGTGTTCTTCATGTACGTACTGTACACTTCTTGATGCATAGTAGTACACCATGTATTGGATGCGTGGTCAATCCGTTTTTGATCATCTTGTCATCTCTGCGCTTGCAATGTTGGTTTTTCAGGCAGCCGGCGGATTAGGCGGCCGCAGGCTTCATCTGCTACGTGTGCCTGTGCCAGAGCCACGCTTCTTGTTTGTTCCCGCCGCACCCGCAGAGGAAAAGGGGCGGCGGCGCGGCGTGACGAAGTCGAGGAGGCCGGAGCTGCGGGCGGTGCCTGGGGGACCGGACCCGCTGCACCACCACGGCGGCAGCCCCAGCAGGCGGCCGGAGCAGGACGACCGCGGCACCCCGTCCCCGTGACCGGCATGGCTAGCTGCCGCGCGCAGAGGACCTGACCAGGCTACCGGCCGCCTGCCTGCATGCACTGGCTGCCGGCGTTGTTGGGGGTCCGCCCGTGAGCGGAGAGACTCTGTGGTCTCACCTGTGGCTGCGCGTCCTCGCCGTGCACGTGTGTCGGGCTAAGAGTTGAGTTAGGCTGGCTGAGGGCGTTTTGGTATTCTACTACTACTGTTGTAGTAGTAGGACGTATGTGCTACGCACCGCACGCATGTACACGGGCGTTTTGGTCAATGCGCAATTTGTGGATCGCTCATCGCTGTCAAATTGTTTGCATTTCATCACCATTTTGCTTATATATGATTATGATGCAAAACATAGCCATTGACCATTAGTGCGTCCATCCATTACTAAACTTCCGCACAATCATACATCCATCCAGGGTTTTCAAAACCGGTCGGTAACTACCATCCATTACTAAACTTCCGCACAATCATACATCCATCCAGGGTTTTCAAAACCGGTCGGTAACCGCGGTTACCGACAAACCGCCCCCGGGCGGTTCGGTTTCGGTTCCGGTTTGAATTTAAATTTCAAATTTGAAAAAAAAATCGAAAATGCTGAAAAAATTCCTAAAAATAGTTCATGATTTATAGAGTCGAATGGTGTACAAATTTTTCAAATTGGAGTTCGTTTGCTATTTATTTTGACGTGTACAAGTTTGAAAAAAAAAGAAAAAGGATCTTTTCTATTTTTTTTCCAAACTTGTACGGGTCAAAATAAATAGCAAACGAACTCCAATTTGAAAAAAAAAATTGCACCATTCGACTCTACAAATCATGAACTATTTTTAGGAATTTTTTCAGCATTTTCAATTTTTTTTTCAAATTTGAAATTTGGTTTGGGGGGTAACCGCCCAAACCGGTCGGTAACCGGCCCTAACCGACCGGTTACCGGTCCCAAACCGTTTGAACTACGCCGTTTGAATTCAAAATGCGAACCGTTCGAATTTGGGGTGGTTTGGAGCGGTTACCGCGGTTACCGCCAAACCGCCGGCGGGCGGTTCCCGGCCACCGGTTGGATTTAAAAACCCTGCATCCATCCACCAACAACAGCAGCAGTACAGCACGCAAATTAGTTTATACGGAACTTAGATCACAAGTAGGCATCAGGCGCCACGTAACAAACAAACCTCGCACAACTTCACAAAAGCAGTCAAGGCTGACGGGCCGTTTGGAACGTGAAACTTTCTTTCTTTAGCACGTGTGGGCTGCTGAATTTGGTGCGGCAATGGGCCGGTGAACATATCGATCCATCAGAACAACATGATAATTTCTTCTTAAAAAAACAACATAATAATAATTAGGATGGAAATAACGTATACGCAGGCATATACTTGATATACACACATCTTTTCTATAAACAAAAATAATATACAAGCATGTATATATCTAGGAATCAATGTCTATAGCGACTGATACTAGTCACAACGCCCGTATAGGCTACATGTTCAAGTAACACCCTCATTAAGTGTGAAGTATTGTAAACTTGTTGAACTATATGTTATTTTATAAATATTTCTGTTTTTTTTCTAAACTTCTTATATGTAAATATATCATACATAACTATTTATATGTAGCTATATTTATATATGTTATTATTGTTTTTAATAAAACTATAGTCCCAAAATCATGCTTTCCATTTTGTTTATATCTAAAGAGTTATAAAAAAATCATGCTGCAAGTTTACTTCTGTCCTAAGAATATAGCGCATTATTATGACTTCCGAAATTCATACTGAAATATAAGGTATTCTATATGAGGTATCCATGTTCATATTTGGCTAATAAGTTTGTTATATATAGAAAAAAGGAAATCATAATTTAAGGAGAAACTCTCTAAGGTCACCTTGTTTGGATGCATGTGTCTAACTCAACCCACATGTGTTGGAGTGAATTAGAGTTGAACATAGTTTAATTATTACTCTAATCCATTTAAACGCATGTGGGTTGAGCATATACATGATCATTCACGTAAACTCTAACCAGATCTAATCCATGGGTACATGCATCATTTGAATACTCTCTTTAAGTTGTCTTAAATTTTTTAGACTACATTGTATTACACAAGGAGGAGGAAGTAATTCTTGTAAAAAAATCGGTGAAAATTTCGAACGATGACCATTTGGTAATTTCCATGCATACTGTATGCACCTAATTTTATTTTCCCATTTGAGTAAGTACCAAGAATTGTAGAGAAAGGGGAGGTCGACAAGGTTTTCAATTTGGTACTTACTAGCTTGTCCTGTCCCTTGTATAATCTGGTTTGACATTACCAAACCTTGGCAACGTCTGATGGTTTCCTCGTCAGTTTTCCGGCTCAACTTTTTGGTAACTTTCGCCTTGCTTGCCAAATTAGATCTTTGTCCATATAGTCAAACTCGGTTAGCAAAACCAATCGGTCGGGCCCACACGTACTCTCGGCATTGCATCTTCAGTGTATATATATAAGCCTCATCTATGATCCATTATCAATCAGTAATCCCAGGAGCACAAGTCTTGGTTCGTCGTCGTCCGTTCCCAGCAGCCATGGCCCGGTTCTCGCTGAGCTTGGCGGCGGCGTGCTGCTGCTGCATTGCGCTGCTCCTGCCGCCGGTACAGGGCCGTCCTGGCACCGGCAGGGATCATCGTCGTCTACTGTTCCCCGAGCCACACTTCTTCGATGCCGCAGAGGTAATCATCACGGTTGTTCTATTGTTTCTTTCACGGTTTAGGCAACCGAACATATCCTTATTGAAATAAAATAAGTACGGAGTATATAATATGGTATTGTACTAGCTACTTTTTTTTTATTCTTTACGAGAAGAAATTAAGCTTTTCTGAACTCTGCATGTGGTGGTGGTGCAAACGACGACTACTGTCAGCCGACGGAGCAGCAGCGCGGCGAGCCGGTGAAAAAAGCGACGGCGGCGGGCGTCGTCACGCCGGAGTTGCGGAGGGTGCCTACAGGCTCGAACCCGTTGCACAACCGCGGCATCAATACCACCAGCTGGAAGGAGCGCACCCCACAGGCGGCGGCGGCGGCGGCGGCGGCGGGGAGCGTCGTCAGGCCGGAGTTGCGGACGCAACCTTGGGGCGCCAACCCGTTGCACAACTAGTCTAGGCTAGGCTAGGCCCCCGCTATGCACAACCACGTACGATACATGTTTCATCCAGTTCTGCAACGTAGAATCGCAATTTGTTACTGAAACGGTTTAGATTTCTGCAATAACATAATTCCCCTGCATATGTTCAGGGAAGACGAAGAAAAAAGGGCACAAAATTCAACTCGTAACCATTGCTGCATTTCAATTCCATACCACAGAAAGAAGTCGTCACTAGAAATCAATTCTGCAGAATCATCCACCAACAGCACGCGAATTATTATTTGTACGCAACCCCAGAGGCTTGCTCTGCATATCCAGCTACAGCCCCGCATTTCAACAACTGGGCTTTAAACACTGCTGCTAGGTCTTAGGTTTACATGAGTGAAAAAAAAAAAGGGTTCTGCAATCTAAAGTATGTACAGAAAAGCAGTCACAACATGCTTATGAGGGCGCTGATTCGGCCCCATCATGGAGAGCACAGCAAACGGTGGCCTTGTGATGACCCTGGTACACCCTGATGGCCTCTCCGGTTGACATCGTCCATAGCCTTGCTGTGTTGTCAGAAGAAGCTGCAAGAGAGAACAAATCGATTAACTGTGTGTAACTGATGAATCGTCAGGGAAGGCAGTGGGGGGACATACCTGTTATCAGATAAGCACCATCGACAGAGAACACACAGTCCCAAACCCAGCGCTGATGGCCTGAGGTGTTGATTGTCAGTGATGTTTGTTTCAGAATATCTTTCGGTAAACATAAGATGAATCTGAGATGGAGAGCTGGTTACTAAAACAAGATTCCGAACATTACCGACTAAAGTTCTTTCCAACTTGAAGCCATCGACATTCCAAATCTTTACAGTGTGGTCAGATGATGCTGTGGCAAGATACCTGCAAACAAACCCAAGAATGTCACATGGAATCCAAAAAGGACATGATAATACACTGGAATGAACCATAGAAAATAGCCCTTTAGACCATTATTACATTACCTGTTAGGATCACAAAATTCTGGTGAAAGCAGGCACTTCAGAATGTAGCCATCATGGGCTTGCAGTTTGTGCAGAGGTTCAAAGCAGGTGATCGTCTACATAACAGAATTTGTCAACTTGAAAAATTCAGAAATCACAATCCTATACTTAAGAACAGGGGGTCTGCAGAACAGACTGACCTGAGTACCCTTAAGCAGGCGCCAAACGTAGCACGTCCCACGGTTATTTGCAGCAACCACCATACTCCCATCCCACATGACTGTCAGAGATCTTACAGCAGTATCAACCTCCGGTACCTAAATAATTGGAACCAACACATCAATTGTTTTTCTTGCATTTCCCTTTCCACAGTAGTACCATAATACTGGAATATGAGCATGTAACTCACCAACTCACAGCTGCATGAGTTAGCAGCCAAATCCCACACACGTATGTTTCCATTCTGATCACCAGATATTAGCTCTTTCTGAAAAAAATAAACATACAACGTTATGAAGAAAGAAACAAACAGAAGTAACAGAGGAGAATAGGCAAAACGAGAACTATCTGACTCAACCATCCAAGTTATCAATATTGATACCACTATTTAGTCAGCACAAGAAAATAAAGTTCCACAGAAAATTTGAGAAACAGAGAGTGAGACATAGGCCAAGCCATCTCTACAGTTTGAGACGAAGGCTAGCATAAGAAAGATCAGTTCACTCTCCCAAGTTGATTTCAACTACGGTATCACAATAAATGAATGTTCTGAATCTTCAAAAAAAAAAACTGAAACCTCTAAATTCATAGCTACATGTGTGTTTTGTCAGCAATTTTGCATAACAGTTGGCAAGGGATCTAATCAATACCAAGCAATCACCTAAAACAGTATGGAAGTAATGAACAATAGCCACTAACCATCAAGTTTATAACCAATTGTAGATTAATCAGTATTGTACTTGGATGAAAACATTTGCAATCAATTACCAATAAAGACCATACAAATAAATAATGAAAAATTATTCTAACCTGATTTGGGTGCAGGACTACAGTGTTGACAGCAGCACGGCTTTCATATTCTCGTTGGCAAGTGCCAGTCCTGAAACCATACACGCACAAATAAGAAAAATAAATATCAAAGACATAAGATGATTTACAGCTAAGAAAATTAGTAAGGTCCACATTGTAAAAATGTAAAAGATAATATCCAATATCCAATTTACACCATACTATCTAGACGCACTACCAGATTATCTCATGAAAGAAGTATGAGATTTGGAGGATTCAGATAGTCATGTACAAATAAATTTGGTGTGGTGGCATTCTTCACAGGTGAGCTATCAATTCGTGAGGTGGTATTTTCGAAATGTCCATATGTGTGCCCTTTTAGTTTCCCTAATATTTAGTCTATTTAAAGAAAACCCAATGCGCCATATTGCGAGCATGCATGATAGCACCTGGTCGTTTTTATTTAAGTTTTCAGTAGAACTGCAAGTCAAGTAAAATAGGCTTGTAACTTAAGAAATGATAGTATGATACAAGACATTAGGTTCAAGAAGCTCACCGTAAATCCCAAATTCTAACAGTACCATCTTCAGAGCCTGAGTACATCCAGTTACCATCACAATGGAATCCCACAGCCATCACATTGCTAGTATGTGAATCATAGTTAATTACCTGCTAGGTGTATATTATAATCAAATAAGGAAAAAGTAACATGATGACCCATAGGGATTGATGTTGAAAACATGTATTCGTACCGCTTGAGAGTTATTTGAGTTGACATCAAAAAGGCGGATATGAGGATTGCCAGCAGCAGCTAAGTACCGCTTGTCCGGTGTTATCTCAAGGCGATTAACTTGCTGCAGTCAACATGTTACATCAGTGAAAAGGTATGTAAATTTGTTGTTAAACTAGATAGTTCTGATGCTGACGGTGAAGTATACTAATAGCTTACAGAGTCTGGATATTGAATAGTGCGGTAACAGCGGCCGCTCTTGGCTTCCCAAAACCTGATTGTGTGATCATAACTTGCAGTAGCTAGAATGACAGAAGGTTGAGCCATTTAGCAGCATTAGCCTGCTCATACATCAACACATGCTCTCAGAGATGAAAATAAACACAGACAAAAGATGGCATTATATATATGGTAACAAACCAATAGGCTTTGGCATTACAATTTACAAAGAAAAACCCATTTATCCTAAGATTGAGCATTTATCCTATCCTTACTTATAAATCAATAACCCCTAAATTGGTACCTGATTTTTCTTTCTGCCAAATTACACATGAATAAAACACCACTGTTCGGAATTTTCTTTTTATTTATTTACAGTCTAAAGTCTATTTTTAGCATGTATAATACTGTACAACACAGGGTTCCAAAAAGCGGCACTAAAGAGTGTGCTACAGCGCTAAACGGACAGGCAACGTTTCGCTTAGGCATAAGCGCTCCCAAAGTGGCGCGACCGCCTTGGTGGAGCAGCGGCTGCTGGTTCCCGCCTTGGCGAGGGCGCAAGGCGACTGGCGAGAGGCGGGAGGGGAGCCGCCGCCGATGACGCCGAGCCTGGGACTGCCCCGCCGCTGTCGTCGCCTGCGTGCCGAGCGCCCGGGGGGCTGGGGGCGTGAGACGGAAGAGGGAGCACCGGCGCTGCGAGGAAGATCGGCCTCGTTCTCCGCAAAACGCGCTGAGAGATAGCTGCGAGAGACGGAGGAGCTGAAAAAGTAGATCTCACCTGCTCCTTCTCCCTTCTCACGCGGGATGGACGCCGCTGTCCCTGAATCCACGCGCTACGGCCGGCGACGGAGAAGAAGCCCGGCGGCCAGAAACGACGGAGGGAGGCGGGGCGGCGACGAGAGGCGAGACGGCTCGGGAGGCAGGGCGGGAGAGGCGGAGCGGAGGAGGCGGATGCGCGCCCTCGCTCGGCGGCGCGACGGGAGGAGTGGGGCCGGCGGTGGTGGTCTGGGCGGGAGCGGTGGGACGGCCGATTCGTGATGCTCCTGCGCGAGCCGCCGGATCTGGTGTCGAACCTTCTCCTGTATCTGCGCACGCCGGAGGGAGTACACGCCGCCGTCCGCTAGGGTTTGGTCGGGAGTTTGAGAAGCCGGCCGACGGGGAGACCCGGAGGCGATACCAGCGACCGTCGAGGAGAAATAATGGCTATTGGGCCTTGTTGGGCCATCGTTGTAGGGAGGGTCAGAGAGTGGAATTAAAAAATCTCCTAAAGTCCATTTTTCTCCCAAACTCCAAAACTGGAGAAAACACCTCCTCGACTTTGAAATCGTGTGTTTTACTTTTTTTTTGTCCGGCTTTTTTTATACGGCTCTAAGTTGTTTTGAAGGTGGTTTTGTCTTTGTATTTTTTATTTTTTATAGCTAATTTTTAAAAAATCATAAAAGTAGAAAATCTAATTTTATTGGACTCCACATAATTAGATCTACACGTGATTCAGTGAACATATAATATGGTACAATTTAGTACAAGTTTTGGTGTAGATTTAGATCTATTCTTTTCTGTAATTAATTAGAATAATTCATAATTGCAATTTATATGGTTCAATTGTGTTGAAATTTTTATGATAGCCTAATTATTGTATGATGTGATAGTAAAAAATTCATACTCATTGGATCATGTATAAATTAGTTATAGATTCATTAAGCGTTTATACTTGTTAAATATAAAAAAAATCTATAACTAATTTATACATTATCTAATGAGTATGAAATTTAAACTAAAGTTCAAGCATACAATATTTAGAGCACCATAAAATTTTCACCAACCATAGAAACTACAGTTGTGAATTATTCAAATTAATTATAAAAAGAATAGATGTAAATCGATATCAAAAACTTTGTAATAAAGTATATCATATTATATATTCACCGCGTAGATCTACTCATATGGAGTCCAATAAAGTTAGATTTTTTATTTTTTATTTTCCTATGATTTACTATAATTTTTTAAAGATTTAGCCAAAATAAATAAAAAAGAGAAAGACAAAATTGCCTTTAAAACATGTTAAAACCTGACAAGGGAGTTAAAACTCACGGTTTCAAAAGTTGAGGGAGATGATTTGTCTAGTTTTGGTGTCATGGAAAAAAACGTACTTTGACAAAAGTTGAGGGAGTAAAAGTATAGTTTTTCCATTTCTTAATACCCCCATCGCATTTGTGTCGTTACTCTTTTTATTTTTTAAATATACACATACGTGGTATATGTACTATAGTATATAGTATATATATATACAACTTTTTTAAACACTTTCTCTATTCCAAACAACAAAACATTTGGCTTTTGTAGATGTATATCTCTACTATACACCTAGATACCAGATCTACACTATATCTAGATACATAGTAAAACAATATTTCTAAAAAACTAAAACATCATATAATTTGGAATAGAGAGAATAATAGATATTTATAATAACTAGTAAACATACCTTTGCATTACAATGAGAGAAAAACATTTAACTATTTATTTAAAATGACAATGAGAGAATGATACGTATCTCTACATGGTGATACTAAATCTCAGAGACTGCTCACGCCGTCACGCGTCCACGTATGATACAGTTGTGTCCTACACTCCTACGAAGTTCCGAAGCTCACACGTTTGTGTCGGTTCCGTCCAAAAATCATGGTACAGTTGTGCTCTTGCCAACAATAATGACTTTCCGATTTTTGTTCTATATCTATTAATTGGGGTCTTTATCCAACTTTAAATCAAATAAATTGAAAAGCCCATAATTAAAGTACAATAAGAGACTAATCTTACATGCACTACTAGAAAAAAGGCCTTTGATCGATGCCCAAAAATGAGCTTTAGTCTCAGATTTTGTTGCGTTCGGGACTAATAGACCTTTAGTCTCGGTTGGTAACACTAATCCGGACTAAAGGTAGACCCTTTAGTCCCAGTTGGTATTACGAACCGGGACTAAATGTCATTTTAGTCCCGGTTGGTAACACCAACCCGGACTAAAGGCCCTTTAGTCCCCGTTGGTATTAGGTCTTGGGTTCGAATCTGAGTGGGCGCAGTGGTGGGAGGATTATTATTTTTTGTAGCCAGGAGGACAGTTTTTGTAGTAGTGATGAAAAAAATGATGCTCTATCAAATTATAAGACTTTTTTTTCTCGAATCTTGATTTATGATTTTTGTTATACACGTAGATGTCTTATAATTTGGAACAAAGTACTATGTTATCTTAACTTAAATATATGATTATTGTGGGTACTTGTTGTAACAAGTAAAAGTGAAGAAAAAAACATTCCATCATACTGCACTTAGGCTTTCACCAACATAATAGGCATGACGAGATCTAAACCCAAAACGGGTCTCCAACTTAATACATATAGGCTCCAACAAAGTACCTATATGAAAGACCCATTTTTGGTTAACAGGAGATCGAGACATAACCCGAATTTGAGTATTCCCACTCTTGAAGACCTATGTACAGAAAACGTTCTCTTTTAGGTCTTATTGTTGGAGGAGACATTTTGTGGGTATTAAATTACTACCTGCACCACTACCTAAACGTGAAATGGGTCTTGCATTTTGGGTATTGATACACTATTGTGAGTTATATAGCAAATATCTCACACTCATCTTCTTGATAGATTGTTCATCTAGTGAGATTGAGTGCATCCAAGTGCATTTTCTTGTGATATTGCATCTAGTGCACCTTGATGTTCGTCATCGTTTCGGTTTTCTTATTATTCTTGGTGTTTGCCGACACCTAAATGGCTTGGAGGAGCGGTGGAGGTCTGACACGAGTTGCATATTGTTCGTCGTGGACGGCTTTGGTGATTGTGAGAGAACTTGTACCCTCCTCGATAAAGAGCCAAAGGTTAAGTCTAGTGGATTGCTCGTGTCATTGAGTTACCCTCACTTGTGGGTTAGTTCTTGTGGCACCCAAGTTGTGAGTTAGGCTTATGATTGCCTATTAGTCACTGAACCACCAAGTGTGTGATAGATATAACGGGGACTAGATTGCCGGCAAGCAAGTGAACCTCGAGAGAAAATCAACTTGTCGACTTGCCTCCCTTTGATTACTTGGTTTTCATATTGCTATTGATTCATTCATCACTTGCCCGACATCCATATAACATTCCTATCACTCTTTGTATTTATTTTATAGTTTATAACTTGTGTAGTGATAGATAGCTATTGTTAGTTATATTTATTTTGCTAGCTAACTAGAGTAGCTTAGTGACATAACAATTGTGTGTCATAGTAATCATACATTATTAGAATTACTTGGATAGGTGGCCTGCATCCTTTAGTAGAGCTAGAGAAAAAATTTCACTTTGTTATTTACTAACTATTTGATCTAGTGTTTTGAAGAAGTTTTATTAAGCTATTCACTTCCCTATAGTCATTTAGAGCATTTCATCCACCACTATGAAGATCTGGGGATATGAACCACAGCAAAAGATGTTGTCATGGTCACACCATGTTTCTGCTTCTTGCCTTCCACGATGAACTTTGAGCGCCACCCACAGACACTTCTTGAGTAACAATCCAAACAATCCACCACCGTCTCTGCTTCGGGGATTTTTGAGTTCATTTCTCGGAATGTCCCCCATTTTTATTAATAATACTTTCAAATATTTAATATAAATATAACACCTTTTCTAATATAACCATGTAATTGCAAGGGATAGATGTTAGATTAGAAAAGGATGATAAAGAAAATACAATAAAAAGGGCATTTGAATGTCAAGAGGTCCCGACTTAGATTCTCGGAATGGGGGCATTTTTATCAATAATTTTTTATATAAAAAATGGCACGTCCAATATAAAATAAGAAATTGCGAGGAATAAATGTTGGATTATAATGATAGTCATAAGAAATTCAATTAAGGGCATTTGGTCTAGTGGTACGATTCTCGCTTCGGGTGCGAGAGGTCCCGAGTTTGATTCTCAGAATGCCCCTTTTTTGTAACTAATTATAGTGAAATGAAATATTAAGCATTTAAATCAAAATTTTAGAAGGAGTAATAAATTTGGTAGGAAGCCATTATTAGTTAAATAACAACACTAAGGAAATTACACAAGACAACATTTAAATCGAAATTTTAGAAGGAGTAATAAATTTGGTAGGAAGCCATTATTAGTTAAATAACAACACTAAGGAAATTACACAAGACAACATTTAAATCGAAATTTTAGAAGGAGTAATAAATTTGGTAGGAAGCCATTATTAGTTAAATAACAACACTAAGGAAATTACACAAGACAAGGCATTTGGTCTAGTGGTATGATTCTCGCTTTGGGTGCGAGAGGTCTCGAGTTTGATTCTCGGAATGCCCCCTTTTTTTACACTACAATTATAGTGAAATATATAAACATTAAACATTTAAATCGAAACTTTACAGGGTGCAATCAATTTGGTAGGAAACCATTATGTTAAATAAGAACACTAAGGAAATTTGACAAAACATGGCATTTGGTCTAGTGGTATGATTCTCGCTTTGGGTGCGAGAGGTCTCGAGTTTGATTCTCGGAATGCCCCTTTTTTTACACTACAATTATAGTGAAATATATAAACATTAAACATTTAAATCGAAACTTTACAGGGTGCAATCAATTTGGTAGGAAACCATTATGTTAAATAAGAACACTAAGGAAATTTGACAAAACATGGCATTTGGTCTATAAACATTAAACATTTAAATCGAAACTTTACAGGGTGCAATCAATTTGGTAGGAAACCATTATGTTAAATAAGAACACTAAGGAAATTTGACAAAACATGGCATTTGGTCTAGTGGTATGATTCTCGCTTTGGGTGCGAGAGGTCTCAAATTCGATTCTCGCTTTGGTCTTTTGAAAAAAAAATAAAAAGGTAAGAAACGGCAAAAACCGACCACGTAGCCGCTGCCGTTCCATGAATCCGGTGGTATTTTTCTTTAATGTGGAAAGTGATCTCCATTACGCATTAACCGAAGCTAAATCATTGGCCAACACAACAAAATCTAAGTACAATTTAGAATACTATCTCGCACAAAGACGATATTCGAACCAAGATATATTCACAAAGATGATATTCGAACCAAGATATATTGATCACGTACATGTGATGACCAATCATTTAGTTGAGATAAGGTTGTCTAATTAAACCAAATGTCATTTAGTGACGAATAAAATTCAATAAAAATGTTATTTGGTCTTGTGGTATGATTCTCGATTTGGCACGAGAGTCCCCGAGTTCACGTCTCCGAATGCCCCATTTTCAATAATACTTTTAAATATTTAATATAAATATAGAACCTTTTCCAATATAACCATGTAATTTCAAGGGATAGATGTTAAATTAGAAAAGGAATGTTAAATAAAATACAATAAAAAGAGTATTTAAAAATTAAGAGGTTCCGAGTTCGATTTTTGGAATGAGGGCATTTTTATCTATATTGTTTCTATTTAAAAAATGGCACGGACAATATAAAATATGCTTTTGCGAGGAATAAATGTTCGATTATAATGATAGTCATAAAGAATTAAAAATAAAAAGGGCATTTGGTCTAGTGGTACGATTCTCGCTTCGGGTGCGAGAGGTCCCGCATTCGATTCTCGGAATGCCCCTTTTTTAATAATTAATTACAGTGTAATATATAAATGTAAAACATTTCAATCGAAACTTTAGATTGTGTAATCAGTTTTATCGGAAACTACTACGTTAAATATAAGCTCCATGGAAAATAAACAAAACAGGGCATTTGGTCTAGTGGTATGATTCTCGCTTTGGGTGCGAGAGGTCCCGAGTTCGATTCTCGGAATGCCCCACTTTTGATTTGCACATTTTAGTTTTTATAATTAACTAAAACTTGAGAACAATATTTCATATTTGAAGAATGGCAGTTGAAAGTAGCACTTCTGTATACTTTTACTGACTCTACAAATATCCAACATTCTACGAATTTTTTACATATGCAATTCACGGAAGAACAGAATGATACAATACAACGTGATCAGACGCAGAAGCCAAAAATCGACCGGAGGAGCAACAGGCAGGCAGGAAGAAGGATGGATGATGGCAGGCAAGGCAATCTCAACCCGTCAGTTCAGGTCATGTCACGCGATGACGAACACCCTGAGCTCCCCTCTGTCCCCACGGGTGACGCGCGTGTCGTCGTCGAGGTAAGTCACCTCGAACTCGCCGCTCCCGGTGTTGGACGACGGTGGCCGGAAGTTGTCCGGGATGCGAGGCACCTCCAGTGGCGGCAACTGCGACAGGTTGCCCTTGGTCTTCACCGTCGTCTTCTCGAACGTGATCTTGACGCCCGAGTTCCCTGCACGCCGTCGATCGACCCGTCGTCAGAGTTCGTACGGGTGGTATAGAGAGAGAGCAGTAGTGATTGGTGACGACTCGACTCACCGACGACCTCGAACTTGTGCGCGAGCGTGGCGGTGGCCTGGAGCGGCGGCAACGGCCAAGGCGCGCCGAGCTCGAGCTCGACGATGTTGTCGAAGTCGAAGCTGACGACGTCGATCCGCTGGAACACCTGGCCGAGCGTGATGGGGAGGAGGCGTCCCGTGGGTGGGCCCGGGCGGCTGCCGCCCAGCGTCCCCGACGAGAACGCGCTGCTGTACAGCAGCCGCCACCGCCCCTGCAGCTTGTCCAGGTCCCTGGTGTTGGTGAGGTCGACGGGCCCACCCGCCGCGGCTGCCTCGAGCTCCCGCGCCGCCGCGTCCGCCCGGTCTAGGTCCTCTTGACTCGCCGCTAGGCCGCGGTTCAGCCCCGACACCGCGCTCTGTTGCCAAGCAGAACACCAAGAAAATGAAGAAACGCTAGGATGAGAAATGATGGTGTTAAGTACAGTAGCTGGGTAATCACTGACCAAGAGCTTGATCTTGAGCGAGGCCACGTAGCCGGCGCCGGCGCTGGTGTCCGCGTAGGCTACGGGCGGCGGCGGCGCGGCGGCCGTGGCGCGGATGGTTAGCTCCCGGTCCCGCTGCCGACTGCGCCTCCTGAAGCTGGCACCGGCTGCCCAAGGCGTGCGCGTACGCAGCGGAGCGCTGGTCGATGCGGTCGCGGCGCAGCAAGACGACGACGCGGCCATGGCCACGGTGGACGGACGGGTAGGCACGTCTCTGCTTCGGGAAGGACGTGCGGCGCTCAGAGGGAAGAGCAGACGAAGGGAACGGCTGCCGGGGCTAACCTTGGGTTACTTTTCAGGGAGTGGTTGGGAGGTCGCAGGAGCAGGAATCAGAATCACAGCGAGCGCGCGAGATTTCCATGGCGTTCTTGAAGCAAGCAGCCGAGGAGGAAAAGGCGAGATTTTTCTCTCCCCTTTTACGGATGTGAGGGAGGGAGTCGTGGTGAGAATATTTTGTGGTGGAGGGGAGAGAGACAGCGAGTGGCCGGGTCGGGTCAGCACGCAGCAGGTGAGTGGAGTGGCGCAGCTGGGGACGTGGATGAGCTCGTGGGCCGGGCGCTTTGGCACATTCCTTGGCCTTCGCGAATGTTCAGCCGCCACGGCAAATTTCCGTTTCACATGGCGGTGGATACTAGAAAGGAGGTCCATGCTCTCTGTTCGACCTGGCGGCTAAACTGTAGATGCTGATCTGATTTATATTATTTTTTGTTATATGAAATGAAAACTTTCAGTCCCTTTCAATACAAAGTGCACAAGCGTGTAGAATATCTATTTTCTTATAATATTTTATAATATTTTATTGGGTACAGTGTCCACCAACAAATTTGTCAAGAAACAGAGTGTTCTCTAACAAATTGCTCTATTTTTATTATCCAACAGTAAAGGGTGGTCACCTCGAATGTCCAGGAGCCAATTTTTCCCAGTTATTATTACAACAAGAGTACTAAAGTTGCAATGACGCAGACAAGATTCTAATCTTAAAGCTCGATGGAAAAAAATTGAGGACTAGCTTCGTTGTCATCCGAAAAGCCAAAACCAAAGTCAATATGTCGTGTAAATAAATTAAAAAAAACATAAAAAAGAGAATGGCTTATATCTATGCAGCACCCGCCATCACCAATACAAGTAAATTATATTACCGGCCCTCTAATTTTAACAGATTATTAAATAAATGATTTACATTAACAGGTGGAGGATATGTACCGAAGACATGTGTGAATAGCACACCACAAGAATTTGGCATAATAAAAAGAGTACATAGACTAGGGCCCGTAGGATTCCTAGGGAACCATGACCAGGAACTAATCTAGGCCGGATTACTTCTCTAATTTATATAAACATCCTCGCTATAATACTTCCTGTCCTTGATCCCGGTTCAAACGAATGAGCCCTAATGAAAAGAGAAAAAGAGGTGCTCGTGGTTTTCAGCTTTGTAGTACAGCTATTTTGGGGTAGAGGAAGTAACATTTAAAATAACATATTACAACTATTAATACTTGCTAATGATTTTTATTTTGACCACCCACTAATGATAATTTATCTAACACATAATAACTTTTCATCTCCAATCACGCGCAATACTAGAGCTAACCATGCGAGATAGTGCGCTGTTGCACATAGGACGCGCGACAAAATTGAGCTGAAAAGAAAAGTTTGAGGACTGAAATGCGCTTTGATAGTTCATGAATGTAACTGAGAAGAAAATCGCAAAAGGATGACTTTGCTTTTCCTGGTATAAAACTAAGCCCAAATTCTTTTTTGATGAAATGGTCATTATGAAAAGTTTAAAGACAAAAATGAACCTCAGACAAAGAATGACTATTCCACTAAAACAAATAGAGTAAATCTCACTAGCAGTTCTTGAACTTCTCCTGAGTTTTCATCCAGGTATAGTACTTATAAACTGCACATTTGTGTGTCTAACCTTGTCACGGGTTCTCCTCCTAAGCGTCCAAATTTAGCTCCTTAAATTTGTCCTTAAACTTAAACTTGTATTACTATACTATCCTGGTCCACCTTCTCCCCCACCCCATACTGTGTTTCACTTGTCCATTGCACCCGTGTGGCCGCATCATGTTGCACCGCTTTCATGCAACCACAGGGGTGTAGCGCATAGGGACTAAGACATGTAATGGGGGATCAACAAGATGTGTTGACCTAGCTTTCTAGGACCTGCCACGCCATTTGGCCGTCCATGTCGTGCTTTCCCTACGCAAGTCTCGTGTAACGGTATGAGTGTTGATGGTAATTAACTCCTATTATAAACTATCAATTAAACCATGAAAAAAGATATAAAAACAATCATCACCATAGGATAAGGTTTAAACTGACAATATTCGGTCGACACGGTTATTTCCTTTTTTTATATTTTTCAAACTGATGACACGGCTATTTCCGACGTGGCCGTTTCACGTTGCGGAAACCGGAAAGGAGAATTCGTGAACAGCACGACCAGTCGACCACAAAGCACGGATGCTGGGCCGGCCGTGGGTAAAAATCAGATGGGCTTAGGGGAAAAAAATTGGATGCCGGATGGGCTCACTGCCTGTTTCATAGAGAGCGCCGCAAAACAAATCAACCCTACACCTGCAAGTGCTCTCGTCGTCCGTGGCTCGGTGGCTGTACGGCTCCGTACGTACCGTGCGTGGCTGTTCTCGCTTCCGCAGCTCGTAGGCACAGCCGCACAGGAGTTTATTTGTCGGTGGCGCGTCCAGCTTCACGAGGGCGACGCCACGGACAACGTCGGAACAACCTCCTCCACAACAGCATGTCCAACTTCCTGCAACGTAACCCCCTCTGCAAGGGCACATACTCCTGCCTCCTACGGTCGCAACACCATGGACGACCATCGGCAAGAGCTCCCCCGTGCATCCCAACGAGCACTCGTTTGGCGAGGATACTGAGGACCAGCTGCAGCACGGCCATGCCAGCAACGCCACCTATGAGCTCAACATGGCAGGCCATGGCGACGATAGTTAGTTTTCATGGCCATGCTACCTGAAACAATGGAGGATGAAGTACGTGATGAGGAAATAAAAACATACATACATAATAAGGATATAATATCTGATATTTTGTTCTCTTATAGTACAAATTTAATTGACAACTAATTTCTACGGGAGATGATTGATAAAGCTGCGCAAAATTCGATGACTCCAGAAGACGGTTTACATTGATTTGTGAATCATTGGAAACTGCGGGCACACACTTGACATTCTTTGTTAAGTATATGCAATCAGACCATGGAGCAACAGTAGTGTTGAATGCTGAACAATCCACAATTACATGCTCTTGTCGAATGTTTGAATCCATTGGTATGTATAATATTACGTTTCAATTTTTACATTGTAAGCTATAATATAGGTTCATTAGTTAAATAGTGAACTATATGTTACATGTTTATTATGCAAGCATGCTCTCAGAGTTTTCAATATGAATGGAGTATACAATTTGTCATCACAATATATACTGCCTAGATAGACCAAATTTACGAAAAATGGATTTTATATTGAGAAACAAGAAACCGAGAAGAGATATTTGAAAACACAGGCAACACTTAGGGCCTGTTTGGATGGTGTGGCAAAACATTTGCCATGACACTTTTTGCCATTTTATTGGCAAATGCAACCAAACAGCTCAGGCAAAACTTGGCAAATGGCAAATCTTTTGCCTCTTTTCATTTGCCAAGGTAGGGTGGCAAAACTTGGCATTTGCTCTTGGGATTCTGGGCCGGACACCCACTACCCCTCCCAACCGCGCACTCGCCTGTCTCCCACCCTCGCCCCTCCCGAACCCTTGCCTCCACGCGCGCCGCCGCCACTCGTCTTCCCGTCGCCGCCGCCACGCGGCTGTCTTCCTCCTCGCCTCTCCTTCGCCTCCGCCAGTCGCCTGTCCCTCGCCGTAGCCACTGCCCTCTCCTTGTCTTCTCCTCTCCATCGCCGCCATCACTTTCCTCTTTTTCTCCTCCCCTTTTCCCCATCGTCGCCGGCCGACTCCTCGTAGATCCGGCCGTCTCCGAGCCGGTACTGCCGATTCCGGCCCAGATCCGGTCTTCTACACTCAGCGCGCCACTGATAGACGGGCAGGGCGACGGCCACGACGAAGAGTTCACCCGTGATTTTTTCACGGCTCCCTTCTCCAACTTCACTAGCGCTGGCGACTACCCCTCCTTCCAAGATCCCGCCAACACATCCGTCGGCAGCCACTCCGCCGTCCCAGTTCCGGCGGACTTCATTTCCCCTCCGTACGCGGCGGAGACCTTCTCCGACGGCCTTCAGGGACGTAGCCTCGCCGCGCAAAGGCTTCAATTCCATCCACCTAGGAGTGGAACTGGAGGCGCTGCAACCCCTAGCCATGTAAGGCAATCCGCCTCTACGTCTGGAGTAGGTGGTAAACGTGGCCGTGGTTCGTCGGTGCCACTGTCTGGTGGCACCCAGTACGGCCGTGGTGGTGGGCGTGGCCCTACTCGTCGACTCACACTGGCACCTCCACGAGCGCCACCAGCTCCACGGGCGGCGCCAGCTCCACGCGCGCCACCAGCTCCACTGGACAATGTTGAAGATGTGCTTGATGAAGAGGACAACTTGGTTGAGGAACCTGCTGCAAACAAGGTATATCCAATTATCTGCCATCTTAATCTCTCTTTGCACAGTTTAACTAGTTCTAAATATGCTGTTTATGCAATAGAAACACAATAGCAAGGCTAATTGGACAATCAAAAATGAGGAGATTCTTGTAGACATATTAGTTGGACAACAAGAATGTGGAAACTATGGCAATGGTGTTTAAATGAGGAGATTCTTGTAGACATATTAGTTGGACAACAAGAATGGGAAACTATGGCAATGGTGTTTTAAATACTACTGGGTTCAAAGAGTTAACTGGTAGGTATTTCTGTGCTACTGGGTTGAAGCAAAGTAGGAAGCAGATGTCTGGGAAAATCAGGAAGCTCAGGCAGATGCACACATTCATTTTAAAGTTAAAATATGAATTTTCTGGACTGGGTCGAAATCCTGATGGCACAGTGAAGGCAAGCAACCAATGGTGGAAGGACCATACCCAGGTAGCATTTTTTTATGGATTTTGTACTTCTTTTGACATGCAATGAATTGTCTCATTACACTAAATGATTGTATCTATGCAATGCATTGTAGGGAAAGCCAGAATTGAAGAAGTTGAAGCATGGGTTTCCATCTTATACAGAAAATTTGGAGCTCCTGTTTAACAACTGTGTGCTTGATGGTTCCACTAGTTATGTTCCTGGACAGACTGAGGATGTGCCAGGTGAATTGGAGGACGAAGAACAAGAACAGGAAGAAGAAGAAGAAGAGGAAGATGGTTTCCCAGAGGACACTCCAGTCCTATGACCATGTCTTCTTCAAAGAAGAGAGGGAGTGCCTCCAATACATCTAGCAAAACAACTAGTCCTAGAAGTAGAAATGAGAAGAGGTCCAAACCTCGAGTTGGTCAGTCTATCTCTACTTTCTGCAGTCAGTCTTCAGAACAGAATGAGAGAAAAATTCAAGTCATGGAAAAATGCTTCAACCAGAAACTAGAGTTGATGAATAAGGTAGCTCATCACAAAATGAATAAGAAGAAATCAGAGCAAGAGATGATACTGGAATCAATCAAGCAAGCACAATAGTTAGCTGTTGACTGTGGTGTGACACCAAATCAGAGGCTTGAGTGGTACTGTGTTTGTGAGATATGCAAAGATCCAGTAGAAAGGGCCTTTTTCATGAGCATGAGTGATCCAGAAGCTAGGAAGTCCTACCTAGAGACCTATGTCTTGAACCACAACTTCAAGTAGTGGATCAAGATTGCTATCTCCAAAAGTGTTCCAATTAGTGTTGCAATTTGTTTAAACCAGCCAGTGGTGTGTTTGAACTAAGTTTGAATTTGTGTTGTTTGAACTAAGTTGTTTGCACTAAGTTTAAATTTGTGGTTGTTTGAACTAAGTTGTTTGCACTAAGTTTAAATTTGTGGTTGTTTGAACTAAGGTTGAGGATGACTATTTATGTATATGTACCAGCAATAACTGATTACTACCTTTGAATTCTGTATATGAACTGTTTGCAGGAAACAACTGATTCTGTTGACTCCTCCTCAAGCTCTGGCATTTGGGAATGGTTATGTGAAGACTTTGATGACAATATGGAAATGACATTGTTGGAAGATGAGGACCAAGTAGCTGAATTGTAGATTCTTGGTATGTACCATGACACTTACTATGATAAAGCAAAGACACATATACCTCCTGAATCTGGGTTAGAATGGGTAGAAAGGAACCTGACAGATAGACATAAGTGCTTCAGTATGTTTAGGATGAACAGAGCTACCTTTGATAGATTACACAACTTGTTGGTTGAGTCATATGGTTTGAAATCTACAAGCAAAAGTAGTTCTGTTGAGGCATTAGGCATGTTCCTTTGGATGGTTGGCTCAGATCAGAGTGTCAGACAAGCTGAGAATAGGCTTGAGAGGTCTCTAGACACTGTGCATAGAAACTTCCACAAAGTTTTGAGATGTGTTGTAAAGTTAGGAGCTGACATACTTAAGCCATCGGATCCTGAGTTTAGTACAAGGCATGACAGGCTGAACAATCCTAGATTCTACCCACATTTCAATGGTTGCATTGGAGCCATAGATGGAACTCACATCCCAGTTGTTGTACCTGCCAAGAATATTGTCCCCTACTTGTGTAGAAAAGGCATGACAACACAAAATGTGATGGCTGTGTGTGACTTTAATATGAGATTCATATTTGTCCTAGCTGGTTTGCAAGGTTCAATGCATGACACAACAGTTTTCAAGGAGGCAATGAACAAATATGGACACTTATTTCCACATCCACCAGAAGGTATATTGGTTAGAAAATGTCTTATCTTGCATGCTTATACTGTTTAATGGTACAAGTTACTAATCCTTCCTTGTTTTATGCAGGAAAGTTCTATCTAGTTGATTCTGGGTACCCAACCGACGTGGTTATTTAGCTCCTTACAAAGGTACAAAGTATCATCTCCCAGAATTTCGCAATGCTACAGAAGTTAGAGGTAAGAAAGAGACCTTCAACTATGCTCATTCTTCGCTGAGAAATGTGATTGAGCGATGCTTTGGTATTCTAAAAATGAAGTGGAGAATTTTAAACAAAATTCCAAAGTATACAACAGCTGCTCAAACTAAGATCATAGTGGCATGTATGGCACTTCATAACTTTATTAGGGATAGTACTATACCTGATAAGCACTTTGATCGTTGTGATCGGGATGAGAATTATGTTCCATTGCAAGCACGTCGGCAACAACCACCAAACATGAGTGCTCAAGCAGGTTCACCAGATCAGTCCATGAATGCTTTCCGGGATGAAATAGCAGATGGTTTGTACAGTAGGAGATAATTGAAATGTAATTTGTTCAGATTTGAGGACAATTGTGCTACTGATTTGAGTTTGAACAAAAGATTTGTAATAAAATAAATTGAACAAAGTTGCATGGCTGTATTGCCGACGTGCATGGTTCTTCAACAATGAGCCAAGGGCTGTGTTGCATGGCTGTGCATGCATGTATGTCATTATGATGGGAAAATTAGACATTTGTGCTAGATCCTACAATCATTTGCTCATTTGCCAAGGGCAACATATTTGCCATCCAAACACTAAACCAAATGGCAAAACATTTGCCGCTGGCAAAACATTTGCCGCTGGAAAGTGTAACCAAACACACCTTTATATCTCGGTAGGCCACATCTCTTGCATTGAAGTGTTCGCCATCACAAAATCTGGGAAGAAGAAAAAAAATAGTGCAAAGAAGAAAGGTAGGATCGTACTGATTATAGCACATGCTGGATACTATAATTTGCTTTTAAACTTCTATTGTCTTATATATTTGATTGCAGGTGAATATGCAAGCGTACAAATTTGTCGGGGTGAACATGCTGATCCAAATCAAATGATTTTATTAAGACATTTTATTTTCATAATTTATTATTCACTTACATTTGTGGTGGGAGAGAGAGACAGCGAGTCGTCGGGTCGGATCAGCACGCAGCAGGCAGCAGGTGAGTGGAGTGGCGCTGGCGTAGCTGGGCGACGCATACGGGGTGGATGAGCTCGTGGCCGGCATTCCAGTATCCGCCGCCATGTGAACCCCACCCCATACTGTGTTTCACTCATCCATTCCACCCGTGTGGCCGCATCATGTTGCACCGCTTTCATGCAACCACAGGGGTGTAGCGCATAGGGACTAAGACATGTAATGGGGGATCAACAAGATGTGTTGACCTAGATTTCTAGGACCTGCCACGCCATTTGGCCGTCCATGTCGTGCCTTCCCTACGCAAGTCTCGTGTAACAGTATGAATGTTGATGGTAATTAACTCCTATTATAAACCATCAATTAAACCATGAAAAAAGATATAAAAACAATCATCACCATAGGATAAGGTTTAAACTGACAATATTCTACAATTTGGTGAATTACGAATTTTCAGGGATTAAATAGGAAAAACATCACTTGGAATCAAGGTACAACTCTCACCGATCGGGATAAAATGTATTCAACAAGGAAACCTACGTGAGAAGGCTCTAGAAGGATCAAGAAGACACCACAAGGCGGCGGGAGCCAAGGGGTCGCCAGGTGGGGCCGGTCGGCCCCACCCCTAGGCCGGCTGACCTGCCCCTATGTCCAAAACTAGAGACAAGTCATGATGAAATATTTGATGGATCAGAATGACTATTCCACTAAAGCAAATAGAGTAAATTTCACTAGTGGTTATTGAACTTCTCTTAAATTTTCATCCAGGTATGTTACTTATAAAATGCACATTTGTATCTCTAACCTTGTCACAAGTTCTTCTCCCTGTCATGGTACTTGTAATTTGCACACATGGTTCCCTAAGCATGTACATTTAGCTCCTTAAAATTTTTCCTAAGTTATCGTCTCAATCCCAGAACTCAACTCTCTAAACTTGTATTGAGCATCTCCAATAACTCCTTAAAATTGACATGCTATATCTTGAGTTATAGCAAGTTGCTATTTTATTTGGCAAGTGAAAAAATGATATGTCTCCAACAAGTTGGTATTCTCACTTGGTAAAGTTGAAAAAATAGGCCCACATTTCTCCAAACCGGTACTGGGCCTTCCACGCATACGACTTTTCACTTACCTGCGCGACGACGCTCCTTCCTGCGCGACGAATCGAGTACCGATCTCGCGTGCGTGGCCGTCGCCGCCGTTCGAGGCCGCGACGCTACTCCGGCCGGCACTTCACCGAACGAGGCCTGCAGTTTCCCTTGCAGTTTCCCTTGTATTATTTGGTTCAGTCTGTACTCCGTATGTCTCATATGATTGGAGTGGAGTGGAGATCGCGGACGGATTGGGGTCGGATCGGGGATGGCCTGCGTCGTGGCTTTTTTTTTATTCACGCGTCCGGGGCGATACAAGTCCGGGGCGATTTTTACCAAGTTGCTGTCGAGTGCGGAGATTTACCAAGTTCGGGGCGATGTTTACCAAGTTGGTAAATATACCAAGTAGATTTAAGGAGTTGTTGGAGATGTGTTTTCGTGTTTTTTTCAAAAAAAATAAGAATACTAAGTGAATTTGAGGAGTTGTTGGAGATGCTCATGTGGTTTGACAAGTTGTTATTTTTTTGGCAAGTGAAAAAAGTTATCTCTTTAATAATTTGCTTTTCCAACTTGGTAAACTTGAAAAAAATAGACCCACTAGGTAGGAAATCCAATCCAACTCGCGATTCTTATTCTGCTCGCGCGACCGGCCGCGATGACTCCCGGTGCCGCGACGGTGATCTGCATGATATGCCGGCCACTGAAGATTGACGACAACAGGAAACGAACGCAAGATGATGACAAACACAAGTAGGAGATTGACAACAAGCAGGAAACGAACACGAGTCATCGGCAGGAACAACAGTCCCCTCGGCACAGTAGCATACAACAGATTTGCCGGGCATCCAACGTCCATATTCAGTGGCGGAGCCAGGAATTATAGTCAAGGGGGGCCGATAAAAGAAAGCCGATATGTAAAAACTAAGTGATACTAAATCCGTTAGGTTCCGTATGACGATTTTTAAGACTAATTCATTTAATTTAACCACGTGCTGAGATATTCTTCTATGTATCTAGGATCTAAGAGTCTGTTTGGAACTCAAGATTTTTTTCACGCTTTTATGTTTTTCCTATAAAAATGAACTAATTTATGGGAAATTTTGACGGTAATCCCATGAAATTATCGCGTTCCAACAAGCCACAAACGCTACTTTTAATCGATAAGTGACATGCCTATTAACGTTAAGACGTCTATCGTAAATTTTGAGCACTGACTTAGTCTTTTCCATTGCAATAATTTTATAACTTAGTTATATTTTGTATAATTTCATTATCTAGAAGATATTAATAAATATATATATCAAGATTTTTATATATTTTTTCTCTTAATATAAAAAATATATTAAATTATACTACTAATTTTAGTTGTTACCAAATGTTAGGGAGGGCCATGGCCCCTGCCAGCCCCCCTAGCTCGGCCACTGGGCACATTGTTAATCGTTTATGTACTTATGTTGCCTTGCCTGTCAATGAAAAACAACCTCTGTTGAAACTAGCTTTAGAAATTATTTTTTTGACGAATGTGAGAACGTCTTGCATTGGTAATTAGTGCGGGTCTTTCATTGGTCAAATAGTAAGGACTTGCTTTGCTGTGGTAGCTAGTAGCGGTGCAAAACAGACTCAGTCGTCCTCTCACCACGCTAGCACCACCTACGTAGACAAGCAGGGGAGAACTCTACGTATGTATGCGCGCCAGAAGAGTAAAATACATGCAGTACGAGTCAGGTCATCATCAAAACAAAGTAGTGAATGGATGGACGACATAGCCACACACGAAAGCCGAGAGTCCTCCACACGGCGACGACAACGATATGATTCCACACGGCGACGGAGCGACGATTTTATTCGTTGCCAATCAAGACCCGCAAGCACACAGCGTGTACTTTAATTCACTTTAGCTTCATTATATTGTTATGTATCAACACGGCCGTGCACTGACTATTATATAAAGCGAGAGCTAGCTAGCTTCTGGCCTGCGCATCAGCTCTCATTCTCACACTCAGCTCTCAGCGGAGTTAGCGAGAGCAAGCTAGCTTCTGGTCTGCTCATCAGCTCTCATTCTCACACTCAGCTCATCAATTCTCATTCTCACACTCAGCGGAGTTATATATTAGCCGTAGTCGTACATAATTAAGTACCGTAGTAAGAAGGCGATGATCATGGACATGTGGATGGGCTATTCCATGCTCATGATCATGCTGCTCCACTCTTACTACTGCTACTACTACTTGTTGGGACGACTTCTACTAGCTAGCCATTAGGGCGTCACCAACACCACCAGTATCATCGTGCCCTCCAGAGCGTCTTTTGCCGCCTGTCCGAACGGGTGCGGGAAGCTAACCTTTGGCTACCCTTTTGGCGTCGGCTGCTTCCGGAGCCCCGACTTCGAGCTCAGATGCATCCACACGATGCACCCACCCAAGCTCTTCCTCAAGAATAGTGACATGGAAGTCCTCGAGGACATAACAAATGGTAAGTAAGTACGTAGTAGTGTTGCTGCATATTTAGAGCAGGTCATCATCTTCAGTGGCGGAGCTAGAGGGGCTGGCAGGGGCATGCGCCCCCCCCCCTAACATTTGGTAACAACTAAAATTAGTAGTATACTTTAATATATTTTTATATTAAGAGAGAAAATATATAAAAATCTTGATATATATATATATATATTTATTAATATCTTCTAGATAATGAAATTATACAAAATATAACTAAGTTATAAAATTATTGCAATGGAAAAGACTAAGCCAGTGCTCAAAATTTATGATAGATGTCTTGACGTTAATAGGCGTGTCACTTATCGATTAAAAGTAGCATTTGAGGCTATAAAAACCAGCATGGCCAAGGAAGCTACGGATTCCCTTGACGTTTGTGGGAGGTGGAAGCTGTTCTATGACTTCAATCTTAGCTCTATCCACTTCTATCCCACATTCGGACACTCTATGTCCTAGCACTATGCCTTCGCGAACCATGAAGTGGCATTTCTCCCAGTTCAGGACTAAGTGCTTTTCTTCACATCTCAAGGCAATCATCGAAAGTTTTTCCATAGACTGAGAAGTCGTCCATGAAGACTTCCATGATTTCTTCGATCATATCGGAGAAAATGGACATCATGCACCTATGGAAAGAAGCAGGAGTATTGCATAGGCCAAAAGACATTCTCCTATATGCATATGTTCCATAGGGGCATGTGAAAGTAGTCTTACTTTGATCATCAGGGTGGATTGGTATTTGATTATATCCCGAATAGCCATCAAAGAAACAAAAGAAAGAATGCTTTGCAAGCCGTTCCAACATCTCATCGATGAAGGGTAACGGGAAGTAATCTTTCTTTGTAGCCTTATTGAGTTTTCGGTAATCTATACACATTCTCCAACCCGTGATGGTTCGTTGAGGAATCAACTCGTTCTTGTCATTTCGAATGACCGTCATACCTCCCTTCTTAGGCACTACTTGCACAGGGCTAACCCATTCACTATGAGGAACGGGGTAGATGATCCCTGCGTGCAAGAGTTTCAAGACCTCCTTCTTGACTACTTCTCTCATCGCATTGTTCAATCTATGCTGAGGTTCTCTAGATGGAAGGGCCTCGGGTTCTATAGGGATGCGATGTGTGCAAAGAGCGGGACTAATGCCCTTAAGATCTTGAAGAGAATAGCCTAAAACTGACTGATGCTTTTCTAAGATGGTGAGGAGTTTAAAGGTCTCTTCAGGAGAGAGTTTGTCACTGATGATTACAGGGGCCTCACGATCGTCATTTAGAAAGGCATACTTTAAACCAACTGGAAGGGGTTTAAGTTCTATGGAGGGCTTAGATGGGGGCTCGAATTTCTCCAGATCTATGGGTTCTTCTAGATCGTCTTCTTCCTGGATGAAATCTTCAGCTTCTTCTTCTAACTCAGGATGAGATGATTCTAGAAGAGATGCCATCATCACTTCCTCTAGGAGGTCAGATTCTGGGAGTGATTCTGTCATGGTGTTTATGGAATTGATGAGCAGAATCGAGAGTTTGATGCTACTCCCTAGATGACCCTTGAGACTTCCATCAAGAGATCCATCAAGGAATCTCATGAGTGGATGTCCAATTTACAAGTCGAATTCCTCCATATCAAATATGAAGTAATTCAAGAGGATATTGACTTTGTTAATTAGCGTAGGAATGGTTTGTGCGATCCCATAACTCTCAATCAATTGTCCTGAAGAAAGCTTCAAGAACTTGTTGGTTGGAGTCAGTTTTACATTGCCTAGGAGAGCATTAGCTAATGATTTAGACATAATGCTAACTCCTATGGCAGGATCATAAAGAGAGTCTAACTTGGCTCTATCGATATGACAAGGAATGGTGGTAGAGGAAGAAAGAATTCGAATTGGTTCGGATGAAGATTCAGCCTCTTCTAACCACTCATTGCTCATGACAGAAGCCAGCTCTTGAACCGTCTCCTGAAGATATGCTTCTTCTATGAGACTAGGGATGTGGCGGTTCAGAGCTTTTCGAGCAGAAGACTTCTTTTGCACAGATTGATTCGAGGCATTTCCAAAATCGGAAAATAAATCAGCCTCGATGTCCAGGGGAATTCCAAGGGATGAATTTCTTCTTCCCTTGGTGGTTCAGGTTCGATAGCAAGATTGAGGGAAGAGTTTTGGCTATCGATGTTGTTTCTATTCTGGGGGCTGGTTTTTGTTCTTCTGTGGATCCCTCATAATATACGTTAGTATAGGGGGTGTTATCAAGAATCTTCGTGAGAAGACTCTTCCCAGCACTAACGGGTAAACACAGGAAGGCTCCCCCGGAAGATATGTCAAGGAGTTGCGCGGAATCTCTACTAAGACCGCCATAAAAATGTTGTAACATTGTAGGTTCGGTTATAGCGAGATCAGGGCCTAAAGATACTAGATCTAAAAGACGGACCCATGCATCACCCAGAGACTCTTTCTCTCTTTGCGAGAAATTGATGATCTCTTTTCGAAGACGAATGACGCAAGGGATAGGGAAGAATGCCAAACAAAATTTAGGCATCAATTTTTCCCAATCTCCTTTTGCGTCATCTACGTGGCGAACGTACCATCGTTTGGCTATTCCTATTAAGGAGAATGGAAATAACTTCCACTTAAGGGTATCTGGCCTCATCCCTTGGATATGGACACATGAACAAAGTTGTTCAAAGTCACGTATATGAGTATAGGGATTTTTGTCTTCGTCCCTAGAAAACGGTTTTTCCTGAACCATCGCTATGAGACTCGAGCGAAGCTCATAATGAACGGCCAAAACAGCCTGAGATGATTTAGGTGGCTCCAAGCTAGCGCCCGTTGGAGCACCATATTCAATAAGTGGGGTTTGATCCATATGTGTATGTGGAGTGAAAAGATGAAATCAAATAAAAGATAAAATAGGACCAAAGGGTACTAGTTAAAAGCTACCGTTCCCCGGCAACAGTGCCATAAATGTTTATTGGTATTTCTTATGACTATTGGATAAATCCGCAAGCGCACAGATTATACCGATGTAGCACTTCACCGGGAGTATTCCAGGTATCGTATTTTCCTCAGGGAATGATAGTGATCTAACTAGGATTAAAGATATGTCCTATGATGGATCAAGGGAGATTATGATAAATGAGTTGAGAGGTTCAATGTAGCACAAATGTCTAACAAGGGATAGCTGGTTATACCGGCCTTATCGGCCCTTCTCTTGTAGGAGGCAACGAGATAGATCAGAAAGAGGGCAAAACTCTAACCGGGCAGCGCCGTCACATTGTATTGAAGTCTTACCTTTTAAGAACTTATTTGACACACGTGGTGGAATACAAAGACTAGATAGAGATGTCACCTTCTATTAGCATCCACAAACAATCCGCGCGATAAGCGGTTTACAAAGACAAGATTAAGCTTAGACACCACGTCTACACTAATCTTACTACTTTAACCTTGGCCTAAGATTAAAGCACTTTACTTAGAGCAAAGCGATGATCAAGCATGAAAAGTTGTATAACAGATAAACCAGATTTAGAACACTGAATACTATAAAGAACTCAGAAGAAGTCACTTACAAGTGCTAAACTTACAAGAGACTCGCATCCGCTAAGGAAGAACTCTGGAGAAGATTCCCGACAGACCCGGGCTTTCTCCAGAAGGATCTCCTCACTCTTCTCCAACTAGCATAACACTACTGAAGAGCTCCGCTAAGAGGCTAGAGAGTAGTTTCTCTAATGAGGCACGAAAATGAATAGGGAGCTCTAGGGGTCTATTTATAGCTAGAGGTGGAGTAGGGGCTACTCCGGTGCCATGTCAGCGATCCGCTTAGCGATCCACGTCACCTTCATCAACCACTATTGGATCCAACCGACTTCAGAACCGCCTAAGGATCAAGGGTGCTGATTTCCATCATGTGGGGACTGAGTGAGGCGGTTGGGGAGGTGGAACCACCATATAGGTGGTCGGCCGACCACCCATACTGGCATGTGGGCCCTCCTGGACCTTCTAGATGATGTCCCATTGATCAGGGGCTAAGTGGGGGCCTGGTGGGCCCCACCATGAGGTTGGCCGACCACATGTTGTGGTCTGTGGGCCACCTCTGCCTCCTGGACACTGGTCCCACCTGTCATATGCCTTGGATGTCAGTTCTGAGTTGAGTTGTCACATTAATCTTCTTGATGTGGGCCCATGGATCCTTGTGATGTAAATCTGAGCCATTGAGAAGAGATGCACTTGGATCCAAGGGGTAAAGAGTGATCTAGAGAGTGTATCTTGGATCATGGGGGCTTGGGAAGCCTAGTGGCCCGACAAGGTGGTCGGTCGACCCCCTTTGTGGGCCCACTAGCTCCCAAAAGACCCCATTTGTCATTACCTACATCAAATAGTCAAGGGACATGTGGAACTAGTTATTTGGCACAATATGTTCTGGTTATGCGTGATTTCCTTTGATTATGAGGTTGTTGACGGTATTTTGATGGTGACAAAATAGCTCTTAATTACCGTCAACATTCAGCTCGCTACCAAGGCTTGCCTACGTCCACGTTGTTGAGGTGCGCCACACAAGGCTCAAGCTCACCACAAAGGCTAGCTCTTTCCTCGATCTCAAGTCAAGAGAATGAACCCTTGAGATGAGAGATAATGTATTAGCAATATGGGGGTGATACAAACTTCCCTAGGCGGCCACACAAAGGAGGCAAGCTCAAGGGCAAGCTCAAGGGCAACCTCTAGCCGGCTAGGAGCAATGCTCCAAGAGTAAAGAACTCAAACCGCCGGCCACCACGCAAACCAAATATTTGTAGGAGTTTAAGATCCGAGGGAGAAGCTTCTTCTCAAGCTTGGAGGCTCAATCTCTCAAAGGTTGATTGCAAATCAATGGAGAAGAGTGGGTGAGCACCAAGGGAGAAGGGAGAGCAAGAAGAGAGCTTCTCTTTTCTGTTTCATGAAGTAAGAATGAAGGAATGATAGAACTAGCCATTGGGGAGAAGTGAGGGGGTAAGAAATACCCCTTCACTGTCCAACAGGCAGAACAAGTCACGACAGTGCCGGCCTGCCGGCCTGGCATAAACAGCAAAGGATTGGATCTTGAATAGCTGGCTGATTTGCCTTCTATGTGTGGAGGTGTGATATATTTGGATAGATATTGCATTTGGTTCACTTGTTGGCATGCGTGTTGAATCCCTATTAATAGTACGACATATCTAACTCAATTTCGAAATATAAAATGAATAAAACACCATTGAGCTTGTTCCCATGCACTTTTGTAATTGGAGGGGTCCACCAACCTGTTCATCAACCTCCTTATGTTTAACCTGCTTGTCATACTTGCAAAGTCTCATTAGTCTCATATAAATATGTTGTCATGTCACCAAAATCCACTTAGGGCTTGATTGCACTTTCACTTTTCTGTAGCAGTTGTGAGGTCTGCAGTGAGCAATGGAAAAAATACACATTTCTGTACTGACATATGATTACCTAGGAAAAGTTTTGAACACTCCTATCCACACCTTTTTGCTGCAGTGGCAACAAGAGCAAAAGGAAGAACAATTTTTGATGCCTTAAGCAATAGGAGATGTGTCTCAGATTTAAAAGGAGCACTCACAGTTAACGTACTATTGGAGTACCTACAACTTTGGGATCTACTTGAAAATGTGGAGTTGCAGCCTGAGGTAGAGGACACACATTTATGACAGTTCTCTTCCACCGGCTTGTACTCGGCAAAGTCAGCATATGAAGCTCTCTTCACATGCACGACACAATTCAGCCCGTGGGGGCGTATTTGGAAAAGCTGGGTGCCCAACAAATACAAATTCTTCATGTGGACAGTGCCCAACATACAAGAAATGTTGGGCGGCTGATTGTCTAGCAAGAAAAGGCCTTCCACATCCAGAAGTGTGTCTACTATGTGACCAAGCCGATGAGACACTTGACCACTTATTAATTTCTTGTGTTTTTTCTTGGCAAGTCTGGTTCGCCATCTTACACAGTTTTGGCTTACAGGACCTTGCACCACGAACAGAGGAGACAAGCTTTGAAGATTGGTGGAAAAAAATAAGCAAAAGGGTGTCAGGTCAAGGGAAGAAGGGTTTAAACTCTATTGTCATCTTAGGAGCTTGGACCCTGTGGAATCATCGGAATCACTGTGTCTTTGATGGAATCAACCCAAGTCTACAAACCTCCATCTCAACCTTTAGGGAGGAGTTACTACAATGGTCTCTTGCTGGGGCTCGAGGGGTTTCTTTTCTCCTTGCCCAAGCACCAACAACCTCTTAATTTAGTTTTTTTTTGTATTCCTGGTCAGGTCTTTAGCATGTGTAAGTTAGCTCGATAGTTTTGTAGTTCTGTAATTGGGTGGGTTACAACCCCTTATCTCTGTAACATTTTGGGGCTCTTTACCCATGTTTTCTTCTTAATATATTGACGTGCACCTCTCCTGCGTGTTCGAGAAAAAAAGCATAACTCATAACAAAAGTTATAGATCCATCCACAATGGGCACCAAAACTTTCAGAGTTAAAAGCTCACCTAGAAACTGACCTATCTATTGATGTGTCTACTTTGACATCAGACTGAATGTGCCTATTTCTTTTGGTAACTGCTCAGAACCGCAGCAGGACGAACCAATGTAATATAAGCAAGAGGAGGCGCAGTTCAATCATCGAAAGCCCAGGCGTTGTCCCTCCTGATGATCTTGGCCTCCTGCTCTGGTGTGTGTAGTTGTTCTCTATGTCCAAGGCAACGCGGATCTCGTCAGGCGTCTTTGCCCTCATATTTTTTCTACAGTGCAACAGGTTGACCGGTCGATGGCTAGTTGTGAGGCTGTACGTGCGTGACCACAGCAACAAGACGTGCTGGGTACGGTGTGCCTTGAAGGAGCACGGTCGATGGCTAGTTAAGTTGGCAACTTGCAGCGCAGAAGCACAAAGTCATCGCAAATTGTATGTACAAGAGTCTCCAATACCGTCGCCGTGTGCAGCTCCATCGTCATCATCTTCGATCTTGCTCATCTGGGCCAGGCAGGAGCCCGCGATTCTCAGGCTCCACTACCTTGTGTGGAGCCAAAACCTGACCATCGTCGCCTGTCTTGCTATGCTCCTCTCGCTCATGACCGTCGTCTATATCATCGTAGCGCCAACAGCGCCGTGGCCTGCCTACGCTGTCATAGCCATCGGCATTTGCAGCCCAGGCGTCTTCTTCGTCATATCATGGATGGGGAAGGCGATGATGATCAATGTCCGCTACAACCCAGTCATCAACAAAATATGTGCTAGCTCCATGCGCGACTATATATGAATTCAACCAAAATGAATGTAACTTATTCTAGCAAGCATTTATGATTTTTTATTGCATTGGACTCTTGTCAATTGAAAAATAGGAGAATTTTGTATGTACCACCTTCAATATTTCTAAGACTCGTATTTGATTGAGTAATTTCACCGCTGCTCCTTATTAAACATGTCCCAAATTTTTATTGAGGTCCAAGTACATGCATATGGCAAACTCAACTTCCTCAAGCTGCATTATTGTACCATTCTGGTTCATCCACCTCGGCACCTCACCGTCCTTGCCCTAACCACATTATTCAATATAGGATTAAGAAATGTTGATAAAAATATACCTTTATAGATATACTTATAAATGAGTGCTATTCGTGTGGTAGAGAAGCATTATTTTGTGTGCCAAAGGTCTCAAGTTTGAACTCTTAAAGATGTTTTTTAAATTTTTTAGTTTTCTGGAAAACATTTGGTCACCTCCCTTAATCAACTTGTAAATACTCGCCTCTAAAAATAAAATATGTCCCTCTCCAAAATGGTCTCAATGTTAGTGATCTCCGGCATGGGTCTCTATCCCTTACTAATAGTCTTCCCTGAAAGTGTTTGGGGGTGTTTTGTGCCAAGGACAAGCATCAAATCGGTCTTGTCGACCTGTTTTTTTTTGCGACGAAAGAAGAATTATATTATATGAAACCTGAGTACATTAATATGTTACAAGCACTTTGCAATACGAAATAGTACCCACGCTGTGAATAACACACCTCAAAACCTAATCTGTTAATCGCTTTGCAGTGTAGATGACCGTATAGGCAAACACTCGACAAATGGCCTGAGAACAACTGCCCAACGAACGACGGCCAACATTCATGTAGGTGGAATTTATTCCATGACGGCGACATCATCTATGCCTTGATGCCGCCGTCCGGAAACAAAAGTCTCTATATCGTCATGTCGATGAAGATGGTGACGCCGAAGTTGTCGTCGTGATCTTCAACGAAGCCGTCATGGAGAAGACGATTTCATCCTTCTTCTTCACTATTGCCGGAGAATACGAGAAGGAGGAGATAAAACTCCAATACCAAGAACTTTGACATGGAAACCCTAACCCTAAAGACTCAATCTACTAGAGAAACTTATTAAAATCAATGGATCCACACTCCCTTCAACCCCCGGTGAGATACCGGAGGGAAAGGGAGGGGGACCAGCGGTGGTGGACGGAGGAAGACGGCGGTGGCGGCGGCTCCTCACGACCCTGGCCGCGGCGGCTCCTTGTTAGGTCCGTGGTGTGTCATGTCGACCTGTTGGTCAGTCTTGTCTTTTAGACCTACCTCTGCCCGTATCTTGGCCGTGTATGGCTCGGGTGATTTACTCTTTGCTAATATATTGGTCAAATTCTGTGTCAACAATTTTGTAGTAAGATTGATAAAAGATTAATCTATCTCGGGTTATATATGTGTTGTGATGCCAAGTGAATTTCTTATATGACTATAATTGAACTCTCTGCGGCCTTCTAAGGCAGGTGAGCTTGCATTTCTAGTTTCTAGTTCTTTTCGGCAAAACTTAGTGTGGTCTATGGAAAACAATTGGTTCATTTGAATATTTGCCTCTCCATCCGGGATATATACAGAGGCGTAGCTAGAGCATCTCCAAGAGACTAGTTAAATCATTTTCTAAAGTTAATTTTGGCTATTGTTAAAGAAAAAAGGTCTCCAACAGACTTTGTAAATGACTCTCCAAATTTAAAATTTATCTATCCCACCTTATTAGCTCTCTACTTTTGGATAGTCTACCTCACTAGCTATCTAGTTTTCAATTTTGCAGAGTCTATTGGAGTACTCTAATATTATCTAATATTAACTATTTTCGAGAGTAACAAAATCAGTAAATTTAGCTAGTCTTTTTAGCTAATATCTTGGAGATGCTCTAAAATGTTGGTTTTTTAATGTTAGGGGACCAACAATGTTGAATTTTTAAATTTTATTTATTTATTTAAAAAAATAGTGGAAAATTTACGTTTATAGAGTGGGTGCCCACCCCCTTGTCTCCACCTCTGGATATATATATGAATAAGAAGAGGGATGCACTACTACACACAACATTTTTTGGGGCGACTGCAGCCCATTACCTGGGGCGGTTTGGCCAGCAGCCCCTATGCTACCATCTCTACAGCAGTTGATGATTTGTAGGAATGGTTAGATATAGAACCGCCTCCTACAAATCAATTTTCAGAAATCATGAAAAATGTCAAAAATAGCAAAACATTGGTACTTGTGTCTCTAACAGATTTTGAGTCTCCTCATCTTATCCTAAATTAGATTTAAATTAAGTATTTGAGACCCTAAATGAATTCAAAATAAAAAGTTGTCAACTACAAACTTAAATAACTTTTCAAAATCTACAACTTTTATTTTGGTTGTTTCTCCATCCGAGACTATTTAAAAAAAATAAAATTTCAAATTTGGGAAATTAAAATGTAGTTTACTAAGACAAAATGATTTCAAATGAAAATATTGTCAACTTCAAAGTTCTAATACTAATCAAGATCTACAAATTTTGTTTTGGTCATCTTTTCATATGACTTGATTTGAACAATTCAAAAATTACAACTTAAAACAAGATTTTGAAACATCAAATGATTTCAGCTAAACAATTCATCAATAACACTCTTGTAGCACTCAACAAGGTCTATAACTTTTATTTTGGTCATTTCTCCATTCGATCGTTTGGGTTGTTTGGTTGAGTTCAATAAAAGGACATGTTTGGTTGCCGTCCGGCCACACCAAAGAGTCTTGTTTACCATATTTGTGGTTCGCTACATTGAGTGTATGAAATTTTTAGAGTAAAGTGCACTACGGTGCCTAAACTTGCGCCATAGCATCATTCCAGTCGCTAAACTCACAAAATCGATCATTTGGGTCCTCAAACTTGTTTAATTTGTCTCTGCCATCTCGGTCTCTAAACTTGTTTAATTTGTCTCTGCCATCTCGGTCCATAAACTTGCAAATCAACCATTTAGATCATCAAACTTGCTTAGTCGTGTCATCCCGATCCCTAAATGCAAGTTTAGGGTGCCCTTTACTCAAATTTTTACTATAGTTCAAGCGTACAATAATTAGTTCACCATAAAAATTTCACAACAATTGCACCATAGAAGGTGCAACTATGAATTATTCCAATTAATAAAATTGGTTTTTTTAATTAATCTAAAGATACAACAAAAACTTTGTACTAAAACATATCATATTATATGTTTACTGTCTAGATCTACTCATATGGAGTCCAATAAAATTAGATTTAATATTTTATGATTTTATTGTGATTTACTGTGATTTTGTAAAGATTCGATAGAAATAGATAAGACAAAACCATTGTTACTGTACCAAAACCACCGTCCAAAACTGCTTATGAGTAATTGAACCGGTTTTGAAAAGTTTAGGAGATTGAATATTTCTTTTTGAGGACAAGGAGATAGAATAGTTAAGAGGTGAAATACACCATGATATATAGGTAAGAGACTTAATTAGACTTTTTTTTTGTTAAGGGGTGTATAGATGGGCAACAGGCTGACCCGAGATGGCCCAACACGGGCCCAAGCTAGGCACGGCCCAACATGCATGACACGATAGGGCCCAACATGCCACTAGGCAGAGCCGCCTTAGTCCTTCGGACCGGTTCGAAAAGCATGACCTTTTAGCAGGTTCGGCCGCCCCGAGGCCCACATCGCGAAGAAAGGGGGGAGAGAGGAAATCATCGGTCACCGTCACCGGTGGGCAAGATGGCAGGCTAGCGAACAATGTCTATGTTTGGTGCCTTTGAAGGGAATTCCATGGGCTTCGCCGCTTCCTTCATGGAGGTCGGATGGAGGCCAAAGGGTGGAGGGAAGTCTCACTGCGACTGTAAGGTAGAGGGGAGTCACGCCACGATTGGGAGGTAGGGTGGCGACAACGGATAGTGGAAAGAGAGATCTGAGAGAGAGGAGGTCAACGCTTCCTTCACGCAGGCAGAGTGAAGGCGAAGGGAAATCACGGGGAGAAGATGAAATCACTGTAGCCAAAGGGACAAAATCGCGGAAGCTGGAGGGAAGGCGCAAAGAAATCGCATGGTGGGGACAGGTGGATGCGGACAAAGGGGGAAAACCAAACAAGGAATATGGTTTCTTGATGTATATGATCAATTTGATATCGGGCCTCTAACAGACCTATTGTATTTTATCTGGTCGTATCATGCCGCCCGTTATGTTCGAGAAGCGGTCCGGGCACGACACTAAGCATCGGGCCAGGCCAGCCCGAGCCCAATCACCACCAGGGCTAGCACAGACAAAAAAGGGCTGGGCTACCGTGCTCCCGGCTGCATGCATGCCTATATATACATTGGGTGAAAATACCGTGAAATCCATTCTGGATAGACAAGAATTACGATTTTTTTTCCAATCTCGTAGAAGCGGAAGTCACCTCCCGAGGCGAGGGTTCCGAACTTCCAAGGAGCATGAGACAAAGATCCGTCGGCAACGGGTCCAAGTCATCCCGGTCGCTGCCGGCGGTGGCGAAGAGAAGACGTTCGACAAAATGCGTCCCTGATCCGGAGCCACCAAAGCTCCGGCCTTGGGCTGACCTCCCAGCGGACATCGTCGGCCGTCGTGGCCGGTTATCTCGCCCTCTGGGAGGACCACGCCAGGCTGCGCTCTGTCTGCCGCTGGTGGCGCGCCGCGGCGCGCATCTACCGACGGCCGGCGCCGTGCCCACCTCTGCTGGTGCTTTCCGACTTCTCCTTCTTCAGCTTTCGCTCCGAAGGGACCATGACGGGCGCGTGTCGCCGCGTCCCGCTGCCGGAGAGGGAGACGCCGGCGTGTGGCTCGGTCCGCTGCGTGGGCTCGTTCGAGGGGTGGCTCGTGGGCGTGAAGCTCGACAAAAGCCGTTACTTTGGCGACCTCCGGTGCTTCCTGATGAGCGCTTTCACCCAGGCTGTCATCCGTCTCCCTCCTCCATCAGCTCGTTCAGGAGCTGCACGCTCCGGCGATACCTTCATCGCGTCCCTCCCCATCATCAATGGCGGCTCTGGCGGTGTGGTGAATTGCGCGATCAACGCTGCACCGTGCGTCATGTCATTCAGCAAGGTCATCTTATCCTCGTCACCGGCGGACTCCGGTTCCAATTCCATGTGTGTTGTGGCGGCACTCTCCGTCATCAAGAGTGCCGCTAATCTTGTTCTCTGGCGGCCTGGGATGAAGTCGTGGTGCGTGTGTGATGGTGCCTGGACTGCTGGTCTCATTGATATTGTCTTCTGCCGGGGGAAGCTATTCATGCTCAGTTTCAGCCAAGTCAATGTCACCCCAGACCTCTTGGCCCTTGAGATCGATGATGATCACAACAGTGACCTGATGGTTTCTCATGTTGAATTTTGTGCAATTCAAAGGCCAGAGGTCAGACATGGCTGTTGGAAGAATGTTTGGAGCATGGTAGATTGGCGTGGAAAACTATTAATTGTCAGGACATGCCATGACAAGGATGAATTTGGGGAAAGATTTGTTGAGGTTAGAGTATTTGAGGCAGACTTGAGCACAAACCCTGTAAGATTATCTGAGATTAAGAGCTTGGATGGCGACTGCATCTTCATCACCAAATGCAGCACCAAGTCATTCCGTTCGTGTCATTATGGTGGAGGTGAAGGTGATCTTATCTATATCTTTTTGGGTCACCCCTCCAAATTAGTCTATAACATGAAAGACGGTACTGTGGCACCATTTTCTGCAGACATACCAGAGGACAAACTTGGGGGAGCAGATGGTAAACCGATGAATTCAGTATGGTTATTTCCTTCTGAATGAACTTCTGCAGATCAACTCTATTTGCCTGATCCTATGCCACTTGGGGCCAGAGGCCATGGTGTTTTATTTGTAATAAGAGCTGAAACAAGTTTTCTGTTGTTTTATATGGCCTATTCTGGTGATTGTTTTTGGCTGTAAACTTATGTGCACTTGTTTTTTTTTCAAGCTCCAATGTGTATTTTTAGTGTGCATTTCAACTTGTGCCATGTGGGGGAGTCATACTAGTTCCTATCTAAATGAGCACCGGTTTCAGATTTGCTGGACCGTACCACTATATAATTCTGGTGTCGTTTTATACCAATATATATCTCTTGCAATTCATGGTTACAGTGTGCTTTGGTGTTTCTGGGAATTCATGGAATCATATCCTCTTAAAGTTGTTTTGACGGTAATCCAGTCATGAAGGATTGATTTTAATCGAGGATTTGAGATGGGGTGGGGGGGGGGGGGGGGGGCGAGGAGGGGATAGATTGAGCGGCAATGATCGATGGTTGTGGGTGGGGATGAGTCGAAACTCGAAAGTTGAGGAGAGAAATCAGATATTGGCCCCCATCAAGTGATGCTCGCATTGGGTGCATCCAGCCGTCATCTTCAGGCTGAGGCTGTAGAAGCAGAGGAGAAGACTCTGATTTTGTTAACTCCAATAATTGCATTCTTCCACTAACTCGCTATTTGTAACATCGAAATACAAATATGAATTGGGACTCTTCATCATTTAAAAATTTTCTTCATAGCTAATTTGACTGCATAATTACGGCATTCAGATGAAGCTGTGTGAATGGCACAACACAATTTGAAATGTGATTCCCTGACAGACTATCGGTTGACATCATTTCCATATTAGGATTGTAAATTGAATCATAATACTTCATGTTATAAAAAATATCTTGGAACACTAAATATGCTCTAATTACAATGATCTCATGACGTATTGATGCGATTGGGTTAATGTATGCAATTCAGCTCTTCATTTATATATACTGGATTTCGAATTTTGGATCATGTGCTACACCTGTTACTTATGTTGCATGTACTGCTGGTGAATTTTGATTGGTTAGTATCTTGTGGTTGGAACCTGAATTGAGGCTTCTAGAAAGAAAGAAAATACTTTGGTCCCATGCATTTGAAATATACTCTCTGGATTTCTCATGAACGAATATTATGAATATTGTTCCTAGGTAGAATACATTCTCTCTTCTTGCTGGGAAATGCCACTTAGCCATGTTAAGCACACATATGTATGAGACACATGTTAAATGATCTGGAAGTGCTCAATGCTCTCAAGCTTGCTGTTGATTTTTCGGTAAAGCACTGGCCATGCATGAAAATCTTTGTGCCCTGTTTAAAATATCTGAATGTTGGTTGCATGAGTTTGGTTTCTTCAGGTTTCAGATAACATCGATCACTAGTTCATTCTTTTTTTTTTAAATGACGCCCGTTGGCGCATCTCTCATTAAGCAGAAGAAAAAAGAACAAACGTCGAGCAGTTTCACAGATAAGAGGTCGGTAACACGCGGTTACCGAGCCAGACCTAGCTACTGACTGAGAAGAAGAGATTACATTGAAACAAAGTCCGCTAAAAGAACCGAAGCACGCACTAGTTCATTCTTAGAAGAAACCAATCTGAAAAGGCTGCCAGGAAGGATAGACTCTTGCAACAAGCAGGAACTGACAATTAATTTCGGTTTCATTACTTTCTGATATGGTACTGTACTGTGTACCATCCAATGCCACATTGTATATACCCCCTGAAAAATGCCCATCAAGATGGTTCAGCTTGGTTCGCTCGTCCTCCGCCTCCCGCCGTCCGAGCCCGAGACCTCTCCCAACGAGCGAACGGAGACCAGCCAGCGAGACCCGTCGGGGCGGCCGGGACGGCGTGGAGGCTGAATGAACCCGCCCAGCGCGAGGCCGGCGCGCCAGAGAGTTCGATCGGGGCCACGAACAGAACAGGTCGCGAGGGAGCTCCACGAACGCCGCGCGCGCTACCGTCATCGGCGTCCCCTTTTGCCGCTGGCGGCGACGTCAGGTCCACCTCCACCTCCGTGGCGCCTCTCGCCACGGCGGACGCGTCCCCTTTTGCCATATTTTTTTTTCTTATTTCTATTTTTGTGTACATGTTTGATTTAAATAGAGTCCATGAATTAACCGAATACGGCCCACATACACTTTTCTGTTATATAAGAGGAAGCCCACGGTAGAGAAAAATACCTTGTTCCATTCGGTAGTCCCCGCTCTGGGTCCGAAAAATATTCTTCATTTTCCTCAAATTTCCATGCAAGAGCATCCGGCGTGCCCGGTCTCAGTTGGATGCGTAAGGTATTTCGCCATAGATATGTATACTCGACAAAGTGTTGTGCGGAAAAGTTTTGACTCCGAAGGTTAATGTCTCGTATCCAATTGTTGGATATCAAGGCTTGCCTCCATTGTTCTATTTTTTTTCTCTTAGAGATAGAGAGGAGATGTGGCACTACACAGGGACGTTGCTTTGCATGTCATCAGAAATTATTCCAAGAAAGAATTATGTTATTGTGACTAAACAATTCAGTTGTTCTTCGATATTCAATATAATAACCTTGTATAATCTCAAAGGCATGCATCAAACAAATTTGGTTATTTGTACACAAGGTTGAACACCGGCTATTTTATTCAGAAAATTAAGCATAATTAAAAGGTTCCAGTGTCAAATATATATTCTATGAAGAAGCACATTGGATTAGCTTCTCCAAATTCATGTAGGACGACCCACCCTTCTCCAATGCTCCCTTGGCCTTGGCCTTGGCCTTGAGCTCCAGAGCCTTCCTCCTCCTCTGCTCGCCTTGAGCACCCTGATCCATGAGCCTCTCCAAGGCCATGGCCACTTGTTCCATCCCCACCTCCGCCTCGACATCTGCCGCTTTGCCGCCGCCTTTGAGCTTACCAGCACTGAGGACGTTTTCCGTTGGCTTTGTCACGCCTACGGACACCCCAACACCAAGCACGTCGACGATGAGCCTCTCGTTGAGAAACTGCTCGGCGAAAAGCGGCCAGGTCGCCATGGGCACGCCGGCGGCGATGGCCTCCAGCGTCGATCCCCACCCACAGTGCGTGAGGAAGCCGCCGACGACGCGGTGAGCTAGGATGGCCACCTGCGGAGCCCAGCCTTGCACTTACCAAGCACTTGCTGCTGTCGTCGTTGAAGCTGATGTCACGTAGCCAATTGTTGACGTCGTCGTCGGCGCCCTTGACGACCCAGTCGACAGGCCAAGCGCACGATGCCAGTGCCATGCCTAGCTGCGTCACTTGCGCCGGCGGCATGCACCCGGCGCTGCCAAAGCTGACGTACACCACAGACTTGGACTCCTTGTTGTCCAGCCACTCCATGATCCGCCACGACCTCGCCGAAGTGCCTGTTGGCGGCGAGGAAGCGGGGCACGTCGGCGGGGGACCGGAGGAGGTCCAGCCTCTCGCAGCCCTCCGGCAGGCCGGTCTCTGCCGCTGGGAACGGGATCGCGGTGACCGTGATCGTTGTTGCGGCGCGTTGGCGGGCGTGGTTATGATGGTGACCGCCGCGCCGTGGGAGGCCAGGAGGCGGCCGATGTCGGTCATCGGGATGATGTGGCTGATGGCTTGCCATGGAACCAGCAACAAGTGTGGACGACGACCCTGCTGCTATAGTTTTCCAAACGTGCCGCACGGCACGGCACGGCACGGGCACGACCTGGGCACGGCACGGCGAGGCACGGCGGCACGCCGTGCCGTGCCTGTACGTGCCACCGTGCCCAACTGGCAGCCTAGGCACGACACTATGGAGGGTGAAACGTGCCGTGCCGTGCCAGCAGGCACGGTGGCACGCCAGTGCCCGTGTCGGTCCAGGCACTATGCGTCGCTGATTCTTCGGAGCTCCGTCTGCGCCCTGCCGCTGCCGCTGCCGGATGGTGGCGAGCCGCCGTCGCCCTCGCCTCTGCACGCCCCCCTTTGGTTTAGGCACTATGCGTCGCTGCTTCTTTGGAGCTCCGTCTGCGCCGCTGCTGCTGCCAGACGGTTGCGAGCCGCGGTCGCCCTCGCCCCTGCACGCCCCCCTTTGCCACGGCCGACGACGGAGCTCGGAGACGGAGAGATGCAGCACAACAGAGAGGAGAAGAGACGAGACGAAGAGCGAGAGCGAGTGAGTAGCAGTGGGCAGCGGCACGCGGCGGAGCGGGGACAGGAGAGGAGGAAATGATTTAGGTTTAGGGTTCGGGGGAGAGGCCGGCGCCGGCTGCTTATATATGCAGCTTCACAACGGTCTAAAATGGACGTACAGATGGAGCTGGGATGCGGGATCCAACGGCTGAAAGTGAAAGGGCCGTGCCGATGCCGTGCCTGGCCTTTTTCCGTGCCGTGCCTCGTGCCAGCCCATGTGCCGAACATGCGGCCCAGGCACGGGCACGCAGGCCGCTGTGCCGGGCCGTTTTCGGGCTGTGCCTCATGCGGTCCATCGGGCTCGGCCCGTTTGGAAAACTATACCTGCTGCTGTGTGGTGGCTGTGGCTCTCTCCATTTCCTTTCCACACTCTCGTTGCAAATGGTGTAGTGTAGTGAGCTTTCTTGTTTCCTGTGTAGACGACGACTGACCGTTTGTTATATATATATATATATATATATATATATATATATATATATATGCATAAAGCCATGTGAGTAGAGGAGTAAGTGACCAAGTAAAGTACGTGTGTATGCTTGGCTCCATGCATGGTGTCGACATGCATGATAACAGGTCAGGTGCACGAAATAACCATGCATGTAGGTCGTATGTGCTGCTGAAGCACATGACAAGTCCAAAGATGATGGCTTTCTCTTTTGTTGATTACTCCTGTGTTTGTGTGGTCACTACTATATAATTTATTTGTATAACACTTGAGTTTTACTAACCGTGGCGGTTAAACACATAAACCGTCATGGTTAATAGGTGTCCAGAAAGTCCACCGGCTGAGGGTCACAAGTAGATGAACTTATTTAGACATGCTTTGTGTAACGAACTTGTTGTACTTTGTGTTCTCGGTTCTCTTGGAACAAGACAACAAATTCATGTAATATATTTGTTTAATCCATATATGTTTATTTTCTCTTATATTATCTGTGCTTGAATTTGAGAAAAAATATTTTAAATCCAATTTAAAATTAATTTTTTTGTTTTGTTTTTCTAGAAAACATTAACACTGTGGCGGTTGCTATAAGAAACCGCCACGGTTAATAGTCGTTAATTGTGGCGGTTGCTCTAAGAAAGCCACCATGGTTAATGACCATTAACCGTGACGGTTGGCCTAAGAAACCGTCATGGTTAATGACCATTAACCGTGGCGGCTGGCCTAACATAATCGCCACCGTTAATCATATTTTTATTGTGGCGGTTAGCTAACCACCACGATTAATGTCCCTATTAACCGTGACCATTGATTTATGACGGTTGGAATAACCACCATGGAATAACCACCATGGTTAATCAATTTTGACCGCCACGGAAAATAAATTTTGTAGTAGTGGGTGGACTTTTTCTCTACACGACCCGACCAGCATAAGAATGTGAGGCCATCATGCACACACATATATCCTCGATCTCATGGGCTAGCTTTGAGAAAGAGTCTCATCAGCTCGCGATTAATTAACGGTCGTCGATCAAATCTAGCACAGGATCCGTATGTGTACTTTGCACTGCTGGAGCAGGGCGTACGTTGTACGTACTACAAACCCACAGTACTACTATAGTTTTGTACTAGTACTGCATAACAACCTACCATGAAGTAACCTGGAGTGTACTAGTACCGATCGATGAGCGTGTGCATGCGGAATCAGTGACATGACAGCTCCAGGTACGCGTAATCAGTGACGCAAAGTTAGACGTGATTATTTTTCAAAAGGATAGATGAAAAATCTCAAGAATTGAGACGTACTAGCTAGCTGGTCACGTTAGTTGTACGTACGTTTCACAGAACAAAGCACACCGAAACAACCACTATCCTATTATCGCCAGTGACCTCGTTGCGCACCGAAACAGGGCATGCATCGTTCACTGTCGTAATAATTCCTCAACAGTGCAAATGTTTACACAGTTTCATCAGGCCGACCGACAGGTTCTCTTAGATATAACTTATATATCTAGAAGGTAGACAGTAAAAGATATGAATATAGAAAAATTAAACCGTCTTATATATAATTGAGAATGCAGGAGTTACCCATATGTTCATATCTTATAACCGTTCGATTTTTATCCTTTCTTTATTCCAGACTCTACATGAGTTTCACCTAGAATCTCCTACTGATAGGTTTGAGATGGAGATTGTAGGATTTCAGTAATCTATATATTGGTTGGCTTGTTGTAACCTGACACAATCTAAATTGTTTGGAACACCTAGAAATTATTTATGGTTTAGTGAAAGGCATCTTGGTCCCCTTCATGTCTCTCTCGTCTATTCACATTCTTGCCATTCACCCGATTCCCATTGGTGGTTCGATCGAGTCTGCCCCTGATCCCAAGCCTGGGGCGGCGACCCAATCTCAAAAAGAAAAAAAAGGAGTCCACGGCCACTGAACAATGGCTTCCACGATTCAAGCTAGCAACGGGCAGTCAGATCCGGTGAAGAGCTGCCGCGCCGTAGGCACCGCGGGGGACACCGGTGAGTATGTACGTTACCCAAGGCTCCAAGCTGCTCACTCTTTCGCTCGCCGCCGTTCCTTATCTCAAGATCAAGGTCGTCGTGGCCCACATTCTTTGTTTCTTTCTAGCACCAGCTAGCGCTTTAGAGGATAGCATCGACACATTCAATTCATGGTGCGCTTCTAGGGCGGTCATCAGCTCGGAGCGCCTGACGGCATGAGAGGGTTCATCGTATCGATAGGAGCCTTGATCTGCTGACAAGCTAGGTTCCGTCCGTGTTCGCCGTCAGGTTGCCATGGACATCATGCATGGTGTTGGAGCGCGAGAGGCGAGCCTGATGATATCATGTGGATCCTCGCTTGCTGGCCCATTACACAAAAAAGGTGACACGGAGATGCAATCGCACCGCCGGATCAAGCGACATGGCCGGCCGGGGCTCTCGAGGTACAGGAACAGCAAGGGGCTGAGCAGGCTCCCCGTCCCCGACGACATCCTCCGCGGCCTCCCACTCAAGAACGCCGCGCGCTGCGCTCGCCTCCTCCCGGCTCCTCGACTTCGCACGCAGCCAGCCAGGCGTCGATCGGCGGCCACGGTAAGCTGCTGCCTGCCTCCGGCTCCACGCAGAGCACACGGCGCGCCGCTCGAGCGGGACATCGTCGGGTGGGTCGTGGCGAGAGGCGCCATGGAGGTGGAGGTGGACCTGACGCCGGCGGCGGCGGCAAAAGGGGACGCTGATGACGGTAGCGCGGCGTTCGTGGAGCTCCCTCGCGACCGGCCTGTTCGTGGCCCCCAACGAACTCTCTGGCGCGCTGGGCGGGTTGTTCAGCCTCCGCGCCGTCCCGGCCGCGCGCCCCGACGGGTCTCGCTGCTCTCCGCTCGATCGCTCTCCCTCAGCCACGCCGACGACGTAACAGACGAGGCGGTCCAGGATATCGTGTCCAGCTAGCTGCCGGCCGCTCGAGCACCTTAGCCTGAGGAGCTGCGACCTCCTCAGACTCAGATCGGTTAGGATCGCCGGCGCGACGCTGCGGGCCCTGGAGATCATGCGCTGCCCGGCCGTTCCGAACAGCTGGTGCTGGTCACGGTGGGAGAAGAGGGAGGAGCTCCGGCCGGTAGATGAGCACGTCGTCGTCCATTGCTGGGTGTCGGAGATATGCACAAGGCATCGCCAGAGGCTCCATCAGCTCACCGTGTGCCGGTCGAGCGAAGATCGCAGCCTCTGAATCCTATGCACACGAGGTTCTACCATGAACACGAAGAGTAGTAAAATGGACCACCATTAGATCTCTCAACATCTACACGAGGTGTATGCAATGTCATTATGTATTTTATTCGCCAGAAAAAAAAATGTCATTATGTACTTGTAACTATAGCATGAAGAATTTTCGTCTTTTAGGGGCAGTGGAAACATTTCAGGATGATGCCCTGCTCGATCTATGATAACTGAATTAATGGACTGTCTGTAATGCTGTAACGGTTGTCAAGAGAATCGTTACAAATTTGAAATTAGACGACGATCGAGCGAGCATTTATTAGGAACTTATTAACAAGTTTAGCAGTGGCGTGATACGCAGGTTAGATTATGCTTAACGAGAGCAAGCAACTAAAAGAGGCTTTCAGATGCTCAAGCAGTACATAGCGTTATATTCTTCTTTGATTTTTCCGGTGGCGACTGTGGCATCTCCGAGGCCATGTTGCTTCCCACGCCTCCAGCCTGAGATCCTTGCGATACATTTGAGTGTCACAGGCTGCTTTCGTTCTTTCTCTTCCCCGGCCTTGTGTTTGGGTGTTGGCTCTGCGCTGCTTTGGCCCAGTGAGAGCAACTCCAATGGAGCCCCTAAACAGACCCCTATTCTAAATTTAGGAACTTGGTCTAAAAAAATTCACTCCAATGGACCTCCTATTTGAGCTCCCATTTTAAAGGGCTCTCAAAGTTTAGTTTTGGGTCCTCAGGATTAAGGCTATGGTTGGAGTTGGACTTTGAATTTGACCTTCAATTTTTGCAAGTCACCTCCTAATAAATAAAAATATAGAGGTTTGATTTAGAGTCTGTGGCCAGAGATGCTCCGAAAGCGCAGAACCTTGGCTACTCTGATTCTTTGATGCACTAGTGAAACAATATAATTTATATAATGTCCCGACAACAAGAATGAGCTGCTATATATGGACAAACTAATTCACATCAAACGCAAATGTGATTAGCCTAATGATGGGCCAAATCAGTCTTCCTCCTGACGTTTGATTTTTTTCAACCTGTATGTGAAGCAACGAAAAGAAATTTCCTACTAGAAACTTGAAATTCCCTGACCAACGTCACGCAAAACTGGAATTATCCTGTCGAGCTAGCCCTGACGGTATTTTTATTTTCCTTGACGGTAAGTGCACCGTAAAAAATTTTATGGCGATATTTTTATTTTTTAGGATGATACGTACATTTTCATGACGATATTTTTATTTTCCCTGATGGTAGTGCACCGTAAGAGAATTTCAAAGTTTCCAGTAGTGAATCTGGTTATGACCATATGAGGTAAATATGAACTACTAAACTAGTTGAGGGGTAGTGAACTGATCATAGATTAGTTAGTTAGGTTCCTCGTGGTAGAACCTGTTCGCCTGTTCACTTGGTTTTAAGTCTGGACAGAGACCCAACGTTGAGAGTAATTTGAACATTTCCTTTTTTTTATAGCGGTAGATGTAGAAAAGTTAGGTATTGTTTTAAGTTACTTTTAATATAATGAGTCAAAACAAATTTAGTAGTCATTTAAGGTCTTTTCTTATAATTATATAAGTGATTAATTACGTGAAAATTAGAGGTTGGTTTTGATTATCTTTCATATATAGTTAAATTAAATAGATAAATTAGATATTACTTACTATTCCCACTATTTTAAAATTATAAGACATTTTGAATTTTTTAGATATGTAGTTTTTTATACAATTAGATGTAAACTATTACTAGTATAAAAATTAATGTTATGGGCACCTATTGTTTCTTTCAAGAATAGTCTGCTTGGCAAACCATTTGTAGCAATCCTAGGAAGCACCATACCTTATATGTTGATATTTTTAGGGGCGATTCTATTAAGTAAATTGTTACTGAAAATATATCTATTTTAAGGATAGTTTCTTGAAGAGACCGCTTTTGAAAGTATGATTTTAAGGGATGGTTGTTTATGTCAACTGTCTCTAAAAATAGGTGATTTCTAGAGACGGTTGACAAATCAATTTTCAATGCGGTTGACTTAGTTTACCGTCTTTAAACATAGCTAGAGCACAAAAAAAACTTTTTCAAATAAAGTTGGTAAAGATAAATCAAACTTAGAAATCTTGATAAAATCTTAAACTTCATAGTTGATGAATTTTTAGTTGAGATCGTTTATATATATATATATATATATATATATATATATATATATATATATATATATATATATATATATACCTTCATTCTCTTTTATAAGGTGCGCACACATATCAAAAGAATCAAAATTTTATAAGGCGGGCAAACTATAAAGTATATATGGTTAGATTGGTAATTAAATATACTATCCGGTTATCATAAATATATATTTTTTAAAAATAATATTATTTATACTTTAATAATAAAGAGACAAAATGTCATGCCATTTGGATTAGTTAGGAGAGAGAAAAAATAAGATGAAATTTTAGTTCGGAGCCAACGATGGCCAACGAAAAACAAAATAGAACATGACACACAGACACAACATGTGGAGCCAGAAATAGAAAAAACTTTGCATTGTCTAGTAGTTAAACGGAGACGGGCTAAGAAAATGGATGAATAAAAATAGCCAAAATTTTTATCTATTTATTATTAGGTATAGGTATAGGTATAGATATATATATATATATATATATATATATATATATATATATATATATATATATATATATATAGTATAGTATAGATATAGCCAAAATTTTTATCTATTTATTATTAGGTATAGGTATAGATATAGATATAGATATAGATATAGATATAGATATAGATATTGATATTGATATATATATATATATATATATATATATATATATATATATATATATATATATATATATATATATATATATATATAGTTATAGATATAGAGATAGAGATAAAGATTATATAGATATAGATATATAGACATAGATAAAAGAACAATAGCCTAGGACACAAAATAAAAAAATGTTGGTATTATAAAGTTGCCACTATATATATATCGTGTATGTATAGATAATGCATAAAAGCGTTTCGTTTACCTGGATGCAAAAACCGCGTGGCCGGCTGGGAGCCAGAACCGATAACGGTGCTGTAGCTAGCGCAGTATGTTCCACTGGCTCACGTCCACCACCCGGGGATATCTCAACCTTGAGCTGCTTTCCGGGACTGAAGAAGGGTGGGTGCTAGCAAGCGGAGCCACGTACAGAATCTTGGATTTGGATGACGGCTGCTTTTTGTGTCCAAGTGGAGGACGAACTCAATGCAGTCGTCCACGTCATAGGACAGGTCACGGGCGTCGGGCCTGACGCACCCAAGTCCTCGCCACCGCATTGTTCTTGAGGCGCTCTCGCATGCATCGGTGGTGACGACAACGAAGGACTGAGATCATCTCGAATTCGCCCGCGACGAACACCAGATCACGCCGCACAGTCTGCCACTTCTTCCTGGCCTTGTGTGCCAGCATCCGATCAACCGCCGTCTTGGAGATGGAATGGCACTTTGCACATGCAACTTCGTGCCCTCAATCAACTAGCTAATAAACCCCAGAAATGCGTACGAGTACCAAACAAGTCTACAAGTTTTAGCTCTGGAAATAGATGTCTGGAAAACTGAATTGCCCGATTTCGTATCCGCAAGATAACATGTAAAATGAATATATATGTATTCATACTCGGTTTCTAATATATGGATGTTGAATGAATGTATCTGACTTAAATTTTCTGTTATTTTTTTTATTTAATTCCAGAACAAACTGAATGGATTTTGGGTACTTTTCACATATTCAATAATACAATACTAAGTGAAACTATCTAAAAGTTTTTCCTATGACTATTGATTAATTATATTGATTTTGTAATATTAATACGCACTCACTGGCACTCATAATTTTCTATGGAATCGACGTCCTCCCCTTTAAGTAATACATATACATATAGGCTATAGCTTGTTAGAACGAGTTCCAAAATTTTGAAACTCCTACATAGAAACATATACATAGGCTATTGATTGTTAAAAAGAAATTCAGAGTATGAGAGTCATTTTTTCTAAGGTAGCACCAAAATGATCATTTCTATTTACTTGATAAACAAAACAACCAATAAATAGCAATAAAAATATAGTAAGAATGCCATTAATTGATAGAGCGTGATTTTAGAAACTTTTTAGGAAATGCATCATCTTAGTTGAAGCTAGCACGAGCGAGAAAGGCTAGTTACAAGTTTTATAGTCGAAGAATGCATAGGAAACAAACTTGTTCAACAACTAAAAAATGTCAAAATATGAGTATTAAAGACTTAAAATAAACAACATAAATAAACCTAAACAAAAAAGTTATCAACTGCAAAAGTTGTAGACCACATCGAGATCTACAACTTTTATTTTGATCATTTCTCTAAGCGACTTTTTTTTAACAATTCAAATTTGAATTTTAATATAAGAGCTCCGAACATAATGATAGGATTAGTAAATGATTTCAAATAAAAATGGCATCCACACTAAAATTGTATATCAGATATTATAAACTTTTAGTAAAAAGAATCATCAAATTTGAAGTTGGTACAAGAGAGAAAGACTAGTTACAAACTTTAGAGAGAGATTAAAAAGGAAAGTGTGCTAATTCATGTGATTTGTGAGAACTTCAAAGATTCTCAACTTCAAAATATGAAAAAGTTCAAATAGAATTTTCGGAGAGTAAATGGTTTTAAATAAAAAAGTTTCAACAACAAAGTTTTATACCTCATCGAGATCTAAAAGTATGGTTTCGGCTATTTCTTCATCCAACTTTTTTTGAACAATTTGAAATTTGGATTTCAAATTTTGATAAATTAGAATATAATTTTGAGATAGTAAACGATTTCTAATGAAAAAGTCATCAACAACAACGTTATAGACCTCATCGAGATCTACAACTTTTATTTTGGTTATTTATCCTGATAATATTTTGTAAGCAATTTAAATTTTAATTTCAAAATATGAGAGCTTCAAACAAAATTTTAAGACAACAAATGATTTCTAATAAAAATGTCATCAACATCAAAGTCGTACACCATAATTTTATCAAATTTTAGAAAAAAATCATCATATTTAAAGTTAGTACGAGAGAGAAAGACTAGTTATACAAATTATGGAGAGATTAAAAAGAAAAATTATGCTTGTTCATATCATTTATGGGAACTTTAATATATAAAATCTTCTAGCAGAATTTTGGGAAAGTAAATGATTTCAATTGTTAAAAGTTGTAAAGAACAAAGTTTTATAAATTATTGAGATCTATGACTATGATTTTGGTCATTTCTTCTTTAGAATTTGTTTGAACAATTTCAAATTTGAATTCAAATATGAGAAATTTAAATAAAATTTTGAGATCAAATGATTTCAAATGAAAAAGTCATCAATAATAAAGTTATTAACCTCATCAAGATCTACAACTTTAATTTTAAACATTTATATGGCTAATATTTTTTGAATAATTTAAAATTTGAATTTTCAAAGATGAAAACTAAGGACGGCAACAAATGATCTGTGATATTTAGACATCATCACAGAGCTAGAACCTCATTTTCAAACCGTCATAGCACCGTCATAGATTCTGTATGTGATGCCAATTTTAGAAACCGTCATGTATCAATAGAATTTTTATAGTGCATCCTCACTACATCCTAATAAATCTCCACCGACCCTTTGTTGATTTTTCTTCTACTAAAGGAAAACAGTGGCCCACCACTCATCGTCAATCTAATTAATGTCTATAGCACACCTTTTCTCATTCCTTCTCCTACTCAATCCTGATTGTGCCGCCACCGCTCACCCTTAACCTAATTAATCCTACCCACCATTTCCTGTTTCTTCTCCTACCAAGCCCAACGGTCGCCCACTCACACCCAATTAATCCCTACTCAACCTTTCTAATTTCTTTTCATGCCGGAGCCCAACTGGGCCCCACTACTCGCCCACAGTTTACTGACCCTACTCACCCTTTCTTGTTTCTTCTCTACTTATGTCTAAGTGCATTGGCACCGCTCATCGAATTCTAATAAAGCTACACCCACTGTTTTGTCTTTCCTTCTCATACACGAGTCTGACAATGCCCCTACCGCTCATCCATAATGTAATTAAGCCTACTCACGTTTTTCTTGTATATACGGGCACACAAACGTGACTATGCTTCCATTGCCCACCCCAAGTATGTATAAATCCCCCCACGCAGCGTTTCGCCTCTCTTCTCCTATTAAATCCCGAATACACCTCGGTCGCTCACATCCAAAGTGTGTTGCCTCCTTAGGCTCCTCCTCCACCCCGATGAAGACCCTCCCGCATTCTTCACAAGTGAGTTCTTAATCAACTGGACCCATTCCCTTCCGACTCCATCACTACCCTTATCATAGCGAGACATCTCCTCCTTCGATCTCCGTCTTGTATCAATCTCGCGACATCGTGCCCAAAGATTCTGATTAATCTGTCGGCAATCCCCTCAAGTCGACCTATAACAAGGTAAATCTGGACTACCAAACCCTAGATCCCCTTTCTCTATTTTTCCTTTTTTGAAATTGCGGTGATTCTTTCTAACAAACTACATGTGTGGCATTTTTTTGTTCAAAAAATTTTTAGGCAAAGTATCTATGGGATCCGCGCCGGGATAAGCTCTATAAGGTAAATCCGCACTACCAAACCCTAGATTCCCTTTCTCTATTTTTCCTTTTTTGAATATATGTGGTGATTCTTTTTTTAAAAAATATATGTGTGGCAATTTTTTGTTAAAATTTTTTAGGCAAGGTACCTATTCAACCCGCGCCGGATTAAGATCTACAAGGTAAATCTGCACTACTGAACCCTAGATCCTCTATCCTTGTTTTTCCTTTTTCTGAATCTGTGATGATTGAACTAAATGTATGGCTATTTTTTGTTAAATTTTTTTTGGGCAAGGTAGCTATTCGAACCATGGCGGGTTAAGCTCTGTCCTTATCCGTCAGTAGCAGTAGCTCACCAAGCTGTGAGAATTGCAGTCGGAAGCCATTTTGCTCTTTCAGGCCTCAGAAGAACAGACGATCTCAATCTCCGAGTAATCCTGTACCCATCCCTGCTGCAAAACGAGGTCACCCATTCAATCAATTGCAGCCCCTGAATTCTTAAGCTACTTTCTCACTTATCGAGCAGGAATTCATAACCTGCTTGATTCTTAAAGGTTCTTCTTTGGCTCAGCTTGCTGGGATGTTCGGATTTGTCAGATAAAGAGACCCACGGCGCTAGTCTCCGGCGGCGATGGATTCCGGCGTGTTCACTGCCGGTGAGTTCCTCCGCTCCTGTATTGAGTACCTCGTGGCCGTTGATTTTGGTTGCCGCGTAGCCGCCACAAACTCAGTTGGTTGTCTGGCTGGCTCGTGCAGGCGAGGCGTTCGTCGAAATGCCTCAGCAGAAGAGGCCAAGATTTGATGCCGAACGCGATGAGTCGCTGTCGTCTTCGTGGGCGGGGCTCCAGCCGGACGCCCTGGGCGTCGTGCTCCGCTTCCTCCCTTCCCTCGCCGACCGCGCCAGGGTGCGGTCCGTGTGCCGCAACTGGCGCGCGGCCTCCCGCGACCGCGGCGTGGCCCCGCCGCTGCCCGTGCTGGTGATGCCGAGGTTCTTGTTCGCCGGCGTGACTCCGGGGGGCGTGCTGACGGCGAGGGCGCGGCGCGCTTGGATGCCGCAGGTGGTGGATGCCAACAATACCGATTGCGTGGGGTCTTCCGGTGCGTGGCTCGTGGGCGCCAGACAGGGCGGCGGCGAGTGCTTCTTGGTGAATGCCTTCTCCCACGTGGTGCGCCATCTACCACGCCTGGGCGATTTCACCTGCTCACTGCGCCGAGTGGTGCTATCTGGTTCACCTGACGACTCGGAATCCGAGTGCATTGTGGCTGCTTTCGCATTCTGCAGGTCCAAGCCTTCACTGGCGCTCTGGAGACCTGGGATGAAGTCCTGGCGTGTCTGGCAGCACTCTTTGATTGCTGGGCATATCGATATGGCCTTCTATCAGGGGAGACTGTACATCCTCTGGAGGTTCATGCCATCCCTCTTCGTTATTCAAGTTTCGGAGGATGCGCATGGCGTCAAGTTCTGTCGCATGAAGGATTGTATGATCGAGAAGCTCCTCCCTGGCCCTCTTGGCCCCAATCATGTACTGAGCTGCAACATGGTGGAGTGGCGCGGAAGACTGTTGCTGATCATCAGATACTATGGTGGTTACCAAGTCAGGCATAAAGTTCTTAAGGTCGAAGTGTACGCGGTGGACTTGAGCAAGAAACCAAATAGCCTCACTGAGATTCACAGCTTCGGTGGCGACTGCATCTTCGTTGGTACAGGCGGCTGCAAGTCCTTTCCTGCTAGTCAGCACCATGGACTTGAAGGCGACCTTATCTACTTTGTTCCTGATCAGTACAACCCTCATGACGCATTTGTGTACAACATGGGAGATGGTAAGTCAAGGCGCATTATTGAGTCATTGCCTCGCAGGGTCTGTGCACCAGTGCAGAGCTTTGGTTTCCCGGTCTGGCTGTTTCCTCCCGAGTGATCTCCGTCAGTCGCAAATCAGAGATAATGTGTACTGTGATGGGTTCTGTGTCGCAACCCAATATGTATGAGAAAGTTGTATCTTGTTCCTAGTTTCCTGCCTGTATGGTGAGGGATTTACCCAGTTGCAGAAGAACTGAGATCAGAGGAAGAACTCGATCTCTGGAATGCTTATGTATGTGCCTGAAATGCTCGAAATGCAAGTATATTAATTGGCGGTTCTAATGCTATTCATCCCCTCTTGTTCTTCCCTGTTATACTGGGTTGAAGCTGCTGTTTTTTTTTACTTGGTAGTGGATACAGTTCATGCATGATGAATTATTCTGCTTTTGTCAGTGGTGTGATTCTTAGTTCGTACTGTAAGTGGTAACCAGTTAAAATGGGTTTAGTAAAGGATAGCGCGAACGGTGAATCTGGAATACTCGCTCCTTTCTTCGTGTTACATGGGTGCCTGATCGACGCAGCCATGGTTCCTGCTGGTCCAAGGTTGCAGGGTCGAGTTCTGTCTGTCCATGCCCACTTAAGTTTGCAAAAAGGAACTGGATTTTGTTTATCTTGAATCAATGTTTAGTTTGTTCTAGTGTCCTTATAATCACCCCATTTTTATGCAAAACTAGCGCCGGCATCTCCCTCACCAGTGCTGCAAACATGCCGTCACATTGGTTCAGTGATCGGTACGGTGCTTACTGATCATCAACATCAACTTCTGCTCTCACTCCGGCTACTTTTTTTTCCCACTCCGGCTACTTGGCGCTGGCCCAGTTACGCCACCGGTTAGAAGCGCCCGCTTGTGCGGCCAAGAAGGTGGGCCAACATGTGTGCTTGACCGGGTACGGATACAAAGGCCACACTTGTATGCACACTTTGCACAGCGATGACAAACTCACAGCCACCAGTAACAGTGGACCATGCCTATTGTGGAGGATTCCCTGCTCGTATTCAAATTTAGATATAATAATAATAAAATAAACATCTGGGTTCATCCTCCTCCATACGTAAAGAATCAGCCAATATTTTGTTTTAAAAAATCCACGCTCCTGTTTAAATAATAGAAAATAAGTCCATAATCCTGGACATAATATACTATTCGTATTTATATCTGTATATCTATTTATATATAGTATCTATGCCTATCTCTTTCTCTATCTCTATCTTTATATCTATATCTATATCTATACATCACTACTCCACGTCGTCATATTACTGCTGGTTCAAAATCCCCTATCAATGCCAGATTTTGAACCCGCAGTATGTAAGTGGCAGTGATAGATGTACTCACTTCATCCCTGCCGGTATTTCACCCATCAGTGATAGAGTAAAAACAAAACAAAAAAAGGAATAGCATGCTCTAGTGAGGATGCTCGTCGCCAACACCGTCACCGTCATGCATTAAAAAAAAATCGTATAGGCAAAGGAGGGATTCAACACAACCACATATCGATTCATACATCACAAAGAATAAGAGTTCACCACAAATTAGATGGATTGGGAAGGATTCATACATCACAAATTCAATCACAAATTGATTCATATATACATTGCAAAGAATAAGAGTTCAACCACAAATTAGAAGGATTAGGAAGGATTCACACATCACAAATTCAGTACACCATCGATTAAGTACATCATTGACACTACTACAGAAACGGCAAACAGTGCCGGTTCAAAACCCCCCTTCAGTGGCGGTTTTTGAACCGGCACTGGCAATTCGGCAGTGATGAGGTCAAGCCATCACTGTCGGTTATGCCAAACCGGCAGTGATGCTTGAGCCATCACTGCCGGTTTGTTCCACCAACCGACAGTGATGCTTGAGCCATCACTATCGGTTTTAATTGAACCGACAGTGATATTATTTTTTAAAATTGCATTTTATTAATTGTTTTATTTTCATTTGGGGTTTAGGGTAGAGATGGTGGGGAGGGAGATCGTGGAGGTGTTTTCTATCGAACCATTTGATATCGATGTGAATTGAAGGTAGTTGTGGACTAGCGACAATACAAACCCATCACACATTTATAATAATTATTACAAAACATCCACACAAAACTTAAAGTATCGAATTAAATGTCGCATTACAATAGCCTTTCGAGGCGGTCTTTTCCGTAGATCTTCTTGAAGTCCTTACTCTGCACAATGGACAGATATCCTTTTCTATACACTATCTCGTCCAGAATAAGAGCTGCTATCTCCTCTTGAAATCCTCTTATCTCAAAATCTAGCAACATGTTGTGGCCCTGATCTTTGCGTTGTAAATTGATACAAGATGATATTGAGATGCACATACGGAAGAAAAACAATAGAATTAAAACGAGACGCGTACGTACCATGCCATCTCCTAATCCTAGTTTTGCGCCAAAGTAGCAAAGCATTGCTCACATCACATAGAACCCGCATTCATTGTCCCCCATTGGTTGATCTAGGGTCTTGACCTTCTTCATATACTCCACGCTGAATGGGGATCTCCATTTCTTTTGCATCTTAGGCTCCACATTTCTCCAATCAGGTAACGCTTTCATCCTATGTGACAATGTAAATGAAGTGTGAAGGCTGAGGATATTAATTACAATATCATATGTGATTGAAAAGTGTGGTGATATTGGGTTAACTTACATATTTAGCACTTTGACTAGGGGTTCGATAAGTTTTAGTGGCTTCTTTTTTGAGTCCGACACCTCGATAGTTGAATTTTTAAGACTTATATCTACGAGGACATAATGGTTGCTGCAATCACAAAGCTCATATTATTGAATGATATATCAAGAAAAAACACTTAAGTAAGGGTCGAGAACACATACTCGCAATTGTAGGTTAGCAGTGCGTTTGTTTTGCCGACTGAAAACATTCTTTCAAACTCTATCTTCAAACTTGCTGAGACATACGGATCTTTGAGACCGGCTTTGCATGTTGTCTCATTTACCAAGATGGGGTCCAAGAAGTCAAAAATGCTATTTCGTTTTTTGAGGCAAAATTTTGCTACAGACCTGCAAAATAAACATGCATGGATATATTCAAATGCAGATCACGTAGTTTATTATAACGTTGTTAGGGTATGGTACTTACAGAGTCCATAACATCATAATCTGCACATCCAGCGAGCGTCGTTGAAAGAGTTAAAAGAGGTCTTCATAATGAATAGTATGCACAACTTCTTCAGGATGATTAAAATGTAAACAGGAAGGGATACATACTTCAAAGGTTGCTATCTTGTCTTCGCTGCTATTACTATCTATGATGTAATAATCATGCAACGGTCGCATGTTTGTTGACAATTTTTTTATACTCTTCTTGGTTGACGACCATAGGCTTGCCTAGTTCCAACTTATATACAACTTTGGCCTTTTCAAATTTGGTTTTTTCAAAATAGAGATTCTTGGCATCCTTCATGCTTATGTCCAGTTCCGCGGCCAAGTTTTGTATCTCTAGCTGCTGAAAGGTGTGTATTTCTCTAGATGTTTCTAGATTACCCGGAATTTTGCTTTGCTTTTCAAATTCGCTCTGTTTCTCAGGTATATAAGCCAATCGTTTGTACAAGGCAAGTTTGGCGGCCTTTTCTGCAATGTGAGCTCGTAGAATTTTGTCCTTAGTCGACGCTAGCTTCTGCCTTTTACTAGTCATCTTGGGATTTTTTGCCAACCGAAGCTGATGACCTCCTCTGTTGCGAAGTCGAACCAGATCTAGAGCTAGGCCATCGAGATCCCAGTCCTGAGGACTTTGAAGCTGGTGGAGGAGGAGGAGGAGGTGTCGGTGGATCTTGACGAGGAGAGAAACCTCTTCGCGGAGGGGACCGAGATGATTCACTGTCATCATCATCTTCCGAAGATAGCTGCTCGTCTAGCTTGATGAAGCGTTTGCGCCAGGCGACATGAGTGCCCAAGTTGTGAACTAGACGCGGCCTTTCTTCCTCCAATGGGAAATCAATATGTATATTATTGTACTTCTTGTCCAAGATCTTATCAATGCTGACCCTGGCTACCCGAGTGACACTGGCTTGCCATGAATGGCGTTCTCTCCTCTAGGAAATGCTTGTCCGACCGCCACCTTGTCTTTGGTCCACTGCTGACGGATGTACAACCTGACATTCACATGTTCTGTTATGTCGTCCACCAGATGAGGAGCATTTACCTCTTCTTCGTCAGGCATAGGGGTTGAGCCACAGCTACTACGGCCCTTGCCGAGCACTGGGCTATTCAAAGTCGGGATTGCATGCGGCCCGTGACTCGAACACATGGTTTGCATAGCGCTCGCCACTTGAGCAGCTATCCGTGCTTCCATGCTCTGTTCTAGCTCCTCTTGCATCCTTTGGAACTCCTCTTCTCTTTGCGTTCTAGCCCTGACCCGGCTTCTATAGGAAGCGGATTCACCTTCAAATGCTTTCTCCCAAGGAATTACCCTGGCTCCTCTAGTGCGACCGGGGGGCTCCTTGGTTCCAAGTGCTAGCGTGAGCACGTCATTTTCTCTATCCGACTTGCGGGCCCTCTATGCACTTCCTCAGTGATCGTGGAAATCTTCTGGAGGAGATCGGTGACGGGTTCAGCGCTGGCGGAAAGGCTCCCGTCAGGATTGTATCGTGCCCCCCTTGCGAGTAGGTAGTTCATTGATCTGAGCTGCCAATCGCTTGTCTGAGGCGTAATACCGCTCCGCTCTAGTGCTTCGACTTGGGCATCCCAATCCGGAATCTTCCTTACGTACCCACGCGATCCTAGGCGGTGAGGATTATTTGACCTAAGCGAGTTTGCTTTGTTTCTTTCGCTTGATGCCTTAGCCTCTTCGGATAGCTTGTAAGCCTTGAACTCCTCCCAGAAGTCCCTCTGCTTGCTGAATTCACCTCCCGCAAAATTCGGTTCTTTTTCCTCCTTGATGAGCTTGTGCAACTTTCCCTTGAAATTCTTGAAGGAGTGACCCATGATTCCTTGGCCCTCTTCTTGACTGTCGCTTCATCACAATCATTTGGGAAAGTAAAATACCCTCTGAGCTTGTTCCAAACTAGTTCCTTCTCCACTTCTGGAACCCTCCATGGGTCTTGCTCACTGCTATTCCACTTCCTGTATTTGATCGGGATGAAGTCCCTTACAAGTGCCCTGATGGTACTCTTGTATGGGCCCAATGCTTTAAGTGGCTCCACCGGCTCCCCTAGTTGATCGAACTGAGAGATGTGCCAGTGTCTAGTTGTCTGAGGGAGCTTTGTTGCACCACACTTAGTCCTTCTTAAACTCTCACCAGTACTTGGATCTTCCGGCGGAACCTGCTTCAAAATTTATGAATAAGTCCCCATCAAACTTTTCTGGATATATCTACCGTGTTTTTAGGTATGACCTAAGTTATTACCTCGTCTCCTTGGCACTCTTCTAGGTTTAGCATATGGCTAGGGCTCCAAGGTCTTTGATCCCCTTGCTGGTTGTCATCACTAGTTCCTTGGTCATTGGCTTCGGTCGCAGGGCGACGGGTGGTGAATCGGCGCTTAATTGTCATGTTTCTGGACATGAATTTCGATTATTGGTATTAACTCATAGGTAGATACATATATACAAGCATAGGATGATGACATATATACAAGCATAAGTGTAGCATAAGAAAATCCATATATACAAGCATAAGATGATGCCATATATACAAGCATATATGACATTTATACATCTATATCTCTTTCTCTATCTTTCTCTCTATCTTTATATCTCTCTCTATCTATCTCTATCTATCTATCTTTATCTCTATCTTTGACATGTATATATGATATGGCATTTATACATCTATATCTCTTTCTCTATCTCTCAAGCATAGGATGACATTTATATCTCTTTCTCTATCTCTCAAGCATAGGATGACCTCAATATCTCTATCTCTATCTCGATCTATCCACAAATTTGAATCATCATAGCCACAATATGAAATAAGTGGCCAAAGAGTTTACAGACATACCATATATAATGAAATAAAGAGATGGCATATATATGATTGTATCTCTCTATCTCTATCACTATCACTATCACTATCTATATGTGACATGGCATATATATAAGCATTTGAATCAAGCATGAAGAGTGATTGCTATAGTTTTCTCCCTCTCCCTCCTTCGTCTCCTCAATCTCCATGTCCAGCAAGACACTCTCTAACTCTCTATCTCTCTAACTCTCTAAATCTCTAACTCTCTAACTCTCTAACTCTCTATCTCTCTATCTCTCTATCTCTCTAACTCTCTAACTCTCTAACTCTCTAACTCTCTAATCTCTATCTCTATCTCTCTCTAACTCTCTAAATCTCTCTCTCTCTAACTCTCTAACTCTCTATCTCCTTCTTCCTTCTTCCTCTCCTCTTCCCAGCAGCTCCTTATGGACATTGTGTTGAACACCTAAGGGGCAGCTCACCGAGAGAGGGGTGGCGGCGTGAGGAGCTCCTGTGGCGGCGTCGATGCAGCTGTGTAGGGTGGTCCGAAGTCGAGCTCGAGCTGCGGGGAGCTCCTACTGTGTCGGGCGGCGGCGGCGCGTCGGGCGTCGGCGGCGCTGCACTGGCCAAGATCGAGCGTCGCCGCGTCAGGAGTCGGCGGAGGCGGCAACGTCGGGCAGGAGTGGTGGCGAGCTCGAGCGTCGTCGGAGCTCCTATTGTGGCGTCGAGCGTCGTCGAAGCTCCTGCTGGAGCTCGGGCAGTGCCGAGCTCGGGCGGCTAAGTGTGGAATGGGTGCGAGTCTGAAAATTTCAGACCGCGCCCTTTCCTTATATACTCGGCCTCATCACTGCCGGTTCTTGTTACAAACCGGCAGTGATGTCCCCTATCACTGCCGGTTTGTAACAAGAACCGGCAGTGATGAGGAGTCATCAGTGTCGGTTATTTGGAACCGACAGTGATTAGGGGACATCACTGCCAGTTGGTAGCTAGAACCGGCAGTGATAGGGGACATCACTGCCGATTCCTTATAAACCGACAGTGATTTGTATTTTTTTTTAAATTTTGCCCTTTGCTTTAGAATTCAAATTACTCCTGATTTTTGACTAAAACTTGAAAAACTCTAAACATAGAAGTTGCATAATTTTTAATTCTCTACAACTTTTGCTGAAGTAGCATATTCAAATTCTTTATAGTTTTTGAATTCCATTTTGAATTTGAATAAGGGTTTAAAATTCAATTACCCCCTTTGTAATTACTCCAAAAATTTGAATATAAGTTGAAAATCTTCCAACATAGCTTTTGCTAGTTTTGAGGAGCTCTACATTAATGCTTATACACTCAAGGTCTAATTCTTTATAGTTTTTGAATTCCTTTTGACATGGGATACATCAATCAACAACGTGGTACAACTCAATCAATCAATGATGCAAATTACTAAAACAACATTTCATTAAGGATTACATAGTTTATGATACTATAACAATTCACGGTGCATGCACGATGATGGCCTCATCGTGATCACTTTGGAGGTAAGCAGGTTCGTCACCCTCTTCAAGGACATGTAGGGTAATGTCCGCCCCAAAAGGAGCCATTTCTTCATAACCTTTGTAGTCTTCTTCGTCTGTCACTCCGTCGACACCGACAATCTTCCTTTTTCCTTGCAATACTACATGTTGTCTTCCATTTGTTTTGTTATCCCTTTCATAGAAGATTTGCAAAACATCCTTTGCAAGGATGAAGGGGTCATCTCTGTATGTGGTCTTGGATAGATCAACGGTAGTGAACCCATCCTTGTCGGTGTTGATTTCATTCAGCCGGACCCACAAACAATGGAAAAGAGCAACTTTCAACTGACGTCCATAGTCTAGCTCCCATATCTCATCTATGAAACCATAGTATGTTGCCACCACCGTGTCGTACTCATTGTGGGCGTCGAAACAAACACCACTATTTTGGTTGGTGCTCTTTCCGTCCTGTTTTTTTGTGTAAAATGTAAAACCATTTATTTGATATCCTTGGTACATCATTAGCGTAGTCAAAGGTCCGGGGGCTAAGAGATCTAGCTGACATCCCGTCACCATTCCTAGCCTTTGGCGTCGAAACCAGTCACTGAATTCCTCCTTATGTTTTTTCTCAAGCCAAGCCTGTGACCTACCGATGTGCTTCCTTTGCAGTAACTGTTTGTGCTCATCAATGTATTCCATCACACCGTCGGCCTGCTAGAGAACAACGAAGTGTGCTTGTCTGAAGGAGACCACTTTGTATATTTTGACAGCTTTCTCACCTATTGTTCCTTTGCCCCCTAGTCTTCCATCATGATGAGATACTGGAACTTTGACCCGCTTGATGTCTAGATAATATGTGGAGAAATCAATAGCCTCCTCTATTGACCATCCTTCTACCATGCTCCCTTTTGGTCTGAATTTATTCCTAACATACCGTCTAAAAACTTTCATGAGCCTCTCGAAAGGAAATATCTGGTGTAGGTAGATTGGGCCAAGGGCTTTTATTTGATCCACAAGATGAACAAGTAGATGCACTAAAATGTTGAAGTAAGTCGGTGGGAAATGCATCTCAAGCCTGCATATAATCTCGGCTATCTCCTGCTTCAGGCGGTCTAGCCTGCCCACTTCAATGACCTTTTCAGAGATTGCGTTGAAAAACGAACACAACTTTATGATTGGAGCGCTTACCTTGTCAGGGAGGATACCTCGCAGGGCAACTGGGAGCAGCTGAGTCATTATGACATGACAGTCATGGGTCTTCATAGAGCCATAGTTAAACTTAAGTTCTCTCATGTTAACTAGCCTCTTCGGGTTCCCAGAGTAGCCACTCGATACTTTGAGATCGTTGAAGAAAGAAATAAGCATTTCTTTTTCCTTCTTTTTCAGTGTCCATGATGCCACCGGAAGTTTCAAGTGACCATTCTCAAGAGTTACTGGGTGCAACTCCTTCCTGAGGCCCAGGTGTTGCATGTCCAAGCGTGTCGTGAGAGAATCCTTGCTTGTTCCCCCCGGTGTTCATCAATGTGTTGAGTGTGTTACCGCACACGTTTTTAGTTATGTGCATTGGATCAAGACAGTGACATACACTCAAAAGTTTCCAGTAAGGTAGTTTTCAGAAGATTGATTTTTTCTTCCAGATACTATCGGTTGGCGCTGCTACTTTCCCACCCCCCTTCCCAAGGACAACATTTGTGAGTTTGCTTAATTGTTGAAGCAGCTGTTTCCTGTCTCGATACTTTGGAGGTCCATGTTTCTCAGTAGTCTCATTAAAATCTTTTGTATTCCTACGATAAGGGTGATCATGACGTAGGAACCTACGGTGTCCCATGTAGACCATCTTCCTGTTTTTTGGTAGATGTGTAGCATCAGTCTCGTCCAAGCACTCGACACACCTAGTGTATCCTTTTGTCTTCTCTCCAGACAAGGAACCTTGCCCTGGTAGGTCGGTGATTGTAGCGATAAGTACAGCCTTTACCGTGACATGATCTTTTTTGTACTCATCCCAGACATCCTTCACACCCGTCTACACTGATAAAATGGACAAAGCAGAGAAAACATAGGAACATATTAATAGGAGCATTTTTGAACAATATTCTTTTCTTTATAATTTGAATTTGGTCGCGCTATAAAAAGTGAGACAACAAAATAGGTGGATGCATGGAGTATTAAATGTGAGTATTAAATACATGCATGGAGTATTAAATGTAAGTATTAAATGCATGCATGCATGGAGTATTAAATGTAAGTAATAAATACCGAATCTATTCCACATCCCATCAAATCTTTAATACATGCTTGGAGTATTAAATGTAAGTAATAAATATAACTAATTATATTTTTTATCCATAATTTTCGAGACGAATCTTTCGAACCTATCTACTCAATGATTATACAATAATTATCCAATAAAAACAAAGTGCTACAATTTTTCTAAATACTTTTGGATCTAAAAGGTACAGAAAATTGACACAAATTGCAACATCTCTCTTCTTGATCATGAAAACTAGCATAACTCTAAACTATAGATTTACACACAAAAACAATGTAAACCAACAATTCTAAAGAATTGTGGTTGTTACTAACCAAGAGCAAGAAGATATGAGGATCCAAGAGTGAAGAGGAGCCAACAATGGAGTTCAAGAAATCCATCAGTCGCAACAATGGAGAGAGGAGCTCCTGTTCACGCACTGTTGGGGCAGAGGAGGGAGAGGAGCTCGTGTGCTTTATTCTGTACAAATTTTCACTGCCGGTTGGAGCCACGAACCGGCAGTGAAACACCACATCATTGCCGGTTGGTGGCTTGAACCGGCAGTGATAGGGCCGAGAGGCATCATTGCCGGTTCAAGCCACGAACCGACAGTGATGTGGTGTTTCACTGCCGGTTCAGCCCCTGCCCCCAATAATTAGAGGCCTGTCAGAGGAAAAACTGGTAGTGAAGAGGCATCACTGCCGGCCCAAACAAAACCGGTAGTGATGGGCCGACAGTGATTGCCGTTTCTGTAGTAGTGTGATTCAGTCCATCTTCCTCCTCACCTCCGATGGATCTGAATACAGAACGGAGTGGATCCGTCCACCGATTCAGTCCAATCCAATCAGCCTACAAACACACACACACACACGTTGTATTAGCAGGTAAGCAATCGAAGACTACAAAACAGAGTGGATCAGTCATAGTCTCATCTGACTGGTCTCTCTCTCCTTGTGCTCGCAGCGGCGTAGTGCCACATCGGAGTCCTGACCTATCATCGGTGCGCGCTCGCGGTGGCCTTGTGCCCGCGCTGGAGTCCCGACCGGTCGCGTGCTCGCGGTGGCCTTGTGCCCGCGCTAGAGTCCTGGCCGGTCGTTGATGCGCGCTCGCGGTGGCGGTGTGCATGCGCCGGAGCCCCGGACGGTCGTCGGTGCGCGCTCGCGGCGGCCACGTGCCTGCGCCGGAGTCCCAGCCTTGTGCCCGTGTCAGAGTCCGCCGGTCCGGTCGCCAGTGGTGTTGAGGGTGCCGGCTAGATCTGGGGTGGTTGGGAGGAGTTCTAAAGTCTGATGAGTAGAAGGAGGAGAGGAATATCTGTGCAGCGAGTTCGAGGGGGTAAATTAGGATGGATAAAAATTTCGGGTCTGGGGCCTGTAGATCACTGTCGGTGTGGTAAATACGGCCGACACTAGTACACACTAGTATATTTGCCTGTACTAACGCTACGGTTTTATCCAGGGAATTCTATAAAAAACAACCAATTTATTTTTGCAGAGTTTAACTTTTACACACTTGTATTTGAGTCTATACACAATAAACGAAACACTTTTGCATTTAAAAAGACATAGTTACATTCTCCATAACTTCTTAATCATTTATTTACATTACATTTTTAGATTTGGAAGGGTACAAACATGGTCGGGCGAGATACGCGTCCTCGTCCGACCTCCTCGACCGTCCGACCCCTCGGGCGTAGGCTCTGTCTTGCCTAACCCGAGGGCACATGCTGTCTCGCCCAACCCCTCGAGCGTATACTCCGTCTCGCCCGACCTCGAGGGTGCAAGCTCCGCCTCGTCCGACCTCGAGAGCGTAGCCTATGTATTTCCCGACCTCTCGGGGGTAAGCTTCGCCTCGTCTGACCCCTCGGACGTAGGCCATGTAACTAAATCAAAAATCGCTCCTTATTTTAAAAAAGCACTTTTGACTCCATACAGTTTCCTCGGTGGCATGACCAAGAGGGTGCCGATTCTACATGCTTGGCAGCAAGGACGACTGGCCCCTCATCTGCAAAACAATAACAACAACCCAAAATTTGTTAACATTAAGAATTTAAAATTTTCATAATGGTGGCCGACCACCAAACCCATCTCCATACCACATCTGACTCTCTCTAGTGTCGGAGTAGGAGGTGCCACTCGTCTACGTCCATGCCCAGCACCAACGAAGGGAGCTCGACCGCGTTCACCCTGCTCCACGCCACCTGCGCCCGTTCAATATCGCCGACATCATCGCCGTGACCTAGCAAGGTGAGAACAACACACCGCTTACCCTAGCTAGCCCTGGATCACCGCGCCACCGCGTACCGTGTGCCATTGCCGCCGCCGCGGAGCTCGCACCCGGCCGAACCTCCTCGGAGCTCCTCCGGTCCAACCAACCCCCCTGGCCGCACTCGTCACCTCACCACGACACTCGTGCACGCCCGCCGGGCGGCACACCTCCGGCAGTAGCCTCACTGCGTCACACCGCCGTGCCACCACCGCACGCCACCAGCCAGCTACGTTGCCGCGTTGGATCAACCAACACCCCCAGCCGCTTCGCGTTGTAACCCTGAGCACGCCACAACCAAGCTCGCTGCCGATGAGCTCACTGCCGGCGAGAACGCGCCGGTCAGCACGTCTTCTCTACTATGCTCACCGACAAGTGGACCCGGGTTGACCACAGGCCCGCACAGATTGATCCGGATTGGAAAGTGAATCACGCGAAGCAAACGAACCCATGGAAATGGATAATCACGAACCACCACAAGTCTGAAACAAGAGTGGTGTGCATGGAACGGATCTAGGCCAAGGAGTACTCACGTGCGTGTGAAGGTGGCCACGGACCACGCCCAGAGGGTCGCGGCTGGGCCGGCGCTGCCGCCGCCGCCACGGGCGCATCGGTTAGCTCGGCGGGTGGGGTAGGAGAAGAGGCAGCGGGGCCGGTGTTCCGGAGCACCGCGTGTTTTTTTCGCGAAGCAAGTGGGATTGACGTGTTTTTTCGCGAGGCACGTGAGTGGGATTCGATTTTTCCGCGAGGCACGCGAGTGAGATCGGTTTTTTTTCGCGACTCGAGTGGGATCGGCATGTTTTTTTTCGCGAGGCACACGAGTGAGATTCGATCCCTGAAGCTTGTGCGTGGGCGGTGCGGAAAAAGGAGGGTGGGAGCCTGGTTGTGGGGTCAGGAGGTGAGATCAGGCTTCCCACTCTTTTAGAAGATTTCAATTATAGTAGAGATTTTCGCGAGGCACACGAGTGAGATTCGATCCCTGAAGCTTGTGCGTGGGCGGTGCGGGAAAGGGAGGGTGGGAGCCTGGTTGTGGGGTCAGTAGGTGAGATTAAGCTTCCCACTCTTTTAGAAGATTTCAATAATAGTGGAGATAGGATACCCATCACTGTCGGCGTTTATTATCAACCAACAGTGATATAGAGTTTCACTGTCGGTTGTTGGCTTCTTCCCTATCATTTTTTATTTGAAAGTCAAGAATCGATACTGAAGGGTCTTTACTGGCGGTTCTCTCAATTCCGACAATGATGAGTCCGACAATGATAATTGAATCTGTAGTAGTGTCTATATCTATATCTACATCTATATTATCTAATATAGATGTTATCTCTGTGTTAGTCCATATATGCCTATTATATATTTTTTATATATGCCATGAGTTACCCTAGAGATCGAGTTACTAACCCTCTCCTAAATCCTAATCGGTCGTCGATAACATGAACCCACATCAAACTCGATCTCACATCTTCAAGCGAACGGAACAAAAAACAACTGGTCACGTATATATAATCAGGTGGCCAGATAATTGCGTGAACTTGTTCCCATCATCGCCGCTGCAAGCCATGCTCAGGCACCGCGGCCTCAGATAACTGCGTGAACTTGCTTGGGCCCTCGGCCGTCGCACACTCCGCCCTCCCCCTAAGGCCGGCCCTGGCCTCATGTATGGCACACCCGTCCAGATTGGTGGTCATCCTATTGGCGGTCATGGAAGTTGTCACACCGTGCAGTGTCTGCCCGATCGTGTGCACGCCCAACGGCACAACCATGTCGGTCACGCTCAAAACCTCCAAGGTCCAGGGTCGGTACTAAGAGGTCGTTGTTTGCATTCCAGGCTCACCGTACCTCCTGTTGGCCGAGAATTATAAGTTATTTAAAAAATCTTAGAGAATCAAAGAATCTCAAGTTTGACTAAAATTATAGAGAAAATTATAAATATTTATGACATCAAATAGGTATACTATGAAAAGAATCTAATGATACTTACTTAGCATCATAAATATTATTATATTAATTGGAGAAAGCCATTCTATTCTAAGTGCTTATTGGAAAATATCCCATTTAACCTTATCATATGCCTTATCAAAGAACTATGGCTCCCTCCATGATATTCTTTCCACGGAGAAAAGCCATTTGTGTAGGTCTAACCACTTTTTGTGTGATCTTTATAATTCTGTTAGTGTCTACCTTTGTGAAGATTTTGAAACTTAAATTTAACAAGTAGATAGGCCTATACTTTGTTTTTGTTTCGCTTCACTAGATTTTGGGAGAATAATTATAGTTTCCAAATTCAAACTATGTAGAGGTAAGGTGCCTCTATGGAAATCCTCAAACAAAGCCATCAAGTCTCTTATTTTCACTTGCCATAACTCTAATGGAGTATGACCTTCATTAGCAATTGACCAGATTTCACTCACCATATCATTGAACTCGTCCCATAATTACCAACCAAGTTCCAATTTGAACATATGCGAGTTATTTGGCAAAGGTACTTCTCCATTGTTTAATAAAAGAGGTGTATGGTCTGAAATATCTCTAGTTAAAACTTCCTCATTCATTTTAGGGATTTGCAATGCCCATTCAATCCTGACTAAAACTCTATCTAGCTTCTCAAAAGTTGGGAATTGTAGGTTATTAGCCCAAATTATGTGCCTACCCTAAAGTTGAAGTCATCGATAATAGCATTAAAAAGAAAAGGTCATCAATCGTTGTATCTCAAGTTATTTTTCTTAGATAATCCTCTTATAATATTAAAATCACCACCAACAACAATAGTTAAGGTTTCTTGTGCACATAAGAGCTAGCTAGCTAGAGACAACTATGATAAGAATACCTCTTTTAATTCTTGTTGTGCGGCAGCATATATTGAAACTAATAACTATTTGAAATCTCTATGTCTATTGTGATTCTTGAATTTTATAAAGAACTACCCTTCTTTTAACTCACCGATTTCAAAAGTTTGTAGGTTATGCCTAGAAGCAAACCACTAGATCCTCCTTGCAGAGGTTTATAATGTAAAAAAAAATTATGATTTTTTTTTGAGAATTCCGTCTTGCTGGTTTCCGATAAGACAATAAAGCCTAAACTTTTTCAATAGTTAAATCTGACAAAAACTTATACTTCTAGTGTCATCACATTACAGTTCTAGAAAAATACCGTTCATTTGGAAATTCATTTAGTTTTATTAGACCTACCCTTTGTTAAAAACCTTGAACATATGCAAGAAGGATTTGTTGGGGGAGACACACTTAGAGTTGGTCTAGGGTCGGAAAGGCCACCCAGAATACCTAAAAACTCAATCGAGAAGGTTAAGAAGCAGCATATTAGGTTTGGACGATATTTTATTTGATTATTTTTCGAGTAAATTTCATTCAGCACATGTTCAAAGAGCCACATACTACTAACAATAGCAGAATCCCACAACTCACATTCTTCCAGTCAAACAACGACATCAACATATTCCAGGTTCAGAGAAACAAGGAGTAGAAAAAGACTCAGATGCGAAGATTTCAATCATGGCATATAGAAAGTCAATGAGAATAAAAAAACTTATGCAAGAATCCAATCATATATATCGATAGGAACTCAAAGAAATACAAGTGCCTTAAAATGGGTCTTCTAAAATATGAGAGGCATATTAATTGTAACTGAGAATCCTGCAAATTTAAACAAGTGACAGCACCACGTCTGCAAGATTGAATCTACAGTTCACTTGGCAGGAAACATCCACACTGGCGGGTCTGCAAGGATTGCCCTCTGATGATGGTTTACCGGAAAATAAATTAGCAGTGAAAGGCTTCACTGTACCATCTCTCATATTGTACACAGTTATCACATAACTACTCTAATTGCGCTGCTTCATATGCGTATCGATAAAGTAGATACAATCACCTTGGACACCCTCATATGAACCGGCAGGAAAGGAAGTACAGCGGCATGGATCGACAAAGACACAATCACCACCGAAGCTGCTGATCTCCACAAGGGTCTATGCTAAGGTCCAACGCAAACACATCAACCTTCTCAATTTGGGAGATCGATATGTAACTATCGACGTATTTAATGATCACCACCAGGCTGCCACGCCATAGCACCAAGTTGCACCAAGCTACCCAGTGTGCACACGGCCGGGACTGGGAAACGGTGGCATAGTGACTGGACCCTCAAGGCCAGAGACATTGACCCCATGTTCATCTTCCTCAAGCGTAAAAGCGAAGAGCCATGGCGATTGGTCGGCGTACCAGGACCTATGGAGCATGTAGAGTTTCCCATGGTGGAACACAAGGTCACTCAACCAGGCGATCCGGGGACATTGGTAGACGTATGTACCAGGTCTTCATCCCAGGCTGCCACAGCGTAATCCCAGGCATGTGCCAATCTGAGATGCCGGGAACACCCCTACGGTAGGAGAAGCCAGCCAGAATGCACTTGGTCGTCGAGCCCGGCGGAGCAGATAGCACGACGTGGTCAAGTGATCTTGAATACTTGGGGTCATCGTTGGCAGTCCAGGGGAGCTCACCGGAGGTGGTGCAATAGGGATCACGTAGGCGGGGCAGACGGACGACCTTGTGAGAGAACGCGTTCACTAGCGTTCCCTACCGCTGCCGTCTTTGCAGGGTCTTGCCACGAGAAGCCACCCTTCGGAAGATCCCACGCAGTCGACATGTCCAGTGGCCACCTCCTCAGGCATCCACCCGCGACCCATGGCGACGATTGCGCCCTGCGTGGAAAAGCTGAAGAACCTGAGCCTAGGGAGCACGAGCAGTGGTAGCGGCGGCGGCATGCTGTGCCCGCGCACAGCGGCACGCCAGTGCCGGCACACGGATCACACGGCGGCACGGTCGGTGAGGCTGGGCAGGAAGCGGAGTACGATGCCCAGGAGGCCAGGATGTCCGCCAGAATAAACGCCCATAGCGACGACGACAACGGCTCCGCGTTGTCCATGCTTGTCCCCTCCGAGGAGCGCACAGGGGCTGTGGTTGTCCCCTGTGGCCGTGACTTCGTACTCACCGGCGGCGGCGGCGGCGACAAGATCCATCTCCATCTGAGAGCTGCGCCCCGGGGTTTTTTGATCTAGACAAAATTCATATACAATCCGTTGAATTCTTGATCTCACTATATTACGAATGACGTGATAATGTTACCAATCAAATAGACATGATTTTTCTACAAGACAAAGAAGTTGAAAGAGCATTGACTCAATCTTACCTCGACGGACGGCGGCAATCGGCCTCCGCGTGTTATTCGTGCTCCTGCAGCGAAACTGACGGCGGATTAATTCTGGACCTGACGATCTCAATCAAAATCAGTCACGACGATCGCAACTCTTGCCGCCTGGGGCGCCTGTTGGGCAGGTCGACTTCGTTCGTTGTTCGTCAGTTCGAGATGGCGGCGGATGAGTCCCCAGCGTCGCTGCGATAGTAAGTTCCGCCGTGATCCCGTCGATGAATGAGCCTAAATCAGGATTCAGGTTCAGGCCCTCCTGGCGAGTCCTACACTACTCCTACCGTGTGTAAATGGAGTCTAAACATATTTATTATCTCGAATATTGTAGACTTAGAGTCTAAATAAGACTTAGAGTCTTATTTTTTCACCCTCTCTCTTCAATAAATATACTGTTACTTCAGTAAAATACCATAAATAAGTGATAATAAATAATCTTGAACTCTATCATAGAGTCTTACACTGTGAGTGTCCTAAAACCTATTATTATTACTAATAAGTAGTAGAAAGGCCATGACCACCACTAAAGCCACCCTTGGGATGCTTCAACTTGTCTCGACACGCAAAACAGTACAATGATCTTTTCCTCTTCGGTGTCCCCTCCACATCAATACTTTCATCATATAGGCCACCTACATGAATAATAATAGTTGTATGAATGGATTGCATTTGAAATATTTTCCATACGGTTCTAAAATTAACGTTATGCTCACTTCAACAATTTATAAAATTTTAAATAGAGGAAAAATATATCAAATAGGCAATCAAATTTAAAAAGTTTAGACAGAAGAATGAACTGAGATAAACTATAAAAGCGGTTATTGAAAGAGAGTAATACCATGTGAATTTTTAGTTAACATTTTGCACGAGGACAGAATCCAGGAATTGGAGCCATTGCCTTTTCTAGAAACCTCAGGAAAGACCAGAATCATTTTCGAGTCATTGGTAGCATGAAAATTAATGTGAGCATATTCCATCTCCTCTGTGTCGGACTTGTCATCGAAATAACAAATACAAATACGCTTAGATGCCCTAAACATGTTCTCCTGAAAAAAGAAAAGAAGAGTATCAATTCCCACACAGATTACACAAGTTTAAGTTTAAGAAAAATTCTTCAAAGCAATTGAAATTTAACATTCCCTTACGCCATCAATTCCCACAAAGATTACAAAAGGTAGAAGCTACCTTAGAACCCATGCATAATGAGGCATTATTGCTTGAACATTTGCATAAATTCATGAACAAAGAGGACATACCCTGGGTTTCTTTAATTTGGGAAAGTAAGTACTGCACTGCATATCCTCAGTCAAATCAAAGATAAAAAAGGCTTCATTCTAGTGGAAAAACATTTTGAAGCTGATGGATAAAGACAAAGGTCTTGCAATGATCAACATCAAAAATGGAAAATCTAGTTACTTGTGGCTGGATCAATGGAATGGTAGGGTACCAAGATTCTCATATCCAGAACTCTTTTCTTTTGCTAAGGCCTAATAAGGCACAAGCAACCTCTGTTGCAGCAGGCAAGCAAAGCTCAAATCTCCTAGATATCTTTCACCTGCCTCTTTCAGAGCAAGCATTTCAACAGTATCAACAAATGGAACATGAGCAGCAGATTGTGAATCTGACCGACCAAACTGACAGCTGGACATATATTTGGAATTCATCAAACTTCTAGGCTTATAAACAACTGAGTGGTAGACGGACAGTTCACTCAAGTTTTAGCTGGCTGTGGAAGAAATCTTCCCAGAGCAAATTAAAAGTCTTTGGATGGCTTCTGCTAAAAGATAGATTCAGCACTACTAGAAACCGGCCTATTGAGAAGAAAGAACATGGAATTGGATATTTACAAGTGCCGTCTTTGTATTGGGCCAACCAAAGAAACCTTGGATCATCTATTCTTCAACTGTCCCTTTGCTTCTAGTTGCTGGCGGATCATTCAGGTTCAAACTTTCCAGCATCTAGGTTCTTTCCAAAATCGGATCAAAGAACAATTGAATGACCCTTTTTTCATGGAAGTCATCCTAACCATGTGCTGGGCAATTTGGACATCAAGGAATAATTGCCACAACAAAGGTAACCAGTGGTAGTTGTGCTAAAGTAATGGTAATTGAACCACAATGTTGAATTTGGAGTCAAATTATAAATTATGATTTGGCAAGATGAAGTTACCTCTTTCCTTATGCGTTTGTTAAGGTCTGCAAGTGCAAACTTGGTAAACAGGTGGAACTCCATGTCGGAAATGTCTCAATCGCATGCATTACCGAATGCAGCTGCGATTGCATCCGAAGACGACAGATTATCTCTTGCAGACCGGCCTATGAAAATTAGATGATAGATAGTCGTCAATTGCAGTCTGAGCCTACTGATACAGAATTAATTAGGACAAGAAAAAGTAAAGTCATTCAAAACAAGAAGTGTACCTACCTGCTGGGACATTGAGCAACGGTGGCAGCTGCCAAGCAAGAGCGAAAGTAGGAGAGGCCTCTTTTTGGTCAATACCAAGATTTGCACAGGCAGTTAGTGTCTTTGTCCGCATGTTGAAGCCATAAAGATGGCTTGTTTCAAAGAGAAAAACCACCTGCGGGTCGATCGGATGAACAAACGCAAGCGTAGGCACCCGATTAAGCAGCCCAGTTCTGTTGTAGTTCTCATCTTCCCAGATGTTGTTGCACGACAGCTCATAGTCCAGTGTCCATTTGCCGGCCTTGGGATCAGCGAGTGTCCAGAGCTTGATCTTGGGCACTGATCTGGCGCGTGTTGTTGTCAGCACCACGTACCGCAGCTTGCCATCGCTCAGACCCACGCAGCTGCGCTGGCTGCTGCTGGGATCTCTGTTGGGGAACGGCACGAAGTGGAGATCTGGCTCTGGCTCCACGGAGAAGGGGTCGCATGCGAGGAGGCCCTGCGAGAGATCGACCCACCAAAGCATCCGCACGTGAGAGAGCACGCTGTCCGTGCACCACGCGAACCTCAACCAAGGACAAGGAGCGCCGCGTAGGCTCTTGTTCTCCACCACAGGCCGGCCACTGTTCATGGATATGGAGGGGAAGAAGCAGCGCAGGGTGGCGTTGTGGTCGGAGGACCAGAGGAGCTCGGTGACCATCAACTTGTTGCCGTCTCCGGGGGCGAGGATGAGGCCCGCGGCGCCAGTGCCGTCAGGCGCGTCCGCGTCCGCGAGCTGGCGGACGGTGTTGGACGCGGCGTCGCAGAGGAAGTAGGCCGTCCTCCTCTCCCCGTCAGGGGAGCCGGAGAGGAGGAGGAGGCCGGACGGACAGAATAATGATGTTGTATCTTATTTGACTCTCCAAAAATTTTAGGATATCTAATCATTTGGGACGGACAGACGGGAGGTAGTGGAAGACTTAGCGACACTGACTGATATGAGTCCGGCCGGCGCAACAACGTAACAGCGGCGTGGATGACAGGGTCCGGTCCGGCACAGGTTGTGTTGTGGAGGTAGCTAGCGGGCTCATTAATCATGTCCCGCCGTGCCCACGATATGATGCATGGCCACGTACAGATTCGCTCGCCAATTAACTGCAAATTTTAGAGACAGGCCGGTCTGTAAGAGTCAGCATAAACAAAATTTGGTTGATCAAACTTGTAATGTCAAGAAAATAAAAAGGAATTTAAAAACTAGACACACACTACTACAGAATCAGACATCACTGTCGGTTTTGTTTGGGCGGGCAGTAATGCCTCTTCACTGCCGGTTCGTGGCCGACAGTGAAACTCCTCATCACTGCCGGTTCGTGCTGGAAAAATCAGTGAAGCGTCTCTGCACTTTCACTGCCGGTTCGTGGCTGGAACCGGCAGTGATAGCTGGAACCGACAGTGATGCACTTGTACAGTTAATTTTTTGATTTTTGTAAACCACCTCGGATGGAAAAACTTTCTATTATGAAAGTTGTAGATCTCAAAAAGTTATAAAACTTCGTAATCGACAACCTTTTCATTTGTAATTATCTTGTCATTCAAAAATACGTTCGAATGTGTCAAATTTGAAATTCAAAATTTTGTAAACCACATCGGATGAAAAAACTTGCTACATGAAAGTTGTAGATCTCGAAAAGTTATGAAACTTTGTAGTTTACAACTTTTTCATTTGAATTCGTTTAGAAGCTCAAACAATCAATTTACTCTCGGTTTAATATAGAATGAGGTGAACTAAAACCGAATCTAGACACTAGTGAGTCATGGTAGAGTGGTAGAGGGGGTACCGCACGAGGCTGAGGTCTGAGGTTCGAATCCCAGCCAAACCGCGTACACGATTTTACGCGAAAAATACTTCTCGACATCCATCACTGCCGGTTTGGGATGTGATCACCTCATCAGTTCCTTTTTGGTTGTGCCGGTTCAAAATTCGGCAGTGATGTAAGATTTTGAACCGATACTAATGTCATGTTCTCGAGTAGTGACACTGTTTGTGCCCTGAGGGAAGATCGAGTTGAACGGCCGGTGCTGTGCGGCCTGGCCGTTACCCATCCCAACGTCTCAGACCATGTCACGGTGGGAGAGGTCTTGGAGGTAAAGATGGGCAACGGGCCGGCCCGGCCCGGCCTGATGACCACCATGCCAAGTAGGCCCACCGTGCCCTGCGGGCCGTGCCTCGCAGCCCTACGGGCCTGACCTTCAGCCCAGGCACGGCCCTGTGGGCCGATTTTCGTGCCGGGCCGGCCCGTGAGGCACGGTAAAAAAAAAACGGGCCGAACTAGCCCGTACCTCATTTGGCTTATATTTTATGGGTTTTTTGTGCAAATTTGCCTCATTTTGATGTTTTTTTTGTGAATATGGTTCATTTTGATGTTGGGATGATGTATGTTTGGATTTATAACTATTATATATTAAAATTTCATATATTGTCGGGCTTAAATATTTCAGCGGACCGACCGGGTCGTGCCTTGACGGCCCACCATGCCTGGGGTGTGGCCCAGGCACGGCCCGCACATCGGGTCGGGCCAGCCCAGGCCCGCACAAAACCGGGCTCGTGCCGTTCCCATACCGGGCCAAAAATGGCGGGCTGCGAGCCGTGCCACCGGGCTCGTGCTTTATGGCCAACTTTACTTGGAGGGTTCGAGGCCGGTGTGACGAAATTGAAGAACTCCGGTGATTAGTTGGTTCAGCCGCCGGTTGGCCTTGTACTGACTTCGCCGGCCTGCTTGAGGAACAACTTCGCCGTCTCGTCTCAGCCGCTGAAGCGAGAAAAGTCGCCATTGCTCTCTCCTAGTAGCTGTATATATCATCATGGGCCTGTTGCTTAACTTGCTTTCGGTGTCCTCGCCCGGCCTCTAGATCTGCTACTCTACGTTTGTTAGTCCACCGTCGACTAGACACTCTTCCGTCCGACCGTCCTGCTGCACGATGGAACATGATGCCCACACCTGACTCGGTCCTTAGGCCAGTCTCAATGACCAGTACACAGTTACCAACACATGAAAATTTAGCATGAAATCAGACTCTTCCACAGTGCAAAGTTTCATCACACAGTTTCTCAATTAATTTTACAGTTTCCTGGGTCCCCGACCCTATCTTCTCTCTTCCCCATCTTCCCCGCATGAGGAAGAGCTCAGGCCCTGCCGCTAGGCGAAGCCCGCGCCCGGTGATGTGGAGCTCACGCTCACGCAAGGCGGAGCCGGCACTCACGCGAAAGCCGCGACGGCCTCGTCCGCACGCCCGCGCGACGGACCGCGGCGGCCTCGCCCGCGCCACGGCCAGCGAAGGCCTTGCCCGCGCGATGGCCGCGCCTCCGCGCCATGGGAGCTCGCCCGCGCGCTGTAGGAGCTCGCCCGCGGTGGCCTTGCACGAGCGCCAGGGGAGCTCGCCCGGGATGGCTTCGTCCGCGACGGCCGCGCCCGCGCGCCGTAGGAGCTCGCCCGCGGCAGCCTCGCCCGAGCGCCAGGGGAGCTCGCCCGCGGCGGTCCGCGCGCCGGTGGTGGCCTCGCTCGCGGCGGTCCGCGCGCCGGAGGAGCTCGCCGGTGGTGGCCTCGCCCGCGCCGGCCTCGCCTCCCCAACCCGCCGATGAAACTTTTCTTCTTTCTCAGTGGGAGTTTCGATCTGGTTTCACCGCGTTGGTAACGCTACCGAGCTCGTGTTTTTGGGATGAAACGAATCCTTTCTCTCTCCTCAGAGTTTCATGTAAAAATACTAAATCTGCTGACATGTCACCCTAATAAATATGCATGACACCTCCCATGAAACTCCATTGAAACTGACCTTAGCTTGCTTCACTCTGACTCGATCTGCAATTTAAATCTACGTAAGGAATTCTAGCATTATTGCACTCTACTTTAATATAATCAGTCTTCGCATGTCAGATTAATCTTCACTCACTCGCATGTCATTGCATTGCACGGTAGTAGGCAGGTCACTCACTCTACTTTAGTTTAATGTAACACGTCGAGAAGGGTCGTCGCGCACTGACGACATAGCGTGACAGCTGGTTTGTCTCTACATCACCAAAGTCCTTGTGCTTGCGTACCACTCCTGATAAATTTCCACAATATGCCTCTCACAATTCACGTACACCTCATTATATGCACAACTGGCAGGATATATTCCCAAACTTATCGATCTTGAGCCTACATTGCAGTGGTGTTTACTTTCTGGAACTCTACTAGTTCAAGTGTTCAACCAGACAATCACCACAGGTTTTGATTTGCCCTCTCCAGTTGCTCTTGATAAGATCAATCATATATAGTTTTTAAACTGATGATGAACATGAACAAGATCCGGCTCATATATTCATGTATGGACTATTTTGCTTTCTCTTCTCTGCATGCAGGACAACCGATTCTACAGGTTGCTTTGATCGGTCTTAATGGTAGCAGAGATGGTCAGTTCTGCACTGGCCCAGGAGGCTGTTAACCAAGTCTTATCAAAGCTCAAGGAGGGTTATAAGGAGAGACAGCAGTCAGACGCAAAGGAGCACATAGAGAGGATGGAGATGGCGCACATCAAGCTAGAAGCCGCCCTTGAGACATCCAACAGGTGGATCGTCACCAGCGCGCCACTGCTGCGCTGGCGGAGCAAGCTCAAGCGTGCCTCACAGGAGTGTGACCACACTATGCGCCGGTGCAGGCAGCGCTTCCAAGAAGACGAAGAAGTGCAACAAGCACTAGTTCAGAATTCCTTCTTTCCTAAGAGGGTTGTTCATAGTGCTATGTCATTTGTTTCGTCAATCTTTAGCAGCGGTAACGATGACAAGCTGAGAGAATCCACCGCCGTACGGCGATTCGAGCGGTTTGCAGATGGTGCGACCGAGTTCTTGAGGTACGTAGAGCTTGGTGGCACACCATGCAGATACATGTTCTCTGTGCCTCTTACACGCCATCTTCTCGCTGGCAAAGGAACAAAATATTGCTTTGTTTACGGGGTCCAACATCTCTCACTTATTCTACAGCCCTTTAGTCACCCCAGCCATGGGATGGAGGTGAGCCTAATGTTCTTACTCGAAGAAAACAATGCGCCGGAGAATAATTTCCTTCTTATCCTCAACCTACGGATCTGTGAGAGTACTGACATAGTTGGGGTTGCAGTCAGATGTCTGCAGCTATTCATACCATACTTGAGCTCAACGGCTGAGATTGTGAAGACAAAGCTAACCCAGGTACCATTGCAAGACTTGTGCTGGGTGTCTGATGCTTATTCAGTTTATAGCTGTGATGAACAACAGAACAATCTTCACACCATGTCTTCTAAATGGTTTCGACCAAATCCGGTTTGTTGTCAACTAGACCATCCCCACATCCAGGGCACCTCTTCAAAATCATTACCATGTGATATATACTTGGAACCAGTTATCCAAGTGTATTTGCTAGGACATGTCGCACTGTCAGTTGGGAGCAACAGGCAGAGGGTAGGTGTCGACGGCGAAAGCCATACAAGCCCCACGAGAGAATTTCCATTTCTGAAACTTGGAGCACACTTCTGGCCTCATGCCTCTTTTGATGATTTGTCACTTGCTGTCGGGGGTTCAGCGTCAGACATAATCAACAATGAGGCCAAACAATGTGGCATGTATGCAAACATTACCTTTGAACAGTTGGGTGAGATCACGATGCCAAAGCAGTAGATTGCCTTTCCAGGAATGTGGCAGCTAACTTGTACCAGATGTTGTGGAAGTCCAAGCATGGAAGCGCATACCTTCGGGTCGAGAAGATCTCATGCGGAGCAACCACTAGGAAAGACAAAGTTGGAAAACGGCGGGACAAGAACGTTCTGGTTCAGGGTTGGACAAGTGGTAACAGTGAGTTCATTAGCTCATGGATTGCGCATGCGCCTGCCCAGTTGCAGGACTCAATCTTTGACTATTGGATTGAGAAAAAAGAGAGACCGGCACTACCATTACTATTTAAAACTAATAGCTGCGTCCATGATTGTCCAATCATGTTGTTGTCTTTGCAAGATCCCAGATATTTGGCAAGGAAGCTCAAGTTGTCCAGCAAGTTCAATCCCTGAAGGATTTCTTCCTTCTTGTTCTACCTTGATGTACATAATAGAGTTCAACTGTTGTATGTGTCTTGCAATTATAAGATTATATATGGTTGACCTATAAACAATGTTTTTTTCTAAAAGGTAAACGGGTTTCATACACGGCCGTTCTTCGTTTAACGTTTAGGCCGTTTACACGGTGTTTAAACGGAGTTAAACGGTCTAAACATTTTTACACAATATTACCAAAATATGCATATTTATTGATGTAAAACTAATTACTCTAGCATTTATACATATTTATGAAAGTAAACAAATAATTATTTAAGTATGTATATATATATTTATACATGTAAAAAGAATTAAATATAAATATTTATACATGTAAGAAATCAGGAATATATACTCATGAATATAATAAACTTATGTATATAAACTTATGCATGTAAAACATAAGTGCATTTACCTTATGTTCAACTAAACAACCGTTCAGCCCATTTAAATCCGTTTACCTTCGCTCCATTTAGAGTGTTTACTTCCCGTTTTTAGACGTTTAAACGGTCAACCGTTTAATTTCTGAATAAACCCTAAATAAGATAGTTTGTCATTGTTTACCATTTAGGGCCGTTTAAACGTCTGTTTATAGGTCGTCGGCGAACACTGCCATAAAATGTGTAGCTATTTACGAATGGGCATTTGTTTCTAACTGAGCTTTCTGGCCAGTTGTTTTATTTTTATCAATGTCAATTTTTGGAGAACTAGAAGAATACTCAAGGTGTTGATGTGGGACTTTTTTCAAAGTAAAACCGTTGAATATATGAGTTAAACTTATATGTTCTTACATCTATTTTTTTTTATCAAAGTTAGACAAGGCAATGAAAGAATCCAATATAAAAATTAAGAATTATTAGATCGGAATATAAGATGATGATGGGATGGAAAAACAAATACCGGCGAATATATAGATGCGCCTTCTATATTTATTATAGAGAAAATTGTGCTAGTGGTCCTCAGACATGTTTGAAGTTCTCATCTAGCTCCTCATATTATCAAATTGCACATTCATCTTCCTTTTTTTAGATAATGGATAAAATATCCGGCTTCATCTATCGAAAGATAGAATCAGACCAATTATTACAAGAACCTAATCCGCACCAACCTTATAAACTCGACAATGTTTAAACAACGCAATAGACCTCCAAATAAACGTAAATAAAGGAAGACACTTGACTAGACGTGACCAATACTTCTTGATGTAAGCCATCCAGAGGACCTAAAGAACTGCAAGGATGATGTCTTCAGATACTGAGCAACCGATACTGAGCAACCAAAACAAGCTGCTTTCTCTGCTCATCATGCCTCTATAGCTTTGCCCACTCGCGAAGCCAGTGAGTTCCTCAAAAAAGAACTTGCAAAAAAGATTTTGGAGCACATCTGCCAAAAATTACCTCATTCCTTGTTAACCAAATTGTCCAACACAATACGGAGGCTGCCGTTAATAATAACTGGTTTTGTTTTTTACTATCCTTTTTAGACCAAGTGATGAACATGTCATTCACTGATTGGGGAGGAGAAATCTCAAATAACAAGTGTACCGCACGCCACAGAAATTTGGCATAAACACAATCCAGAAAAAGATGGTAATTAGTCTCTAGACTATGGCCAAAACAACAACTTCATCTTCCTAAATTTGTTCTAAGTTCCGATCTCACTTCCAGTACTTGCGAATTACACATTCGGCTCCTGAATTTTTCCTGAGTTCCCATCTTAGTCCTTGTACAAGAAAATTGCACACTTAAGTCTCTAAAATTGTATTATTGTACCATTATGGTCCATCCACCCCCGCACAAGCGTCCTCACATATCACATGCCCCTGCGTACACATGTAGTGCTACACCATGGTCAACCTATTACCCCATGTTTATCTATGTTGCATCGTCAGTGCAGTGTCACACCCACATTGCCACAATAGGCCATGTCGTTTTTGCTGCGCCACCGTGCACATGCTACACTCATCATACTGCATTGCAACGGCGACTGAGCCATTGTCATGAAAGGTGAGGAAGGCTAGGAAACTAAGTACAAGGAGATGGCGAGAATGAGCATAAGAGCATCTTCAACAGTTTGCTAAATTACTTGTCATCCTTTAAAATTTGGCAAATCAATCAAAAAACACTCTCCAACAGTTTACCAATTGGACTTGCCAATTCTACACGCTTGCCAAAAGATTGCATCGGTTTGTCATTTTTGTGAGCGCGCATCGGTTTGCCATCCTCTCGCCCGTGAGTCCTCCTCTCGGTTTTCCGCATGCAAATTTCCTCCACATGCAAGTTTCCTTCCTTTTTAATCTTCTTTTTTTTTGGTTTGGCAAGTGAGAAATAACAAATTGTTGGAGATGACCTCTTTCCAACTTGGTAAATTATTATAGCAACTTGCTAAAACATAAGATTTGACAAGTGAGAAATAGCAAATTGTTGGAGATGCTCTAAGCTCCCGCTTTTGACATATGGGAGAGGAAGGACCGAAGGAGTGCAGTGCTACCGTTGGTGGTGTTGAATGTAACTGCCACAAGGTGTGGGCTGACGCCATGGTGAGGTGGGAGAAGGAGCAAGTCAAGTAGAATAGATGAGGGCCATAGTGGTGAAGGCTCGACTAGGACATGCAGTAGGGTAAGCATGACAAAGGCAGCCACAAGCAATGTAGCAGGTCTTAGAAAGCTAGGTCTGCCCATCTCTCTTGAGTTCCCGCCACATGTGTCCTTGCACCCATGTGCTAGACCACTATGGGTGGACAAACACGGGCAGCATGATGTGGCCACACAAGTTCGAAGGGCACATGACCCAGTGTGGGGGAAGGGGATACGATGGATCAGGATAGTACAATAATATAAGTTCAGGGATATGAGTGTGCATTTTGGAAGTACTAAAACAGGGATGTGAACTTGTGACAAGTTTAGGCAGTTGAATATGGAATTCACTTGTACCAGAACTTGGAGGAAAACTCTAGACATGTTTAAGGAGCTAAATGTGCAATTCAAAAGTATCAAAACCCTGATGAAAAAACTCGAGACAAGTTCGAGGACCACCAGAAGATTTACTATTTTATATATTGACAATAGTAATTGCGCTTATGGGAGATGACGTGGATAACTTCCATTAATAAGAGGTTGAAAATTAGTGGATGACATGGCTATTAGTAGAATATGATGTCAATAGTTAGTGGACGCGAATGTCTTATGTGGCCTGCCGGCCTGTGCCTGCATCCATTCAGTAAAGTGCATTGCCTCACAAAATCAATCCGATAGTAGTGAGCTGCACACACTCCATTTCTAATTTGCAAGGAGGAAGTCTTCCCATCATGATAAAAAGAAAATGAATAAAATATTAGCGCACACATGACTATTAGCCCCTATGTCAACCCACCGCCCCTATGTCAACCCACCGATCAGGTAAATGACAAATCAAAAGAACTGTAGGTAATTCCTCCATCATACACAATTATGTTTGCAAATTTTTTCTTCTGCTTCCATTTGCTGTCCTCGCAATCCTTGGCATAGTGCCTTGGTTTGTTGTAAGTGTAGCAATTGTCTTTGTCCATATTCTTCTTCCTCTTATAGGTGGTAGTGGTCTTTTGTTGAATTTTTTCTTAAATTTCTTGTTAGAGGACTCCTGGGAATTTTGAAGATTTTTCTACACCATGTGTGCACTAGAATTTTCTACAACAACTTTCTTGCCACGGGCATCCTTTGTATTTGCCTTGTCTTTAACATCTAAAGAGCCAATGAGATCAGCAATGCAGAACTCCTATCACTTATGTTTTCGAGAAGTAGCAAAGTTGATCCAAATTTATGGTAGCTTAGCAATAATTCATCCCGCCACGAACTTAATCCGGAAGCACATAAAAAAATCCCAAGCACTTTTGCTAGCATTTGATCCTGTTCTACTTCGTCAGAACGATCATCATACATTCTGTAGTCATAAAATTACTCCATGACATAAAACTCAGTGTCAACATTAGAAATTCCATATTTGGCCTCAAGTGTGTCCTACATTTCCTTTCCAGTAGGCAACCATATACATGCATCACCTATGGTGTCCCCAATAATGCTGATTATCGCCCCCGTGAACATAGTGTCAACATCCTAGAACACATGCTCCTCCTTAGGAGTATGTGGTCCTACTTCCTTAGGTGCATGCCGGTCAACCACAGTATATACCTGACGCCATCTCTAATAATGTGAGACCTCCAAAACATTTGGTTTTAGTGTGTTTACGAAACTAGCTACAAAAAAATGCCTATTAGATTTTCGGATTGTTAAATATTTGGAAAATGCAGTACTAATTTAGTGCAGAAAGATACTAACAGCATGTTTGTGACCTCAGAAAGGTGCATGTGTGATCTACGCAAGAGAGTTGATGAACATAATACTATATACATGGATTCAAACACAGAAAATAGAATGTGGGTCGCTTCAAATATAATACTCAGCAGCACCAAAACCGTTTTCGCTAGCCGACATATCCTTTGTTGCTGTAGTCATTCTGTTCATTGTCGTGCATAAAGGATGCAGTGCCGATTACCACCGGTCGTGAAGCCGAGCCGTTGGTCGGGAAGTTGAGTCGTTTGTCAAAAATTCGAAACGTCAGATGGAAAGTAGTAGGAAGAAGATCGAGAAGTTGCATGGAAGATGTTCCTAAAAACCTAATTGTCGGCATTCATCCAAGCAGATAAACAAAGATGATGACATAGTTTTGGAGGCTTGCTCCTGCTATTCTTGTGCGGAAGAAACCATGATGGGAAAGCTCGAGTAGCACAACAACAACGAGGTGGTGATGTTGGTTATGTCTTCTGTCTGGAACAAGAGGAGTGCCCCTTTTATGAAGCAACAAAGGAAGACGAAGATGAAGAGTTCGGTTCATGAAGAGATAGTTGTCATCATATAACATCATCTGTCTCCGGTAACTTATGAAACTGACAAATCAATTGCCGGTTACTAGTAATAGATGGGTAAGTTTCATACACGTGCATTGGTAAGTTTCTTTTTTTTTTGCGACAATATACACACATACACACGTTCCTTAGTTTGCATGACCAAATTATACGTGTGCTTACAAAAATAGTTACTTTATTCTAATTAGGTTATCTTATATCTAAAGTTGCAACAAAAAAAGATTCATTATATCTAATAAATAATATATGCATCAATCATATCTTAAAAATATTTTTATACATAAAATTTTTCTTATTTCACATATTACCTCCTAGGAAGTAATAGATGATTCTAACCGTCTGATCTAATTAAATGAAGGGCTCACAGTTATTTGGGTATACCACCGCAAAGCCCGTAATAGAAACTACTAGCTAAAACATCTCGACCCGGCCACTAGCACATATAAGTCATCATGAATCACTACTACCATAATGGTCATCATCTACTAAAGACTCATCAATCCATAGTTACACCACGTAAAAGACGATGCATAAACACCTAACATTAATATTAACTATAGTCTTGCAATTTTCTTTGATTTAATTGCTGAATACAAATGGGACACAACCAATTAAAATCAACATTTTCTCCCCCTCTTTTGTTTTCTTTTTAGTATTGCCTACCCAACGTCCCAGTTAGTTTCCAGCATACATCCTCTTAGTTATTAATAATATAACTAGTGTTTTGCTTGCTAACTCTCTCACTCTGAATTGATGTTCAATGACGTACGTGTTATTTAGGATTAGTATTCCTGCTACCTTCCTGATTATATTTTTGGGTAAAAGCACACTTTTCAAACTTCAACTTGTACTGAAGTTCGATTTTCAACCTTCAACTACGAAACCAGGTAAAAGACACCCTGCAACTGTTAAAATCGGACAAATTTGGACCTCGGCTAATTTTAAAAGCGGGTTTCTATTTTCGAGGGGCACTAAAATTTATATTATTTTTTTAGTATCTTAACATCCTCAAATGAAAAATCTCAAAACTACAAAGTTGTATATTTCATTGAGAGCTACAACTTTATTTTACTTTGACTCAATATAAATGATATAGTATTTTTCTCATACGACAAGCACTAGAACGTGATTATTACGGTGCTGACATTTTAAATTATTGTTTCGCATCTTAATGTCCTCGAATGAAAAATATTACAACTATAAAGTTATAAATATCATCAAGATATATACTTTTCATATAATAGTTATCTTCATTCGAAGTTGTATTGAAAAGTTATGATTTTTCAAAAGTGAAGTCTTATCACAAGACAAAATAATACTAAGGCATGACAAGACTAAACATTCAAAAAAGTTCTAACTCTTCAATAAGACGTCATATGAAAATTATAGATCTTGAAAATATCTACAAATTTATAGTTTTAATACTTTTCATATGAGGACGCTAAGATGCTCAAAAAAATTATAAAATTTTAGCACCATTATAAAATTTATAGAAAAATAATATATCATTTGCATTGAGTCAAATGAAAATAGCTTTTGTACCAAAGTTGTAGTTCTCAATGAGATATACAACTTTGTTGTTTTGATTTTTTATTTGAGGATGTTAAGATAAAATTTTAGCGTCTCTCAAAAATAGAAAACCGCTTTTGAAACTAGCCGAGAGCTAAATTTATCTGGTTTTGACAGTTGGAGTGTGCATTTACCCAGTTTCGTAGTTGAAGATTAAAAATGTTTCGTAGTTAAAAGTTAAAAATAGAACTTCAGTGCAAGTCAGAGATTTAAAAGTGTACCTTAGCCTTCTTTTTTCAAGACCAATACAATCGGTCTTTTCTTTTGAACCCATTACACATGTAGAAACATATAAAAGACACGTAGGTGTCTCACTATTGATAGACAACATCGTGTACCACTAAAAGAGTAACACCGTTAAATCATGGTGGAGTACAGATGGCACACTCACAACACCCATGCAGTCTATGGACACGTCACCTATATCACAAAAAGAATAAAGTCATTATCTTTAGAATAATGTAGAAAATGCAAAAAAAAAAACCCACCAAGGACGTCCTCTCGTTCAAACAGAGGGTCGAAACATTTATCGTTTGTTGTATTTTGCCCTGGTCTATATATAAGACTATGGGTTTTCTCTATTTTATTTTTTCTATCTTCTTTTGTAACAATTGGTTGTGTACATCCCCGGATGTAGAGACCGGATATTGATTATTCTTTATCGAAAAATAATACTTAACCCTAGTAAGCAGGTTCCACCAACCGAAACCTAACGAATTGAGCTATATTGCTTAGTTTTCTTTCTAATATTCTTTATTCCGATTATTATTGTGATTCTTTTTTAGTGTAAAAATTGGATCGGATGAAGGCCAGAAACTAGAGCAAATTAAGTTTGTTCCCCTTTTCTTTGTGATATTTATTATTTTTATGTTTTTTATCTTTCTTTTCTATACCTAATAACACAAATTTTTATTTAGTTGTTATCTAGGAGTATATTCTTTCCATGTAAACATTTTTTCGTTATGTATGATTTGTTGTCGGGTTGAGTTACTCTTTCTATGTTCAAATTCTAGATGATAATACTCGGCTCTATGGCCTATGCATTGGAGAAGGGTCGCCGCCGAAGACCCTCGCCTGCGCTCCTCCGTTCTGCCTCCGCCTGAGCCAGCCCCGGGAAGCCCGGCCGGAGGCGAGGATGGCGGCGGCAGGGCTGATTTCTTCTCCTCCTTTCTTCCTCTCTCCCCCACGGCCGGATCGGGCTTCCCCACGGTTGGTGCGGCCGGATCGGCTGTGAATCGCCCGGCGGTGATGCGAGATGGCGGCCTGCTCGACGGTGCGGCCGATCTGGCTCGCGCCTCGGTGGGCTCGGCGACGCGGACGGCGGCACCGTTCTCCCCACCGTTTGGTGGATGGATGGACTCGGCGGCCAGCGTAACCGCACCGGTGAAGGGGTCTAGCGGCGGCGGACCGATCTGGGTATCTCAGGCCTGGATCCGCCGGTTGCGGCCCCGTGCTGCCTCCTTCTCGGTGTGGGTGGTGCTCCGGTGATGCGCACTCGGGCGGGCGTTGCCTCGGGTCGGGGACATTTTCCCTGGCGGCGGCTTGGGAGTCGATTTGGACTTCCGGGCACCGAATGGGGATGCCAGTGTTGGCACCGGCCATCTCGACAAGCCGTCCAACCTGCCCTCCCACAGACCACGTCGCTCCCTGACGGCCCGTGAATCGGCTCTGACATTCACATCAAAGGACACCGTCGCCCTCTGTTTGCATCTGGTGAAGACCATGCCAATCATCTCCGACATCTATTCGTATGCAGGTTCGGCTTGGATGTGCCTGTGCAGGTTCTTGGAATTTGGGTGAAAACCCTGCCTGGCGGTGTTGGGCCAGCGGCGATGACGCAATCAACGTTATCTTCCCCTTTGGAGGCTTCGTTGTAATTCCCTCTTCCTTTCATTGATGATGGCGTCTGTGGACGTCATTTACTTTCTTGAAGACATCAACACAAGCACAACTGCTTCTAGCCATGCCCTGCACTATGACATTTGAGACTCAGCTGCGGCGCCAAGAGCAAGCCAAGGACGCCCTCTTACAAACAGAGGGTCGAAACATTTATCGTTTGTTGTATTGTCCTGGTCTATATATAAGACTATGACTTTTCTCTCTTTTATTTTTTCTATCTTCTTTTGTAACAATTGACTGTGTACATCCCGGATGTAAAGGCCGGATATTGAATATCCTTTATCGAAAAAAGTTGTTCAAATTCTAGATTTGTATAGTGCTAAACCTATCCCAGACACTCGTTCACAGCAGCAAGGTTGCCGTCAGCTTGGGGATCTGCTTTTTCCTCCGAGCTTTAATTTCCATGCAAGATTTCTACGTTTAGTCAGCCCTCGACTTGGCTTGGACGCTTGGTTGGCCCTATGCGATGACGGCCCGTGCTTGACGCATTCCTCCACCGAAAACTGGCTCTTTGGCAAGTGTTTTGAAATTTGCCGAGTATTTTTTTATACTCGGCAAAGGAGCTTCTTTATCGCGTGTGTTTTTACACTCGGCAGAGAAGTTTTTGTCGAGTTTTTTTTAGACTTGATAAAAAATTTCAAAACATATTTTGAAGCAGGAAATCAATTAAAATGAAAAAAATTTGAACTACAAAGTTGTTTAACTCATCAAGATATACAATGTTTATTTTAGTTATTTCTTTATATAACAAAGTGAAGATAAATTTGTTCACAAATCTTACATATTTCTCTTGTAGTGTATGAAACTACAATAGAGATATATAAGATTTGTGAATAATATTAGAAGGACCATGTCTAATAAACATATGACCAAACAATCAAAATAAACTTTATAGATCTTGAAAACTTAAAAAACTTCATAGTTTGCAACTTTTTTATTTGAGATCATCTTGTCATGCAAAACTGCATTTGAATTTTAAAATTTTAAAATTTGATTTTTTCAAACGGACTTCGATGGAAAAACAACCATACTAAACATTGTAGATCTTGAAAAGTTATGAAACATCATAGTTGACAACTTTTTTATTTAAAATCATCTTGTCATGCAAAACTGCGTTTGAATTGTTTACAATTTAAAATTCGAATTTTTCAAACTACCTCAGATGAAAAAACAACCAAAATAAACATTGTTGATCATGAAAAGTTACAAAACATCTTGTCTTACAAAACTGCGTTTGAATTTCAAAATTTTGAAATTCAAATTTTGTAAACGATCTCGGATGGAAAAACTTGCTAAACGAAAAGTGTAGATCTCGAAAAGGTATGATACTTTTGTAGTTTACAACTTTTTTATTTAAAGTTGTTTAGGGACTCAAATAAGCAATTTACACTTAGTTTTGTATAATAGGTAGGGAACCAAAATGTATTCTGACATAAGTGAGAGTGTGGTGCACAGGGTTGCCCGAAAAATGTCGTGACTTGCTGGCTTGTGGTGGCCTCGCCCTTTAAAAAAACCTATTTTTTTTAGCTTTTTTCATTTTCAACCGCCTTTATTGACTGCCCAACAAAAAAACACTCGACAAAGACAACTTTGCCGATACTTTTTTGTCGAGTGGTACACTCAGCAAAGCCTTTACCGATTGTATATATGGTTTTGCCGAATGTATGCAGGACTTTACCGAGTGTCAATGTCCGGTAGGTGGGGTGTCTATATATAAATTAATTCTGGCGGTCTTCCTGTGTGGCCTGTGTGCATATCACTCTTGACAAATTTCCACGATGTCGCTCTCAAATGTGCCGTCCGTATGTATGGTCATACAACTGATCGGCTGGGCAGGATATAGATTCCCCAACTTTTGTGTCTGACTTGCTGTGGTATCAACTTTCTGAGACCCCACTCCCCAGTCCCCACGCCAGGTTTGATTTCCTCTCCGCATTTGGAGTTTACAAGATCAATCATAGATTTTAGACTGATGAACAGGGACGGTCTGACTCATATATGTAATATGTATGCAATGTTTTTCTTTCTTTCTGTGCATGCAGGACAACCGATTCTACAGGGGTTGCTTAATTTGATCAATCTTAATGGCAGCTGAGACGGTCAGTTCTGCACTAGCCCAAGAGGCTGTCAACCAAGTCTTATCAAGAATCAAAGAGGGTTATGCGGAGAAGTCTGATGCAAAGGAGCACATAGAGAGGATGGAGATGGCGCAAATCAAGCTACAAGCCGCCCTTGAGGCATCCAATCAGTGGAATATCACTAGCGCGCCACTACTTCGCTGGAGAGGCAAGCTCAAGCGTGCCACGCAGGAGTGCGACAACACTTTGCGTCGGTGCAGCAAGCGATTACAAGAAGAGGAAGCAGTGAAACAAGGGATCGGAAGCTCCTCCTTTCCTAAGAGGGCTGCTCATACTGCATTATCATTCGTTTCGTCAATCTTTAGCAGCAGTAATGACAATGAGCCGAGAGGATCCACCGCCGTCCGGAGATTTGAATGGTTTGCAAATGGTGCGAGCGAGTTCTTGAGGTATGTGGAGCTTGGTGGTACACCACGCAGATACATGTTCTTTGTGCCTCTTATACGACATCTTCTCGCTGGAAAAGCAACAAAGTATTGCTTTGTTGGTGGGGGCCAACATCTCTCACTTATTTTACAGCCCTTTAGTCTACCCAACCATGGGATGGGGGGGAGCTTGGTACTCGTATTTGATGATGGCAATGTGCCAGAAAATAATTTCCTTCTTGCCCTCAACTTACGGCTCTCTGAGAGTACTGACATAGTTGGGGTGGTAGTCAGATGCATGCAGCTGTTCATACCGTACTTGAGCTCAACAGCTGAGACTGTGAAAGCAAAGCTGACCCAGATGCCAATGCAAGACTTATGTTGGGTGTTTGATGCTTTTTCAGTTTATGGATGCGATGAACAACAGAACAGTCTTCACACCATGTATTCTAAATGGTTTCGACCAAACCCAATTTGTTGTCAACAACAAGACCATCCCCATGCCCAGAGTTCATCAAAATCCTTGTTGTCTGATATATACTTGGAACCAGTTATCCAAGTGTATTTGCTAGGACATGTTGCAATGTCAGTTGGGAACAATAGGCAGAGCGCAGTCATCGATGGCGTAAGCCAATCAAGCCCCATGAGAGACTTTCCACATTTGAAACTTGGAGCACACTTCTGGCCTCATGCCTCTTTTGAAGATTTACCACCTACTGTTGGTCGTTCAGTGTCAGAGATAATCAACAATGAAGCCAAACACTGTGGCATGTATGCAAACATGTCCTTTGAACAGCTGGGTGAAATCACGATGCCAAAAGCAGTAGATTGCCTTAGTAGGAATGTGGAAGCTACCTCATATCAGATGTTGTGGAAGTCCAAGCATGGAAGCGCGTACCTTCGGGTCGAGAAGATCTCATCGAGAGAAACTACTTGGAAGGACAGAGATGGAAAACGCAGTAAGCAACGGCAGGACAAAAAGGCTCCAGTTCAGGGATGGACAGGTGCTAAGAATAATGAGTTCATTAGCTCGTGGATTGCGCACATGCCTGCCCAGTTACAGGCCTCGATCGTTGACAATTGGATTCAGAAAGAAAAGCGATCAACACTACCGTTATTAATGAAAACTAATGCCTGCGTCCATGATTGTCCACTCACGATGTGGTCTTTGAAAGATCACAGTTATTTGGCAAGGAAGCTCAAGATGTCCAGCACGTTATTAAACCCCTGAAGGATTTCCACTTGCTTGTACTACCTTGATGTACATAAAAAATGTTCAACTGTTAGTGTGTGTTGCAAATAAAATATTAACTTGGCTCAGCACTACTTTTCAGCGAACGATTAGTGTTTTTCTCTTACAACAAATCAGCATAAGCCTTCATCATAAGCCAAATATCAGCGAAATAAATGGGGCCAAGATGGGTGGACAAGCTCTATATCATCGCAGCGCTACGGCGAACTCGCTGATGCAGGTATTCACGACGGCGATGAAGTGCTAACATTTGTACATAGCAATCGCTGATGTGTGGGTCTTCACGACGGTGATGAAGTGCTAACATTTGGACACGGCGATGTTACTCCATCAGAGCTTTGACCGAACGCAACACGCAAGGGAGGTGGGACAGAAGAAACTGCAGTTTTTTTTTTTTTTTTTTTTTTGCTGTTTGCTTGAATCGGAGAAAGAGGGGAAGCACATGAGTGAATTGGCGTCACCCGGAGCAGAAGAAGAGGCAGGCGGTGGGTAACCTCAACTCAAGCGCCGAGCATGAGGTCCGGCCCCTTGCGCACGCCATGCCTGGTCACCAGCCCCTCGTCTTGCCTATCAATCTACAGCGATGTGATCCGTACATCAACCTCACTGCTACCTTGCCCTCTACATCACTTAATTGTCCTTTTGCTCTATTCAAAGTCCTCTTACGTGCCTATCAATCTTGTTAAATTTCCACGATGTCCCTCTCGTAAATGAAGTCCCACTCAATATGTATGGTCACAACTGGCCGGCTGGGCAGGATAGATTACCCACTCTTGTGTGTCAGTTCCTGGGGTGTCGACTTTCTGAGACCCTACAGCTAGTTCAAGTGTTCAACCACGCCAATCGCCAGGTTTCGATTTCGTCTCCGCACTTGCAGTTTGCAAGATGAATCATACAATTTAGACTGATGAACAGGGACAATCTGATTCATATATGTATGCAATATGTTTGCTTTCTTTCTGTGCATGCAGGACAACCGATTGTACAGGTTGCTTTGATCAATCTTAATGGCAGCAGAGATTGTCAGTTCTGCAGTGGCCCAAGAAGCTGTCAACCAATTCTTATCAAGAATCAAGGAGGGTTATCAGGACAAATCAGATGCAGAGGAGAACATAGAGAGGATGGAGATGGCACACATCAAGCTGGAGGCCGCCCTTGAGACCTCCAACAGGTGGAACGTCACCAGCATGCCACTCCTGCGTTGGCGGAGCAAGCTCAAGCGCGCCTCACAGGAGTGCGACGCCACTTTGCGCAGCTGTAGGCAGCGCTTGCACGAAGAGGAAGAAGTACAGCGAGTGGTAAGGAGCTCATCCTTACCCAAGAGGATCGCTCATACTGCCATGTCATTTGTTTCATTAATCTTTAGTCACGGTAACGATGATGGGCTTAAAGGATCCACTGTCGCCCGGAGATTCGAACGATTTGCAGAAGGTGCTAGCGAATTCTTGAGATACGTGGAGCTTGGTGGAACACCACGCAGATACATGTTTTCTGACCCTCTTATACGCCATCTTATAGCTGGTAGAGGAACAAAGTATTGCTCTGTTAGCAATGATCAACATCTCTCATTTCTTCTACAACCCTGCAGTCCACTGCAAGAGCATGGGATGGAGGTTGGCCTGATATTGTTACTTGAAGATATCAGTACACCAGAGAATAATTTCGCTCTTGCCGTTAACTTACGGATCTCGGAAAGTACAGACATAGTTAGGATCGCAGTCGGATGTCTGCACCTGTTCATACCTTATTTAGGCTCAACAGTTGAGACTGTGAAGACGAAGCTCACTCAGGTACCAACACAAGACTTGTGCTGGGTGTCCGACACTTATCCTGTTTTTGGCCATTGTGTTGAACACCAGAACAATCTTAACACCATCTGGTCCAAATGGTTTCGACCAAACCCTCTTTGTTGCCAGCAACAAGATCATCACTACACCCAGAGCTACAATTCCAAAATCTCCTCATCAGAATCATTGCCATGTGGTATATACTTGGAACCCGTTATCCAAGTATATTTGCTAGGCCATGTCGCACTGTCTGTTGGGAAACAACATGTGGAGAGCAGTCGTTGATGGTGACAGCAAAACAATACCCATGAGTGAATTTCCTTATCTGAAACTTGGAATGCATCTCTATCCCCATACCCCTTATGAAGATTTGTCACCTGGAGTTGAGGGTTCGGCAACTGAAATGATCAATGGGGCGGCCGTGAAACATGGCTCGTATGCAAAAATTTGCTTTGAACAGTTGGGCGACTTTATGATGCCAAAGGTAGTAGATTGCCTTCATGGGAGTGCGGCAGCTACCTCGTATCAGATGCTTTGGAAGTCCAAGCATGGCGGCGCACACCTTCAAGCCGAAAAAATCTCATGGGGACTAACAACCAGTGGGAGAGGCATCAGTGGAAAACATCCTAAACAACGACAGGGAAAGAAGGTACAGGGATGGGCAAGTGCGAACAAAGATTTCTTGAGCTCGTGGGTTGCGCACGCGCCTGCCCACTTGCAGGACATAGTCGTGGATTGGGTTCAGAAGGAAAAGCGATTGCCGCTGCCATTATTATTTAAAAATAATCCCTGTGTCGATGATTGTCCAATTATGTTGATTTCTTCACAATATCATAGATATTTAGCAAGGAAGATCAACTCATGCAGCATGTTCAATGCCTAAAGATTTTATGACACTAAGTATGTGTTAAGTTCTACTAGTGGAAGCTTGCCATGATGGTACGATCGATTTATATGTTGCCTGCTAGACAATCTGGCGTGTCCCTTTTGTGTGTATGTAAGTGTAAGCCTTGTTTGTAATTATTGAATTTGTCGGGACTAAAAGGAGAAAACTTATTTTCTCGAATTCGCAAAAGATTCGTGCATCATTGTAATTAAGAAGAAGAGTTAAATCATACAAACGACGCGATTTTAACAAGTGCTCTTGGAGGTCTTAAAGTCGTACAACTAGACCATCCTAGCAAACAAATCCAAGCTTCGATATTACATAAAAGGTCCATAACCGAGGTAAAAGCAGCACTATAACCTATGAAGCTGGACACCTCCACTGCTAGCTGTGCGATCTTACCCCAATGTTTGAGAAGAGAACGTTGGTTTTTCTACTAGCCATCGTTGTTGGACACTGGGAATAACTCGTCCAGAGCTTCAATCTGGCTCGACATCAAGTTCCCTTCGAGAAGGGCATCATATGCTCCCTTGGACGTGGAAGAAATCGGTGCCGCTGGCGGTGGGATGCCCATCCTCATCTTGAGTAGAACTTCACTCCTTCTGGAGGTCGGTACGTGTGACAACGGCTGAGCAGCAATCCACCTACTCTTAATTGGTAGGTGACGCTTTGTTACCGTCTTCTACCTTGGAGGACCAGCGATTAATGGCGACCTTTCCTTTCACTACACCTCAGCTCCTCGGTGAACCTTGTGACTGACAAATAAAAGAACACTGAAAGGATCGTTGCAGAATTTCCCAGCTTGAGTCTGCTTGGTCCTATGACATATAAGAATAATTCTGGCCGATGCCTGCACGTTCTTGTGGGGGTGTCTATATATTAATTAATTCTGGTGGTATCCAAGATGTGATACAAATGTCGACCTCAGTGCTTTGCCCTCTACTCAAAGTTTTCAAAGTGTTCCTGTGTGCATATCACTCTTGACAAATTTCCACGATGTCGTTATCAAATAATGTACCTCTCGATATGTATTTTGTATGGTTATACAACTGGCTGGGCTGGATAAATTCACAAACTCTTGTGGGTACTGATCACAACCCTGCAACCTTTTTTTTTAAAATAAAATAAATAGGAGTACTGCATACTCCGGATATAGTTACATTAACATGCTAGCGACCCTCTACAACTAGTTCAACCTCACAAGGTTTGATTTCTTATGCACTTGCAAATAAAACTGATGAATCTTAATGGACATTCTGACTCCAATACGCATTGATAGTATTTTACTTTCTTTCCGATTGAGCATGCAGGACAGTCGACTGCACAGGTTGCTTTGATCAATACCAATGGCTCCACAGATGGTCAGTTCAGCAGTGGCCCAGGAGGCGGTTAGCCAAGCCTTATCAAAATTGAAGGAGAAGTACGGGCACAAGTCAGATGGAAAGGATGGAGATGGCTCACATCAAGCTGGAGGCCGCCCTTGAAACATCCAACAAGTGGAACATCACCAGCACGCCATTGCTGCGATGGCGGAGCAAGCTCAAGCGCGCTTCGCAGGAGTGCGACCACACCCTGCGGAGGTGCAAGCAGCGCATGGAAGAAGAGGAGGAGAGGCAACACTCGGCAATGAGCTCCACCTTTCCAAAGCGAATTGCTCACACTACAAGGTCATTCATTTCATCCTTCTTCAGTCATAGTGACCAGGGGCGGATCTAGAAATAACATATCAGGGGGGGGCTATTTTGTAAATGGTTGTTTAAACTGGGCTGAAAAGAAGCTATTTTGGGCTAAAACTCGCAAATTTACATGGGCCATCGAAGACCTGTTTGTACAGATTTTGGGCTCCGCCCCGGGCTGCAACCCCCCTAGCACGGGGTGTGGATCCGCCCCTGATAGTGACGACAACCAGATGACAGGATCTATCGTCCGCCGATTCGAGCGGTTTGCGGATGGTGCGAGCGTGAAGGACCAAGAACGGCAACCAGAGGGGGGAGAAATGGGAGCCAAATAAAAATTCCTTTCGGAAACTTCTATTGCTTGACCCTTGTCCCAAAATCACGCCCAAAACTTGAGCTCGGATGAACCGACGCGCACACGACCTAACAAGTAGGTGGACACCTTAGAAAGACCCCTAGAGGTGCAGAGGAGCTATCAGAGAAGGTCGGTGAAAGATCGAAACCACGAACTCGAAATGCGACCCGAAAGAGGTGCTCTCAACCTCTAGAGAGAAGAGGTAAGAGAACACCCAAAAACCACATGTGAGAATTGGTCTCAAAAGTGCCTCATCATGTTCCCTACATGAATACGAATCCAACACAACAAACGGAACTTGATTCGGAGTCCGGACGAGAGAGATATGATCAAAACAGTTCTGCAGCTTTCGCGGACTGTCCGAGAGAGGACCGCGAACTGTCCGCCCTTGCTGGAAAATTGACCTGCGGACAGTCCGCTAAAGAACCCCGGACAGTCCGCCGTTACACCCGAAAATGCTCAAACAGGAAGTCCAGAAACAGTGTTTCTCGGCGGGTTTACACGTCGGACAGTCCGGGAATGAGGCACGGACAGTCCGCCGTTGTCCTGGAAAAACAGCCCGAGGAGGTCTGTCTCGGCCCCGATCCACGGAGAGTTCGCAAAAGGGTTGCGGACAGTCCGAGAATGGCTGGACAGACCCGATTTGAGGGCGATTTTGAATCGCCTCTCCCCCAAAATCTTCCCAAATCACTACCAAATGTTCAACAATAACAATCAAACTTTGTAGGCATGATCCTAGAGATATGGAGGAGCTATCCCGAAGAAATCATCGCTCAATTTGGTGTGAATTAACGAGAACAAAAGGATTTCGGGAAAAAGCTCAAAAACGAAGAACACGAAATAGAAATTGCCCGATCTGTGTGCTCAAGATGTTTGGGACGAAGCCCTTCGGTGCAAATCTTCTATTCGTGATCCCGCACAACTTGGTTCAAACGGAATCGTAAAACTCGCTATCAATCAAGAGAAATCATCGCATGAACAAAGAGGATTAGAGAGGAGCAAAAACGTGATTAGCGAAGAACACAAGTAAAAGAGATACAATCACGAAATCAAAGTCATCATGGCTTACGGAGGGTAAGGTCTCCGATTCCCACTTAAAATCAAAGTGCAAATCCTTACACTAGGGACCTCATGAACTAGAGAGATAAACTAGAGAGAGAGAGGTGGCGCAAATGACTAGGGTTCAAGAGATGGGATGAGGGATACCCCTTCACCCCCTACTTATCGGGCTTTGGCTATTTCCCAAAGACCCCCCTAGATACATTGAGTGAATTACCTAGCATAAGCATTGCAGTCCAAGCTCCGGAAAATATCTCTCGCATTTTGAATGGACGACCCCGCTTCTTGCCAGGAGTTGTCGTCGCCTCGACGCAACCTACAGGATTCCGCCATGTGTCATCCCCGCTTCCTCGGAAGCTCTGCCTAGGTTTTGAGGCCCAAACCTAGGAAACCCACCACCGGTAGCTTTGGGCTCAACTACCGAACCCCGAGTTTTGAGGCCCAAACTCGGAACCCGTCCTCGGATGGTTTTGAGGCCCAAACCACCAAACCGCTCGACACGAGCCACCTTGTCCTCGCCCGGTCGGACTTCGAGTCCCATGAGCCTCCGCTCGACCCGGTCGTCCACCGTCTTGACTTGGTCAACTCGGTCTACCTCCATGTCTTCTCGCACTCGTCGGTGCCAAATACTAGCCACCACAGCTAGTCTGCCGCCGCCCATGGTCCCTCAGTCCGAGCCCCGCTTCCGCCCTTCACCGCTCTCAGTCCATCGGCACGGCAAGCCTCTACTCGACCTTTTCCACGCCATTGACCATTGTCACTAGGCATAGTACCTGCACACCACAAGCCGATAGACAGGCATACATTTGCTTTCGCAAGAGGTTAGTTCAAGCCACTCAAACTGAAACACTCAAGTGTTGGGCAATCACTTATCACAAAACTGAACTACATGGGTACTTATCCACCATGTGTTCACAATCTCCCCCTTGATGAGTGCATTGTCAACACAAGTGCATTTCAGATTTGAGCCACAAGGTAAAGCTCTCTAAATGACCAAAAAGCTAAGAAAGCCAAAAACGGGGTCACTTGAGAGAAGCAAAACGAGTCCAAAACTTGGTTCCCAAAGACATGGCAACAGCTCGACGCAACCAAGCAAAACAAAGCTAGCCCTCAAGAAGAGGCAGAAAACGGGCTCAACACCGCTAGCAAGTCCAAGAAACCAATCACAGCTCTCAAAGCTCAGAAAACCAATTGAAACACTAAGGGAGCTCAAAAGATACCAATTAAATCACTTAAAGCTCAAGAAGCAATCGAAACCTGACGACGCCAACAAGGCAAGCTAGACCCTCCAGAAGAGGCAAAGGCTCAACACATCTAGCACAAACTCCCCCTGGGAACATGCACACTCAAGATACCAAGAAAGGGTGAAACGAGCCCAGTACACAAAAGAGATACCAATTAAGGACCAAATCAGACCAAAGCTCAAAAAGGCCACAATTTCCAATTTCTCCCCCTTGACTAATGAAAGTATGAAAATGCACTGTTTTTGCCCCCCTTTGTTGAATATGAATGAAATGCACATTTCTCCCCCTTGTTGACACATGAAGCTCATCAAAGCTCAAAACTCAAGATTTCGGCCTCAAATGCCATGATATGCAAAATGAGTGCAACAAGCTTCATACATAGATCTAAGACAATGAATAGATGGTCTAAGTGATGTGATCCCGTGAGAATAGGAAAGGCTCTACGTGCCCAACAAAGACTCAAGTTGAGCTTAAGATCACATTAGAAGCTATTTTAGAGAGCATTACATGTGTGAGCAAGGAATGGGTATCACCTCCTAGAGACAACTAAACATGGAAAACAAGAAAGTATCTATCTCAAAGCAATCTCATGTATAGCAAGTAGAACTATCCCTAGCAAAGTTCATACAACAAGCCAATGACCCAACTGAAAGAATTTCCCAAATTTCAGAGTTTTGCAGCCAATTTTAGTTTTAGGCACATTACAAGTTGTATGCGAGTGGTTGTAAGCAAAGTGATGCCACTGCTTACCAACCGGGCGAAGTCAAAGGACTTGACACACCGGTTTTGGTCATACACGACACCGCTCAAGTATCAACCCATATGGGAAGCAGTCTCGAACACACGATGAAGTGCTCACAATGCAGACCCAACTTGATCTTTCCAATTCACAAAACAGAGAACAATTTCATTTTAGATATTAAACATGGTGCTCAAAGGTAGTGAATGAAACAAATGAAGAGCCATAGTTACAAGCTATATACAAGACAGCCAAGAAGGATCTTCAAAAGGCCTACACATGCTAGTGCCATTTCAGAGGTGACATGGGGAGTTAAATTCAGTTTTAAAGCTTTTCTAACTTAGCTCTATTGCATATCATGAGATCAAAGAGACTCTAAGTTAGTAAACACCATAGACACATAAAGCAGCTCAAACAGAGCATATATTCATTATATAGGCTATAGGTATGAAGCTTAAAATGAACTGTCACAAATGCAAATGAGATGCAAAATGCAAACTGACACAATTAACAACTAAAAAGACACCAAAAGAAAGAAAGTCAAAGAAAAGACAAAAGGAACCAAAAAGAACTATAATACACAAGGAGCTCCCCTCAACTAAAAAGGGAAGCAAACACCCAACTCGCCCCGAATCCTGGTTTTGGGTCTCTACATGCCGGAGGTCAATGTCGCCCTTCTCATAATGATCACGCAAGAAGTGAAAGCGGACCTCAATGTGCTTGGTATTAGAGTGAAGCACATGATTTTTGGCCACACTAATTGCACTTGTGCTATCGCAAAGTAGAGGCACCTTAGTAAGCACAAGACCAAAATCTTTCAAAGTGGCAATCATCCAAATCAACCGCGAGCAACAGCTAGCCGCGACAACGTACTCAGCTTCGCACGTCGACTGTGCCATCCTAGACTGTTTGTGAGAAGACCAAGACACAAGAGAAGACCCAAGAAACTGGAAAGTCCCAGAAGTGGACTTCCGATCAAGACGACATCCGGCAAAATCCGCATCAGAATAACCACAAAGCTCAAGCGAGGAAGAGGTGGAGAACCAAAGACCAAAATCGGGAGTGAAGCATAAGTACCTCATGATGCGTTTCACCGCCTGCTTGTGCGAAGTCCGTGGGGACGCCTGAAAGCGTGCACACAAGCAGATGGCGAACTGAATGTCCGGCCGAGTCGCTATCAAATACAGAAGCGACCCGATCATGCTTCGGTACTCCGTCTGATCCACCGCCTCTCCTTCCTCGTCCACATCCAAGGCAGTTGTAGTCAACATGGGCGTCGAGAGGGGCTTTGCCTCGCCCATGTCAAACTTCTTCAAGATATCCTTCGTATACTTGCCTTGGTGCACAAACGTCCCTTCCCGGGTTTGCTTGATTTGCAACCTGAGAAAGAAAGTCAACTCTCCCATCATGCTCATCTCAAATTCTCTGCTCATAAGATCTGCAAACTTGGCAACAAGAGCATGAGAAGAACCACCAAAGATGATATCATCCACGTATATTTGGACAAGGAGAGTGTCTTTGCCTTGCTTGAGGAGAAACAATGTCTTATCTACCGATCCCATTTTAAAACCCTTAGCAAGCAAAAAGGTTCGCAATCTATCATACCATGCTCTAGGGCCTTGTTTCAAACCATACAAAGCTTTGTGAAGTTTAAAAACATGGTTTGGAAACTTGGGATTTTCGAAACTGGGAGGTTGTTTAACATAAACTTCCTCCTCTATGTAGCCGTTTAAGAAAGCACTTTTAACGTCCATTTGAAAAAGTTTAAAACTCTTAGAAGCTGCAAAAGCTAGAAGGATTCTAATGGCTTCTAAACGAGCTACGGGAGCAAAGGTTTCCTCATAGTATATTCCCTCCTTTTGACAAAAGCCTTGAGCTACCAACCTAGCCTTGTTGCGCACTACCACCCCATCTTCACTTTGTTTATTTTTGAAAACCCATTTGGTACCTATGGGGTGGCAACTAGGTGGTGGAGGAACTAAGACCCAAACGCGGTTTCGCTCAAAGTTTTCTAACTCCTCATGCATGGCATTAACCCAATCTGGATCCATCAAAGTGTGTCCAACATCTCGGGGCTCAAAAGACACGACAAAAGCCGAATGAGAAAAGTGAGAGAGATAGGACCTGGACCGCGTGACTTGACGGTCAATTTCGTCGATGATGTTCTCCGGCGGGTGCTGCTGCTGGATGTGGCGGGGAGCCTGCCTAGACGAAGTGGCCTCTCCCTCGACAGCAGCTGGAGCTCCCTCAGGTGCCGCGTGCATTGTCTGAGGAAGCTGCTCGAACGGCCCCCATGTAGAGGAAGTAGTTAGGTCAGGACCGTGAGCCGAAGTGGACGTCGCAGGGTCGACGGGGGCAGCCAATGGAGTTGGCTTGGGATCACCCCAATCGGCGTCGTCCTGCTCCTCCTCCACAAAGATGCTAGTGTTCATCTCATCATCACCTGCAAGCTCAAAAGCAGTGGAAACACAGGGCATAGTTTCATCGAAAGTAATCTCACAAGTCTCCATAACTCGGTTAGTCTCAAGGTTAAGTGCACGATAAGCACGAGAGTGAGTAGAATAACCCAGAAAGATACCATCAGAAGACCGTGATTCAAATTTATCGAACTTACCACCCTTCTTGAGGATGAAACACTTGCACCCAAACACTTGCACCCAAACGCCCCTTCTTGTAAGCAAAGTGATGCCACTGCTTACCAACCGGGCGAAGTCCAAGGACTTGACACACCGGTTTTGGTCATACACGACACCGCTCAAGTATCAACCCATATGGGAAGCAGTCTCGAACACACGGTGAAGTGCTCACAATGCAAACCCAACTCGATCTTTCCAATGCACAAAACAGAGAGCAATTTCATTTTAGATCAATTTTAAAGCATGGTGCTCAATGGAAGTGAATGAAACAATGAAGAGCCATAGTTACAAGCTATATATAAGGCAGCCAAGAAGGATCTTCAAAAGCCTACACATGCTAGTGCCATTTCAGAGGTGACATGGGGAATTAAATTTAGTTTTAAAGCTTTTCTAACTTAGCTCTATTGCATATCAAGAGATCAAAGAGAGTCTAAGTTAGGCAACACCATATACACATAAAGCACCTCAAATAGAGCATAGATTCATTATATCGGCTATAGGTATGAAGCTTAATATGAACTATGTCACAAATGCAAATGAGATGCAAAATGTAATGACACCAATTAAAAGAAAATACAAAAAGAACCAAAAAGAAAAAAACACAAAGAGCTTCCCTCAACTAAAAAGGGAAGCAAACACCCAGCTCACCCCGAAGGCGAGAAAACACAACTTGATCGAGAGGTTTTGTGAGAATATCCGCAAGCTGGTTTTGGGTATCGACATGCCGGAGGTCAATGTCGCCCTTCTCATAGTGATCTCTCAGAAAGTGGAAGCGAACATCAATGTGCTTGGTCTTAGAATGAAGCACGGGATTTTTGGCTACACTAACGGCACTCGTGCTATCGCAAAGCAGAGGCACTTTAGTAAGCTCAAGACCAAAATCCTTCAAAGTTGCAATCATCCAAAGCAACTGCGAACAACAGCTAGCCGCGGCAACGTACTCAGCTTCGCACGTCAACTGTGCCACGCTAGACTGTTTGCGAGAAGACCAAGACACCAGAGAAGATCCGAGAAACTGGCAAGTCCCAGAAGTGGACTTCCGATCAAGAAGAGAACCGGCGAAATCGGTATCAGAATAACCACAAAGCATAAGAGAGGAGGAGGCAGAAAACCAAAGTCCAAATTCGGGAGTGAAGCGCAAGTACCTCATGATGCGTTTCACCGCCTGCTTGTGCGATGTCCGTGGGGACGCCTGAAAGCGAGCACACAGGCAGACGGCGAACTGAATGTCCGGCCGGGTCGCCGTCAGGTACAGAAGCGACCCGATCATGCTGCGGTACTCCGTCTGGTCCACCGCTTCTCCTTCCTCATCCGCATCCAAGGCAGTAGTAGTTGACATAGGCGTCGAGAGGGGCTTTGCCTCGCCCATGTCAAACTTCTTCAAGATATCCTTCGTGTACTTGCCTTGATGCACAAACGTCCCCTCTCGGGTTTGCTTGATTTGCAACCCGAGAAAGAAAGTCAACTCTCCCATCATGCTCATCTCAAATTCCCTGCTCATAAGATCTGCAAACTTGGCAACAAGAGCATGAGAAGAACCACCAAAGATGATATCATCCACGTAAATTTGGACAAGGAGAGTGTCTTTGCCTTGCTTGAGGAGAAACAACATCTTATCTACCGATGCCATTTTAAAACCCTTAGCAAGCAAAAAGGTTTTTAGCCTATCATACCATGCTCTAGGTGCTTGTTTCAAACCATACAAAGCTTTGTGAAGTTTTAAAACATGGTTTGGAAACTTGGGATTTTCGAAACCGGGAGGTTGTCTAACATACACTTCCTCATCTATGTAGCCGTTTAAGAAAGCACTTTTAACGTCCATTCTAAAAAGTTTAAAACCCTTAGAAGCCACAAAAGCTAAAAGGATTCTAATGGCTTCTAAACAAGCTACGGGAGCAAAGGTTTCCTCATAGTCTATTCCCTCCTTTTGACAAAAGCCTTGCGCTACCAACCTAGCCTTGTTACGCACTACCACCCCATCCTCACTTTGTTTGTTTTTGAAAACCCACTTGGTTCCTATAGGGTGGCAACTTGGTGGTGGTGGTACTAAGACCCAAACGCGGTTTCGCTCAAAGTTCTCTAACTCCTCATGCATGGCATTAACCCAATCCGGATCCATCAATGCGTGTCCAACATCTCGGGGCTCAAAAGATGCGACAAAAGCCGAATGAGCAAAGTGAGAGATACGATATGACCTGGAGCGTGCGGTACGCTCGTTGATGTCGCCGATCATAGTCTGAGGAGGGTGGCGATGCTGAATGTGTAGTGGTGCCTCACGTGATGAAGTCGCCTCCCCCTTGACAGCAGCTGCAGCTCCCTCAGGTGCAACGGGCACCGACTGAGGAAGCTGCTCGAACAGCCCCCATGTAAAGGAAGTAGAAGGGTCCGGGCCGTGAGCCGAAGTAGACGTCACAGGGTCGACTGGGGCAGCCAGTGGAGTCGGCTCGGGATCACCCCAATCGGCGTCGTCCTGCTCCTCCTCCACAAAGATGCTGGTGTTCACCTCATCATCACCTACAAGCTCAAAAGCAGTGGAACTACAAGGCATGGTCTCATCGAAAGTAATCTCACAAGTCTCCATCACTCGGTTAGTCTCAAGGTTAAGTGCACGATAAGCAAGAGAGTGAGTAGAATAACCAAGAAAGATACCATCAGAAGACCGTGATTCAAATTTATCCAACTTACCGCCCTTTTTGAGGATGAAACACTTGCACCCAAACACCTGTAGGTGACTTACCTTGGGTGGTCTCCCAAATCGCAACTCATAAGATGTCTTCTTCTTGAAAGCCCGGAGAAAAATGCGATTGGAAACATAGCAAGCAGAATTAATCGCTTCGGCCCAATACCGCCTAGGAGTCCTATGCTCATCGAGCATCGTCCTGGCCATCTCAACAAGGGTCCGATTTTTTGCGCTCAACAACACCATTCTGCTGGGGAGTGTAAGGAGAGGAAAACTGGTGATCGAGACCCAAAGAAGAGCAAAGAGATGCAAATTGAGCATTCTTAAATTCTGTGCCATTGTCACTGCGAATAGCTCTCATGGCATGCTTAGGTAGCTCATTTTGCAATCTCAAAATCAGATCACGCACATGCATAAAAGCCTCATCCTTACTCTCCAAAAAGAACACCCAAGAGTACCTCGAGTAGTCATCAACGACTAGAACCACATACCACTTCCCTCCTTCCGACCTAACCCGAGCTGGACCAACTGTGTCCTTGTGTAAGAGCTCGCCAGGTTGTGAGGTCATAATCTGAGTTACGGGAGGATGGGAAGCAGCAACCATCTAGACATGCCTGCAAGGATGGCAAACCAAATCCTTCTCGAACTTTAGCTTTGGCAATCCTTGGATAAGGTCCATTGAGCTAAGCCTTGCAAGCAAGTCAAAACTCAAATGTCCCAATCTCCTATGCCACTTCCAAAGCTCAGAAGAAGAACCGGCAAGAAGACAACGAGAAGGTCCGGAAGAGATAGAAAAATCCGCACGAAAAACCTTCCCGAAGGGTAAAATCCGGCAAACAAGCTCACCACGAGAGTCCAAAATCCGGGACAAGTTTGGCTTAAAGCTCACTTCAAAACCGTCTTCAAGGAGTTGTGAAACCGAGAGAAGATTAAAATGTAGATTCGCAACCAAAGCAACATCCTTGAGGACAAAAGACGAATTGACTCGGATTGACCCTCAGGACACAACCTTACCTTTACTCTTGTCCCCGAATGTAATGTACTCGATGTGGCGCACGGGTCGAGGCTAGAGAACCACATTGCACTTCCAGTCATATGGCGTGAGCATCCGGAATCCACAAGCCAAGTCTCCTCCAGTCCTGCTTCCTACATCAATAAAAAGACATAGGGTGAGCAAACGGACCAACACTGGGGTTAGTAAACTGTGAAGGATACCAGTGTTGTCCCACATGCCCAAAGAATGGGTTAGGAGAAAACCCAAACATCTCCTGCCCCACGGAGGGATAGCGATCACCATGATAGGGAAAACGTGGTCCGCTAGAGAAGGGTGGAGTATAGCCACCGCCACGAGTTCCGTAGTCGTATGGGTCACGACCGGTACCCCGCCGGGCACGACCACCGCGTGGTCTCGCCTCCTGAGTCCTAGCACCTTGAGGCATTGTACCTCTAGGACTAGTAGTGTGCCTCTGAACTTCCGGTCCACATGCCCCAACTGGTGGGTGGTACATGTCCCGGTTGTTCAACTCAAACTGCCTCCGATCATCTCTCTTCCTCCCATAGCAAAATTCAGCCAAATGCCCATCCCGCTCACAATACTCACAATGGTACCTCACCGCACTCTTGGTAGGCACTCTCTTGTTGGGTTGGGTGGCTCTAGCTTTCTTAGGAAGGGGATCACTAGAGATGTATGGCAGTGTGTCAAGTGGGTTGCGAAGATGGTTCGGTTTTTTAATCCACACTTGCTTCTGTGGAGTGGTTTGGGGTGGCTCTTCAAACACACCATCTCTCACAGGAAACTCAGAGGGGTTGGTAGGCTTAGGTGGAGTGATCTTGGTAAGCTTGGGAGTTGTGGTGGGTTTCTCATTCTCGCTCAAACCACTGCACTCACCGATCTTACCGAACATGCTATCGTCCTTCCCACCTATAGCAAAGCCTACTCCCGTGCTGCCAGCCCTTTTGCATTGTCTAACAATCCTCCCCAACTGCGGTTCTCGTCAAGACATCCAGCTCAAGATGGACTGAATGTATGTGTTTTCTTCCTTGGTACGCATCCTGTCGTGTGTGCACGACGCGATCTCAAGCTCTAAAGCCTCAACGCGATCCGACTCTCTAGTGCTATCTGAGCTGACCTTCTCTAGCATAGCCATCCTAGCATCTCTCTGTGCCATCTTAGAACGCAAGCCTAAGCAAGACTTGCACGCACTAAGTAAGCTAGGCCTAGCCTTCAGCTCACTGACCTCCTCAAGTAGAGTGCCATACTTGTCCTGGAGAGTGACAAGACTAGACATGTGGATGGCACAAGCATCACACTCTACCTCCTCGGTAACCACCACTTGTGCCTTAGCAAACTCCAGCTCATGAAGCGTGCTAAGGTACTTAGCTTTGAAATCGTTCCTCTCACAAGCGGCACGCTTGAGCAAAGCATCCTGACTAAGCAAGGTATCGTTCAGAGACTCAAGCTTGAGAGAGAGGGATTCGATGGTGGGTGATACCTCGGGTGTTTCGGAGTCGTAGTCGGGGCCATCCTTGAACTTCCCGACCTTGCCTTCTTCAATCGCCATGGTGCAAAAGTCACCGTGCTTGGCGTCGGCGTAGAAGCAGAGGCCGTTGAGCTTGTCCTCAACCTTTCCCTTCGACTCATCGTCGCTTGAGGAAGAGCCCCCGTCGGAGGAGGCATCGATGTCGCTGAGGGAGGCGAGGAAGGCTCGGTGCTTGGCCTTCACCTTGTCGATCACCTTCTTGGAGGACTTTCGGTTGTAGCCGCCCTTGGCCTTGTGCTTGTCCTCAAAGCGGTGCTCGCGCTTGTCCTTGTGCTTGGTGAAGTCACCCGCAGCTTTCTTGGGGCAGTTTGCGATGAAGTGATCCTCATCACCGCAATGGTAGCACCCCTTAGCTGAGCCACCACGCCAACGGTTCAAACGGTTGTTGTAAAACCGTGAGAACTTGGTGATGACCAAAGCCAGCTCATCATCTCCAAGCGCCTCCACTTGTTCCTCTGTCACAGACATCAAAGACAAAGCGAACGAAGAGTGTGAAGGTTAGAGGAAGAAGAAGACACACCGCCAGGGCCGGAAACCAACGCCGTGGATGGGTTCGACGGGTTCTCAAGCTTGGCCCGGGTCTGGTGGTCAATCTCCGAGGACTTGAGCTTGCTGAATAGCTCGTCCACGGTCAAGGCGTCATAGCCCGGTGACTCCTGGATGGCAGCCACCTTCATCTCCCATACCTTCCGATCAAGAGCATGCAAAAGCTTGATAGCCATCTCATGATCATCATAAGGCAAGTTGGTCCGATTAGCACGCATCTTGTTGACGATAGATTGGAAGCGAGTGAACATCCTGTCAACAGATTCACCGGCCAACTGAACGAAGTTCTCATACTCCCTACGGTACGCGTCGAAGAGTCTGGACATGATCTGAGGATTGCCCTCATGATATCGCACAAGTGTTTGCCAGATCTCTCGTGCCGTAGTGAGACTCGAAACCCGCTCAAACTCAGGAAGAGACAGACTCGAGAAGAGGATGCTATGGGCTCTTGCGTTTGAAGCATGTTGCGTAGCTTGGAGTTCAGTGATCCGAGCGCCAAGAACCACGTAGTCCTCATTCTCACAAATCTCCTAGATCTTCGAATCAAGCCCTTGAAGGTAAGCGGACATGCGCACCTTCCAATAGGCAAAATTCGTTCCATCGAAGAACGGAGGTTTGCCAACATCTCGCTCCATGTCGCCTTCGCGGATCAAGAACCGTTTAAGGTGGAATGATCCTTAACCGGCTCTGATACCAATTGAAGGACCGAGAACGGCGACCAGAGGGGGGGGTGAATGGGAGCCAAATAAAAATCAACTCAAAGACTTGGCCCTTGTCCCAAAATCACACCCAAAACTAGACCTTAGAAGAACCGATTCGCACACGACCTAACAAGTAGGTGGACACCTTAGGAAGACCCCTAAAGGTGCAGCGGAGCGGTCCGAGAAGATGGAGAACGATCGAAGTCACGAACTCGAAACTGATACACCGAGAGCGGTAGTCTCAACCCCTAGAGAGAAGAGGCAAGAGCACACCCAAAAATACTTATGAGAACTGGTCTCAAAAGTACCTAATCATGTTCCTTACGTGAATACGAATCCAACGCAACAAACGGAACTTGATTCGGAGTTCGGACGAGAGAGAAACGAGCACAGGACTACTTCAGTCAGTGACCACAGGACCATGCAGAGTGGTCCGGTGGTATGGTCCGGAGGTACCACAGGACTATGCAAAGTGGTCCGGTGGTATGGTCCGGTGACCACAGGACCATGCAGAGTGCTCCGGTGGTATGGTCCGGAGGTACCACAGGACTATGCAGAGTGGTCCGGTGGTATGGTCCGGTACTAAGTCCTTCCCTGCAAATTTTCGGCCAGACCACAGGACCACTCGCTATGGTCCGGTGCTATGGTCCGGTGGTATGGTCCGGTGCTAAGTCCTTCCCTGCAAATTTTCGGCCAGACCACAGGACCACTCGCTATGGTCCGGTGCTATGGTCCGGTGGTATGGTCCGGTGCTAAGGGCTTTTCTGCTGGAATTTGGGCAGACCACCGGACCAATGGGCTATGGTCCGGAGCCTGTGCAAAGTGGTCCGACGCTTGGTCCGACGCTCACGAACAGAGCACAGAAAACCCGCGAAAACCGATTTCACTCCGCCAAATCTTCCCAAAACTCAACCAAATGAACTCCAACTACAACCAAACTTTGTAGGCATGATCCTTGTACAGTTGGAGAGCTATCCCGAGGAAATCATCGCTCAATTTGGAGAGGATAAACGGGAACACTCGGATTTGGGGGAGGAGAGAGCAAAACGAAGAACGCTGCAAAGAAATCGCCCGATCTACGCACTCGTGAGATTTGAGAAAAATTCCTTCGGTGCAAAGAAGCTCCTCACGAATATGAATAACTTGGTTCAAACGGATTTGCAAGAGCTACTCCCCACAAAGAGAAATCATCTCGGGAAAAAGAGGGAGCAAAAGCAAAACGCGAAGAACACAAGAAAACCGGGGACACGATCAAGAAGTCGAAGCCACCATGGCTTACGGAGGTTACGGCCTCCGATTCCTTGCAACAAACTCAAGTCCTTACAGAGGTTGGTGAAATCAACCTAGGGATCTCATGAACTAGAGAGAGGGTAGAGAGAGAGAGTTGGGGCAAATGATTAGGGTTCAAGAGATAGGATGAGGATACCCCTTCATCCTCTATTTATTAGAGGCTTTGGCTATTTCCCGAAGACCCCCCTAGATACAATGAGTGAACTACCTAGCCTAAGCATTGTAGTCCAAGCTCCGGTAAATATCTCCCTCGATTTGAATGGACGGCCCCGCTTCCTGCCAGGAGTTGCCGTCGCCTCGACGCAACCTCCAGGATTCCGCCACATGCCATCCCCGCTTCCTCGGAAGCTCCGCCCGGGTTTTAAGGCCCAAAGCCGCGAAACCCGCCACCGGTAGCTTTCGGCTCAACTACCGAACCCCGAGTTTTGCGGCCCAAACTCGAAAACCGACGCGGATGGTTTTGAGGCCCAAACCATCAAACCACTCGACGCGAGCCACCTTGTCTTCGCCCGGTCGGACTCCGAGTCCCCTGAGCCTCCGCTCGACTCGCGCGTCCACCGTCTTGACTTGGTCGACTCGGTCTACCTCCATGTCTTCTCGCACTCGCCGGTGCCAAGTACTATCCACCACAGCTAGTCCGCCGGCGCCCATGGTCCCTCAGTCCGAGCCCCGCTTCCGCCCTTCACCGCTCTCAGTCCATCGGCACGGCAAGCCTCTACTCGACCTTCTCCACGCCATTGACCACTGTCACTAGGCATAGCACCTGCACACCACAAGCCGATAGACAGGCACACATTTGCTTTCGCAAAGAGGTTAGAAGTAACCGCTCAAACTGAAACACTCATGTGTTGGTCAATCACTCATCATCAAAACTGAACATTATGGGCACATATCAATCATGTGTTCGCAGCTTATATGCAAACATTTCCTTTGAGCAGCTAGGTGAGATCATGCTAGCAAAGGCGAAAGAATTTCTTTGCAGGAATGTGGCAGCTAGCTCGTATCAGATACTGTGGAAGTCTAAGCATGGAATCGCATGACTTCAGGCCGAGAAGACCTCATGGCTGCCCATACCTTCAGGTCTGAAACTGAAAGGCAGAGGTGAAAAACTTCAGAAACTAAATTGGTCCAAGAAGGTGAAGCACCCATGGATAACTGAAAACAATGAGTTCATGAACTCTTGGATTCTGCACGCACCAGCCCATGTGCTGGCCTCATTCGTGAACTGGGTTGAAAATGAAAAGCCATTGTCCTTGAGAACTACTTCCTGTGTCCATGACTGTCCAATCAAATCGTTGTTTTTGCCAGATTGGCACACATCTTCAGCAATGAAAATCAGGTCTTCAAGCACGTTCATCACCTTACATACTTGATGGTACCTAGTATGTGCCATCCGGGCAATGTGTTCTACTAAATGAAGTTCATTGTGATGGACAATTCAAATTGATATATATCTTGTAAGCTCAATCTGGAATTAGGTTACTCATAGTTATCCATATGTTTTTTCTAAGCATGTTTGAAGTTTTTATCTTTGTGTCTGTACCTGTGAAAACCCAGTGGTTGAGTGGCTTATAACTCCACAGGCATTACGAGTTACCGTTGATGCTGATTGTATAAGATCTCATGGTTAATATAAAGTTGTGGTTATGCTCAAAAAACACTTCCATTATGACTTTCTGTGACTTCCAATAGTTCAACTTCACCAGGTTCTAACCTCTTCTGCATTTACAGTTTACGAGATGGATCATATATTCTGTAGCTCTTGTATCTTTCATCTTTTATACTTACCCATTTAATATATTACTTCTGATTTATTTTACTAAGTCTTTACTTAGCTGCAATATTTGTTAGATTTAATGTGGGCTAGGCCCAATATTTTATCTAATTAAATCAAATAATTCTAAGACTTGTATTAAATATTGTACGTTAATATTATATGGACGAGATGTTGGAGTGAGACACATGCATGCGGGGTATATATTTGTTTTGTCATTCAAGTCACTTATGGCCGGGAGTTACAGGAGTTTTCTCTCTTAAATGACATTATGGGCTGGTACTTTTGTCCTAAATGATGGAGGGAGTTTCAGCTTCTAATGGTGAGAGTTACGAGGGTTTCTGCTCATGAAGGCGGGAGTTTCTTCTGTGAGCGTCTCTTCCGCTTCGACTCTTGAACTCCTGCGGTGCCATTTCGTGTTCCCGCCACTGGATAAAAGCAAGATACACTCCAACATTCGACATATAAGACACACACGCGTGCAAAAAATCCATACTTCTGCAACAGCTAAGCTTCTTCGTCCTGGCTCTCGCGTGCACAAGTCCTGGGAGAGTATGCCTCCAGAACGCCTGTCGTCTTCGAGTTCGCCTGCTCGGGTGAAGGACGACAATCACGTTTTTGGGGAGTGTCGACTGCCGACACGACTACTCGCTTCGACATCTTCTTCCGGTGAGCCTGTTTCGTCGTCTTCTTCCCGGTGTCCCTCGGCGGTAGTGGAGATCGACACTACAACCTCTCTGTACGGCATCGAGCGGGACGACTACATCAGCAAACGCTATATTGACTAGCGTGACTGGCATGGATGCCGCTAGGTATGAAATCATTCGATTTCTCACTGTTTTCTTGTTTACAAATGTCATCTACGTATATGCTCATGCTAGATCACACGTGCACACACTTATGATGTCATGAACATGATGTTTTTCATATTTTTCTGGATTAAATTACTCGTTAAATTGCCTAAATATTTAACAATATTATACTTATTATAGTGTTGTCGGTCTTAGTTTAGCTCATAGTTGCTATATATTAGATTGTCATCATGTTCCTTTGCATGTATGTGATCATTATCTGTCATAGGATACTATAATTGTACAAAGGTCTAGATTAGAGTAATAAGAGATGTTGTAAGTGTGGTGCTTATACACTATCTTACCCTTGGTTGTTGCTTGTCACACGGATTGTTTGTGGTAGCTAGTAGGTGGTGATAGCTCTATCTAGCCTTTGTAGTCCACCACATGTGGAAGGCATGTTCTTAAAAGATAAGGCCACCATAACATGATAGTCTGAGTCTGAAAGGGTTTCACTCCCGATTGATTCGGCTATTGCCTAGGATACTTGTCGTGAGGTTATCATATTTTATATGTAATTGCGTGTCTAAGTTTTGCTGACGGGGTAAAGTGTGAAACTTAGGAATCCTTTTACTCACTCGTTGTCCTCCCATCTAGCTATACTTACTAGTTATTTGTAGTTATCTTAGCTTGACTAGATTGACATCAACCTTTTTGCTATATATAACTAGTATCCCCTTATCATTAGTTGATACTAAATTGAGATGATTACTAGGATCTCTCTTTTATTATCATTCCTAGCTTCCACTTTCCCTTGGGATAAATGAATACAATAATTTAGAATACTCCCGGGTGAAGTTCTATAATGGTATATTCTGTGTGCTTGCGAAATTATCCAAAACACATAAGAAATACCAACAAGGGTTGACAGGAGCAGACTTATTCAAAGCAATCACTGCATCTGACCCTTTCCCCGTGATAAGATATAAAAAGCAAAAGTCATGGAAATAGACTCCGAGTAAAGTTAGTCGGACTACAAGGAACCTATGCCCCAGCGGATATGACACTCCTACTCACCATACTCACTAGCATAATCATATTCATTTCTCCTATGCTTAATGCTATATGATCCTAACAATGGAAAAGGCTCAGAACATAAGAACTGCTTTTAACATGCACAAAAACATAATACATCAAAATCTTGTTCAACCATTAGAACTATTTCCAACCATTAACTTACAAGACCACTTTCTATCTTACTCTAACTAGCTATTTACAAGGGGCAAATATGTCGTCCTCGATCGCTATAGAAAGATCTTGAGCCAGGGGCCACCTCCTCCTCTATAACTTTGAGTTTGGCATCGAAGTACCCTGATGCATAGGACTTTTGCCAGAAGTAGAATAACAATGGCTAAGAGTTTGTGTGCTAGTGGTGGTAGAGTAGAGATGATGAGGTTGCATGTAAGCGTATCCAGGAAGGAGGCAGGGATATTTTTTGTAGGGAAGGGCAAGATGGAAGGCAAGTCATCTGCCTACTTCAACTATCCCACACCCGCCCGCCAAGTTCAGCATGCCCACTCCTGCTTCGCCTCAGTCAACGCACCCGCTATATATGTCCTATCATGTGACCCCTCCATCAACCAGATGCATGCCATTGACTGACCATCCCTTTGAGAGACGTGTTGGGTGACATTTTCGCCTCCCTGGTGGGCCAAAACATCATAGGTAAGTGGGGATATAGAGTTGAAAATGCTACCATGACCCATTTGAAGATCAGGAGTTCAAAAGTTGGTCCACTAACGGGATCCACAACTGCTCTGATGCACCTTTGAGTGAGGGGCGGTGAAAGATGGGGCCTCTAAAGGCTAGTACCAGCCGCGCGAAGCACCATGGGTATCCTAACCCACGTTCAAGTTCTAATCAGAGTCCAATCCATGTTTTTTGCTCGGAAAAGGCAGCGGTCCCTCAGGAATGGTCGAACAAACATGGGAGCCATATGGATTGACCATAGGAATCTAAAGTTGATCACCAGCTGACCCATGTAGAACCCCATGAACGGAACACTAGAGCTCCACTCGAACAGGCCCATCAGTAGCTTATCGAGCACCATGACTTATCCATCGAGGAAAGCATGGCATGGCTCAACCCCTCCATTTTGATGAAAAAGCTTTAGGAAAGACAACCGCAAGATGAACCGACACCTCGACCGGACCCCTACTCACGTGGGGGCCTAGAATCGCAAAGAGACCCACTTTATGGCCGTAGTCCCAATGGGCAAAGACCACCACATTCCCTTGCACGGAAAATCCTATGAAGCAATATACAAGTCTTTCACAGGCTTAGGGGCTACACCCATCAAGTGTGCTCACACGAACCCTCAAACCAAAGAATCCACCAGCCAAACCCTCCAAGATTACCTAGGGACTCGAGGCCTAATATCGAGTATCAATATTAGGGATACTTGGATCGTATATGGAGAAACATGCATTAACATTGATCTACCCGGATGTCTAATGCCAACACTATAATCTCATCTAACCCCAAGGGCGCAAGCTCCGACTCACTTTCTCTAAGGGAGTGGGTCCCACCTCATTTGACCCTGAGGGTGCGAGCTCTGCCTCACCCAACTTTGAGGGTACAAGCTCAGCCTTGCCCGATGACGCTCTGACTCGCCCAACCCTTCGGGCAGAGATTCCGCTTCGCCTTACCATGGATCACACCATCCTCAACCACTACTAGGTCAACCCTCTAACACTCGAATGGGAGTAGGTGCTCTTGGACATGACTGACGGCCATGGGTCACAACGGGGACTCATAGGTGCCACACTACCTACTATCCACATGAAGCTTGCTAGCATGGAGTGGTCCATCATGACCAGCCGACGCCTCCGCCCAGTAACAACGATAGACATGCCAGTAATGTTCCGCATACTCCCTTTACGACCATGAATGGGATGACCCCCGACCATGCCATTGACAACAAATCATGGCTCCGGTAATGAGCAGAGACAACACTTAAAGGCTTCCCAATCTTCTTTGACGGTATATATATATGGGACCTACATGGAAGGGAAGGACACGATGACCTTGAATGACTCCTTAGTTTATCCCCTTCTTTCTCTCCCCCATTGTAACATTCTGCTCCCCTTCATCATGAAATTTTTTTTTATCCTTTTGAAAAACTTATTTTATAGATGGACCCTCTACGAAATCTTTTCTAAAAATAGACCAAAGTTCGGCGTACAATAACACTACGCCGAAGTATACGGCTCGGCGTATTACTATTGAACACTAAACTTGCCACGTAAGCGCCAACGTGTCGACCCACTCCAAGTTTAGCGTTTAGTCAGTTAACGCCAAGGTTACTCACGTCGGGCGTTTAATCAATTCACGCCAAGGTGTTGCACCTTACGGTACAAGCTAATAGCCCAAGTGCATGATGTACTTGTCCATTCATATTTTGAAGATCCATAAAAAATAAATATAATTACCTTTGACATCAGATCAATTCTATTATAACCATAAGGTTACCCTGTACGGGACTTCGATTGATAAAATATTTTGTCAAGATTTTGACAAATAATTTTGTGAATGCCGGTGTTAATTGGGACTTGGGAGCACACACAATGCTTGTATAAAAAGTTGGACTTGCCAGGTCATTTTTTATTGGTGCGAAATAGATGAAGCAAGTAAATAAAAGAATACATGCGTGGAATTGCCAATGTATCTGGGCTTGCCTCGATGTTGTGTTGTGCCTTGGCTGGTAAGATAAATATATTTCCAAAATACAGCGATGATGAGCTTGCCTTGATGCTGTGTTGTACCTTGGCTGGTGAGATAAATATATTTCCAAAATGCAGTGATGATAGATGATGACTGATGAGCTCGCATGTTGAAAACTAGAGGTAAGGTGCATCATATAGCACATGAACGGTCAAATGCAGGCAAATGAAATTCCCCAATAAGATATTCATATTAATACATTCGCCCGCCTTTATAAAGCCAAGGGTGATTAGTTCACTTAAAGATCCAAATGCAGAAGGTTAGTAAAGTAACAAAAGTGCCCAAGGTTTCTCTAAAAAAAATAGAACTAACGAGTTTTCTTAAATTTAGAACTAAATTTTCTTCTGTTCCGTCGTTATTCTGCTCCAACCCATGGACGTCTTACTTCTAGTTCCCCTGTTGATACAATTCTAAATAGTTAGTATGAAGAGCAATTGAGTTGTGAAAAGCTTAGTTAAACATGAAGTAACAAAAGTGCCCAAGGTTGCAAGTAAAGGGTGCAACCAAGCCTAAATTGCTATCATGTTCCATTCTTGATTTCAAAATATGGAAAGAAAATCCAATCAAAGTCGCATCAGGCACAACGGCACAACGAATCAGGTGAACTATAAATGAATTAAATCTTCGTGTAAGCGGATCTTTACCCATAAGTGTTGTATAGAGAACATTCCCGAGGGCAATATTGTTCCTAGTGGTGATAAAAGTTTGCAAGCTGTCAGCATATTGTTTTGGCCAAATTGGAAACAATTTCAGACCAGCAACTACAACTACTTGAAAGGCGCCGCAACTAAGGTTAATGTTCAGAAGAGTAACGTGACTACTCCCTCCATCTCTAATTAAATTAAATCCTAGAATTCATGTCAGACAAACTTTTTTAACTTTAACTAATTAATTTTATAGAAAAAAAATAATAACATCTAAGACAAAAATTGAGCATCATGGAAAATATATTTCATGATAAAATGATACTAATTTAATATTATAAATTTTAATAATTTTTATATAAATTTGGTCAAAGTTTAAAAATATTGATTTAAAATAAATCTAGGAATTTATTCTTTCAGAGACAGAGGTATTATGTCAAAACAAAGAAAGATGTCATCGGCTAAACCACCAGCTAACGGTCCCACAAAGTGAAAAGAAAAACCTGTAAAAAACGCATGAACCATCGTAAAACATGTACCTAAAAGACAAATTAATTTCATAAACATATGCAAACATTTTATCAATCCATATATTTTTGTCCCGTACAGGGAAACCTTATGGTTATAATAGAATTGATCTCATGTCAAAGGGAATTATATTTATTTTTTTATGGATCTTCAAAATATATTGAATGGACAAGTACATCATGCACTTGGGCTATTAGCTTGTACGGTAAGGTGCAACACCTTGGCGTGAATTGATTAAACGCCAACGTGAGTAACCTTGGCGTTAACTGATTAAACGCCGAGCTTGGGGTGGGTCGACACATCGGCGCTTACGTGGCAAGTTTAGAGTTTAATTGTAATACACCGAGACTTATATTTCGGTGTAGTGTAATTGTACACCGAACTTTGATCTATTTTTTGAAAATGTTTCGTAGATGGTCTATCTATAAAATAAATTTTTGAAAAGGATCAAAATGAAAAATTTCCACCCCTTCATCTATAAAAGAGATCGAAGGGCCTTCATGCAAGACAAGAGAACACACCTACAGAACTCAAGCTCTCACATACTCGTATTGTACATATAGAGACCTGGGAGCTCCTCCCTTTCTCGCTTTTCTATGACCCCTTCTGCAATCCAGTACAAGTAACAAGAGCATCCACGAACTAGAAGTATGGACGTTCTGTCCGAACTAGTATAATCCCGGTGTCCTCTTTATACACCATGCGAGCCAGATATGCGATATATAAGTTTGCTAGTTGACGGTTCGAAACACTAACACTTTTATTATATTTCATACAAAGTTTGCAAACTACTAAACATGTACCTAAATACTAACTATAGATAAAGTTTAGCATTTCAAAACACATGCACACTCTTGCAAGAAAAGTTATTGTATTAGCCAAAAACCCATCATTGTCCATCGTGTGTACACCATGCGAGCCAGATATGCGATATATAAGTTTGCTAGTTGACGGTTCGAAACACCAAAACTTTTATTATATTTCATACAAAGTTTGCAAACTACTAAACATGTACCTAAATACTAACTATAGATAAAGTTTAGCATTTCAAAACACATGCACACTCTTGCAAGAAAAGTTATTGTATTAGCCAAAAACTCATCATTGTCCATCGATCCAGATCAGAAAAGTTATTGTATTAGCCAAAGACCAAGTCCTTATATTTACCTCATCGCCTTTGGTCTAGAATGTCTCCCCAAATCGCATACCCCCAACCACTCTAACTTCCCCGTTTGTCTCATCACCGTCGGCCTCCCCAAGCTACCCGACCACCCCGAAACCGAACCAACATCTCGCGGATGGATCATGATGCCGACATCGAGCACGCGGAGACAGGCGCTGACGTCGAGCACACGGTGGCGGGCGTCGACCACGCCGAGGAGGGTGCTGATGGCGGCGACACCGAGAACTGCGATGGGGAAGCCGCATCGATTTCCCCTACGGCGTTGTCCCACCAGCAAGCCGAACGTGCGGCATTCGTCGTGGCTCCAAAAGGAAGTTTCCTTGCATTCCCTACATATTAGAGTTGTTCAAGTAAGACGAGCCTTATGAGGAAGTTCAGTGTATTCATCTATGGAACAACAATGTCAAGCGAATCACCAGAAATTTCGTGCCTAACCTGCGGGAATCTGTTCCCCACCGTCTCGACGAAGAAATATCACTATCATTAGAAGTTCCGCAGTAACGCCGCGCCTTGGAGCGACCCTCGACGGTCTGCGTCCACATCTCCACCGCACTTTACGGAGTGAAGAAGATGGCAGTGACCGCGCGGGCTCAGACCTCGACATCGACCTTCACCGCACCGCTGCGGGCACCGGAGAAGGAGCTGGAGACGAAGGAGAAGTTCCTAGACGTCGACAAGGCGTCAAGGACTACTTCAACCACCGCTCCGGGCACCGGAGAAGGAGCCGGAGACTCCTGAAGGTCGACAATGACTACTTCGACATAATTGCTCATAATCGCCTCAAGAACTAGGTTCAGTTCGAAGTGCGTGCTTGTGATTTCTCTTGCCATAAGATTTTAAGACATACCCGCTCATAATCGCCTTAAGAACTAGGTTCGGATCGACGTGCGCATTTGTGATTGCTCTTGCATGGAGATTTCTTGTAGTTATTTGGTGGTGTACTACTGGTCTGTTCTGGTGCAGCATTTTTTTGCTTGAATAGAGTTATTCATTTGATTGAATCCATCGCTTTTGTGCAGTATTTTCTGCTTGAATCGAGTTATTCATTCGATTGAATCCATCGCTGGTACATGGCAATAACCATGTCACCAATTAGTAATGTCATTTTCCGTAAGCCAACAGAAAATCACAGTGTTCTCTAACATTAGAAATTGTTAGATTTCGATGGTAGTAGCATTTATTTCTCCAAGATCTCTTAATCGTGAATGGATGATGGTGAAATAGGTGATTTAACATGTTCTGAAGTTCACATCCTTTCTGATCATCGTATAAGCAAAAGAGATGTTCTACTGAAGTTAGTTTTCGCACATCTCTTTTCTGCTTGAGAGGGGAAGCATGTGGACTGACTATTTATTCAGTCTCCCCCCTGCATTAGTGTGTGCTGATCATAGTTCAGGCTACCATTTAGCGGTAAAAATAATAATCACGATTTTCATTTTTTTTTTCTATAAAAAATGTTCAAATTGCTTTTAAAGAAAATTTCAAAATTTTAAAAAGTTCATAGAATAGTCTTATAGAATAGTTCCATACAATAATTTTATAGAATAGTTCCAAACAGAGACCGTAGAAAGATATTGTGAACATGTGAAGTCGTGTGACAATGTGTAAACATGGAAAGGATAGTCCAGTTTCCTACTTGCAACCTGCACACCATGAAAACAATATATTTTAAGATAACACATGCAAAACTTTGAAATAAATTAAGAAAAACATGCATTTAACAAATGTACAGTGAGAAAAAAACTTCACCTAAAAGAGACTAAATATTCTTTGTTTTGTTTCGACACGCCCTCCTCCTAAAAATAATAATCAGCATACAAAATACAACGGAATTATTTCACACTTTTATCAGACAAAAATGGACACATCAGTGATTAAGAACCTGTTGCGCTGTTTGGTCATCAACATGCAATTCTGCACCAGGGACACATCTTCGAGGATGGGGCCTTGTCTTCATCTATCAGCAAGCATAATTAGTCAATCCAATATGTTAATATACTGATTTCCAGAGATAACAAATTACTTGTACCTAAAGAACACTAAGGCTAACCTGCTTCGTCTCCATCGGTGTCTCCTTTGTCATCAGCCCGCTATCATCCCATGTTCCCAAATCATCACTGCCACTCTCGTTTTCATGAAACCCATCATCCTCATCTTCACTTGGCCTCTTCTTTCTTTTATCATGTAGTAGTCCAGCTTTCATTTGCTTTCTCTTAACAAGAAGACTCTTTTCATGTACTAGTCCATAAGATTGTCCAGCTCTTTTATCAGCAAAATCTGGTTCATTCAACCACTCTGTGATTGGACTGGCATGATCAAAAAGTGCATAATCTATCATATCTTGAATAGTATCTGTAAGCTTTTCCTTCTCAAATTGATCATTAGCTTCAAGATGTTGCAGGCGTAGCTTTAGGTTATTATTTACAAAGACCAACTTATGAAGTTTAGTGTAGCACAATTTGTTTCAGTCTGGTTTGAATCAGCGAAAATCTACTACACTTCCATTCACAGTCAGTTGATGAAATGCACTGTGATACAATCCTCAATGCATATTTTTGTATTTCTTTGGTGTCCCCTCCGTACGTACAGAGACCACCAAGTGGCTGCAAGAAAACCAAATTCAATTATATGTATGGTGTTGGAATCTGTCTGGCTTGCAGTTAAGTGAATGTACATTACTTGGACTGTCACCAATCTAAGTGTGTACAATTTTCATAAGAGACAGGCCTCCAGTTTAGTTAAATTATGATACATGGAATGGATATTACTATTTTTTTACATATCAGCATAGTGTGAACTTAACACTTGTAGTGCAGAACTTTTGACTTTATTTATTGACCTATTTACTTGTATGGCCCTCGAAAAAAATGTCTCTTCCCTGTATGACCTCTCTTTTTTTAACTTCCTTCTATAGCCTCAAAACGAAATTATCTTCCTTATACGGGCTTCCGTCAAGTCTGTTAGGGTTACCCGTTAGTTTCTCCACTAGTTGACACGCAAAATGACTAAGTTGCCCTTCTGCATTTCTGTTTCTACCCGACGCCGCCGCCCGCTCGACCAGAGGCGATGGAGGAGGGCGACAAGAAGCAAGACAGGGCTTCCTAGCAGCCCTGCCATGAGCACACGAAGCAAAAGAAGGCTCAGCCTTTGATTTGTGATATGCATATTGAATTGGCTTGCTCTATCTGAGACCAATCTATGTTTAAAACCTACTGTTGATTTTGCTTGTTCTATGTGAGACCAATGTATGCTTGAAACTGTACTTTTGTGTGACCTTATTTATGTGAAACTATGGTGAATTTGTGAACAATTTATGTGTCAAACGATCTATGGTTATTTGATTTGTGATATGCATATTGATTTGGCTTGCTCTATGTGAGATCAATCTATGTTTAAAACCTACTGTTGATTTTGCGTGTTCTATGTGAGACCAATGTATGTTTGAAATTGTACTTTTGTGTGACCTTATTTATGTGAAACCTTATTTATGTGAAACTATGGTGAATTTGTGAACAATTTATGTGTCAATCTATGGTTATTTGCAATGCATTTGTGCAATTTTGTATGCATTTGATAAGCTCATCTTATCGCTAAAATATTATTGTAAATGTACATCACACAAATTGTCAAGATTTATAGTTGAAGATTTGATATGCTCATTTTATTACTATAATATAACCGTAAAGTGTGTATTTTATTTTTTTCTGCTAGGGGTATAATGGTATTTTTATCTATGACTTAACACTGTCAAGTACTGAAAATGGACGAAATGCCATATAAGGAAGATAATTTCGTTTTGAGGCCATAGAAGGAAGTTCAAAGAAAAAAGAGGCCACATAGGGAAGAGGCATTTTTTCGAGGGCCATACAAGTAAATAGCTCTTATTTATTCCTACTTGTAGTAAACACTTGTAGTTACTTGAGGAGAAATAGCAGCCAATTGAGCTGTTTTAGAACCAAATATTCCTTTGCTTCCTCTGTAATCCTGGAACTCAGATAAAGCCTGAACTGCACTTTCAGGGGAATCAACAGTCCTTCAAATAGAAACAAGTATTGGTTTCAGGGGAATCAATTATAATTGCTAGCTCCTTCAAATACTCAGGATTAGAAGTTGTGCTAAACAAGTAGTGACCTTCAGGGTTTAAGACAGCAGCTACATGGACAAGAAAATTTCATATAAGAATGAATCACTAACTTAAAATCAACAAGACGACAAGAACTCATACTTGAACATGGAAACATAGAAACAAGTATATAGAAAACAACTCAGTACCTGCAAGCATAAGATTATTCTGGCACATATTTTTTGACCCTACCATCCAGTAGCTCCAACACAATCTTCAGGATGTCTTTATGCCCCTCTAGGTAAACTTCCAACAAATTCCTTCAAGCTATCACAATTGGTATGAACCCTGAGACAGTACCACTGTACTCTTCTGTGAATCTGAAAATAACGTAACAGACTATAGATTGGTGAAACTAGCTCCAACATAAATTTGGTATTGTCCCACCACTGCCTAACAAACCATCATCTGCATATTCGCACTCAGTATCTCCACTGTTGACGCCATCCATTGTCAGAACTTATCCTTTCGCTTAACAGCCGCTACATCCTTTGGCACCTTCTGGCACACTGCCACATTCCTAGTGATCCCCGCCAAATGTTCTCTCAACCGGGTTGCACCTCACTCCCGAATGCTGCAGTATTGGCATTTGAATCCAGATCCCAACCGGGACTAAAGATCTATCCGTCACGGACGTAAAAAATTTCGAGACTAAAGCTCATTTTGGACATCGACCAAAGATGTGTTCTCTAGTAGTGACGTTCTAAATTAGCTAAGTGTCAAAATCTAAGCCTATAAGCACATCTCAGATGTATGACTAAAACATGGACGTGGTAACTAGTGGATTCAATAAATGAGAGAAGCAAGCACAAAATAGTACGAGTGCAAACCCATTTTCATGCATGTATGACTACCACATGGACATATGTTGTCTGACAGTTGTTTGCATTAGTCACTTCTTTCCAGCCGATACACAGTGCTCATCTTGAACTTGGTTGTTGCTACTCGATACTCATGTTTGACACAAGTATATTAATAATGTACAGACAAAACTATGAAGATTAATGATTTGCTCAAAATAAAAGGCTGACCAACAGAACAATTTATCTAAAACAAAAAACAACAACTAAATTCTCATGGATCAGCTAAATATCCCCTAGTTAGTAGCTCCAAATCTCGTGTGCCTGTGCATGTCAAAATTGTCTGATTCGGGCTTGTCGCTTGCATGAAAAAATTGGACAGGGAACAGGCATATAAATTGTGGAGAGCATGCACAACAAAATGATCTGTACAAGGTTCATTAGCATCCCAATACTAATCTAGTCAGAACTAATCTACTCATATGAAATTGCAAGATCGAAAAACAATTGTACACTGTTGCCGGCAAAGAAGAAGAAGAGCCAGGCCCTCATTCGGCACAGCATGGCGAGGAACCCCTGCGCGATGAAGATGGTGAACACGAACCCAGACGCCACCGTAATGCTCTGCCCCGCCGACCATATCTCCAGCGGGAACACCTCGGTGGGCACCAGCCACGTCATGGGGCCCCACGACCAGCTGTACCCGGCCACGTAGACGCCGATGAGGACGAACAGTCCCGCCCTCGTCGCCCAGCTTGGCCGCCATGACGGCGCCGATCAGGACCTCGGCGACCAGCATCTGGAGGCTGCTGGCGATCAGCAGCGTGCGGCGCCCGAACCGGTCGATGACGAACATGAACACGACCGTCGACGCCGTGTAGATGACCACCGTGACGACCGTGGAGAGCAGCGCCAGGCTCTCGCCCATGCCCACCGTGCGGAGCAGCACCGGCGCGTAGAACCCGATGGCGTTGATTCCGTTCAGCTGCGTGAACGCCGGCATCAGGACAGCCACCGCCAGCTGCGGCCGGTACCTCGGCCGCGAAAGGATGAGCCGCAGGCCACTATCGCCGCCGCCATGTGCCGCTGCGCTGTTCGCCGCGACGATGTCGTTCAGCTCCGCGTCAACGGCGGCGGTGTCGTCCGTGCCTCTGATCTTCTGCAGCAGCGCGCGCACAGTGACAAGGTTCTCGCCCTGCTGCACCAGGCTGTTCGGCGTCTCCGGCAAGAAGACAGCGCCCAGCGTGAAGAGCGCAGCGGGGACGCCGGCCAGGCCCAGCGACAGCCTCCAGCCCCAGCCGCCGGTGATCTTGTCCGCGCCGTAGTTGATGATGTTTGCGGCGAGGGAGCCGAGGCATTGTCTGAGCTGGAAGCCGTTGCTGAATGCTCCTCTGTATCGTGCAGGGGCCATTTCAGACAGGTACAGAAGCACTGCCTGCAGAATTTCGCCTGCCTTCAGTTCTTTTTCTTTTCAGCAGGATTACTGAATTTCATCTTCAGATTCAGGGGAATTTGTAGTCGGCGACTCTGACCTGATTGGCGAACCCGAGTCCCACTCCGAGGAATGCCCTGCCTAGGATGGCCATGTAGACGTTGACGGCGCCGCCGCTGACCGCGGCGCCGGCGAGGAACGCCGCCCCGCCGATGATCATGGACGGGCGGCGCCCGCGCCTGGCCATGAACCACGACGAGAGGAGCATCGCGGTGAGCAGGCCGGCGATGTAGAGCGACGACGTGAAGAGCGTCAGGAGCTGGCTGTCGAACTTGCAGTAGTTGCTGACGCGCACGTCACCCTTCATCCGCCGGTACACGTCCGGGAAGAACTCCTCCAGGAACGACCCCATGGATGACACGCCACCTGTGCTGTGCAAAACAACTTGTAACCAAAACTAAAAGTTGCCATTTACTAGTTGTTTGTTCATCACGATTTGGAAAGGTGGTTCTCTCAAATTCAAATCAGTAGTAATTTAACTTGTTTCTTCGTACCAGAGGTTCCGAGGTCGTAGCCGAAGATGGCACCGCCCATGGCCGCGGTGACACAGGACAGCGCCACGAACTTGGTGATCCTCCCGCTATACTGATGGCCATCGCCGCCGCCGGGATCGACGAGACCGACGGGCATGGTCCGCCACTGCGGTGGGTAGCTTAGCTGAAGGTGAGGTCTTGGTCAGTGAACACTGGTGGCCATGCTGTTGGTGTTGTGTTGACCAGCTGTAGCTGCAGCTGTTGCAATCCGGTCAAGCTTCGATGTGATATGATGTGATGTGTCTTTTTGGAGCTTTGCAAGGATGTGCCCACCGTATGCATTATTTATGCGTTTTAATTTGGTACGAATTTTCCAAGGCGGCTCTTGACTTATTTGTCGCAAGAGGTTACACCATTTAAACCATCTTCACCTGATCACGTCATTGTTGTCCACATCAGAGAGATCTGAAAAGTGAGGAGTTCTTATTGCCCACATAAGTGTAGATACCAACTAAATTTTAGCTAGCTAAGTTTAGCTGCTAGCATCCAAATGTTCCAACTAAAAAACAGCTAAAATTAATCATATAGCTATTTCAACTCAGGTACCTAGGTCATTTAAATACCACAAATAATGTTTAGGTAAGAGAACTTTAGATGGCTAAAGATTAGTCTTACAATTTGAGCCAGCTAAATTTTAGTTATATGACCTTAAATTAATCATAATTCGTCATTTTTCGTGTATTGTGTGCAATGCGAAGAAGATACTCTCTTCAGTCTTCCCCTTGACATTGTTGCAACTCTAGATACACAAAGATAGCTCTAGATTTATTTTTCAAGCCAAACGTTTCTAGATCTACACATATCGACCATAGAGTATCTCAAAAACCATAGATCTAGGAGCACATCTATGGAATTTTATCGAGCACCACAAAGAGCACTGAAAACTCAAGTTGGATAGAATTAGAGAAAATTATCTAACATTGCCACGAGTTAAACAAGTATAGGATTATTGTGTTCTTTGTTCTTCCCATAGCCGACCAGAGCCACCTGTCCCTACCGTCCCCGTCCAACCTCCACGACTGGACGTGGCGCACACTTGCCATCGAGCCCATGCCTGTGCTCGGCTGCCCCACCCTGGCCGACGAGAACCGTCCTACCACAACCACCATCATCCCTAGCGCAATCAGCCTTGCCTCCACTATGGCCAACGAGATGCCGAAAGCCATGCCCGCCACCAGCACCACCCCACCATGACCGACGCCGCCACCACCACAGTTTCCCTGCCCCAAGAACACCACGAGCTCCAAGCACGCGAGCCCGGATCCCGGCACGCATGGGCCCAACCTCGCCGACGCTATGCGGGCCATTCTTACGTGACCATGCAGTGTGGATGTCACCCGATTTGATGTGTTGCTGTGATATGTAGGAACGGGAGGAAAGAGGGGATGAAGAGCTGTCAATCAGGCCCAGCAGTGGCGAAGCCAGAAGCTTTTAGAAGCCCGGACGATTATTATTACATAAACATATTTAGCTATAAAATTACAAAAATCTATTCAAATCTATCATTATGTAAACATATTTAGCTAAAAAATATAAACATCCATTCAAATCTAAAGAAATTTTCTTTTCAATTTTTGTGGGGAGCCCGGCCTGCCGCCCGGGGTGGCCGGGCGGTGGCTCCGCCACTGAGGCCCAGGGTGGCAGTGAGTTAGAGGGGAGTACACTCAGAGCTAGAGCTATACAAGACAGTTTATTGGGAGATCAGCTCCATGGTGGCGCTCCTTGGTGGCGGATCTAGTGATTGGAATCTGTTTTTTAGTTAGAGCTCTCCTAAACATTCTCGTATTTCATTCAGTAAGCTAACAATATAAAGAGCTTCAAACGAACCGTAAAATGTATATAGTACATACCAACTGCTAAAGATCTTCAAAATTATCAGTCTGAGAACTTAAACAAATCATGGCCGAATTGAAGCTGAATGCTATGTACATTTCTTTACAGCTTGGCACTTGCCTCATCTTCCCGGGCTCCTATAACCGTCTTCCAGAACCAGTGCTCGGCCCACACCTTGTCAATGTGCTCGATGTGCAGCCCCTTGGTCTCGGGCAAGAAGAGGTACACGAACGCCGTCATGGCGACGATCCACCCGGCGAAGAAGAAAAAGAGCCACGCCTTGAGGCGGCAGAGCATGGCGAGGAAGTACTGCGCGACCAAGATAGTGAACACGAAGCCCGACGCCACAGTGATGCTCTGCCCGGCGGACCGGACCTCCAGCGGGAAGATCTCGCTAGGCACCAGCCAACTCAGCGGTCCCCAGGAGCAGCCGAAGCTCGCGGAGTAGAGGCCGATGAGCAGGAGGAGGGCTAGCGCGTACGCCCTGCTGAGGCCGCCCTCGTCACCGAGCTTCGCGGCCATGATGGCGCCGATGAGGACCTCGCAGAAGAGCATCAACGCGCCGCCAACCAGGAGCAGCGTCCTCCTGCCTAAGCGGTCAGCCGCGAACAGGGAGGTGAACGTGGCGGCAGAGGAAACGACGACCAGGACGATGGTGGAGAGGAGCGATGCGCTCTCGCCCATGCCGATGCTACGCAGCAGCACCGGCGCGTAGAACCCGATGGCGTTGATCCCCGTCAGCTGCGTGAACGACGGTATCAAGATCGCCATGGCCAGCTGCGGGCGGTACCGCCGGTTGGTTAGGATCAGTCGCCAGCCATTGTCGATTTGCTTCGTCATGGCGTTGGCGGCGACAATGTCATCCAGCTCTTGGTCGACGGCGTCGGTTCCTCTGATCTTATGCAGCAACGCTCTCACCTCCCCGCGGTCTCTGCCTTGCTGGACGAGGCTGTTGGGCGTCTCCGGTAGGAAGATGGCGCCGACGGTGAGCAGCGCTGCAGGGACGCCGGCCAGGCCCAAGGACAGCCTCCAGCCCCAGCCCGCCGTGATGCTCTCGGCGCCGTAGTTGATGATCGTCGCGAAGAGAGCTCCAAGACAGAGGCTGAACTGGAAGCCGTTGCTGAACATTCCTCTGTAACGTGCCGGGGCCATTTCAGACAGGTACAACGGCACAGCCTGCCAAATGTTAAAATAAGTTAATTTTCCATATTTATTTTGATTCGTCACTACCTGGAAAAAGTTTCCTGACAAATTCCACATGGATAAGCATATCAGATACTTGGTTAGCGAAGCCCAAGCCAACGCCAAGCAGCGCCCTGCCGAGGATGGCCATGAAAACGTTGACGGCGCCGCCGCTGACAGCGGCGCCCGCGAGGTACGCGACGCCACCGAGGACCATGGACGGGCGGCGCCCATGCCGCGCCGTGAGCCACGACGCGAGGAGCACCGCGGTGAGGAGGCCGGTGATGTAGAGCGACGACGTGAAGAGCGTCAGCAGCTGGCTGTCGAACTTGCAGTAGTTGCTGACGCCCGTGGCGCGCTTCATCCGGCGGTACACGTCCGGGAAGAACTCCTGCAGGAACGGGTCCATGGAGGATACACCGCCCGCCGTGCCGATGTCGTAGCCGAAGATGGCGCCGCCCATGGCCGCCGTGACGCACGACAGCGCCACGAACGCGGTGACCCTGCCCCCGTCGTACTGACGTGCGTCGTCCTCGCCGCCTTGGGGCCCGACGACGGCGAAACCGACGGCCATGGTCGGGCAGGGTTAGGGAGCTAGCTAGTGTGAACTGGATCAGCTAGCAAGCAGTTCAGCTCATGGTGAGAGAGCACTGTGCGACTGTCCTGTCGTGCTGACTTGCTGCTCTTATCGGTGCGCAGACGCGCAGTCAAGCTTGACGTGCTGGCACTTTTGTGGATGATTTGTTCGCGAGCGTGCAGCAGTGCAAATTTTCCACGGATTTTTCAATAATTGCCACTGATCGAGACTGAGAGGCAGGACACCTCGTGTTGTAGTAAGATAGAAAATGACGACTCTACGAAAACTACTTCCTTTCAGTGAAATATGTACGTATCTAATGAAATATGGTCAAGAAAAAAAGAAGGACCCCCTCTTCGATAAATATAAAGCCCACCTTAATTACCAGTTTTAGATGGGTAAATACAAAACTGCCACTGAAAATGCAACTCCCGTGTACGTTCTCGTCATTTTCACTGATCAGGTGGGTAGGTGGCACGCCACGTCACCCTGGACCCTGCTAGCGTGGAACTTGGCCTAGCCCGGATGCACAGGCACGGACGCACAATTTGTTTTTTTTTTTTTAGCAGAAGGCACGCACGCACAAATGCTCTTTCTCCCCCGCCGTCGAGGACTCGAGGCCCACCTCCTCAATCCTCCGTGGACTCCAGGCCCACCTTGCGTGCCCTCACAGTCCACACGGGCCCATCCACACGGCGGTTTCTCGACTCACCAGCCATGGAAACAGCGTGTATGTAGGCGGACTCATGGCGCGTCAGGGCCGGCCCACTTTATGCTTCCCTCCGCCATGCATCATGTTCGGCGACAGACAGCATGCTCCTGTGCCGGCCGGGGCAAGGTCATCAACGATGGTGGATGGGGGGCAACAGGGCATGCTGCGGTGGTGGATGGCAGCTCGCATAGGTAAACCATGGTTGCCCGTGCCATTTCGGCCCAGGTACGTTGCGTCGTGTGTGACATATACACAGACGGATTCCTCGACCAACTTCGTCGCCATGCATGCCCCCACCGGCCGGCTGAGGCGACCCGGCAGAAGAACACGACAGTGCGACGTGGTTGTTGTGTTTGCGGCCGGCATAGTACTACATGACATAGTAACAGGCGGCGGCGTCGACGGCGGTCAACTGCGTGGTGCTGCTCATCCACATGACGTACGATGACCTCTCATTTGAGAGCCCCGGCGACAAGCGCTAGACCTCACTGTCGTCGCCTGACCTTCTCCCATATATGGCCGTGGCGGCTACAGTAGCGCGGTGTATAGCGACAAAGACGTCATGTTCTACGTGATGCGGTCCACCAGCTCCGTGCATGTCCTGGACCTGAAGACCGACGGTGAAGAGGACACCACCAGCTTAGATATGATATGTCAACCACTTCTATACCAAAGATGAAACCATTCTATATGAGGTTTATCATTGTTATATTTGATGAATGAGTGTTGCGCTATGAAGTGTGTATATTATCATTTTCAAAATTGCTTACATGGATCAAAGGAAGATTGGATTCCATATGGAAAACATGGATGATTAATGAAGTTGATTGGGGATCAACTCCAAGTGTTCCTAACGTCCTCCACCAGTCCACCACGTCACTTTGGATCCAAGGAAAGAAAGAGTCCAAGTCCAACACGTTTTGGGAGTTGAATTCGGACTGCAAAAGAGTCCAACCTTGCGACGGCTGCCACGACTTCATACCGACTCCGATTGGGACGTTCTAGGATTTTTTGGAAAGTTTATCAAGTCTACTTTCCAATGGGTCCAAACTCATATTTATATCTTATCAGATACGTGCGCAGTAGACAGTTTAACCTCGACAACTTTTCTGCCAACGGTGCTGCGTCACCCAATTTTAGGCCCATGGCCCATGTATCAACTTGGGTCCATTAGGGACTCATCCTAGGGTGGTAGGACGACCCCAGGACCCTTGTGGTCGTCCTCCCTCCTCATTATATCCCCCTAGAGCCGCCACAAGCAGATTGAGTTTTGTTTAGATCAAAATTTAGGTGCTGCTACTTCCTTGTAGACACGTGTGTCGACTAGACCATCCATTCTACTTGATTCGGAACCCCACCTTCATGTGTATCAGATCTGAACCTTCATATTTCATATTGCAATTGAGTGTTTGTTCTACTTGTTCTTTCTTGTTCTTTGATTGCTTGCAGGAATAACCCTAGTGGTTTGGTTGGTTGTGATTCGCAAGATCGTGAGCAACCGCTGCAATTGGTGTATCGATCGCTAAGGCGCAGCGTCCTTAGATGGTTGTAGTCGGATCGTGAATGTCGCTCTAGTCAAATCAAAGTTATCTATCTCCACCGAAAGATCGGGACAACCATACACTCATCAAGTGGTATCAGAGCAAGGTTTGATCGGTGAGAGATTTCAGTTTGCTTTTAATTTCCTATAGTTCAGAAAAAGCCAACAAAAAAATAGTAGATTAGTTTTCCTATGATCCCATAGACCTTTTGAGCCTTCTACTAGTACTAATTAGTTCAGGCTTGTTGAGTTTGGTTTGCATCGGTCGAGTCGAGTTGCTGGTCTTAGGGTTAGGCTTTTAGAGTTTCGAGTTCTTGTCACGTTTTGGTCACTATCATATATATACATACTTTGCGGTGCAACACCAATTCATCAAATATAACAATGATAAACCTCATATAGAATGGTTTCACCTTTGGTATAGAAGTGGTTGGCATGGTCATATCTAAACCGCTGATGTCGTCGCCGGCGGCGGTGGCGCGTCTATTTGCGTGCACGACGATGAACTACTCGACCCACTACATCTCCAAGTGCACCGGGTACCTTGTTCCGCTGCCTTGCGGCGACCGCCTCTTGCTCGTGACGAGACACTGGCGTAGGTCCGCCAGAAGGGAAACAACTTTGGCCCTGGCAGACGCCGGCGACGCCGGCTATGGTGACGGTGACGAGGAAGAGCGCGTCGTGTACGCCGACGACAGGCACGTCGTCACGACCGACATCCAGCTGGACATGATCGACGGGTTCAGAAACGAGAGTCTGACAGGCCCCGGAAGCAACGACTCTGCGCTCTATCTCCCGACCAAGAGCCTGCCGCCGGCCTTGTCCAAACAAGACTGCGCCTACCTCACCGATGACGTCAGTGGCGACACGTTCCATTCGCTGATGAGGCGCCTGGACATCGGCGTGTGGGATTTTGGGAGCAGGAGCCTGTACAAGGCTTGCTGACTTGTGGCCTTTGGTGCATCCTTGGTTGGATTCCCCGGCTCCGATCTGGATCACTCCCTCTCTTTGTTAAGGCCTGCTTGGTAGCAAAGCATAATAGAATAAGATTAGGAATGCCTGTAATTCAAACAATAGTAGTGGCTTTGTGATGTGTAGAATGAGTCAACTCATCTAGTCCGGGTGTAGGGCAGGCATTGGGTTTGAGGAAATTAAATGGATGTTAACCAGGTAAACGAAGGACCTTAGACGGGACTACTCTGCTGAGGAGGTCACCTCCACATAGATGTTAACCTGAGGCAACTCTATTGCTTTGCTGCTCTCCACATGTTAAAGGATCTAAGTGGGGCACTTTGGAGATAACACCAAGGCCATAATGTTGGAGCAGGAGCACTATTTTGGACATGTACATAAATTTTCTTTAATTTCATTGTAACAGTTACAGTTTTTCTTTAAGGTAATAAATTTTCTTTAATTTCATTGTAACAGTTACAATTTTTGTTTGTTTCATTTCATATACTAACTTGTTTGTGTTCTTGCATAGACCACCCCAAGGATGAAGACCATCCAATAATTCCAATTGGTAGCTCCAACTACACCCCTGAGATTAGGGGGCCAACAAATAGGTGGATGAGAAGCCTGAGCCTAGGGAGAGGAGCAAGCTAGGCAATAGAGAATCCTGCTCGGCGTGCTGAGACGTAGGAGTTTGGGTCGTAGCACTAATATAGAGTTGGTGAATGAGTAGTTAGGAAATCGATCTAGCTACATTATTGCATCTGATATTTTTCACAAGAATTTTCTCTTTCCCATTTCCCAAACTAATTAGAATAAAAATAAATATTTCATTGTTGTACTCTGGTTATTTACATGAGAATACTCAACAGACAACTGAAACTAGTCATGGGTAGTACTCCCTTCATACTTATATTAATTGATGTTTAGGACATAATTATGCTTACCAAGAGCTCATTAATTAAAGGGTCCCTTATTAAATAGGTCTGTAGGTATCCCATAGACAAGAAAGATTTGTAGCTAGATTGGTTTAGCTTTAGCTTTCCAAGGCTGGTGGCCAGGTTTTGAGTCCTCTTGGCCAAACATTTTTTTTTTTGCTTCACGTGATGCAATTAATCACGGGGTGAAGCCCGAGAAGTCGCACCAAGCCCGAGGGCATGAAGCAGCACAACTGCCGGCGATGGGCAGGGTCAATGGCGTCCGTTTTCTACTCCGTGGATACATAACCTCAGTCTTTGTGAAACTGATTGAGTCGCCTAGGACGTCAAGTATGGAGGGAGTATGCAACAAATCATGATTCTCTCCCACATTAATTCTTGGCACTATGTGAAATGAACGGATCGAATTGATGCAGTAGTTCATACTCCCTCCGGGCCTTAGGTGTGCTTGCGTTTTTCAGTTAGGCAGCTATTTTAGACGTCCGCATGAAGTACGAGGTGGAATACTTTGGAATACACAGTGAAGTAAATACGCGCGTGCCGTATCGAGGAAGACGTATCGGATCAGCTAGCTTTCCTGCTGCATGGCGGCTTGCATGCATTCAATGACCGTACGTTTGTTTGTGCCGCGTGTATTTAGCCATGAACTGTGCAAGCGTGATTACTATTCTTCTTGGTATATGAGATTTTGCTGATACTCCTAAGAAAAGGGCCCAGAGGCTATCATGTCTCTTACTGTCAAGTTAAGTATATGGCTGTTGACTAATCGTGACACTTTAATCATTTGCCGGTTGTTTATAAGGATAGGTTACACGGCCAACTTGCTTGAGTTGGCAAACGTATTGTGGGCCTCCCGAACTAATTGAAATATGTGCTGTCTTAATCAATCATCAGTTGTGCTTCAACATTTAGCTCTCCATCCATCCTCGGAGAGCAGCCAAGCAGGACCTCTCAACGCTGCCGCAAGACCTTCGATTTCAAGGAGGTTAGTGCTTCCATCTTCGTTCTCGTCTACGGTTTGAGTTAAGCACGCCTTCTTCGCACATACAACTTCTATATTTTGCAGCGATGCTGTTGACTTGTAGTGTATGCACGAACAAACACTTCTGTTCCAGCGTCAGCTATGTGTACCTTGTTTTAATTACTGGCATAATACAGACCAGTAGAAGGCGTAAATTAAATTCAAGAGAAACTTCTGGTTTGAAGGCCGGTTTGGATTTGCTAGGGCGATATTAGTTGTCTAAAACTTAGTTTCAATTAATTGAGTTTTTGGCTAGCTAGTTTGCTAGTTTCCTAAAGACAGTTGAAGACTTATTAGCTCCCTGTTGGATGAATATAGGGCTATTAATTAACTAGCTGAAGATTAGTCCTATCGTCCAAATAGATCCTAAGATGTAATGGAGAGGTTTGACATTCTCAAATGTAAGTGAAGAAGACAATACTGTTTTTTTTTTAAATCACACCTTAGCATATCAATAATTGCAGACATACTCCTTAAAAATGGTCCCTTTCCAAGGTTCAGTAACAGGTTGAACACAACTATTACGATCATTGAAGCATAGCCTATATGAGCTAAGCATGCATGGATCTAGAAATAAGCTTAGATGAGTTGAGAAGGATTACGAACGACTTTTCGGAAGACAAAATGGTTGGTAGGGGTGGTTATGGAGAAGTTTACAAGGTAACAACTTGTTGTTTTTTTTAACTTTACCACGAATAAGAAACACTCTTAATTAGTTGCCTAGAACAGGCAGAATACAGAGGGCAACAGATAGCGGTGAAGTTGCTTCATACGAGGGAAGGAATTGACAACAATCAATTGAAGAATGAACTCATTAACCACATGAAGGTCCAACATCCCAACATCGTACGACTAGTTGGTTATTGCAACGGACGAAGGAGTACAATAGTTAAGCAAAACGACGGCGATGTTTTTGGTATCCACATCTACAGAGTGCTCTGCTTTGAATACATGTCAGGTGGAAGCCTGGACAAACGTATTTTTGGTGAAGAGGGTAAGTCACTTCAATTTGATCCTCCTCTTTTCTGCGTTTGAGCCGTAACTCCTCTGACTATATCTACTTTCGCAGAAAATTCTCTGGGGAATAAAAACTGGGAAACACATTATAAAATAATAAAGGGGATTTGTGAAGGTTTTCATTATCTCCACTGCCGAAAGGATCAACCAATTCTCCACCTGGATCTAAAGCCAGCCAATATATTACTTGACAAGGATATGACGCCAAAACTTGCAGATTTTGGACTGTCAAGGATCTTCACGGCAAGTCACAGCTGTGTCCAAGTTACTTCAGCTGCAGGAACACTGTTAGTAGGCCTCTGCTTCAATGTTTCATTTTGGGATGCTTACACTGACCGAACACTTAAAACTTATACTATCATGCAGGAAGTACATGGCACCTGAATTTAAATATAAGCGCGAGATGTCAAAGATGACCGATATCTTCAGTTTAGGAGTTACAATCTTAGACGTAATAAAGGGATCTCATAATTTTGATCATGATCATGATGTGGAGACTACAAATTTCATTAAAAATGTATGAACAAATTAATGGCCATCATCATAATGCCATTGTGTTTAATGTTTACAGATCAGGTGTTTTGATCATAAAAATAATAATCTATCTGGTGACCATGTTGTTAATAAGAGCAACCTATGCATATTTTACAGGTAAATAAACATTGGAAGAACAGGGATAAGACAGCACATTTATATCAAGTGGATACATGCACAGAAATTGCAATACAATGTACGGATTCTAACAGTAAGAAACGGCCAACGATAATGCAGATTGTGGCAGACTTGAATAATACAGAAACTAAGGTGTCGATCCAGGTATGATCGCTAACATCTACATATATGTTTTTAACTTTATCATGGTATATTTCATAAGAATAAGGCAAACAAGACTTCGTGCTGAGGCTGACATTGTTGGATTTTGGGGGTAAGCTGGCCTCCTGGAAAATAAATCTTGCTTCTGAAAAATATTTAGGAATAATCGACCTCTGTTAGGTGAAGCACATGGTGAACAATGTAGATATTGCTGCTAGATTATCTTGCATTAGACTTTTACTTCTTCCGTTTCTTCTCGTCAAGTTTAGCCGCATAACCTCGTCTGTTGATGATTAAAGGCGCACCATGGCCTGTTTGCACTGCCGCCACAGATCATCTGACACATCTGGCTCTTGTAGGTACATTATTGGCCTGTTTGGATTAGATAGAGCTGGTTATTAGTTGGAGCTAAAAATTAGTCCAATTTAGATGAGGTGAATTAGCTAGAGCTGGTTATATTACTAGTTGGAGCTAACAAACTAGTTAAAAGTTTCTACCCTACTAATTCACCATCTTTTTCTTTCTTACATCCATCAAATAAAACGTCCCTCACTGAGGTAGTCTTTCTCCACACCCAAGAAAATGTACCCAGAAAAATAACAACATAGAAATGAACTGTCGAGATTAATTGTAGGTCTTTTCTCTCCTTACTCACTCATATCTAACGGTCAGCATTGTGTGTGTCATCGCGCTCATCTCCCACGCACCCCGTAGGTTCACAGCCAGAGTTCGATTCCTCGTGGTGTCTTTATTTTGACCCTTTTTCCACCTTAAAAGATACGGCTCCCTCACTCTCTCTCCAGAGGCGGCTGTGGGCAGCGGCGGACGTACGGCGGCTCCCCCGTGGGCTGAAAAAAAAAAGGAATAGGATTCAATTTAGCCCAGCCCGCAGCATGCATACTCCACCGATTCGCCGTAACAAAAAAAACCAAATCCGCACTCGGCACCCGCACGGCCGCACGCTCGCTCTCGGCATCGCGCCCCGCCGCCGCGTCGCCGTGACCGCGAGCCCCTCCTGCTCCTCGGCTCTCGGCTCTCGGCTCTCGCCTTGGCCCTCGGCGGTCGCCGCTCGGCGCCTCCTCGGCTGCTCGCCGCGAGCCCCCCTATCTTCTGTCCGTCGCTCCGGTCTTCCGCCCCGCCGCCCGAAACCCTAGGCGAGCTGCGAGCAGGGAGCCAGCCAGCCAGGAGCAGGCGAGCAGCCGAGGCCGAGCAGGCTCGGAGGCCCCAGCCGGCCGCCGCCGTAGCCCCAGGCGGCCACGCCGGCCAGGCTCTGCAGCAGCGACTGCAGCCCGCTGACGCGCTCCAGCAGCAGCCAGCAGGACCAATGCAGCCTGTAGGCAGAGGCACCGGCGCAGCGCCCAGGCCAATCCCCCATTGGAATTCTTGCAAGACTTGCACAGCACCTTCCCCAACCCATGTTAATTGTGACTGTCCGATTGGAATTCTCAGGAGGTGAGGTGACAACAAGAAATGCAATTCAAACTGAAATGACAGAGTCAAAGGATACTCAGTCCTCCTAACAAGAGTGTTCAAGGTGTTTGGTTGAGGACTACCTCTTGAAGACCTTTAATCACTGACTGCTGAAGAACACACTCCACAGCATCAGACAGTAAGTCAAGAATGCGTTCCCCCTTTCCCTCAGAAAGTATCTCAAACATTGATAGGAAAAATGACCTGTTATTGTCATAGAGAAAGAAACGTCAAGATATGGTTCCGTCCATACCATAGCTTGCAAATGTAACTAGGGACTGCATGTGAAACAACATATTTTACCTTGCTGGTTTGCTGGCAACCTTGTTTTCGCCTTGTGCATTGAAGATTCTCCTCAGCGTGAGGGGCAGTATACCAGGATTCCTTGGGGAACCAAACATGGGTTTCCCGCGTGCCGCTCGGCCACCGGCCACCGGCCACGAGGGAGCGGAGGAAGAAAGGATAAGGGGAAAAGGAAAGGGAAAGAAAAAATGGGGTAAAGAAAAAGGAAAGAAAAAAGGAAAATAAGAAAATAATAGGCTTGGGTTCCCGCGTGTCGCTCGGCCACCGGCCACGGAGCGGAGGAAGAAAGGATAAGGGGAAAAAGGAAGGGTGGGAAAGAAAAAATGGGAAAAAGAAAAAGGGAAGAAAAAAAGGGAAAAAAGAAAATAAATAGGCTAGGCTCCATTAATAGTTGTTATCGGTGTTAAAATATCATTTATTCCATCCCTATTATGTATAAGCTGAAATACTATTATGTAAAAAAGTTAAACTCTACAAAAATAAATTGGTTGTTTTTTAAAACATTTTCCTAGATAAAACAATTGCGTTAAGACGGGCATTATACTAGTGACTAAAAATGAGCTCGCTTATTTTTTTTCTTTGAAAGGAGATTCACTCTGTTTTTAAGAAAGCAATTAAGAGTCTTACCATGCTGGGGTTAGCACAGTGCCAACATTCTCCAGAGTAGAGAACCTTACTAGAGAAGAAACTCGGAAGTCATATGACCTCAATATCAGAGCTCATGTATATGGGCACTCTTCCTTCTCTGAGCCAATATCCGATAGGCATGAGACCACCTTCAGCATTTTGCCTTTGTCGTTCTACTTAAGGGTGCGATCCAGTCCTAATGTGATTAATTTGTGCCTATATATGTCCTGTATTCTTGTGTATATGACAGGGTCCCCACGCCCAAGATTCAAGTTCTTCCAGCTCCCCTACTGTTGCAGGCAAGCCTCCCGGTTCCAGTACTTCAGACTATAGGACACCGTACCAATCCAATACAAATTCAGGAGTGATCATCATTAACATTAACATGCATGGTGGTTACTGATCATCTGCAGGGAGGAGGCCAGTAGATGTGGTGATTGTGTATGCCTTCGACTGCACCGACAATACCGCAGCCTGGTACACTGTTAATGACGTCTTTTGGTTGGTGCAAGAGAAGCTGCTGGCTCATCATTTCGTCGACAGCCGCATGGGTTACATCTATGTTAGGTTGGCCAGTAACACATTCAGGTCTGACATGAAGTTGGTTGACTCGGCAGATACACAGGAAACTGGCTACACGACATTTGCGCTGCGCACGGCCAACTGCACGAAGAACATGGCATCCGGCCTAGCCGAGGCCCATAAAATGCTCACCGACCGAAGACATCGAAATGGCACCATCTTGCTCTTCTCCGACGGGTTGGTACACAAGGGGGACTTCTTTGATGGAGCCGAGAACTTCGTCTCTGAAGCGCCTGTCCACACGTTTACTCTCGGCGGGGACGCATATAACCAGGTATGTATGTATATCAATCGACATACATGAATGATGAGTCCATGGTGACTTGTCATTTGTCGATAATGACATCCTCAGTAGGAGTTTGATATCCAGTTTTCAATACTCCCATATGTTCGAAACAGTGTTGTCACTCCAATGAATTAAACTCTCTCTACTCTCTGAAACTTTTATCATCTCTCTTGATATATAATGTTAATATAATGCCTACATTGTGTGTGTGTATATATACTTGATTACTATTAGGGTCTCCATGCGATTGCAACAAATTCGGCGAGCGGGATGTTTCACTCTGCCCCCGTCCCGGAAAGGCCGAGTCTGTCGGCATCTTTTCTAAAGCTACTGGATATCATTCTTGACGCCACCACGACGTCGGACGATGAGAAGTCTCCTACTCCCAGCTCAGGTATAAATTAGACATGAAATGAAAGCCGATAGATCATCAAGGACTGTGATCGTCTAGAACGTGCAGTGCATGACCATTTATTTGTCTGTATTGATGATTTACAGAGTGGGAGCCACTGGACGTGGTGATTGTGTATGCCTTTGACTGCACCCACAGTACCCCGGCCTGGCACACAATGAATGACGTCTTTTGGCTGGTGCAAGAGAAGCTCACCCACTTTGTCGACGCCTGCCTTGGTTACATCTACTTCACGCTGGCCGGTAACACATACACATCTGACATGAAACTAGTTGATTCAGGAGAGACAAAGGAAACTGGCTACAGCACATTTGCGCAGCACACCATACCCTGCACGAAAAACATGGCATCTGGCCTCGACGTGGCTCATAAAATGACCAGCAACCGGGGCTATAAAAACAGCATCATCTTGTTCTTCTCCGACGGACTGATACACAAGGCAGAATTCTTTGATGGGGCCGAGAGCTTCATCTCAATTCTCAAAACTGCCTGTCCACATGTTTACTCTCGGCGGGAACGCAAGTAACCCACGGAGTCCGGTTAGTGTTCATAAATTCGGTGCTGTCAAGTTTACCGATGTTTATGATGTCTTTTTTTGAAGTACCTAAGGGGGTGTTGCAAAAATGGATTTTTTTAGGTTTATGGCAAAATGATCAACACAAGAAAAAGTACAGATTAGTAAAATGGGATACTCTTTGTCAACCAAAGCATCAAGGAGGTTTGGGTATACATAACCTACAAATACAAAATAAATGTTTGCTAAGTAAATGTTTATTTAAGTTGTGCAATGAACAAGGGGTTTGGCAAGATCTGTTGAGAAACAAATATTTAGGGAGCAAGTCACTTGGATAAATCTCTGTGAAAGCAAGCGACTCAAATTTTTGGAAATGACTTTTTGAGTGTAAAGGACCGGTTTCTTAGTCTTGGGTATTTCAAGCTAAAAGATGGCTCTCAAATTAGATTTTGGGAAGATAAATGGCTTGGCAATGAACCTCTTAAGTTAAAGTATCCGGCCTTGTTTAGTATTGTTCGTATGAAACATGACACTGTCGCGAATATTCTTCAATCCACACCGTTAAATGTCTCTTTTAGAAGAGAGTTAGTGGGCAATAACTTGGAGAATTGGAACAGGATTGTCTCTTCGTTATTGGTATTGAACTTGGAGGAAGGTCGTGATAAGTTTATTTGGTCCTTACAGTCATCAGGTCTTTTTTCAGTTAGATCAATGTACAGTGCCTTAGTTAGTAATGGGGTTAGAGTGTCTCAAGAAATTTGACATGCTAAATTACCAACCAAGATTAAAACTTTTATGTGGTATTTGAAAAAAGGTGTTATCTTAACTAAAGACAATCTCATCAAAAGAAATTGGAATGGGAATAAGAATTGTTGTTTCTGTCATAAACCTGAATCCATTCAACATCTTTTTTTCAATTGTGCTTATGCTAATTTCTTGTGTCTAGCTGTGCACATAGTGTTTGGGATACCGAGACCAATAAGCATGTACGATATTTTTAATCGTTGGTGTAATTTGGGAAGGACCAAACCAAACCTGTTATTATTACTAACTGCAGGGCAATATGGCTTACAAGAAACGAAGTTGTTTTTGACAATTGTAGACCCAAATCTTTCTTGCAGGTATTGTTCAGGGGAACGCATTGGCTTCGGGTGTGGGCGCAGTTACAACGCCATGAGGAACATAGGGATGTACTTGTACATGTCTGTGGCCTCCTCGAAGAGTCCGCATTGGAGTTCTTCGCCTCAAATGGATGGTTATCTGCTAGTCGGATTGGTCTTTAGTAGTCTAAACTTTCATGGTTTGGTTTGAGTTTAGTGTTTTCTTGTAAGAACTCAGTTTGTGTGTTTGGGTGCTGCAATTATGTAATAATGGTCTGATTCTACTTTACGTAGATGAAGCCGGATATTAATTATCCTTTATCTAAAAAATGTTTTTTTTGAACAAAAAGTAACACTGTATGTTGTTACTACAACCACGCACTCCAGTCAAAAACATGGCTTTGTTAATTACGGTTACTATACCTTCCATCAAAAAACTCTTTTTACATTTTTTTTGATGAAATAGGAGAGGCCACTGAGGACCTCTACTGAGCATTGGATATATATGAAAAAGCACCAGAAAGTTACAGAGGGAAGGAATCCCCCCAAGAACAAGCGAAATAAAACGGGCAAAACGAAGATTATAATTACAATAATTACAGAGTCAGCTGAAGCCGAGATTCAATATCCAGGAAGTAGCTTTTCTTGGCTCTCCAGATGGTCTCCTTGAAGTTCTGGGAGAACAGGTCCAGCCCGCGCAGGCAGCAGACTGGGATTCCTCTGAATATTTGATCGTTTCGGAGAGCCCAAATACACCAACACATTACCATGATGATTTCCAGCGAGAAGGGCTTCCAAGCTGATCTTTTAGACTTTGGAAACGCTCGAAACGATCTGGCTCACTGATGATTGTTTGTCCAATCAGCCCCCAACAAGACCTTGCTGTTGGACACTCTAAAAAAAGGTGATCCACAGTTTCCTCAACGTCCAGATCACAGAGGACACAATTGTAAGAAGGAAGGAACCAACTCTTTCTTCTCATGATGTTACGGTGCTCAGCCTATCCTTGCAGATTAGCCAGAATTTTTTTTTGTTTAGGTTGACAAGAGGACTTCCAAATTTGCTTGAAAATTGGTTGCACGTCCCTGCTGCCAATAAGATGCCTGTAGACCTTTTTGGAGGAGAATCGAGAGTTACCCCAAATATAGGACCAAACGTCCTTGGTGACGGGGGCTTGCGCAGTTTGAGCGGGAAGAGAGTTCAGGGATGCTTGGAGCTGGCCAAACTGTTCAAAAGCTTCAATCGAGAGAGGGAGGTTGAAATTTGACGAGACCGGGAGCGTAGCAGCAAACTTCTTGAGCGAGATATTGGCCTTTTTTGCAAAAGAGTATAGCTCGGGAAGGAATAACTTGAGTGATTGACCAAGCCAACAGTCATCCCAACACAGGCAGGAGGCACCATCCACAACTCTGACTATGGCCAGGCCTTTGAATTTGTCTAGCAATTTGAGCACATCCCTCCACCAGAAAGAGCCCTTCTTGGTCCCATTCGGAAGTCTGTCATTAAAGTAGCATTTCTCCCAAAGCAGGTGCACCCAAGGAGTATCCGCCTTATTGAAGAATTTATGAAGGTTCTTAAGAAGAAGAGCTTCATTCTAAGCTTTTAAATCAAGCACACCTAAACCACCATCCATCTTTGGTCTTGTAAGAGTACTCCAGGCCGCTTTTGCATTGATCTTATTGTTATCGTCCGAGCCTCTCCAAATACAACGCTTTCTGAATTTTTCTATTTGCTCCCTAACAGAAGTAGGGAGCAGCAGGGTGCCCATGAAGAAAGTCGGAAGGGAGGAGAAAACCGAATTGACCATCTGAAGCTTGCCTGCCTGGGAGAGGAAGAGGGAAGTGCAAGCGAGCCTTTTATCACACCTATTAATCACCAGGAGGAAGCACTCCGCATTTGGTCTGGTGGTTCCAAGTGGCAGCCCTAAGTAAGTGAATGGGAGACTTCCCACCGAGCAGCCAAAAGTGTGGGCCAGGTGCGTAGCTTTGTTGGGCGAGATGTTGATAGGCACCAAAAAAGACTTTGAGAAGTTGACTGCTAAACCTGTGGACTCCGCAAAGGAGTTGAGCAGCGCCTTGAGAAAAAATAGTTGGCGAATTTGTTTTTCAAGTGTTACTCAAGTTTTTAGAGTAATTGAAAAAGGGGTAAATCCTTTTTAAAAGGAGTTTCAAATTTCAAAAATACATTTTAATTTCTAGGCCGAATTTGAAAATGTGCATATTACCAAAAGTGTAGATCATGAAATTTGAAGAAACTTTGGTGTTCTAAGTTTTTCATGAAAACCCTTGGAAGGTTGAGCTTTTTGCAAAAACAGTCGCATGGCAGTTTGGACATTTCACCGAACACCTGCATGTCGAGTTGAGTCATGGCGCTGACATCTGTCCGGCCACCTGCCGACGCCACCGCGTGCCTCCTGGCCTCAGCGGGCGTCGCAGCAGGTGCGTGGCAATGCCACGGCCCCGTTGCCGTCTACAAAACGGGACACCGTCCACCCCTACCCTCTCTTTCCATGCTCGACGCCGCACACTCTACTCTGTTCCGCCACCGAGTGTGCACTTCACGTCGCCGAGCTCGCACAAGCGTTCCCGTCACTCCCAAGCTCGCCATCCACCGCAATAGCTGTCGCCTTGAGCTAGTACACCTCCCGCACCAGTCGGTTGAAGCGGAGGACGCGTAAATCGCCGGCACATCATCTTCTTCCTCGGCTTCGGCGAGAGCGTCGCCTCTCTAGTCCGCCGTTGTCCGGGCTAACCAGGAGCCGCATTGTTTCTTTCTTGCTCGTTTCATACTCTCCGTTCATGACTAGTCCTCGTCGGCTTCTCCGTTTCTTCTTTAGTGGACCGTAGCTCCGGGAACATCGACGTTGCCGCTCGGTTCAACTTCCTCGCCGGCACGGTCTTCGTCGACCGGTCGTTCTGCTTTATCTCCGGCCGCGATAGCAAGTGTTCCGTGACCAGGGTGAGTACCTCGAACTATCCGCGCTCTTGGTTTCCCTTGAATCGAGCCGTTGAGCTCTGTCCACGAGCGCCGCCGCGGTTCATGGCCGTCGCAACTGTGCGCTCGTCGGTCTTTCGTTTTTGTTGGTCGTTTTCGAGTCGGAGTCTTGCGCTAGCTTCGTCTAGTCGTCCTGAGTACGTTCGTGCTGTTGGTTGATCGAGCACGTGTGTGTGTTCGCCGGCGCATGAGCGGCCGCGTGCGGGGTGCCGCCATGCTCGTCGGTAGAGTCGTTTCGCGTAGTTGCTCGTTCGTTTCTCGTGCGGTCCGCATTGTTTGGGGGCCGCTAAGCATGCTGGGGTTGTTGGTTGAGCCAATTACGGCTTGTGCTCGCCGGCATACGCGCGACCGAGATCGGACCACCGCGATGTCACCGGCGAGGGCATTCCAAGGGTTTGAACGGGCTCTGCCGTACCTCGATGGGTTCGGGGTGACGCGTAGAGTCCAGCGCATGAGTTGTTTGAGCCGCTAAGTAGTCGCCGACGACGCGTCGCCGTGTTTTGTGGTCACCGACGCCGCTGCTCTGTTTTTGGGTCACTGACACGCGGGACCCAGGTGCCAGTGAGAGTGGTGAAGGGTTTTTTTTTCTAATTTCCAGTTTTGCACAATAATGCTTTTTGTTATTTTTGTATGTTTATTTCTGTGCATAAATAAATTCTGTAAACATTTGTGTATGCTCTCTATGATGTGTAGTATTTAATAAAAATATAACATGTCCATGTCCAGTATATCTTTAATCTTATAAAAATGCTTAAAGTAATTAAGAAATGGTTTTTCCATGATTTTTCATACTCTCTATAATGCTCCAAAAACTCTAGGAAATTTTGTGTAACTTTTATATACTTATACCTTGCTATACAAAAAGTTTGGGAATTTTTGGATGAACTGTTGAACATGGCTATTTGTTTAATTAATAATAAAATGATTAGCAACCCTAATGACTTTAGGTTTTGAGTGATTTTGGGTTGTTTGATGCTAATGGTCAATTGTCCAGTGACAACCACATGTTGAACATGTTTGATGAAGTATTGCTTGCTCAGTTCTTTTGGACATAATTATTAAACTAGATAATCTTTTATTTTATAGTTTAGTTAACTTGCTTTATGCTTTAGTTTAACTTTCCTTTCATGAAGGAAAGTTGCACTCAAGATGTTTAATCTGTTTTGTTCATCTCTTAAGTATATGTTTGTGTGTTGCAAAGCATCATATCTATCATTTCAAGCATCATCTAAGCATATCAATATATCGTGTAGATTGTTCGTTGGTTGGGTTGGATAATCCTTCTCTTGAAGGGGATTTCTCTCTTGTTGAATCAGAGCCCGAGTTTGTGTAGCCCTCCAACCAAGGCATGCCCCGGTGCATTCAAACCCTACCTTGTATTTAAAAAAATATTTTTCTTTAAATGCACTTATGGTTATTATTGCATTGTTACTACTTTATTAAATTCCTACTTGATGCATAGCCTTATCCTTGGTTACTTGTACTTTCTACCTTGACACTTTTGAAAGATGAAAACTTTTGGCTAAAAATGTTTAGTATGCTTAGAGTTTTCTAGTAGGTGATTTCCTGTCACTTACACATATCGTATTGCTTCGGTAAATGGTTATGATCCTTTGAGAAAGGTGTGTTGTTGGAAGTAATAATTCGTGACCGGGCGGACACAGTGTTGGAGAGCTATCAGCGGTGCCTGGTGAGCGGGTTCTTTCCGCCTGTGTCGTTAGGGCCTTGCCACTGTAAAACGTAGAAGGGTTGTGACTTTGGAGTACTTATCACATACCTTGGGGAAGCTGGACTCTGGCTATTCTCGTCTTAAGAACGGTCAAACCGCACTGGGAGTGGAGAGATGGCGAGAGTAGTGTGTACCTTCCAAGTTTCCGGAACTGGATGGAGGTGTACTGTGCTCTCGGGTGGCGGAACCCCGGTTTTGGCGAGAGGATCCAGGGAAAAGTAGTCATATGCGTGCTTTAGTGTTGTATATGTCGTGTGATTGGGAAGCCCCAACTGGGATAAACCGGTTCGAATCGTCGTGTTCCTCGGATATGGAAACCTAACCCTACCTTTTACATCGTAGTTAATGAAACTTAAATTGGATACTTGTTGGTTCTTTTTATGGATGGTTATTACCTTGTTATCAATCATAAATTTAGATTGGTACTTGAGTAATCTTTTAAACGAATTAAATGAATTTCAATTCTTTTTATAAATGCTCTTTTATGCAAAATACTTGATTCTTGCAAACCACACCTTGAATCCTATGACTTGCATACCTTTTGTCCACCAAATATTTTCTTTGTCGGATAAGTCTTGTTGAGTACCCCGTACTCAGGGTTTGTTAACCCCTGTTGCAGATGAGGTTCCCAATCCGGTCTGTGTGGCTTCGTGCTACATGACCGTTGTTTCAGTTGAGGATGAAGAAGAGTAGTTGTCTTTGCTTGACTCTTGGACAAGAGTACCTCGGTTGTTTGTTTATACTCTATCAACAGCTTGATACTATGTTATCGTATGACACTTAAGTTATGTTTCAAAACTTATGGTTTGTAATATGACTCTAAATTTCCGCTACTTTGATGTAATATAAATTTCTCGTATTACTTTTGCAATGTATGTAATGAGGAGATCCTGTTCGGAAAGAGGTGAATGACCCGCTGCAAAGTGGTGACACCTGACGGGCTAATTGAGACTTGGATCATTTGTTTTGGATTAAGTTGGATGGACATTAATCCTGACAAGTGGGTCCTGTTCTTAAGAGGTTCTGTCACAATTGGTATCAAAGCTCTCCTTATTACAGATCTTACACTTGTAAATCTTTCAAAAATGGTTTGGATCTTAAATTAAAATTTGGTTTGAGTCTAAAAATTTCTTTAACTTACCTCTTCTCTTGTTTAGATAATAGGAGAGTAGTTCTTAGGAATATCAAGCTGGTGGTATGAATATGGTTATATATATACCCTATAAATATATTATGTAAATATTGTCATATTCGTAGGACGTATCATGCATCATATCATATAACTTGGGATGAGTTTTAAAATTTTGTTCTTAATTAATTAAAATCTATCATGTTACTTACTTGTCCCTTTAAAAATCTTATCTATAGGATGGTCAGGACTAAGCGTACGGCTCCCAAGTCATCCGGACCGTTGGGAGTTCCCCTTTAATTAATCTTTCTTTCCTGCTCGTGCTGCCTACCTCTTTCTAGGCTGGGACGGAGCATTACAATCCACGTAGAGACCCTCCGACATGAGGAACTGAGGATCAACGCAAACATCATCATCTTACATCTATATGTACTTCTAAGTCTACTCTCTCTCTCTCTCTCTCAAAAAGGTCTACTCTACCTTAAGGTTTGTGCTTGTCCAACCTACTCCCTCCAAGTCACACACAAAAAAAGATTGTTATGAAATGCGTGTAGATCAAACTTTTTGGAAGTTTAACTAGGTTGTAGAAAATGCGTGTAACATTTATTTCTCCAAATAAGTTTGTTATAAAAATATATATTCAATGATCTAGCTAATGTACTAATTATGTATTATAATTACTATTACTAATGTTATATATAATTGGTCAAAGTTTTTTTAAAAATTAACTTCTTGGAAAATAAAAAAATGACTTCTATCTTAGTACAGAGAAAATATGCTTTTAATTTCTCTCATGTGTTGTCCTCTCGATTAGCTGACTACTAAACTAAAGCTCTTTGTATATATACTTAGAAGAGATGAGCTAATTAATAGATCAAATACTTACAACACCGCTGAGTATAAAAGAGAGAAAAAACTAGAGAGAGGTGGACAACTAGTCTAAAATAATTCGTGAAACTTTATATTTAATTATACTAACGTATGTATATTATAAAAGTTAAACTCAAAGAAATATCTAGTAGCAAATATTTTTGTACTTAGCAACACAAGAAAAATTTATCAAAACCATATTTTAATTTGATACAAGCTTAGTTATATATCGTCGTATTATGGTTAATATTTGCTTATGCTTTGGATGTTGTCACAAAATAAGTTGTACTACCTCGGTCCCTAAAAGAATACAATTCTGGAACAGTATCATGGTTAAGTATACCAAGCTTGAACAATTATAAATTTAAAAGTATAAATAATTTTTATATCAAATAAACATTACGAAATGTATTTTCTTAAAAAATAATTTAGAGCTATAAATATGAACAATATTTTCTAAAAATTTAGTCCAACGTGAAACACTAAAAGTGGTACACATACCATAGTTACTTCCATTCTCGGACGGAGGTAGTAGGTCCAAATTCCATAAAAAGGAAAACATAAATAGTTTATGTAGCATGTTTATTCTCGTTGCAAAGTACGAATACGTTTGCCAGTAGTACAACAATAGGAGATAGTGGTGAAATTATACACAAGACACAACTATCTATGGTCACAACTATCTTTAAATTTTTTTACGTTAACAAATAATACACAATGACAACTATTAATTTGGTGACAAAAGAAATCGATTTATCAATTTACCATCAAAGTTACCTCGACAATACTTGTAATACTAATGGTCACAACTCACAACTATCTAAATAAAAAAGTTATGAATAGCAATGCTTCAGATAGAAAAAGTACTGCAACAGTTTTTGCAAGTATCATCCACTAGCTAGAAAAGGGATGGTTGAATCCAGATAGGATACGGCCAATTCAGCCAAGGATAAGTAATTGGCGAGACATCAACATGCTTCAACATAGTTTGCTCTGTCATACTCCAAACACCAATTTCTCGGCGGTTGTAATAAGCTTATTTAAATTCACATACTCTGTGGAGTCGTCAGTCATGTAAGCAAATTTTGGCTTTAACCCACGGAAATCCTTTACCGGTAGCCATTGAAGCCAAGGAACAATGCATACTCTGGCAGGCTCTTGATCAGCTCCGCCCTCTGCCCATGCAGGTCAATCTTGTACAGCTGCATCTCAATGGTGTTCATCTCCAGACATGGATTTTTGACAATGGATGACCTGCAGTTGAGAGGGTGGCCACATGAGAAAATTTTAGGTAGATCTATTTGTTCCTCTTGTGTTTTCCCTCCAGTTTCTAGGAAATGTCTTGGGTCCCTAATTCTTCTTTGTCCTTGCTTTATGTAAACTTTCTCTCCTCTTTTAATTGAAAGGAAGAGCGCATGCAATCCTTTTTTTTAAAAAAATAGATGTAGTATGACGTCAGAACATTAATCTCTTTGGATGATGAATATGCTTGGATCAAAAATAGCAATATAATAATAATAACTAGCTAGAAGGGGCTCTCTCCTCTTTTAATTGAAAGGAAGAGCGCATGCCATCCTTTTAAAAAGAAGATAGATGTAATATGATGTCAGAACATTAATATCTTTGGATGATGAATATGCTTGGATAAAAAATAGCAATATAATAATAACTAGCTAGAAGGGGCTAATGTACTTGAGGCTGGAGGACACTGGTATGTTTGATATCACTGTATCGAAAAATTGATTTTATTACTAAAATCATTAGTTGCTTTTGCGGGAAGAGAAGGACAAGCCTGAGGAAAGCAGAGAGACAGGTGGCACATGCTGATGGGGAAGATAAAGGATTGTGGACTAGAATTTTTTATTTAGTTTATTATATAAAACCTATTTAGCTAGGTTTCTCCGGACTCTGGCTGTGGCTCCGGTTCTATGCCATGGTGGCCGAGGAGCCAGGGCCATAGGAACCAAAAATAGTGGCTCTTTTTTTTTTAATAATGGATAAAAATATCCGGCTTCTACATCTAAGGATGTACACAGCCTACTATTACAAAGTTTTGGATGAAATAAAAAGAGAGAGCCAAAGTCTTATAGATCGACCAGGACGCTAGTTCAAACAATATAAATGTTTCCATCCTTTATCGGATATATCTAAAGCAATTACTTCTAATGTCTTGCTCATCGCTGAGAGCGCGTCTTTGGCTGTCTCATCACGCTGCAGTTGGGCCCAAGAGCGTAACAAGTACGCTCCCCTGAAAATTATCTGCATAATAGAGTTAGCCAAGTACCGAACATATGACTGATTGATCTTGGTGGGGTCAAAACAACATCATTACGACATCTCCAGATAGCCCAAAACATGGCCGCCACCCCCACCCAAATCAAATTTCTAATCTTTTTATTTTGATTAGTTAGCCAAGTACCGAACATGTGACTGATTGATTTTGGTGGGGTCAAACTAGTAGCAAAAAAGATAATCCTCCATATCATTTTGATAAGGGGACAGTATAGGAATAAATGTTGGATAGTTTCATTCTCATTACAGCAGATGCACTTCTGACTCCCTTTCTAATTTTTTCTAGCAAGGTTGTCTTTGGTTAGGACGACACCCCTTTGCAGGAACCAAAGAAAGATTTTAAATTTTAGATGAACTTTTATGTTTCAGATCTTTTTATGATGAAAATGTGTTTGTGTATCTATAAGATAGAGATACATGGAGCGGACAGAGAATAAACCCGATTTGGTTAAACTCCATTTGAAATAATCTGAACCATCCACCAATTCGACACGAGAGATCCGTGTTACTAAACTAAGCCATTCTGTGAGTTTATTATCCACCAGAGCCCTTCTAAAGGATATGTTTAGAGGGCTAGTAGTCATCACTTTTGAGACTGTTGCGTGAGGATCCCTCACTATATTATATAAAGATGGATATCTAACTTTCCTAGGCTTATCACCTACCCATACGTCGTCCCAAAACCTAGTGTTTGTTCCATCTTTAATATCAAATGAACCATTAGCCAGCACCTCATCCTTGATATGCATGAGGCCTCTCCAAAAATGAGTCATTGGGCTTGGCTGTCACCTGAGTCAAGCTCTTGGAGCTTAGTTATTTATTCCTTAAAAGAGATTGCCATATACCTTCTGTGTTTAGCAGATTAACCAACCATTTGGCTAGGAGGCATTTATTTTGCAATTGTAAATTTAGGATACCTAATCCCCCTTGGTTCTTGGGACGACATAGGATGTCCCATTTGACAAGTCGATATTTATGTTTATCCGAGGAACCTTGCCAAAAGAACCTTGATCTATAATGATCCAGGTTTTTAATGACCCCTTTAGGGATCTCAAAGAAGGACATCATAAACATAGGTAGGCTGCTTAAGACTAAATTAAGCAGAACTAGTCTACCCCCATATGACAAGTATTTCGCTTTCCAACAAGAGAGTTTCTGTTTGAAACGATATTCCACCTTTGTCCATTCAGAGTTTAGGAGTTGTCTATGGTGCATTGGGATCCCTAGATATCTGAAGGGATATTCCCCTGTATTGCAACCAAAGAGACTGGTATAAAAGGATTCCATCTCTTTAGCTGCACTGTAACAGAAGACTTCTCTCTTGTGGAAGTTGATCTTCAGCCCAGATAGCTGTTCAAAAGCGCAAAGCAACAGTTTCAGATTCTGTGCTTGTTCTAGGTCGTGATCAATAAAGATAATGGTGTCATCTGCATATTGAAGTATAGACATACCATAATCTATAAGGTGGGGGACGACACCTCTTATTTGACCATAGACTTTTGCTCTGTTAATAAGAAGAGCTAGCATATCTGCAACGATGTTAAATAAGATCGGTGACATGGGATCTCCCTGTCTGAGTCTCTTGCTGGCTCCTAGTTAACATTAAAAAGAAAGAGAATGGTTTTGGTGAACAGTAGTATAAACAATGCACAAGTTGGAGGAGCTAGAGCCTTTAGAGCATCTCCAAGAGTACCCCATATTTTATTCCACAAAACATAATGTTTACCAACTCCCAAATAGAGTATGGGAAGAGAAAAAGATATCATCTCCAAGAGTGCCCTATAGTTCACTACTAAAAATTAATTTTTGGTTCCACAAGGGTATTTTTTTATCTCAACAATTTTTCTCTGCATGAAACCCATTCCCATCGAGGCGTCGCGCTCCACTACGCCGCTGACGCTGACGCCGCCTCAAACTATCGTCCTCGTGCAGTTGCAGCCGGCCTTGTCTACTTTCTAGTCGGCCTTCCACTACCGGACACGCAGCGGCCATAGCCGGCCACATATCAGGCAGTAGCCGGGGATGGGCATGACCAAGGTAGGGCCATAGCAGGCCAGCCGGGACAAGGCCACGACCAGCCGCAAGCAGCCAGGGGCGGTCAACCGCGGTCTCTACTAGGCCAACCACGGTTGCGGCCGGGACTTCCCCTGCAGTGACTGCTGTTGTCGTGGACATGGCCTCTAGGCACGGGAAATCGATGTGGTGCCGCGTGGGAAGGAATAGCCGCTGCGGGGAACACTCGATGAGCGCGATGATGAAGCGGCCATATATATGCACAATTCCGACCTATTTGCCCATTGCCAAAAGATGGAAAAGATACATGGGGAACTATTGGAGATGTGTTTTTCTCCCCTTCTTTTTTCAAAAAACGAGAATGGGGAAGGAATATGGGGAACTCTTGGAGATGCTCGCCCTTCCAAATGGCCTCATTGTTAAGACAGGTAAATAGGCTACGACATACCTTAAGACGGACACTAGGCTAGGCTCAATTAATAGAAAAAAATATAAGGAGTCTACCTCTAAAAATGCCTCTTATTTTAGAGGTGGACATTTTAAAAAGACTCACTTGTAATAATTGATTTATAGAGGCGGTCTCTAGTTTGTCGCCTTCATAAATCGAATTAATGTCCTAAAAAATGACTTATTTTTAGAAGACTCTAATATTTGTGCACGCCTCTGTAAATAAAAAGAATTTCTAAATTCATTTTTATGATAGTGTTGGCAAGGACGCACATGCGGCTATGCACAACTCGGTGTCTGATGGCACTGCACAACCGTGATGAAGAAAAGGAACTACAAGCTTAGTGATGGACAAACCATATCTGAGTAGCCATGGTAGGAGAAAGAGGGGAACAACCTGTATAGGGTAAGGAAAACATATAGTGGAAAAGGATGACCTAATAAGGATCCACGGACACAAAAAGAAATTCAGATAAGCTAACTCCAAGGTTTAATATTTTATTACGTGCTTGACACCAGATTGACTTGGCTTTTTTGATAAAAAGTTAGGGCCTGTTTGGAACACAATAATTTCACAGGAATCGCGTAGGAATTTCACAGAAATCAGTTCATTTTCACAGAAAAAACGCAGGAACAGAAATTTTTTCTCGTGTTCCAAACGGGGCCTTATTATTGTATTTATACCGAAATAGAATAATAAAAAGGTGAAAATTTCTATCCCACTTTTTCATCTATCAACCCATCTCATCTCTCCACTCCCGTCTGCATCTCACACGCTTGTAGTCCAAACATTCTTAATCAAAATATAACATGATATCGAGTTTCCCATATCCAAATCCAACGTAAGATTACGTGTTGTACAAAGCCTGTTGAGCCACGGTGTGGAATCCAATTTCAATACATAGTAGAATAGATGTCAAAATCGTCCATACATCTATGAGTTACAATCATATTATCACCATAGGTCATGGTCCAAAGTTTGATTCTACTATATGTTGTAGAACAGATGACGCATCCAGGTGAGGTGAACATCGTATCAAACTACATAACAAAATAATATAGAACATGATATGTATACCACGTGAACATCATATATATTATAAAAATATAAAAAAAAATAATTTAGTAAAGTAATTAATTATATTATAATCAAACAAAAATAGGAAAATATTACCGTCGTAGAATAACACAATAAAACTACAAAAAGATCATAGAAAACAACATACTACATCAGATATAAAGTGTACTACATAATCATCAATATATCATGAAATTTAAAAATAAAATAAATAAATTAGTGAAGTATTTAATTATATTCAAATAAAAAAATGTTACTGAACATCACAAAAATACATCGTACAACACTCATTAAGACTACACGAACATCACTAAATATACAATACATTTCTACTCATGGATATTAAAAAAAACACATAATAGAACATCACACATGTCTATGTATGTAAAAATAAAAAGGTAACACATAAAATTATAAATAGAAGAAAGAAAGAAAAATAAAAATAAGAAAACTGAAAACAAAAAATAAAATACCTCAGAAAAAAGGAAAAAATAGAAGAAAAGAACATTAAAAAATAAAAAATAAAGAAATATAAAAATAATAATATATATATATAACAAGAATAAAATATAACATAAAATTATAATTATAAATATAAAAAAATAAAAGGAGAAAATAAATATAAGGAAAGAAAAAGAAAATGGAAAACATAGGTAAATGTACGTAAGAGCATCTCCAAGAGATTAGCCAAACTCATTAGCTAAATTTAGTGATTTTGTTGCTCTCTAAAATAGATAATATTATAGTACTCCAACAGACTCTATAAAACTAAAAGTTGGATAGCTAGTGAGGTAGACTATCTAAAAGTAGAGAGCGAATTAAGTGGGATAGAGAATCACTAAATTTAGAGAGTCCGTGGAAATATTTTTTGTTTAATAATAGCCAAATTTAATTTTAGAAAAGTATTTAGTTGGTCTCTTGGAGATACTCTAACTATAACTATAGTTATTGTTCTGTACGTCGGAATCGAATACTGCTAGGTACCATAAGTGGGCCGCCGAATAGCAACTGGGCTGAATTCTGGGCCGCCCGCCGGTGTGCCTCACCGCCTCACCGGAACGGAAGCAGAGGCTGAATTCCGAACTTAGAAACGGAACAATTTCGTGTCCAAACTCCAGCAGTCCAGCTAGGGTTGCAAAAGTCCAATTTTTTTCCCCCACCTGCTTCGCCGCCGCTGACGCGGACGTCGCTATGGAACGAGCAACGGACAGCGAGAAATTGATTATTATAGGACTCCAAACGTTGGGCTTCTCTATAATAGGACTCCTAACGTTTGATTCTCTCTAATAAAACTCCAAACAATTACAATAAGCTCTAATGACATTTTAGGCTATTTTGATCTCTTTTAACATCTAAATACACATTTTAATACATGTATTTGTTCCTCCCAGAGAAGCCGACGAACGCGGCGTCCTTGACGAGCTCCTCGAGGTCGAGCGGCGCGGATAAAGAAAAAATGTCGTCGGCCGCCTTCGGCTTCTCGTCGAACCGTACCGCCGCTCGAACTCGCGCGGAGAAGGTTGCAGTGGATATCGGCGTGGCGAGCGCGAGCGCGGGCGCCTTGTCCGCGTCGTCGCCGCCGCTGCAGTCGTGCGGGGACAGCCACTTTGCGCACATGTACTCGTGCTTGCGCCACAGCAGGAAGTAGAGCTCGCTCTTCCGCAGGCTCTGCCGCGCGCCTCCGCCACGACGGCCATGATCTGGCCCAGCCACTACGGGATGCCCACGAACAGCCGCGACAACACCTGCAGCGCCGCGCAGTACGCCCAGCTCCACCACGAGGCGCCCGCCGGACACGGACCCGGACCCGGACTCCAACACCACGTCGATGTACTCGTGCTTGCCGGACGGGAGGGAGGGCGTCTTCTCCCACCGCGACGTGCACACTGCCGCGTCGTACCCGAGCGCGAGGAGCCCATCCGCCACGGCGCGCTGGACGTCCGCCTTCTTCCGGCCGAAGCCAGAGCCGGAGCCGCTGTCCTTGCCGCAACGCTCCACGATCCGCGACGCGTCCGCGAGGAGGTTCCGCTCCGTCGTGGTGGCGCACTGCACCAGGCCCTGCGAGAAGAAAGAATGGAAAGGGAGGAAAGAAGAAAAAAATTGAAAATAATTCTGGACCATTTCGACGGCGAGCGACTTCGGAGGAGCCGACAAGAACCGAATACATGTATTTAGATGTTAAAAAAAATTAAAATGGCCTAAAATGTTATTATGGTTTATTGTAATTGTTTAGTGTCCTGTTAGAGAGAATCAAAGATTAGGAGTCACTATTATAGAGAAACTCAACGTTTGTTTGGAGTCCTATAATAACAAATTTCTCACGGACAGCAGATCCGGTTCCGGTCTCATCGCCGACACCGTCGCCGGCCGCGACTGGTTTCTCTTGCCGGAGGACCTGCTGGTCAGCGTCCTAGGGGCGCTGCACGTCGCCGACGCCGTCCGCTCCGGCGCCGTCTGCACCTCCTGGCACGCGGCGTACGCCGCGTTCCGCCGGTTCCGTGTCCCGTCGCCGAAGCAGCCCCCTTGCCTGCTCTACGCTTCCGACGCCCTCGGCCCCGGCGACGCCGCGCTCCATTGCCCGTCCACCGGCGCCACGCTGCGGATCCCCTTCCCACGGGCCCCGCTCGCCCGCCGACCCCTGCTAGGCTCCGCCCACGGGTGGCTTGTCACCGCCGACGAGGCCTCCAACCTGCACCTCGTCAACCCAGTCACCGGCGCCCAGGTCGCGCTCCCGCCCATCACCGCGCTCCACCACGTCAAGACCGGCACGGACAAGCAGGGCGACCCGGCTTACCTCGTCAACGAGAATGAATACGGTGAGTACAATTACACCAAGCGCCGGTTGGAGAAGGTGGACAGGAAGCCCACCATCCTGCCGGTGCACCGAGCGCACGATTTCATGTACCACCGCGTCGTGCTGTCGGCCAGCCCGTCCGCCGGGCGTGCCTGCGTCGTGCTGCTCCTGCACATGCCTCAAGGCGAGGTCTCCTTCGCCAGGCTCGGCGACGACCGGTGGACATGGGTCGCTACCGGCGGCAAGGACGTCGACGACGACACGGGTCTCCCCCCGTCATGCTTGAAGTGCTACCGTGACGCCATGTACAGTGCCGCCGATGGCGTGTTCTACCTGCTCCGATTTGACGCCTTCATGTTCAGCTTGGACCTTAACGGGCCTTCGCCGGTGGCACGTAAGGTCCTCAACGGCATGGTGAAGTCTGTCCAGCCGGAGAAATACCTCGTTCAGACACCGGCCGGTGACATCTTGCAAGTTTGGAGGTTCAATGACTACATGGACTCGTCGACGCCGGTGCACTTTCCACCAGACTACGTGGATGAAGACGGCGAAAGGGGTGACCCGTGTCTGGAGCACAACACCACTGAGATGCAGCTGTACAAGGTTGACCTGCATCGACAGAGGGTGGAGCTGATCACGAGCCTACCAGAGTATGCATTGTTTCTTGGCTAAAATGCCTCTATGTGTCTACCGGTAAAGGATTTCCCGGGCTTAAAGCCGAATTGCGCTTACATGACTGATGACTTCCTAGAGTATGTGATTACCTGTAAGCTTAACCGACGAGAAATTGGTATTTGGAGTATCGCAGATCAAAGTATGTCGAAGCTTGCACCATCTACTTATCCTTGGTTGAATTGGCCATCTCCTATCTGGATTCAACCATCTTTTTTCTAGCTAGTGTGGAGGATGCTTGCAAAAACTCTTGTACTTTTTATCCGAATATAATTGCTATTTCTAGCTTTTATTTTCAAATAGTTGTGACCATTAATCTTAGAATTTTTGTTCAGGTAACTTTTATGGTGAATTAATAAATCGATTTATTTTTCGCCACTCCAAATAGTTGTATTGTATTATCTGTTAAGGCAAATATTTGAAGACAAAACGGTTGGTTGTTTGAAGGAGCCCGTTGGCCCACATCAATGCTACATCCTGCCTGGGTCCATCAGCTGGGACAACCACGGCACCAGGATGGTTTCGCTGGCCATTGAGTTCAATGAGGTGATCAACAAGATCCTTATGCTGGCCAGTGATTACTGGGACTCCATGAGAAGTGAGGGGCAGCATGACAGCTTCCTACAGGTCAGGTTCGATGTGCTGCAGGATGAATACCACAAGTTGATCAGTCATATGCGTTCACCATGTCTGATATGCAGAGCTTTGTCATGGAACTCAACTCCTGGAGGTCCTTGGGTTTTGTCCCCTTTGTCATACGTGCAGGGATTCTATTTTTTATCTGAATAATTGCTATTATTAACATTTTTATTCAAATAATTGTGACCATTAATCTTAGGAATTTTGTTCAGGTAACTTTGATGGTGAATTAATAAATCGATTTATTTTGCCATAGCAAATAGTTCTATTATAATATCTGTTAACTTAAAAAAAACTAAAGTTAACTGTGGCAAACATATCTAGAGATGCAGTCATTTGATGTGCTCATATGCAGGGTTTTAAATCTCTTGCTATAGTTGCTGCTATATCCGTATATAGCTGTTTGTAGAGGATGAAGCTCTATATATGTACAATTTAGCCACTATTAGCCATTATATCCTGATTTAGCCCGCCGTTTGGCAAGGGAGATTACTATATGGCTTATCCCTCTATTTAGAACACTGCTTAGATGTTCTGTGGCACCTTTGTTGTTGGATGGAATGGATGGTTGCTCAGGCTATGGATTGGATATGCCAGTATCAGCTCCATCTCCATTGTTTTTAGTGGATTGCATCTTGGCATTTGGACAGTAAATCTAATGTGCAGGTCCAGGCTCGATATGAAGATTTATCGATTTGTATGTTGCCACTTACTGCTACATACTTGACCAAATCTTCCTATCGAGCATCACATTAAAATCTTCATGAGTATTACATGCTAGATGTTTAATGATTTGCTACTTTTGCAGCTCAAACAGTTTTGCCTGAACATAATACAGGTAAACACAATACAAACAGATGGGCTTATACAGGTAAAGATCTAGATAAAGCTTGTATCTGCTATTTTCGCATTTTCCCAAATGATAATACCATGGCTATCGATCTGTGGGCCACTCTTTAGTTGTTTTATTGTTTCATTTGTTGCTTAGACTAAAAATTGAAGTAAATTTCTACACAATGGAGTTCCTTACAGTTCTTTTATTATTGTTTCATCAGATGATTCAGGAAAAATACAAGTACTAACATAGACAATTCCTTTAGTCATCCCAAACGGATGGGCTCTAATGGTTTGTGGAGATCGTCAAGAAAGGTAATTTCTATTTAACCTGGCCGTTGTCCTGTTCATAGCTTTGATTGATGTTATAAATTGTGTAGTATAGTTTGACGAACTGACTCATTGGGATGGGCAACATAACATTTTTAGGGGTTATCTATAGTAGATCTGGGGTTGATTCTCACAAATTTATTGTCCAACAAAGCATATTGTCCAGTAGTGCCTATCCATAATATTGGAATATCTGTTTTTTTAGTGAAATATATAGCAGGGGAGGCCCTCACTGTGTATTCACTTAAAACAAATGATAGCCATAAGTGGAAAACAAATTTGTTTCTTGGGAAAAATATACAGCTTCGGTGGCCCCCACTGTGTTTGGAACTGTTACAGATTTATTGTCCAACAAAGCATATTATCCAGTAGTGCCTATCCATAATATTGGAATATTTGTTAGTGCACACAGATCTTTTGAAAACACTTCAAAACACACAAACCAATAGAATTATTCACTTATGTTTTCTACAATTGTATGTGTGCTTAATCCTATTTTTGCAAAGCGGATAGTGCAGTTTTCCATTTGGATGCAAGGATGGGTATTGTTTCATCAAAACTCTGAGGCATTACAGTTGCCACCGGAGTCCTTTTTAGAAATTTCTCAAGACTTGTTTGTATCTAAATAATACCCTTCCACTGAATTTCCTTTTGTTTTCTCATCTGTTCAGCTCACAGGTTCGTTGCAGTAATGTTTGAAATGAAGGGGAGACTTCTGAGAGCCCATCAAAGAAAACAGAATTGTCAGTTCTGGCAATCAGTGTGGAAAAAAAGTTGTGGAAGGGATTGCCTTTCATCTGTTTTTCAGTGTGGAAAAAAGTTGTTGAAGGGACTGCCTTTCATCTGTTTTTCAGTTGCCCCTTCAGTCAAAGATGCTGGCAGCGTCTGGGCATTCAATAGAATTTGGCTGCAGGTTTCTTCCAAATGATGGTACAAGCAAAGCAACAATTCCAGAGTCCCTTCTTCATGGAAATCTTCACCATGGCCCCTTGGCAAATTTTGGAAGCAAAGAAATGACACAATATTTGATAGAGGAAGGCCTTCTTTTAATTCTTGGAAGGTGGCTAAACTCCAGACACATAGACTTCTTGATGAAGCCGAACGAGCTGCTTTTCTTCTTTGTGTAGAGCTTCTTGTTTAGTTCTGGTTTGTTTTTCTTTTGGCCTTTTTAGGCCAGCTCCTACTGTTTGGCATCTTCAAGACAGGTTTGTACAAAAAAATACCTTTTTTAATAAAATCTCTACAGTGGGCGCCTCCCCTGTTGTATTTGATATTAAAAAAAGTGTGGAAGAAAGTGAGGCTGACCTAGCTTCAAAATTGGAAAAGTTGGAGATTGACCCAAAGGTCAGTGAGAATAACCATGAAAGATAATGATACTATGGCTTGTTGTTTCCTTCTTTATAACTTTTTTTCTGAATTAGTTACTTCTTGTCCTGCATCTTAGTTTTTATTACTGTTGCCAAATATCTAGCACTTCGACATCATGGTTGTATGTCATTTTGGAGGAACCTGTATCTTTGCTAGCAAATTGTTAAATTGTAAATTGTATCCTGGTGTTCTCAATATCTACTCTCAAAATGAAAGTTTGTTACCGAAACACCTTCATAAGTTTTTCAATAAACAAGATATCCCCTGGGTTCAACTAGTTTTGAGTTGTCATTACCAAATGCCTTCCGGTGGAAGGATGCTCTTAAATTTCTAGACTCCTGACAGGCAGTAACAAAGGATGCTCTCAAATTTCTAGACTCTTGACAGGAGGACAGCAGTAACATGGAGCACCGCGACTACCTAACCTGCATCTTCGATCCCTTGGCTGGTGGACTGTGTCACTGCTCCACAGCCAGCCGCTTGTCCATTCCAAGACGTGATTTCTCAGCAAGCCAACTCAATCAGCCTGACCTATATAAACTCTTGATGTTTATGTAGTACTTATGGCCTGTTTGGCAGGGCTCCTCCCTGGCTCCGGCTCTGGCTTCTCCGGAGGAGTTTTACCAAACGTTTTAGTATCATTTTTTAATAAAAAGAGGAGTCTGAGCCGTTTTGAAGGAGCCACAAATATTAAAGGAGTCTTTTTTTAATTAAAAAAAAGAAACAGAGCCGTTTTGAAGGAACCACAAATTATAGCTTCTCCAAAACGACTCTACCTCCTCTGGAGGAGTCTCTTAGGAGGAGCCTATCAAAAAGGCCCTTAATTAATCTTTCTTTCCTGCCCGTATTGTCTACCTCTTTATCGGCTGGGACAGAGCAGCAATCCACGTAGAGACCCTCCGGCGTGAAGAACTGAGGATCAACGCAAACATCATCATCTTACATCTATATGTACTTCTAAGTCTACTTTCTCTCTCTCAAAAAGGTCTACTCTACCTCAAGGTTGGTGCTTGTCCAACCTACTTCCACCGTCACACAAAGAAGGTTGTTATGAAATACATATATATCAAACTTTTTGAACTTTGGTTAGGTTTTATAGAAAATGTGTGTAACATTTATTTCTCCAAATAAGTTTATTATAAAAATATATAAATAATGTATCTATTGGTACTAATTATGTATTATAGTTACTAATATTCTTTTATATATAATTGGTCAAAGTTTTTTTAAAAATTAACTTCTTGGAAAACAAAAACTACTTCTATGTTAGGACAGAGAAAATATGCTTTTAATTTCTCTCATGTGTTATCCTCTCGATTAGCTGACTACTAAACTAAAGCTCTTTGTATATGTACTTAGAAGAGATGAACTAATTGATAGATCAAATACTTACAGCACCGCTGAGTATAAAAGAGAAAAAAAACTAGAGAGAGGTGGACAGCATAGACTAAAATAATTCGTGAAACTTTATATTTAATTATATTAACGTATGTATATCATAAAAGTTAAACTCAAAGAAATATCTAGTAGCAAATATTTTTGTATTTAGCCACGCGAGAAAAATCTATCAAAACCATATTTTAATTTGATACAAGCTTAGTTATATATCGTCGTATTACGGCCAATATTTGCTTATACTTTGGATGTTATCACAAAATAAGCTGTAGGTCCAAATTCCATAAAAAAGAAAACATAAATAGTTTATGTAGCATGTTTATTCTCGTTGCAATGTACGAACACGTTTGTAAGTAGTACAACAATAGGAGATAGTGGTGAAATTATACACAAGACACAACTATCTATGGTCACAACTATCACTACCCGAAACAGCCTCTTTGCTGAGTGTCCTGATGCCGAGTGCTTTCCGTCGGGCACTCGGCAAAGAGAAGTTTTGTCGAGTGTCACACTCTAGCATTCGGCAAAAAACCAAGATCCGGTAGTGTATCTTTAAAAAGTTTTATGTTAACAATTAATACACAAAGACAACTATTAATTTGGTGGCAAAAGAAATCGATTTATCAATTTACCATCAAAGTTACCTCAACAATACTTCTAATTCTATTTTTAAACAAATCTGGCAAGAGAGCTGCCGATTGTACTAATAAAGAGGAAGGCCCAGACCGGGCAAACAACAACGCTTCAAGAGTTTACAATAGAAAAAACAACAACGACAAGGCTAGGACAACTCTTGTCAAGACAACGAACTACTTGCAACAAGAGAAACAATAAGCTACCACAACAAAGATAAACAACTAACTTAAGTGCAAGGCGACCTCCGCCAACATGCCCCAAAAAGCACGACCCTTTAACCCCCCATCAATGGCTTGAGAAGGTCCGGTGACAACAATTGTTGCAAGCGGTCTGCGTAGTCTCGAATCATGCTCTCATTAAGTTTCCCATCATTCCCAACAATGCCCAGATCTTTTAACACATTTCGTTGTGCAAGGCGGGCACTTCGACGAAGTGACGATCTGTCATAGGTTTTATATCAACGTCCTTTTGTCATGGTCACTGATGAGGAGGGATGCATAGAGTGGCACACAAGATCCCCACTTTCCAAAGAAGGCACAATCAATGGATTCTCTATTAATGGTGGCTCTTCCACCATGACCTTAGTTGTAGATAGGGTAGAGGCATCTTCGATGGTAATGTTGACACAAAAAGCGACGTGTTATGTCTCACACACAGCAAGCCGGAAAGTGTGGCTTCAATCGGGTGCCCGGGTGCTTCGAGAACCGAAAACGTGTCAGTCAGTTTGACCTGAAACTAACAAGGGATGAAAGTCATTAGATATATAAACTGGAACGTGCCGGATAATACCAGACAATTCCATATGTACGGCCCTGAAGCCACTCACAACGACATACAACTATGAAAGCTATCTGCCAACAGATTTTATGGAACATTCGGCTAAAACAGACATAAAGTACGTGAACTTCCGATTGCCGAACGCGCATGCATGGGAGAAGGACGCACGAACGAATCATAGATGAATATAGATTAAGGCATAACCAAGCTCGGCAATCAGCCGAATTGGGATCCATGATGAAGGAAACACGTAAGCAAATATGATTAAACTAATCTAAAGCCTGCATCTGCCGCACAATACCTAGCGTCATCAAAGCTTAAACATGGATAGCATGCATGAACCCGCAACACGTAACAATCTAGATTCAAACTAATTCGGCTATTATAGATATAAGATCTATTTATAGGAGCAACATGAAATCAACAACTCATTGTAACATGGATAGATCTATATAAATTAACAAAAGCCGAACCGTGTTAATCTAGATTGGGCAAAAGAGTGTTTGCAAATATGTAAAGATTATTTAAAACATGCAACACGATAACTTAATGAATCCAATAGATTTTGCCAAATCTACGAGAGCCGATAACTATCTTGCTTATGCTAAGCATATCGAGCAAACACCTGCCGCACGGTATTTATTTGTAAACAAAACATAAGTAAAGACTTCTTGATCATCAATCAAGGATCCGTCGCACGATCATTGATAATAAACAAGACTACTTGCATCAACATCTAAATCCACCGCATGATACTAGACATGATAACGAGGTTGCCAAGACTTACGGAGGTCGACGGATCGATGATTCCTCTCGAAAAACTCGACGACACGACAAAAGGACTCGAAGTTGGCACGGAGCCGGTTGTATTGATTTGGTTATGAACACCTCTTACAATAGCTAAGGGTTTATATTTATACCCTAGCTATAACATGAGTCCTAAGAGGACACAGTTACAAAATATTAAAGGAAGAAATACAATATTTTGACTTTGGTTTCCTTCGGAGTCCTCATTGCCTTAATTATCACAACTATCATTACTATTTCGGCTCTCTTGCCGCCTTTGTCGCTCCGGTGGAAACCGCCCTTCTTCTGATTAACCGATTGCGATCGACCGCCGAATCTGAGAATTAACCGACCGCACGGACTTTGCCGAACGCTTCTGGGCATCTACCTTCGCCGACTCATCGTGCACTGGCCTACTTGTCATTGTGCAAAAATCCGGTGTTAACACATGCCCCCTCAATTTCGGGATAAAAGCCGTTTATTCTGAAATTGACCGCAAGCTTCCTTTTTCCCCTTAGGTTTATACTGTTCAACACCGCAGCCGCCACTCAAGAAATCCACACTTCGGCATTCTCAAATCTGCATCGAACCCTCAATGGCGACCCAGGATGAGATCCCAGAGGTAAAATTCCAACTCATTTTCTCGTGCATTCGGCAATCCCTGATCGGTTTCTCTGCTTCTTTCTCAACTCATCCGCTTTCTTGATTCCATTATTTTTGAAAGAATACAAGAATGAGATTTTGATTCCTTATGCCGCAAATCCTGATTCCTACCTCCTCGGTCCCATGGGCAATCTTGACCCAACTGAGATCATCGAGAAGGAAACTTTGAGGATCCCTTTCAAATCCGGAGTCACCCCGCCAAATCAATGGCCAAACACCTTCAAGACTTGGCCGCTTCCTCCAATAGCCGGATGGCGAAATTGGTACCGCAGGATGCCGGACAAGAACAACAGCAGTTGGGACAGCCAAGACATCAACCACTGTCTAGAGCTATCTTTATCAGAAATGCCCAGAAATGAACCTCTCCTGATAGCAGCCTCTCATTTCTGGTCCAACGCCATCAACGCCTTCGTCTTCGGCCACAGTATGATGACTCCGACCTTGACCGACGTATTCATGATGACTGGCCTGAATGTATCCAAGCCAGTACACCCTTGCCAGTATAAGGGTAAAAGCAACCAGAGAGCTGTCAAATCCGGAGGTGGATGGGTTGGGTACATTCAGACCTATATGGAAGCATCTGGCGTTGTTTCTGAAAAAGAAAGCATGGCTTTTATGATCATGTGGCTATCCAGATTCATCTTCTGTGGAAAATCCAATGAGCCAACCCTAAATCACATGATAATGGCTGAGGATTTGGCTGCAGGCACACTAATCCCTCTTGGTAAATATCTTTTATGATCTGTTAACCATATGATGCATCAAATTACTGTCCAAATGTACCATGGCAAGGGTATCTCCTGTGTGAGTGGCCCCTGGTGGTTCATTCAGATGTGGTTGCAACTTTATATGCATCAAGTGGTGTCTGTACCTCTTCACAATCTAAGCTTCCCTTCGGTTAATTATGCCGAGGGTGATCCAACAACAACCAAGAGCTGCCAAACCTATGGAGAAGCATCATCATCCATCAGCATTGACATGGATATTGGTCACCTCTTCAAGCTGTTCTTCAAAGGTTTCAATAATGTGCTCTGGCTTCCCTACAGAGAAAATGATGATATGACCTTCCCTTACAAATTCAGCTATGAGTCTGGCTATTCTGATAAGGTATCTACTGAAATTTTTAACTCCTTCATCAAGCCAAGCATCCTGCCAGCCGAATTTCATCATGGAAGAATGGTGCAGCCTACCTATGAATTTTACAATCCCAATGTGGTATCCATGCAATTAGGATGTGGACAGCTGCCCCCAAGACCTTTCTTTTCATCAATCATAAGATACAGGGAGCTGATCACCAATGAAACAGAAGCCAGAAAAGTCTTTGAGCTTGGACAAGATTTGCCAATATATGAACCTTCCCCATTTGGACTAGTCGATGATGCTCATCCCCTTTTCTCTGCTTGGTGGCAAGAGTGGCACAACCACATTTTTAACATACCAGTTCATCCCTTATGCCAAGACTTATATTCTCAATTTGCTCCTGAGAGTGAGGTAATCTCATTGCATTAGTTATTTCTTGTTCCTGCATTCATCTCCTATTCTGAAATCTGGCCATGTATAGGATTTTGAGCCTATTCCTCCCAATAAAGCAGTGGAGTATTACAAAGCTGAGCCTAAACCTGCATTGGGCTACAATGCTCCCACTTTAAAAATCTTCATGAAGACCCCTGCAGTGCCAGCTACTGCTTCTTCAGAAGAAAAAGGCAAGAGGAAAATACTTGAAGACATTCATGTGACCAGAAAAGTGAGGTCCAAGAAATCTCAGAGATCCCCCAAGGTATGAGTTTTATCCAGTAATAAACTTCACTTTGGAATAAAACTGTCTGTTCTTATATTAACCATCTTCATTGCAGCCACATGTCAATATCCCCAGATCAAGCAATGCTCCACCGACAATAGACATTCCTCTTACTGAAGATGCAGAAACCCAACCATTGGCAGAAGTTCATGAAACTGAGGACACTGAAACTGATGAAGCCGAAAGTACTGATGCTCAAGAAACTGCTGAGTGCATTGGTAATATTATTCGGCTAAACACCTTCCTCTTTTATATATCATTCAATTCATGCTCATGTATGTGAACTGTTGGAAACAGACAAAATTTTATACAATTTAGTAGGAGAACACTCTTCTGGACCGGCTCCAGACTCACCTCCCCAGGGCACTCAGTTAAGTCAACCAAGCCAAGGCACATCATATCCTGAGGCTCAATCAACTCAGCAGGTAATATACTACCTTAAATCATCCTTTTCAGCAATTTTTACTCAATCGGCTAACACTCCTTCCTTTCTTAAGCATACTGCCAAACCAACCACCAACTTTTCCTTCACTATCGAAGATTTTACCAGTGAAAAAGGGGAAGAAGCTACCTCCCAACAAGATTTATCAGAGGAAAATCAGGCCCAGCTCTAGGACATAGCTCATCTGCTGAATAAGGACATCAACATCCTGGTCCAAGATTCAGATCAGATAAGGGATATTCTCGAGCTGATTAATCAAGATCTCCCATCTACCCTCAAGGCCTCTTTGGAGTCTGCAGCCAGGCTTGATGACTACTTTGGTATGGTGAAGAGAGCAAACAAGAATATAGCCTCTAGGACTGCTCTGCAGGATAGCAAGTCTCAGAAGAAACAAGAAGCTAAAGTTGTATACTCTAACCTTCAGGCTGCTAAAGATTCGCTGGTGATCCTGGAATTCGAGCTGAAAGTCATGAAGGATGAAAGAATCAGATTAGAAGCTCAATTATCTGAACTGAATGCTAAAATCCAATCTCATGAAGCCAAGGTGACAGCTCTGCCGAAATCTATAGAAGCAACTTCATCAAAGATGTCAATCATTCTGAAAGAAAATCAATAACTCAAGGAAAAGCTATCAAACATCCAAAGTTCTGAAAATGAAGACCAAAAGGTATCGGAAGACGTTAGCTGAATCAAGACCGAGGCCCTGGATGCCATAAACCAGCTTCTGCATCGGTAGATACATAGCTTGTAACAGACTAAGTGCAACACATTTTGTTTCTGAACAATTGATTGTTATTACTGTCTTGCCTCTTATATATTCCCGCTTGTATGATAGTATAATCAGGTCTGTTGTTTTTCCTGATCACAGCATAGCCGATTCCTCCTCAACTTTCAAATAACCGATCATTGTCAGCTTAGGGACATAGCCGAGCGACCTTTGATATACCCGAGCCTGGCCCATTCCACCAACGGCCCATCGAATGGGAACAACCCTAACTCGCCTCTTGGCATTCTTACTCAGCCTATAAATAAACCTCCCTTCCCCTGTCAATGGTTCCAGTCAAACATTCTCTCCTCCGTCTTCTCCCTTTCTATCGAAACCAATCCAGAGGGAACCCTAACATCAAACAGTAACAATGGCAGGAGGCGACAACCGTGTCAAGCGTCCTGCCGAAGGAGCGCCTGAAGGGAGCCAAACATGGCGCAATTGACAGTGTGGGTAAGAATCGGTTCCTTTGCCCCCTTGCATCTTTGCTCTCTGCTTATCCTTCTAGTTCTGACTTTAGTTCCTCATCAGGATCAACTCCATCTCCACTAGCCACAACATTCCTTTCCCCACGGCGGCAGCAGACCAGCCGGGAAGTACATTGCCGGTTTCCTCTAGGTCTTCAGACTCCTACCACTCTCAGCCCTGGGACTTAGGTTCGGGGTCGGATGCGGATGCCCCTACACTCATGCGGAGGCTGCCAACTTTAGGCGTGAGCGGGGTGAAACCCGGGGAGAACTGGAGAAGATCTCCAAGCAATATGGTGTCGATCAACTCGAGTGGGAGGACCAGCGGAAGCAGCTCTACAACGCCATCATGGGTTAGCCAAAAACAATCCTGTCTTACCTTCTCTTTTAATCCTGTTTGCTTATCCGTTTTGCATCTTCGTTCAGCGCTTTCTGCAGAGAATGAGCGTTTGGAGGCCACGGCGAACAGGATCGCCAACAAGGTCAACGTCCAAGGAGAAACTGCCGAGGCGCGCCTTGACAATGCGGACGACCGCATCAATCAAGCTGCCATCCATGGCGTGCACCATGGCGTAGCTCTGGGGCTGTCGGCAATGACTACCCAGTGAGGTGAGGACTTCTTTGTCCAGCCAACCGGCTTCCATGGTCAAGTGCCTCCAGAAAATGTTGAAAACATCGACGATCTTTTGGAGAGTTATGAAGATCATGCGACCGCCCTTGCTGCAGTCACAGATGCCTAGTCGGTCATCAATAGGTTGTTTGATGAGTAACTTGTATTTAGGAATCTTATGTAAAGAACCTTCTTTGTGAAATACTTAGGATCTCTACTGTTTCTTTTCCTTTTCTGAAGTTTTTTCGGAGAACAATCAATCTGGAAAATGCTTGTGTGATGTTTTATTTTTTCTCTAAAGGCGACACATACCGTGTCGGCTATTCTCTGAGTTTATCACAGAATTTGTTTCGGCTAAAGGCGATATCACCGTATCGGCTAACTGCGCATAAGTTTCTTTAGATTCGCTTATGCACCAACCTCAACACTGGGATGAAATCTCTTAAGAAACATTCCATCGATAGCTCTAGCGAATTCTTCTCCTAATAGAGTTTTCAAGATATATGCATTGCCAGGCACACACCTTACCACTCGAAAAGGTCCTTCCCAATTTGGAGACCATTTGCCGAACGCTCTGTCCTTGGTCCCAATCGGCAATACAATTTTCCAAACCAAATCTCCTTCTGTGAATTGTTTCTCCTTAACCTTCTTGTTATAATACCTAGCAACACGTGCTTTATTTCTTTCAATATTTTCCAATGCTTTGAGCCGAACTAAATGCAAATCTTCTAGTTCGTCCATCATCAAGTTCTTGTAATCTTCTTTCCTTAAATCGTTCTGCAATGTAACCCGTCTTGATCCAGATCGCAATTCCCATGGCAACACAACATGATGCCCATAAACCAACTCATAGGGAGACACTTGAGTAGATCCATGGCAAGCCATTCGGTAAGCCCACAAAGCCTCATTAAGAACCGAATGCCACTTCTTCGGCTTTTCATCAATTTTCTTCTGAATAATTTTGATCATGATCTTATTTGATGCTTAAACCTGGCCATTGGCTTGCGCATAATAAGGAGAAGAATTGTACAATTTTATTCCCATCCCCTCGGCAAAATCACAAAACTCGGACGAAGTGAACTGAGTCCCTTGATCTGTTGTTATAGTATGAGGAATCCCGAATCTGTGAATTATATGCTCTTTAACAAAATTGACCATGTTTTCTGATGTAACCTTTTTCAGGGGAATAGCTTCAACCCACTTTGTAAAATAATTTGTAGCCAACAGCACAAACTTTTGTCCTTTGCTAGAAGGAGGATGAATTTGACCGATCAAATCTATGCCCCATCCTATGAACGGCCAAGACTTGACAATTGGGTTTAAAGCCGACACTGGAGCTCTCTGAATATTACCAAATCTCTGACAGTATTGACATCCTTTGTAATATTCAAAACAATCCTCAAGCATGGTTGGCCAAAAATAACCAGTTCTCCTTATTATCCATTTCATCCGGTAAGCCGACTGATGCGCACCACTTACTCCTTCATGCACTTCATACATCAGCTTTCTGGACTCCTCTTGATTCAAACATTTGAGGAGTACTCCATCTATAGACTTGTAGTACAACTGGTCATCAAGGAGCACGAACTTGATAGCTTTATATCTGAGTTTTCGGGAAACTCTCTGCGATGGATATTTTAAATAATCGGCAATTTCTTCTCTCCAGTCATCAATTACCCGATCTTCATCCAAAGCATGAATTTCCTGATCCTCTCGGTATCCCGAAGCACTTTGAGCCAGTCTGTTTGCTTCTTCATTCTGCCCCCTAGGGATATGATGCAAGGTGGCTACCTGGAAACTCTTTAGAAGCTCTCGGCACTCTTCATAATATCCCTCTAACATATCACTCTTGCATTCATATTGGCCGATCCGTTGATTAATTACCAGCTCAGAATCCCCGAAAACTTCAACAACAATAGCCTTTATTTCGACAAGCAGTCAGAGCCCTCTAAGCAATGCCTCATATTCTGCTTGATTGTTAGTAACCAAGAACCCAATAGGGATGGCATACTCAAAGATCAAACCTCTGGGAGAAATCAAGAGAACACCGGCTCCACCACCTTTGCTACAAGATGAACCATCAAAAAACAAAGTCCATGGCTCAATGGTCACCATGTTAGCAGAGGGATCGCGGTGTTGGGTAACAAAATCAGCAATAACCTGACCTTTTACTGCCTTTGCCAATTCGTACCTTAAATCAAACTCTGACAAAGCTAAAATCCATTTGCCAATTCTTCCATTTAAAATTGGCATCAATAACATGTGTTTTATCATATCAAACTCAGAAACTACCATACATTCGGCATTTAACAAATAATGACGAATCTTAGTACATGAGTAAAACACACTGAAGGACCGAGAACGGCGACCAGACGGGGGGGGGGGGGGGGGGTGAATGGGAGCCTCAAATTTCTCTCGAAATGTTCGGGCCACTCTTCCCAAAAACGGAGAAAAGAGAGCTCACCGACAGTGGAGGAAAATCACCGAAAACCCCAAAACACAGGTTTTCAACCCCTCGGGAAAAGAGGCAAGAACCTAGGAAAAACGGGAGAAAATAGCAACCAACAGGGAGCTCCGGACCAGATGGGACAGAGCCACCAGACAATGGCAAGTAGTCCGGAGCTATGGTCCGACGCTGGCCAAGCCGAAAGCTACCAACCTCCGGACTAGACCACCAGACTACCCCGTCGGGCCAAGGAGAGTGGTCCGACGTGTTGTAGCGTTTCCTAGCAGAGCCACCAGACCACTCGTCAAAGGTCCGGAGCTCAAAAATCGGGAGGTCCGGAGGGTGGTCCGACGCCTCTTGCTGCTTGACACGGGAAAGCTCAAGACCACCGGACCACTCGCTATGGTTCAGAGCTTAGAGGGGAAGAGGTCCGACGCTCACAACCAGAAAACTGCTCCTCGCAAAAACAAACTTCTCTCCGCCAAATCTTCCCTAAACTCAAACAAATGATCACCAACTACAACCAAACTTTGTAGGCATGATCCTAGTGCAGTTGGGGAGCTATCCCAAAGAAATCAACTCTCAATTTGGAGAGGATAAACGGGAACACTCGGATTTGGGGGAGAAGAGAGCAAAATGAAGAACGCCACAAAGAAATCGCCCGATCTACGCACTCGTGAGGTTTGAGGAGAATTCCTTCGGTGCAAAGAAGCTCCTCATGATTACGCACAAATTGGTTCAAACGGATTTGCAAGACCTACTCCCTACAAAGAGAAATCATCTCGGGAAAAGAGGGAGCAAAAGCAAAACGCGAAGAACACAAGCAAAACGGGGACACGATCAATCAAAACGAAGCCACCATGGCTTACGGAGGTTACAACCTCCGATTCCTCGCAACAATCACAAGTTATTACACCGGTGACACGGTGGATCTCAAGCAAGAAGAAGCTAGGGTAGGGAAAACCTAGGAATATGTGGGAGAGAGAGTAATGCAAGAGATGAGGATGAGGATACCCCTTCATCCTCTATTTAATGGGGCTTTGGCTATTTCCCAAAGACCCCCCTAGATACAAGACCGAATTACCTAGCCCTAAGACATTGTAATCCAAGTCAATAACTCCCAGCCACTCATTTGAATGGACGACCCCGCTTCCTGCCAGGAGTTGCCATCGCCTCGAGGCAACCTCCAGGATTCCGCCACGTGCCATCCCCGCTTCCTTGAAAGCTCCACCTAGGTTTTGAGGCCCAAACCCAGGAAACCCGCCACCGGTAGCTTTGGGCTCAACTACCGAACCCCGAGTTTTGCGGCCCAAACTCGGAAACCGTCGCGGATGGTTTTGAGGCCCAAACCACCAAACCACTCGATGCGAGCCACCTTGTCTTTGCCCGGTCGGACTCCGAGTCCCCTGAGCCTCCGCTCGACTCGCGCGTCCACCGTCTTGACTTGGTCAACTCGGTCTACCTCCATGTCTTCTCGCACTCGCTGGTGCCAAGTACTAGCTACCACAGCTAGTCCGTCGGCACCCATGGTCCCTCAGTCCGAGGCCCGCTTCCGCCCTTCACCGCTCTCAGTCCATCGGCACGGCAAGCCTCTACTCGACCTTCTCCACGCCATTGACCACTGTAACTAGGCATAGCACTTGCACACCACAAGCCGATAGACAGACACACATTTGCTTTCGCAAAGGGTTACAGTAAGCCACTCAAACTGAACCACTCAAGTGTTGGGCAATCACTCATCACAAAACTGAACTACATGGGTACTTATCAACCATGTGTTCGCAATCTCCCTCTTGATGAGTGCATTGTCAACACAAGTGCATTTCAGATTTGAGCCACAAGGTAAAGCTCTCCAAATGACCAAAAAGCTGAGAAAGCCAAAATGGTGTCACTTGAGAGAAGCAAAGCGAATCCAAAACTTGGTTCCCAAAGAAATGGGCAACGGCTCGACGCAACCAAGCAAAACAAAGCTAGCCTTCAAGAAGAGGCAGAAAAACGGGTTCAACACCGCTAGCAAAGTAAGATACCAATCACAGCTCTCAAAGCTCAGACTTCCAATTTAAACACTAGGGGAGCTCAAAAGATACCAATTGAAACCACTTACGTCCCCTAATGCTCAAGAAGCAATCGAAACCTGTCGAAGTCAACAAAGCAAGCTAGACCCTCCAGAAGAGGCAAAGGCTCAACACATCTAGCAAAACTCCCCCTGGGAACAAGCATACCTAAGATACCAAGAAGGGTGAAACAAACCAAGCAAGGAGATACCAATTTGAAGACCAAAGCTCAAAAGGCCACACATACCAAAATCTCCCCCTTGACTAATGCTAGTATGAAAATGCACTATTTTCTCCCCCTTGATTGTATATGATGAAATGCACACTTCTCCCCCTTGTTGACACATGTAGCTCATCAAAACATCAACAACTCAAAGTCCGGCTACAAATGCCATGAAATGAAAAATGAGTGGAAACAGCTTCATACTTAGAGCTAATACAATGAATAGATGCTCTAAGTGATGTGACCCTGTGAAGATAGGAAAAGCTCTATGTGCCCAACAAAGACTCAAGTTGAGCTTAAGATCACTCTAGAAGCTATTTTAGAGAGCAAGTCATGTGAGAGCAAGGAAAGGGTATCACCTCCTAGAGACAGCTAGACATGGCAAGCAAGATATGATCTATCTCAAAGAAATCTCATGTATAGCAAGTAAAACTATCCCTTAGCAAAGTTCATACAACAAGCCAATGACCCAACTGAATGAATTTTCCAAATTTCAGAGTTTTGCAGCCAATTTTCAGTTTTAGGCACATTTAAGTTGTATGCGAGTGGTTGTCTGCAAAGTGATGCCACTGCTTACCAACCGGGCGAAGTCAAAGGACTTGACACACCGGTTTTGGTCATACACGACACCGCTCAAGTATCAACCCATATGGGAAGCAGTCTGGAACACACGGTGAAGTGCTCACAATGCAGACCCAACTCGATCTTTCCAATTCACAAAACAGAGAGCAATGTCATTTTAGATATTAATCATGGTGCTCAAAGGTAGTGAATTAAACAATGAAGAGCCATAGTTGCAAGCTATATACAAGACAACCAAGAAGGATCTTCAAAAGCCTACACATGCTAGTGCCATTTCAGAGGTGACATGGGGAATTAAATTCAGTTTTTAAAGCTTTTCTAACTTAGCTCTATTGCATATCATATAGATCAAAAAGAGTCTAAGTTAGGCAACACCATAGACACATAAAGCACCTCAAACAGAGCATAGATTCATTATATTGGCTATAAGTATGAAGCTTGAAATGAACTATGTAACAAATGCAAATGAGATGCACAATGCAATGACACCAACTAACACTAACAAGACACCAATTTAGAAGGACAAAGAAAACACAAAAATAACTATGATACACAAAACTTTCCTCCTCTAAAAAGGAAAGCAAACACCCAACTCGCCCCGAAGGCGAGAAAACGCAGCTTGATCCAAAGGCTTTGTGAGAATATCTGCAAGCTGGTTGTGGGTCTCGACATGCCGGAGGTCAATGTCGCCCTTCTCATAATGATCACGCAAGAAGTGAAAGCGGACCTCAATATGCTTGGTATTAATGAAGCACAGGATTTTTGGCCACACTAATTGCACTCGTGCTATCACAAAGCAGAGGCACCTTAGTAAGCTCAAGACCGAAATCTCTCAAAGTGGCAATCATACAAATCAACTACGAGCAACAGCTAGCCACGGCAATGTACTCAGCTTCGCACATCGACTGTGCCACGCTCGACTGCTTGCGAGAAGACCAAGAAACCAAAGAAGACCCGAGAAACTGGCAAGTCCCAGAAGTGGACTTCCGATCAAGACGACATCCGGCAAAGTCGGCGTCAGAATAACCACAAAGCACAAGAGAGGAAGAGGTGGAGAACCAAAGTCCAAATTCGGGAGTGATGCGTTTCATCGCCTGCTTGTTCGAAGTTCGTGGGGACGCCTGAAAGCGAGCACATAGGCAGACGACGAACTGAATGTCCGGTCGGGTCGCCGTTAGGTACAGAAGCGACCCCATCATGCTTCGGTACTCGGTCTGGTCCACCGCCTCTCCTTCCTCGTCAGCATCCAAGGCAGTCGTAGTCGACATGGGCATTGAAAGAGGCTTTGCCTCACCCATGTCAAACTTCTTCATGATGTCCTTTGTGTACTTGCCTTGGTGCACAAACATCCCTTCCCAGGTTTGCTTGATTTGCAACCCGAGAAAGAAAGTCAACTCTCCCATGATGCTCATCTCAAATTTTCTGCTCATAAGATCTGCAAACTTGGCAACAACAGCATGAGAAGAACCACCAAAGATGATATCATCCACGTATATTTGGACAAGGAGAGTGTCTTTGCCTTACTTGAGGAGAAACAACGTCTTATCTACCGATCCCATTTTAAAACCCTTAGCAAGCAAAAAGGTTCGCAATCTATCATACCATGCTCTAGGGGCTTGTTTCAAACCATACAAAGTTTTGTGAAGTTTAAAAACATGGTTTGGAAACTTAGGATTTTCGAAACCGGGAGGTTGTTTAACATAAACTTCCTCCTCTATGTAGCCGTTTAAGAAAGCACTTTTAACGTCCATTTGAAAAAGTTTTAAACCCTTAGAAGCCGCAAAAGCTAGAAGGATTCTAATGGCTTCTAAACGAGCTACGGGAGCAAAGGTTTCATCATAGTCTATTCCCTCCTTTTGACAAAAGCCTTGAGATACCAACCTAGCCTTGTTGCGCACTACCACCCCATCTTCACTTTGTTTATTTTTGAAAACCCATTTGGTACCTATGGGGTGGCAACTAGGTGGTGGAGGAACTAAGACCCAAACACGGTTTCACTCAAAGTTTTCTAACTCCTCATGCATGGCATTAACCCAATCTGGATCCATCAAAGCGTGTCCAACATCTCGGGGCTCAAAAGAAGCGACAAAAGCCGAATAAGCAAAGTGAGAGATATAAGACCTGGACCGCGTGACTCGACGGTCAATGTCGCCGATGATGTTCTCCGGCGGGTGCTGCCGCTGGATGTGGCGGGGAGCCTGCCTGGACGAAGTGGCCTCCCCCTCGACAGTAGCTGGAGCTCCCTCAGGTGCAACGGGCACCGACTGAGGAAGCTGCTCGAACGGCCCCCATGTAGAGGAAGTAGTCGGATCGGGACTGTGAGCCGAAGTGGACGTCACAAGGTCGACGGGGGCAACCAGTGGAGTTGGCTCGGGATCACCCCAATCGGCATCATCCTGCTCCTCCTCCACAAAGATGCTAGTGTTCACCTCATCATCACCTGCAAGCTCAAAAGTAGTGGAAACACAGGGCATAGTCTCATCGAAGGTAATCTCACAAGTCTCCATCACTCGGTTAGTCTCAAGGTTAAGTGCACGATAAGCACGAAAGTGAGTAGAATAACCAAGAAAGATACCGTTAGAAGACCGTGATTCAAATTTATCCAACTTACCATCCTTTTTGAGGATGAAGCACATGCACCCAAACACCCGTAGGTGACTTACCTTGGGTGGTCTCCCAATTCCCAACTCATAAGAAGTCTTCTTCTTGAAAGCTCGGAGGAAAATGCGATTGGAAACATAGCAAGCAGAACTGAGTGCTTCGGCCCAATACCGCCTAGGAGTCCTATACTCATCGAGCATCATCCTGGCCATCTCAACAAGGGTCCGATTCTTGCGCTCAACAACACCGTTCTGCTGGGGAGTGTGAGGTGAGGAAAACTGGTGATCGAGACCCAAAGAAGAGCAAAGAGTTGCAAATTGAGCATTCTTGAATTCTGTGCCATTGTCACTGCGGATAGCTCTCATAGAATTCTTAGGTAGCTCATTTTGCAATCTCAAAATCAGATCTCGAACAAGTGGAAAAGCCTCATCCTTACTCTCCAAAAAGAACACCCAGGAGTACCTCGAGTAGTCATCAACGACTACAACAACATACCACTTCCCTCCTTCCGACCTGACCCGAGCTGGACCAACTGTGTCCATGTGTAAGAGCTCGCCGGGTCGAGTGGTCATGATCTCAGTCACAAGAGGATAGGAAGCCGCAACCATCTTGCCATGCCTGCAAGGATGACAAACCAAATCCTTCTCGAACTTTAGCTTTGGCAATCCTTGGATAAGGTCCATTGAGCTAAGCCTTGCAAGCAAGTCAAAACTCAAATGTCCCAATCTCCTATGCCACTTCCAAAGCTCGGAAGAAGAACCGGCAAGAAGACAACGAGAAGGTCCGGAAGAGATAGAAAAATCTGCACGAAAAACCTTCCCGAAGGGTAAAATCCGGCAAACAAGCTCACCACGAGAGTCCAAAATTCAAGAGAGATTAGGCTTGAAACTCACTTCAAAACCGTCATCAAGGAGTTGCGAAACCGAAAGAAGGTTAAAATGCAAATTCGCAACCAAAGCAACATCCTTGAGGGCAAAAGAAGAGTTCACTCGGATGGTCCCTCGGGAGACAACTTTACCTTTACTCTTGTCCCCGAATGTGATATACTCGGTGTGGTGCACGGGGTCAAGGCTGGAGAACCACTTGGCACTTCCGGTCATATGGCGTGAGCATCTGGAATCCACAAGCCAAGTCTCCTCCAGTCCTCCTTCCTACATCAATAAAAAGACATAGGGTAAGCAAACAGACCAACACTGGGGTTAGTAAACTGTAAAGGATACCGGTGTTGTCCCACTTGCCCAAAGAATGGGTTAGGAGAAAAACCAAACATTTCCTGCCCCATAGGGGAATAGCGATCACCACGATAGGGAAAACGTGGTCCACTAGAGAAGGGTGGACTAAAGCCACCGCCATGAGGCGCGTTGTCGTATGGGTCACGACCGGTACCCCACCGGGCACGACCACCGCATGGTCTCACCTCCTGAGGCCTAGTACCTTGAGGCATTGTACCTCTAGGCCTAGTAGTGCGCCTCTGAACTTCCGGTTCACGCATCCCAACTCGTGGGTGGTACATGTCCCGGTTGTTCAACTCAAACTGCCTCCGATCATCTCTCTTCCTCCTAAAGCAAAACTCAGCCAAGTGCCCATCCCGCTCATAATACTCACAATGGTACCTCACCACACTCTTGGTAGGCACTCTCTTGTTGGGTTGGGTGGCTCTAGCTTTCTTAGGAAGGGGATCACTAGAGATGTCTGGCAGTGTGTCAAGTGGGTTGTGAAGATGGTTTGGTTTTGCAATCCACACTTGCTTCTGCGGAGTGGTTTTGGGTGGCTCTTCAAACACACCATCTCTCACACGAAATTCAGAGGGGTTGGTAGGCTTAGGTGGAGTTATCTTGGTAAGCTTGGGAGTTGTGGTGGGTTTCTCATTCTCGCTCAAACCACTGCACTCACCGATCTTACCGAACAAGCTATCGTCCTTCCCACTTAAAGCAAAGCCTACTCCCGTGCTGCCAGCCCTTTTGCATTGGCTAAGCATCATCCCCAACTGCGGCTCTCGGCAAGATACCCAACTCAAGATGGACCGAAGGTATGTGTTTTCTTCCTCGGTACGCATCTTGTCGTGTCTACACGACACGATCTCAAGCTCCAAAGCCTCAAAGCGATCCGACTCTCTAGTGCTATCTGAGCTGACCTTCTCTAGCACAGCAATCCTGGCATCTCTCTGTGCTAGCTCAGAACGCAAGCCTAAGCAAGACTTGCACACACCAAGTAAGCTAGGCCTAGCCTTCAGCTCACTGACCTCCTCAAGTAGAGTGCCATACTTGTCCTGGAGAGTGACAAGACTAGACATGTGGATGGCACAAGCATCACACTCTACCTCCTCGGTAACCACCACTGATGCCTTAGCAAACTCTAACTCATGCAACGTGCTAAGATACTTAGCCTTGAAATCGTTCCTCTCGCACGCGGCATGTTTGAGCAAAGCATCCTGACTCATCAAGATGTTGTTCAGAGACTCAATCTCGAGAGAGAGGGACTCGACGGTGGGTGGTACCTCGGGTGTGTCGGAGTCGTAGTCGTAGTCGGGGCCTTCCTTGCGCTTGCCGACCTTGCCTTCTTCAATCGCCATGGTGGAAAAGCCACCATGCTTGGCGTCGGCGTAGAAGCATAGGTCGTTGAGCTTGTCCTCAACCTTTCCCTTGGACTCATCATCGCTCGAACAAGCACCTCCATTGGAGGAGGCATCGATGTCGCTGAGGGAGGCGAGGAAGGCTCGGTGCTTGGCCTTCACCTTGTCGATCACCTTCTTGGAGGACCTTCGGTGGTAGCCACCCTTGGGCTTGTGCTTGTCCTCGAAGTGGTGCTCGCGCTTGTCCTTGCGCTTGGTGAAGTCACCCGTAGCTCTCATGGGGCAGTTTGCGATGAAGTGATCCTCATCACCACAACGGTAGCACCCCTTGGCTGAGCCACCACGCTGACGGTTCAAACGGTTGTTGTGAAACCGTGAGAACTTGGTGATGACCAAAGCCAGCTCATCATCTCCAAGAGCCTCCACTTGATCCTCTGTCACAGAAATCAAAGACAAAGCGAACAAAGAGTGTGAAGGGTCAGAGGAGGAAGAAGACGTACCACCGGGGCCAGAAACCAATGCCATAGATGGTTTCGATGGGTTCTCAAGCTTGGCCCGGGTCTGGTAGTCAATCTCCAAGGACTTGAGCTTGCTGAACAGCTCGTCCACAGTCAGGGCATCATAGCCCGGTGACTCTGAATGGCAGCCACCTTAATCTCCCACACCTTCCGATCAAGAGCATGCAAAAGCTTGATAACCATCTCATGATCATCATAAGGCAAGTTGGCTCGATTAGCACGCATCTTGTTGACGATAGATTGGAAGCGAGTGAACATCCTGTCAATAGATTCGCCGGCCAACTGAGCAAAGTTCTCGTACTCTCTACGGTACGTGTCGAAGAGTCTAGACTTGATCTGAGGGTTGCTCTCATGATATCTCAAGAGTGTTTGCCAGATCTCCCGTGCCGTAGTGAGACTCAAAACCCGCTCAAACTCTGGAAGAGACAGACAAGAGAAGAGAATTCTACGGGCTCTTGCGTTTGACGCATGTTGTGTAACCTAGGCATTGGTGATCCGAGCCTCAAGAACCACGTAGTTCTCATTCTCACAAATCTCCCAAAACTTTGTGTCAAGCCCTTGGAGGTAAGCCGACATGCGTACCTTCCAATAGGCAAAGTTGGTTCCATCGAAGTAGGGAGGTTTACCAGCACCTCTCTCCATGTCGCCTTCGCGGATCAAGAACCGTGTAAGGTGGAATGATCCTTAACCATCTCTGATACCAATTGAAGGACCGAGAACGGCGACCTGAGGGGGGGGGTGAATGGGAGCCTCAAATGTTCAGGCCACTCTTCCCAGAATCAAAACGGAGAAAAGAGAGCTCACCGGCAGTGGAGGAAAATCACTGGAAACCCCAAAACACAGGTTTTCAACCCCTCGGGAAAAGAGGCAAGAACCTAGGCAAAACGGGAGAAAACAACAACCAACAGGGAGCTCCGGACCAGATGGGACACAGCCACCGGACTATGGCAAGTAGTCCGGAGCTATGGTCCGACATTGGCCAAGCCGAGACAGAGAAGTGCAGGGAGCACCCGACCTCCGGACTACCTCCTCCGGACTAGTCCGGTGGTACGGGAGACTGGTCCGGTGCTCACTCACCAAGAAGTCCAGTAACCTACTAACCTCCGGACCAGACCACCGGACTACCCCGTCGGACCAAGGAGAGTGGTCCGACGCATGGTAGCGTTCCCCAGCAGAGCCACCAGACCACTCGTCAAAGGTCCGGAGCTCAGAATCGGGAGGTCCGGAGGGTGGTCCGACGCCTCTTGCTGCTGGACACGAGAAAGGTCAAGACCACCGGACCACTCGCTATGGTCCGGAGCTTACAGGGGAAGAGGTCCGACGCTCACAACCAGAAAACTACTCCTCGCGAAAACAAACTTCTCTCCGCCAAATCTTCCCTAAACTCAACCAAATGATCACCAACTGCAACCAAACTTTGTAAGCATGATCCTAGTCCAGTTGGGGAGCTATCCCGCAGAAATCATCGCTCAATTTGGAGAGGATAAATGGGAACACTCAGATTTGGGGGAGAAGAGAGCAAAACGAAGAATGGCACAAAGAAATCGCCCGATCTACGCACTCGTGAGGTTTGAGGAGAATTCCTTCGGTGCAAAGAAGCTCCTCATGATTACGCACAACTTGGTTCAAACGGATTTGCATGAGCTACTCCCTACAAAGAGAAATCATCTCGGGAAAAGAGGGAGCAAAAGCAAACGCGAAGAACACAAGCAAAACGGGGACATGATCAATCAAAACGAAGCCACCAAGGCTTACGGAGGTTACGGCCTCCGATTCCTCGCAACAATCACAAGTTCTTACACCGGTGACACGGTGGATCTCAAGCAAGAAGAAGCTATGGAAGGGAAAACCTAGGAACAGGTGGGAGAGAGAGTAATGCAAGAGATGAGGATGAGGATACCCCCTTCATCCTCTATTTAACGGGGCTTTGGCTATTTCCCAAAGACCCCCCTAGATACGAGACCAAATTACCTAGCCCTAAGACATTGTAATCCAAGTCGGTAACTCCTAGCCACTCATTTGAATGGACGGCCCCGCTTCCTGCCAGGAGTTGCCGTCGCAGGCACACATTTTCTTTCGCAAAGGGTTACAGTAAGCCGATAGACAGGCATAGCACCTGCACACCACAAGCCGATAGACAGGCACACATTTTCTTTCGCAAAGGGTTACAGTAAGCCACTCAAACTGAACCGCTCAAGTGTTGGGCAATCACTCATCACAAAACTAAACTACATGGGTACTTATCAACCATGTGTTCGCACACACACACAAGCAAAGCTTTTCTATAGCCGAATACCTTGTCTCTGGATCCAGCAGCTTTCGGCTAAGGTAAGCTATTACTCTTTCTTTCCCTTCAAACTCTTGCATGAGGTCCGACCCTATTGTCAGGTTGTCGGCCGCCACGTACAACTTAAAAGGCTTGTCAAGTTGCGGAGGTACCAATATGGGTGGTGCCTTCATGTACTCTTTGATCTCATCAAAAGCCTTATGTTGTACGTCACCCCACACAAACTCTTGATCCTTTTTAAGCTTCAACAGTGGAGAGAAAGGTAACACTCTTTCTGACAAGTTAGAGATGAATCTTCTCACAAAATTAATCTTGCCCAACAATGATTGTAACTCTGTGAGATTGGTTGGAGGTATCACCTTGTCCATTGCTTCCATGCTCTTCTTGCCGACTTCGATCCCTCCTCTATGGACTAGAAAGCCTAAAAACTCACCAGCCGAGACTCCAAAGGCACACTTACTCGGGTTCATCCTCAAACCCTGCTTCCTAGTGCAGTCCAAGGTCTTCCTCAAATCGGCCAAATTCCCTTCATGGTTTCTAGATTTGACCACCACGTCATCAATATAGATTTCCACAATCTTGCCGATCAACTCGTGAAAGATGTAGTTCATAGCTCTTTGATAGGTTGCACCGGCATTCTTCAAACCGAAAGTCATGACAATCCATTCAAACAAACAGATATGACCAGGGCATCTGAAGGCCATCTTTGAAATATCTTCTATTGCCATGAAGATCTGGTTATAACCAGCATTACCATCCATGAAGTTGATGACTTCATAACCAGCCGATGCGTCGACGAGCAGATCGGCAACTGGCATCGGGTAACCATCCATAAGAGTAGCTTTGTTGAGATTTCTAAAATCAATGCGGACCCTCATCTTTCCATTTTTCCTTGTATACCGGGACTATGTTTGAAACCCAATCTGCATATCTGCATGGCCGAATGAAGTTTGGCTCCAATAATCTTTCAACTTCTTTCTTTACATCGGCCAATACCTCCTCTTTGTAAATCTTTCGAGGAGGTTGTTTGAAAGGACGGTATCCCGGCTTGATCGGCAATTTATGCTCAACTATGGAACGATCCAGTCCGGGCATCTCTGTATAATCCCAAGCAAAACAATCTTTAAATTCTTTTAGCAGGTCTATCAGTTTCAACCTATGCTCTTGGTGTAAATTTGCACTGATAAACATCGGCCTTGGTCTATCATCATCACCAACATTTATCTCCTCTAGTTTATCGGCCGACATGAAGCTGCGTCCCAGCTTCTCTTCCTTGTCATCGATCGTGTTCCCCATTAAAAATTACTCTCAGAGCCGATTACTTGGATCGGCTGTTGGCCCTTGCCGGAGACATTCACAGGACCTTCTCTCCAAATTTTTCCGGAGAAACAAACGAAGCCATCATACTCCCAGTAGACAGGCTCTGTAGCAGCAACACTTACCGAATCATCGGCCTGAACAATCTCAACATCATCTCCAACCCATTGAATGAGAGCCTGATGCATGGTTGAAGGTATGCAGCAGTTAGCATGGATCCAATCTCTTACTAACAGCAGACTATATGCCCCCTTGCCATCTATGACAAAGAAGGTAGTGATCAGAGTCTTTGATCCAATCATCAGTTCGACGTGCACTGCCCCCTGAGTGTCGGAAGGGTTGCCAGCAAACTCCCTGAGTACCAAGTCTGTCTTCAACAACTCTTCATTGGTCATTCCGAGCTTCCTGAAGGTAGTGTATGGCATGATATTGATGGCAGCTCCTCCATCAACCAGCATCTTGGTTAGGGGCTTGCCATTGATGTATCCCTTCACGTAAAGCGCCTTCAAGTGTCGATGTCTAGCTGGTTTGTCGAACACTGCTTGTTGAGTCAGGACAAGCTGGGCCATTAGGTTCTGATACTCATTCCCATCATCATCTGAAGACACTTCATCTTGGATATCTTGGTCCTCAAGAGCTATAAATTCCGATGGAATGAAGAAAGCCATGTACGTATCAACCGAACGATCATATCCATTGGGCTTTCCCTTGGGACGCCATGTGCATACCGCATGTGCTAGCTCTCTGTTCCTCAAGCATTGCACCCTCCTTTTCTGGCTCTTCTTCAACCCTGGCGGACACTACTGCCCGTCCTGCCATGCATAATCCCGGTTCTCTCGCTCCTCAGAACGAACCCATCCTTGATCGGCAAACCTTTTACCTTGCCGATCCTCTAAGTCGCCTATTTTTAAACGCCGATCGTCCCCAGGAGCATGTGCTCCAAGTCTTTCATGGACCGGACGGCGGTTGACCTGGGACTGCCTATACCCTGAATACCGATCACTGCATTCGGGGCAATTATCTCTAGTAGGCAGCTTTAGGCCTTCATTCCAACAGTGTTTGAAAAACGAGCATCCCCAATGAGACTACTCCTGCTCTCTCAAGTGCTCTCGTTCTCTCTGATACACTTCTTCCTCATGCCTCTGACGCACCTCTATGAACCTCTGCTCCTCGTGATACATTTGCCTCTGATACCGCTCTTGCTCCCGTTGCCATTTGTTTAACAGGATCCGCGTTGTAACCCTAGGTTTGGAAGCTTCCCCTCTTTCATTTCCGCTATTCTGGAACTGTCTTCTTTGCCAAAGCTCCTCATCTGTAATATGCCTATTAGGGTCAACGGCACCAGTCTTTTTCGCTCTATCTGAGGTCAGGACTTTCATCTCGCTCTTTCCCTTGGAGTCTTCCACGACAGCCATATTCATAGAGAAAGATATTGTGTTCTGTGCAAAAGGGTTAGCGTCAATCTTCATCTTGCCGTCAAACTTCAAATGTCCTTCCTGAATAGCTTTCTGGATCTTCATTCTGAACACCCAGCAATCATTGATGGCATGAGAATTGGTGTTGTGGTAGCCGCAAAACCTCTTGTCCTTTACTCCTTCAGGACGCAGCATAGCGTGTCCTTCAGGCAACTTGATGCGTCCTTCCCTGAGCAACAACTCGAACAACTTGTCTGATTTGGATACATCAAAGTCGTAGGTACCTTTCTGCTGCCTCAACCATCGCTGATTGACTTGAGTTGGTTCCTTTGCCCAGACCAGTTCGGCTGCGGCGACCTTATCCTCGTCTTCGAACTCCATTGCCTCTTCTAGGAAACTCTGATACACTATATTAGTTATATCACCTTTCTGAAAATGGTTGTCTCTCCTGAACCCTTGAGCCTAGTTATTCATCATCGCCAAACACTATGACAACTGACCAAGGTCCTCAAAGTCCATGCCGAACAGCTTTTCTCTGACGTTCGGCTGCATGTCTGCCACTGCCATCCCTGGCAACCGGTCATCTAGTAAGTTCAGAGAGTAGCAGAGGTTTTTGGTTTCCCTGAACCTGCGGAGGTATTCTTGAGGCGTTTCATTAGCACTCTGTCTTAAGCCCATAAGATCGACTAGCTTCTTCTCATTGGTGCCTGTGAAGAAGTATGCATGGAATTTCTGCTCTAAATCCGCCCAGCTACCGATGGAGTTTGTCGGTAGAGAGGCGAACCATGTGAAAGCTGGTCCCATCAGAGACAAAGGGAAATACTGAATCCTCCAAGTGTCATCCATGGATGCTTCTCCTAACTGCATCAGGTATCGGCTGATGTGCTATATAGTACTAGTGTCATCTTGGCCAGAAAACTTGGTCAAATCTGCGGGAGCCTTAACCCTTGGAGGGAGAGCCACTTGGTTGTACCACTCTGGATAAGGGGACTTGTATGCATAGGACTGGTTCTTTGTCTTTAAGCCAAACTGGTTCATCATGTCTGCCATCCTGTCCATGATGAGATCAACATTGGCATTAGGAGCTCCACGTGCATGCCCTTCAAAAGGCAGCCATGCTGGGTTATCGTATCCCGGGTTCGGGAGAGCATTGATGGCGCTGTAATCGGCAAACTCTTGATACCCTCCCCCATACATATTTTTCTACAGTTTGTTCACTAATGGAGACACCTTGGAAGCGGAATGTGGGACTTCTCCTGTCGTGCCGAACGTGAGCTGGTCGTAGGTCGGTTGCTGATGAAGAAGCAATCCACCTTGGTTGATGCCAGATGCTCCACCATCCTCGGCCGCTTTCTCGTGGCGCTTTGGTACATTGAACAACATCGGTCCCTGCATTGGACCAGCAAACTCCTCAAAGCACTTGTCAACTGTCGGACCAAATGTATTAACCATGATTGAGCGAAAGGTGTTCAGGAAAGCGGTGTGATGGTTCCTTATAGTATCGCTTACGACCTTGTGAACCACTTCAACCACCTTCCGTACATCCTCCTCCTCGGTGTAGTCAGTCTGATGCGGGAGGAGAGTCCTCGGAAGGGACTGCTTCTGAAAAACCTTGCTGCTTTTGTTCCTCGAGAAGGACATCAAGCACTTGTCCTGAAACTCATCGCATGCCTTCTGAACCGCAGCCCTCATCTCCTCAGGCAGTTCATCAATTGTTACATTCAGAATCTCTGAACTGTTGATTTCAGGCATCTTGAAAGTATGGTGAGTCCCACTGGGTGTGCCAAAAGTGTGTTGACACAAAAAGCGATGTGTTATGTCTCACACACAGCAAGCCGGAAAGTGTGGCTTCAATCGGGTGCCCGGGTGCTTCGAGAACCGAAAACGTGCCAGCCAGTTTGACCTGAAACTAACAAGGGATGAAAGTCATTAGATATATAAACTGGAACGTGCCGGATAATACCAGACAGTTCCATATGTACGGCCCTGAAGCCACTCACAACGACATACAACTATGAAAGCTATCTGCCAACAGATTTTATGGAACATTCGGCTAAAACAGACATAAAGTACTTGAACTTCCGATTGCCGAATGCGCATGCATGGGAGAAGGACGTACGGACCAATCATAGATGAATATAGATTAAGGCATAACCAAGCTCAGCAATCAGCCAAATTGGGATCCATGATGAAGGAAACACGTAAGCAAACATGATTAAACTAATCTAAAGCCTGCATCTGCCACACGATACCTAGCATCATCAAAGCTTAAACATGGATAGCATGCATGAACCCGCAACACGTAACAATCTAGATTCAAACTAATTTTGCTATTATAGATATAAGATCTATTTATAGGAGCAACATGAAAGCAACAACTCATTGTAACATGGATAGATCTATATAAATTAACAAAAGCCGAACCGTGTTAATCTAGATTGGGCAAAAGAGTGTTTGCAAATATGTAAAGATCAACACGATAACTTAATGAATCCAATAGATTTTGCCAAATCTACGAGAGCTGATAACTATCTTGCTTATGCTAAGCATATCGAGCAAACACCCGCCGCACGGTATTTACTTGTAAACAAAACATAAGTAAAGACTTCTTGATCATCAATCAAGGATCCGCCGCACGATCATTGATAATAAACAAGACTACTTGCATCAACATCTAAATCCACCGTATGATACTAGACATGATAACAAGGTTGCCAAGACTTACGGAGGTCGACGGATGGATGATTCCTCTCGAAAAACTCGACGATACGACAAAAGGACTCGAAGTTGGCACGAAGCCGATTGTATTGATTTGGTTATGAACACCTCTTACAATAGCTAAGGTCTTATATTTATACCCTGGCTATAACATGAGTCCTAAGAGGACACGGTTACAAAATATGAAAGGAAGAAATACAATATTTTGACTTTGGTTTCCTTCGGAGTCCTCATTGCCTTAATTATCGCAACTATCGTTACTAATTCGGCTCTCTTGCCGCCTTTGTCGCTCCGGTGGAAACCGCCCTTATTCTGATTAACCGATTGCGATCGACCGCCGAATTTGAGAATTAACCGACCGCACGGACTTTGCCGAACGCTTCGGGGCATCTACCTTCGCCGACTCATCGTGCACTGGCCCACTTGTCATTGTGCAAAAATCTGGTGTTAACAGGTAATAAGAAAGATAGGATTTCCAACTATCACTTGTGCATGTGGGACAAGTTCCTCATCATCGGATGCATCCTCCACTAGAACAACATCCTCAATAGAGCTAACAACTTGCATCAATGTTTGTTTGTCCTTAGAACTAGAGGTCTCTACTTTGTCACGCATCCTTGCAGCCACCTCAATAATGATGGGATACGTCTCCATTGTGGGCATCTCATCAACCACCGAGTTTCTAATGTTTGCTAATATGTCCTCGCACACCAAAGAGTCAGTAGGCATGCAAACAGTTGCAATAGAAGTGAGGACCGACAATGTCGAAGAGCGCCAAACTAGAGAACATGGTCCAAAGATCTCAGCCCATTAGAAACCGAAGTATTATCTACCATAGGATCCGCCCCCTCCAAATGGTTGGCCATATGTGCTAACCACAACTTGATGTTATAAATAGGGAAATTTTGGACATGCACACTGGAAAAACGTTGTTTTGGCTGTGGCACACCACCAACTGCATTATTGCTGGAGACACATTACAAATCCGGTTTTATTTGTTGTAACACACCGCGTACAATAAACAATCATTTTAACTGGTTTTGGACAAAGAACGTTAGGTGACTAGACGAGTTTGCCCCTAGCTCAGTGAAGTGGTGACCCAACCCAATAAGGTCCAGTCATTGTGCCTTAGCCCCCACGCCTTCTTCTTCTTCTTCTTCCCTAAGTCGCTCCTCTTCCTTTCCTCTCTCTGTCGCTCTTGTCCCCATGAGACCCTAGCACCCAAGGGCCCAACAGGAGGGGAAGATGGACTTGAGCTCCTAGACAGCGATGACCTCGGGCGCACCATCTTTGGACTCGTTTAGAGATGGTCAAGGCAATCTTCCCTTGCTAGATTGCAACAAATGTGGCACTCATATGATTGGCCTAGTGTCGAAGAAGGAACACAGCTTCAAACAAAGGTTCTACATGTGTCCACTAGTTAACCATGTAAGTTGGTAGATCTGCAATTTCATCCCCCTATTGATGTATTTGCATGTCTGATTTCATCTGAGCATTGAGCCTCTTCTTCTTTTTGTTAGTTGTACATGTGGTAGGGCCAATACGTTGAGTACCTCATCGGCAAATCCAAGCTTCCATGAGTTTTTTCAAAGATCAATACAGGGTCGCTGAGAGTTCCCCATGTGTTTTGGTTTTGAGTAATTTATGAAACCTACTTAAGTACTAACCTTGGACCTCTAAGTGTGAATCATGAGATAGGTTGGTACATGCCATGTGATTGAGCAAGATGGATCAAGGTGTGGATTGCATAAGCTCTAGCATGGTGAAGGAGATGGGGAAAAATGGTGTCAAGGCAAAGGTGACATAGGAAGCATTTTCGGTTTGGTGATCAAGACACCATAGAGGGTGTGATCACATTTAGGATAGATAGCCGTACTATCAAGGAGGGAGCTCTTGTGAATGATTGCGGTTATCATGTGCCACTAGGTTCATATGCATTGCATTAAAATCAATTGATCTAATGAAACAACCAACTAATTCCAAGTAAAATGTGAACTAAAAGCTAACACACGTGCACAAGTGTTGAGATCACTAAGTGTTAGCCCTTGGAATCTTGGGAGAAGTTGGAGATGTGTTTTGGGAAGTGAAAGAAGGTCCGGATGCAAGGTCCGGATACTAGGGTTCTGCTGTCCAGACTATGGCGTGCGCGTCTGGAAGCAAACCCTATGCTGACAGTTATGTGGACAGAGGTCCGGACGCGCAGGTCCGGACAACGTCCGGATTGATTTGCGCACTCTGGTCGGCTCTGTGTAGAGTCTGGACGCCAGCTGCGGTACGGACGGTGAACTCCGGACGCGCGTCCAGAAGAAAGAGGCTTACTGGATGCTCTCTGTGTTGGGTCCGGACGAAGCGGGTGATGGTCCGGAGGCTGACTGTTCCTCGCGTCCGGAGCCACGTGGCGAGCAGAGGCAAGCGCGGGAAGTTGTCGTTTCAAACGGGGCTCGACTGGATGCGTGCGTGATGGTCCGGACGTCACCTTGTGTGCGTCCGGAGCCAGCGTCCGTAGTGCCAAGCAGAGCCATTGGCTCTCGGCTGTTGATGGGTCCGGACGCAACTGATGGTCCGGACCCCTGTAAAAACAACGTCCGGAGGGGACAAAGAGGCTTAGTTTTGGGTGAAAACGGCTAGTGTGTGGGTGGAGGCTATATAAGGTGGTATGGCCGGCCCAAGAGCCACTCTCTTGCACATTTTCATCACTCACACACTTGTGCTCATTTGCAAGAGCCTCCACCACTCATCTCATTGATACACTTGATAATTTCATGAGAGATTGAGTGAACCAAGTGCATTCCTTCTTCGATTGCATTCTAGTGGCACTTGGTGATCGTCGTCATCGCGGATCTCTTGTTATTCTTGGAGGTTGTCACCTCCTAGACGGCTTGGTGCGACGAGGATCGTTGAGCGTAGGAAGGTGATTCTCTCCAGCTCTGATCGGTGGATTGTGAGTGGTTCTTGAACCTACCGCGCGGGAGATTCACGAGAGGTATCTCTAGTGGATTGCGCGTAGCTTGGGGATCCCCATCTTGTGTTGGTTGTGCGGCACCCGGTGACGAGTTTGGCTTGTGATTGCCAATTAGCGCATGAACCTCCAAGTGGGTGTATCTCTACAATGAGGACTAGCTTGTTGGCAAACAAGTAAACCTCGGTAAAAAATCTTGTGTCACATTGTCTCTAACGAAGATTCATATTGTGATTGGTTATCTTTTGGCTCATCTCTTCGCGGCGATATAACCCATTACATTCTTACATTCTTGCAAAGTAGAGTAGCTTAGCTCTTTTAGCTTGTGTAGCTTTGTTTAGAGCTTTCTAGGTTGCTAGCTTGGCTATGTGCCTTAGTTGTTATCTTGCTAGTAACTAGAATTGGTAGGTGGCTTGCTTAACCGTAGAGCTAGAGCAAACATGCTTAAGTCGTGTTTTATTCTAACAAGTTTGCTTAAGTGTTGTTGTAGAATTTTTAATAGGCTATTCACCCCCCCCCCTCTAGCCATTCCTAGACCTTTCAAGTGGTATCGGAGCAAGTACACCGTATTTCAAAGGCTTAACATCCCACGGTGTTAAAATGGCTCATATCAACAACACCAAGAGGGCACCTAAGTTCGATGGCACCAATTATAGCTATTGGAAGGCCTTGATGACCACCTATATCAAATCAATCAACCAAAAGATATGGTTGGTGGTCGACAAGAAGTTTGAGGTGGTAAATGAAGAGGCACCTACACCGGCCGAAGAGGAGAAGCTCCAAAACAATGATATTGCCTTGAGTGCAATACATGAGGCAATCTCCAAGGAAGTCTTTGAGCAAATCAAAAATTTGGAGAGTGCTCATGAGGCTTGGAAGAATCTAGAAGAGTCTTATGAAGGGACTCAATCTATGAAGGGAGCAAAGGCCTACATCTTGAAAGAGAAGTTTGCAAGCTTCAAGATGAAGGAAGATGAGAATGTGCCCAAGATGTTCAATAGGCTTGAGGTGCTTGTCAATGACCTCAAGTCACTTGGTGAGAAAGTGGAGGACAAGGATTTCTCATTCAAATTTTTGAGGAACCTTCCCTCAAGATTTGAGATGCTTTTCACTCTATTGGTGAGGAGTGGATTGGAAACAATGACACCAAACCAATTTCTTGGTGAGGTGATTACTGATGACACCTTTAGAGATGAGAAAGACAAGATAAGATAAAACAAGGAGAAGAAGGATGATAAGAAGAAGAATGTGGCATTCAAAGCCACAACATCATCATGAAAGGGCAAAGCAAAGTGTGATGAATCAAGCAATGATGAATGCTCAAGAAATAGTGATGATGAAGAAGAAGAGATGGCTCTATTTGTCAAGAAATTTGGCAAGTTCATGAAGAAGAAGGGCTATAGAGCTAAAAGGAAGAAGAACTCCTTCAAGAGAAACAACAATGATAAAATATGCTTCAAGTGCAATAGCAAGGATCACTTCATTTCGGATTGCCCTCATCATAGTGACAATGAAGATGAGAAGAAGGGCAAGAAGAAAGAGAAGAAAGAGAGCAAGATGACTCTCAAGAAGAACACGAAGGGGGCTCATATGTTGTCACTTGGGTTAGTGATTCCTCAAGTGATGATGACTCAAGTGATGATGATAAGAGATCAATCAAGAAGAAGGCTCTTGCTAACATTGCTATGAAGAACAATATCTCTCTCTCTTTGACACTTTATCGGTATGCTTCATGGCTAAGTCCACTAAGGTACAATCCGATGATGAGTATCATTCTAGTGATGATGATGATGATGAACTCACTAAAGATGAACTAATTGACATGTTGGAAGATGCTAAGACTCACTTTGACATCAAGAGAAAGGAGTGCAAAGCATTACGAAAAGAGCTCCAAGCTCTCAAGCAATCCTTTGATGAGATCAATCTTTCTCATGAGAGTCTATAGGTAGCTCATGAGAAGCTTGGCAAAGCTCACTCTCTTGTTGAGAAAAAGGATAAAGAGCATGTTTCAACAAGTAACATGTGATCAACTTGTGATATAATCAATGTATCATTCTATGAACCCATCATCATCACCCCAACTAACCCTTCTTGTAGCACTTCTAACTCTACCTCCTCTACTATTTATGACTTCACTTGTGATGCTTCACTAATGGTTGAGAATAAGACCCTTAAGAAGGAGGTTGGTAAGCTCACTCTAGCATTAGGCAATGCCCGCTTGCTTAAGTGTTTGGGTAGCCAAAGGTTCTCTCTTTGCAAAGAGGGATTGGGATATACCCCCAAGAGAGGCAAGGCGGCCTTTGCAACTCTAAAGCCTCGCTTTGTGAAGAGCAATGGTCGGTTTTGCTCTAGTTACAATCAAGTAGGGCATGATGATCATTATTGCAAACTAAACCAAAACAAGATAAAATTTACACATGCATCTATTCGCTTTGATTCTAGTTATATGCTTACCAAGGGCAAGACAGGTGTGATAGCTAACTACATGGGTACACCCAATGAGAGCTCAAAGAAGAAAGCTATTTGGGTACCTAAGTCCTTAGTCACTAACTTTGGAGGACCCAAGCAAGTATGGGTACCTAAGATGAATTGAATTCTTTTGTAGGTCAATTATAAGGTCGGAGGGAGGCATTGGGTGCTTGATAGTGGGTGCACTCAACATATGACCGGAGATTCAAGAATGTTCAACTCTATCAAGCAAAATGATTGCAATGGGATTGAATCTATCACATTTGGTGACAATGGCAAAGGCAAGGTCAACGGCTTGGTAAGATTGCTATATCAAATGACATGAGCATATCCAATGTGTTGCTAGTAGAGAGCTTGAACTTCAACTTGCTATCCGTAGCTCAACTTTGTGATCTTGGTTTCAAATGCATCTTTGGAGTTGATTATGTAGAGATCATAATTGTAGATGGCTCTAACTTGATATTCAAAGGTTTTAGATATGACAATCTATACTTAGTTGATTTCAATGCTAGAGGAACCCAATTGTCAACTTGCTTGCTATCCAAATCTAGCATGGGTTGGTTATGGCATAGAAGGCTTGGTCATGTTGGAATGAGACAATTGAACAAACTAGTCAAGCATGATCTAGTTAGAGGCTTGAAAGATATGGTCTTTGAGAAAGATAAGCTATGTAGCTCCTGTCAAGCCGGTAAACAAGTTGGAAACACTCACCCTATCAAGATCATGATGAGTACATGCAAATCTTTTGAGCTCCTGCACATGGACTTGTTTGGACCAACCGCCTACACTAGAATTGGTGGAAACAAATATGGCTTTGTGATAGTTGATGATTTCACTAGATATACATGGGTATTCTTTTTTAGTGACAAGAGTGAAACATTTTATACATTCAAGGTCTTTGTAAAGAGATGTCAAAATGAATTTGAAACAACTATCAAAAGAGTAAGGAGTGACAATGGTAGTGAGTTCAAGAATACAAGAGTTGATGAGCTATGTGATGAATATGGAATTAAAAATCAATTCTCGGCCAAGTATACACCTCAATCAAATGGCCTTGTTGAGAGGAAGAATAGGACACTCATTGATATGGCAAGATCTATGCTTAGTGAATACAATGTGAGTGATTCTTTTTGGGCCGAAGCTATCAACACGGCTTGCTATTATAGCAACCGACTCTATTGCCACAAGATGCTTGAGAAGACACCTTATGAGCTATTGAATGGAAGAAAGCCAAATATTGCATACTTTAGAGTGTTTGGTTGTAAGTGCTATATCTTGAAGAAAGGTGTAAGATTGAGCAAATTTGAGAAGAAATGTGATGAAGGCTTCCTACTTGGCTACTCAACTACAAGCAAAGCATATAGAGTATGAAATCTTACTCATGGCATAGTTGAGGAGGTAAATGATGTAGAGTTTGATGAAACAAATGGATCTCAAGATGAGAATGACAATCATGATGATGTGAGAGGTGAACCATTGGCCAATGCAATGAAGAACATGGATATTGGGGACATTAGGCCGAAGCAAGTGGATGATGAGCAAGATATTGACTATCAAGTAAATCCTTCATCCAATGAGCAACTCAATAACAATCAAGCTAGTTCATCCTCTCCAACTCAAGATCAACAAGATATTTCATCATCTCTACCCAATGATCAACCAAGTACAAGCAATAAACTTCCAACACTCCAACCAACATCTATTGCAAGGGATCATCCTTTGGATCATATTATTGGAGATCTTGCAAGAGGAGTACAAATAAGATCAAGATTGGCTTCATTTTGCGAACACCACTCTTTTGTATCATCTATTGAGTCAACCAAGATTGAAGAAGCTTTGCAAGATATTGATTGGGTGAATGTTATGCATAAAGAACTCAACAACTTCACTAGAAATCAAGTTTGGGAGATTGTTGAGAGACCAAAGAACCACAATGTCCTTGGCACTAGATGGGTCTTTAGAAACAAACAAGATCAAAATGGAATAGTAGTTAGAAACAAAACAAGACTAGTTGCACAAGGGTATAGTCAAGTAGAGGGTCTTGACTTTGGAGAAACATATGCACCGGTGGCAAGGCTAGAAGCAATAAGGATTCTATTGGCTTATGCTTGTGCTCACAACATCAAGCTCTATCAAATGTATGTTAAGAGTGCATTTCTCAATGGGTAAATCAATGAATTGGTATTTGTTGAGCAACCACCTGGTTTTGAAAATGACAAGAAACCCAACCATGTGTACAAGCTAAGAAAGGCATTATATGGATTGAAGCAAGCACCTAGAGCATGGTATGAGAGGTTGAGAGACTTTCTCCTCTATAAGGGATTCATTATGGGCAAGGTTGATACTACCCTATTCACCAAGAAGATTGGGAAGGAATTGTTTGTGTTGCAAATCTATGTGGATGATATTATCTTTGGGGTCAACCAATCAAGAGTTTTGTGAAGAGTTTAGCAACATGATGGCCAAAGAATTTGAGATGTCTGCTTGGAGAGCTTAGTTACTTCCTTGGTCTTCAAGTCAAGCAAATGAAGAATGAGACTTTTGTTAGTCAAGGCAAGTACATCAAGGACATGCTCAAGAAGTTCAATCTAGATGAAGCAAAGTCTATTAGTACACCAATGTGAACAAATGGAAATTTGGATGGCGATGCTAGTGGCAACATGGTAGATCAAAAGCTATATAGATCAATGATTGGTAGCTTGATCTATGTGACCGTATCAAGACCGGATGTCATGTTTAGTGTTTGCATGTGTGCAAGATTTCAAGCTTCTCCAAGACAGAGTCATTTGAAAGACACAAATAAGATATTGAGATATTTGAAGCATACACCTAATGTTGGGTTGTGGTATCCTAAAGGACCAAACTTTGATTTACTTGAATACTCCGACTCGGACTATGCGGGTTGCAAGATAGAAAGGAAAAGCACATCGGGCACTTGTCAATTGCTTGGAAGATCACTAGTCTTATGGTCATCAAAGAAGCAAAATAGTGTGGCACTCTCTACCGCCAAAGCCGAATACATTAGTGCGGGGAGTTGTTGTGCACAAATACTTTGGATGAGAGCTACTTTGAATGACTTTGGAGTCAAATTCAAGGAAGTGCCTTTGCTATGTGACAATGAAAGTGCAATCAAGCTCACTAACAATCCGGTTCAACACTCAAGAACAAAGCATATTGATGTCCGCCACCATTTCATTAGAGATCAACAAGTGAAAGGGGACATTTCTATTACAAGTATTGGCACCGAAGATCAATTGGCCGACATCTTTACCAAGCCATTAGATGAAAAGAGGTTTTGCAAGCTAAGGAATGAGTTGAACATACTTGATTTCTCCAACATGAGTTGATGCACCCCCACTTATATGACATGCCTCTACTCCAACAATGCAAGGTAAAAGTTGATATGAGAGCATTCATGGATACCTTGTTAGGACTTGTACATAGCATATAGTCATCGCTCATGCTTCTAGGCTCAATCATGAACACCAAATGTCTTTGATGCTTATATGGTACCACTATTGCTTATATGAGTTGACATGATCTAGTGGTGGCATATGACATGTTGATGTGCTTGCAATCCTAGTGTTTGATCTATGTCTATGAACCTTAAGTGTTTAATTCAACATAGGCATGATAACCATCTTAGCATGTGTGAACAAACTTGTCTATGGTTTAAACCGAATTAAATATCTTGGGCAAGTAGCTTCGTTCAAACCAAAGTTGAAAACAATCTTTCACCCTATCTCACACTAAGGGGGAGTAAAACTTGAATATCTATAATTGGTCCCACCTTTTTATGTCAATTGGATGACAAAGGGGGAGAAATTTGTAAAGATACATCATGGGGGAGAAATGCTTAAAGGGAAACTTGGAAAGATAAATGATAAAGGGGAGAAAATGAAAAATCAATTTTGAAAAAGAACATACAAATAGGGGGAGCAAGCTTATGAACACCTTGTTGCATTTGAATGCTTGCATCCTCATATGTATTGTTGCACAAGTATTTAAATTCAAAGTTTATGCTTATGTGGTGATTGCTAGTGATAGAAAATGTATGATGATTGATCAACTAGCATGCATAGGTTGATTAGCTTTGTCTTGTGCCTATTTCAAGTGGTCATCTAGAAACCTTGCTCTTAATGTTGATCTCACGGGTTCTTCTAGTGTTTACTTGATGACTAGCTAATCATGGTGCTAAGGGTGATTCTAAATTCCGCACTCTGATGGTATCACGCTTCAAAGGTCTACTCTTATACCTTAGCATCATTTGGTAGCTATTTACTCTCCCACATTCCTATCCATGCATATGTGCAAAACTTGAACCAAACTCATGAAGAACATATGTAGGGGGAGCTAATAACTACCAAAACCGAATTTGTGTAACTTGTCCAAATCTTAAATCTTTGATTAAAATGCTTGGACAAGCAACTCAAGTTCAAAATGATTATATTTCATATCTTTATGGAAAGGTTATCATCAATTACCAACAAGTGGGAGATTGAGAGTTCCCCATGTGTTTTGTTTTTGAGTAATTTATGAAACCTACTTAAGTACTAACCTTGGATCTCTAAGTGTGAATCATGAGATATGTTGGTACATGTCATGTGATTGAGCAAGATGGATCAAGGTTTGGATTGCATAAGCTCTAGCATGGTGAAGGAGAAGGAAAGGAAAATGGTGTCAAGGCAAAGGTGACATAGGAACAATTTCCGGTTTGGTGATCAAGACACCATAGAGGGTGTGATCACATTTAGGATAGATAGCCGTACTATCAAGGAGGGAGCTCTTGTGAATGATTGTGATTATCATGTGCCACTAGGTTCATATGCATTGCATTAAAATCAATTGAACTAGTGAAACAACCAACTAATTCCAAGTAAAATGTGAACTAAAAGCTAACACATGTGCACAAGTGTTGAGATAACTTAGTGTTAGCCCTTGGAAGCTTGGGATAAGTTGGAGATGTGTTTTGGGCAGTGAAAGAAGGTCCGGATGCAAGATCCAGACGCTGGGGTTCTGCTGTCCGAACTATGGTGTGCGCGTCCAGAAGCAAACCCTATGCTGGCAGTTATGTGGACAGAGGTCCAGACGTTGTTGGTTGTCCGGACGCGCAGGTCCGGACAGCATCCGGACCGATTTGCGCTCTCTGGTCGGCTCTGTGTAGAGTCCGGACGCCAGTTGCGGTACGGACGGTGAACTCCGAATGTGCGTTCGGAGGAAAGAGGCTTACTAGATGCTCTCTATGTTGGGTCCGGATGGAGCGGGTGATGGTCCGGAGACGGACTGTTCCTCGCGTTCGGAGCCACGTGGCGAGCAGAGGCAAGCGCGGGAAGTTGCCGTTTCAAACGGGGCTCGACCGGATGCGTGCGTGATGGTCCGGACGTCACCTTGTGTGCGTCCAGAGCCAGCGTCCATAGTGCCAAGCAGAGCCGTTGGCTCTCGGCTGTTGATGGGTCCGGACGCAGTTGATGGTCTGGACCCCCTGTGAAAACAGCGTCCGGAGGGGACACAGAGGCTTAGTTTTGGGTGAAAACGGCTAGTGTGTGGGTGGGGGCTATATAAGGTGGTATGGCTGGCCCAAGGGGTACTCTCTTGCATATTTTCATCACTCACACTCTTGTGCTCATTTGTGAGAGCCTTCACCACTTATCTCATTGATACACTTGATAATTTCATGAGAGATTGAGTGAACCAAGTGCATTTCTTCTTTGATTGCATTCTAGTGGCACATGGTGATCGTCGTCATCGCGGAGCTCTTGTTATTCTTGGAGGTTGCGATCTCCTAGATGGCTTGGTGCGATGAGGATCGTTGAGCGTAGGAAGGTGATTCTCTCCAGCTCCGATCGATGGATTGTGAGGGGTTCTTGAACCTACCTCACGGGAGATTCGCGAAAGGTATCTCTAGTGGATTGCGCGTAGCTTGGGGATCCCCATCTTGTGTTGGTTGTGCGGCACCCGGTGATGGGTTTGGCTTGTGATTGCCAATTAGCGTATGAACCTCCAAGTGGGTGTATCGCTACAACGAGGACTAGCTTGTTGGCAAACAAGTGAACCTCGGTAAAAAATCTTGTGTCACATTGTCTCTATAGAAGATTCATATTGTGATTGGTTATCTTTTGGCTCATCTGTTCGCGGCGGTATAACCCTCCTAACTCTAGCTTTGCATTACATTCTTACATTCTTGCAAAGTAGAGTAGCTTAGCTCTTTTAGCTTGTGTAGCTTTGTTTAGAGCTTTCTAGGTTGCTAGGTTGGTTGTGTGTCTTAGTTGTTATCTTGCTAGTAACTAGAATTGGTAGGTGGCTTGCTTAACCGTAGAGCTAGAGCAAACTTGCTTAAGCCGTGTTTTATTCTAACAAGTTTGCTTAAGTGTTGTTGTAGAATTTTTAATAGGCTATTCACCCCCCCCCCTCTAGCCATTCCTAGACCTTCCAGTCGCCGTCTCAAGGATTAACTCCTACGATGTCCTCTCTAGAGCCGATTCAAGGCATGGAGACTTTGAAGGAATCCATTGGAAGAGTGGAGCGTTGCACTATTCTGTTAGAAAGCACAACCAACTCTCTGAAGGATGCAGAGGTTGCTTTGAAGAAACTTGTTGATGCCAATCAGTCAATAGGGAGCAACATCGACAAGATAAGTGATCATCTAGTTGTTTTAGGTCTAGAAAAATCTTTTGATTGTAGTGCTACTTCTCTTGGTGGTGTTAGTGAAATTAACATTGAATTGTGTAGTTCATGCTCTATGTTATGTGCCTCCCTTATGTGTCAATGAATGCTAGTGTATGTTCTAATTTGCTTGTCAATGAACTGTGTGTTTTAGTGCTTTACAACTACAAAACACATCAAGTGGAATCCAAATCTAGTCTTAACATTATAAGCCATCAAGTTTGGCTTAGAGCCAAGTCACATAACACCGACAAGTCTAAATCTTGGTCATCAAGTATGGCTAATAACATTACAAAGGCTACAAAAGCATGGTTCTAGACAACATTACAAGTCATCTTCCAAAAGCATCATCAGTAGTTTCCGAACACTGCACATTTCCTATTATTTCACTTAGGAAGCACTTCCATCACCAACTTCTTTTTGGTCTTGCCTTTTCCTTTCTTTACATGCACCTTCTCTCCCTTGCTTTGTTTTGCCTTACTCTGTCCATTAGTGGATTCTGCACCATCTCCGTCCATATTCCTCTTGCGTTTGTTTACAATTGAAACACATTAGTAAAGTTGCAACAAATTGTTACTAGTTCAAGGGTAGTGATATATATCACCTCCTAGTGTTGCCTACAGGACTGTTGGTTACCAGTGAGGCTGCAATGGTTATGGAACATGCTCTAGTTTGGGATTGTTGGGTTGATGCAGTGCTTGCAGCCTTTGTCTTTTTCTTCCTCACTCATTCTGGATTAGGTGGGGCTAGAGGTGGAGCATCACTGTCATACACTGTCTCATTGCAAGTCTTCATCATGTGACCAAATTGGCCACACCTTTTGCACTACATTTGCTTTCCAGTGGTTTTCCCTCCTTCTACACCATTTATCCTTCTTGTTATAGGTCTACCAGCTGCCCTTTTTAGGATTGGTGGCCACAATTTAAAACCCATGTCCACCTTGGGCTATTGGTTCCTATCTGTCATAGGCATTACAATTCCTACATATGTCTTCTTCAACAATTCAATAGAATAGTAGTCATCAATATAGTCCTCTGCACTCTTGTTTCTCAGTGAGTTAATGAAGCAAAGGGCATGAGTGCAGGGGAGCCCAATGATATATCACCTATTACAACTACATGTCCTGTTATCTAGATCAACAGTGTGTGTCTAGGTCTTCGGCTCTTTAGTAGTGCCTTGAATCTTGGTTGTGTTGTTGTGTCCTCTATGAATGATATAGTTCAGGTTCCTGCTTTTTGCATTGAAGTCTTTAGTTATGTGAGGAAGGATCTTGTCAGTCATATTGCTGGATAACCTTCTTCTAAGGTCATGCTTCTCCGTGATAATTTGCCTTATCATATCCATTAGTAGGATGACTGGTTGTTCTTCCTCTTTTCTGATCCAACTATTAAATGTCGTTGTAATATTGTTTGTGACATAGTCACACTTGCTATCAGGTGAGAATCTCCACCTGTTCCACGAATGTTTGTGGTTATCCTCTATTGATTTTATTGTGTTTGGAGAAGCTTTCTACATGGTATTGTTGAGAGTCTCCCATGTGTTTTGGTTTTGAGTAATTGATGAAACCCACTTAGGTACTAACCTTGGATCTCTAAGTGTGAATCATGAGATAGGTTGGTACATACCATGTGATGGAGCAAGGTGAATCAAGTGTGGTTGGCACAAGCTCTAGCGTGGTGGTGGAAAGGAAAATGGTGTGAAGGCAAAGGTGATTTCTAGGAACCATTTTCGGTTTGGTGATCAAGACATCATAGAGGATGTGATCACATTTAGGATAGATAGCCGTACTATCAAGGAGGGAGCTCTTAAGTATGATTACGGTTATCCAGTGCCACTAGGTTCATATGCATTGCATTAAAATCAATTGAACCAAGTGAAACACCAACTTAATCCAAGATAATTGTGAACTAAAAGCTAACACACGTGCACAAGTGTTGGGATCACTTAGTGTTGGCTCTTGGAACCTTGGAGAAAGTTGGAGAAGTGTTGGGCATCTCAAAAGGGCTTCGGGCTGAGGTCCGGACGCTAGGGTTTGGGTGTGTCCGGACCATCGTGTGTGCGTCCGGACACACACCCTAGGTCGGCTCTACTATGGACAGAGGTCCGGACGCTCAGCTTCGGACGCTACGTCCGGAGTTTGGAGCTCTCTGTAAACGCTCTGGTGAATGGACCGGACGCTGTTGTTGGTCCGGTCGGAGGAACCGGACGCGCGTCCGGAGGAAAGCACTCTCTGGAGTGCTCCCTGCGTGGTGTCCAGACGCTACTGTTGCAGGGACCGGACCGCACTGTTGCGTGCGTTCGGATCTACGTGGCACGCTGCGGTGCGCGCGGAAAAGAGCCGTTTGAATCGGCATCTGACCGAACGCTAGCGCATTGGTCCGGACCGCGCGGTTGCGCGCGACCGGAGGCTGCGTCCGGAGGTGAAACAGAGAAGCTTTCTCAGCTAAGTGGGGGCATCCAGACGCTGTTGTTGGTCCGGACCCCCCACTGTTCCTTGCGTCTGGAGGTGGCGCAGGAAGTGTTTTTCAGTGGGAAAACGGCTAGTTGTGAGTGTTGACTATATAAGGTGATATGGCCAGCCCTTTGGGCCAACTCTTGCATATTCTACTCACTCACACTTTTGTGCTTGCTTGAGAAGCTTCCACCACTCATCCTCTAAACATATTTGACATATTCTAGAGAGATAGAGTGAATCCAAGTGCATTGCTTTGTTGATTGCATACTAGTGGCACTTGGTGATCGTCGTCATCGCGGAGCTCTTGTTATTCTTGGAGATTGCCATCTCCTAGACGGCTTGGTGCGACGAGGATCGTTGAGCGGAGGAAGGTGATTGTCTCCGGCTCCGATCGGTGGATTGTAAGGGTTCTTGAACCTACCCCGCGGGAGATTCGCGAAAGGTATCTCTAGTGGATTCCGCGTAGCTTGGGGATCCCCATCTTGTGTTAGTTGTGCGGCACCCTTGAATGGGATTGGCTTTGATTGCCAATTAGTGCGTGAACCTCCAAGTGGGTGTATCGCTACAACGAGGACTAGCTTGTTGGCAAACAAGTGAACCTCGGTAAAAAATATTGTGTCTCATTGTCTCTCTACCAAGGATTCATCTTGTGATTGATTGGTTATCTATTGGATTATCTCTTCACGTTGGTATACCCTTTCTATCTCTAGCTTTGCATTACATTCCTTACATTCTTTCAAAGTAGAGCCTCTAGCTTAGCTTGTGTAGCTTAGTAGTATAGCTCTAAGTCTCTAGCTCTTGTGTGTGACATAGATCATCTTGCTAGTGACTAGAATTGGTAGGTGGCTTGCCTAACCTTAGTGCTAGTGCAAACTTTCTTATCGCCGTGTTTTATTCTAACAAGTTTGCTAAGTGTTGTTGTAGAAAATTTAATTAGGCTATTCACCCCCCCCCCCTCTAGCCATACCTAGACCTTTAAATTGTAGTGATGATCATATTCTTGAAAACATCCCCTTTATACCTCTTCTAGAAGTTCTTCACTAGATGCCTCATACACTCTCTATGTTCCACACCATTTGAAAACACAGTTGTAACTGCACTATCTATACCCGTGCATGCATCTATGGATATTACAAGTCCATAAGGTGAGCCTATTGTAGTCTAAAGCTTCTCAAAAAACCACTTCCAGATGATTGTGGACCCTGACTCAAACACCCCATATGCAACTAGAAAGAGCCAGTTGTGACCATCAACTGCGGAAGCTGATGCTAATTGACCCCTCCACCTTCCGATCAAAGCAGTGGAGTCAACACCTAAAAATGGCCTACAGCCATTGAGGAACCCATCTACACAAGCCTTCAATGCAATAAACATCCTAGTAAACCTCATCTCTTTACCAACAGGAGCATACTCTATCTCCACTATGCTTCCAGGGTTGGTCCTCTCTACCTCTGCTTTGAAACTAAAAGCATCATCAAAATTGTCATTCCACTTTCCCATTATTTGCTCTAGAGCCAACCTTCTTCCATCCCACACCACATAGTAAGATAACTTGATGTTTCATTTATTCTCTAGGTCTGTCTTCAATGTTGCTATTGCTGTATTTAGCTGATCCCTAAGAATGTCAATGATTCTATCTCTGGCCCAAACATTGGTAGCCATGCAGTTGTGGTCAAGCTTGGCAGTGCTAGCACAATTATGCTTAGCATGGAGCTTTTTTATCTGCAAAAAAAGAAGGGCTACATCAGCTTACAAGGGCATGAAACAAACCTCCTCATCACATGTCTTGCCATCCTGTAGTTGAGAAGCATGAATCCTCCACCTGCACTTCCTACTTTTGCTACTTCTGCCCTTGCAAAACCCTATGTACCTTTTAGCCTCACTGTAAGGTGCATCAATTTTAAACTCATTAAGCACATCATACTGCCTAATTGCCCTCTTAAATGTATCTCCATCTTCAAATATGACACCAACAATAATAGTTGGGTCCTCCAGGTTAGTCACATAATTCAACAATCTCACAACTAGATTCATCATCAACAAACAGGTCATCCAACTCGATCACTACAGCCACCATCAGTAAATTGCCCCTCACGTTATGTATGTTCTTCAACATCAGATAAATATGGATGCTCATCATTTAGACCGACATATTCTACTTCATCCTCCTCCCATGGTTCCTCATTAGTTGTGACATCCTTTTTCCCTCCCCTACCTCACTTAGACTTAGCTACAACATCTTTTGTCTGATCCTCATCAACAGGCTCAATCAAAGCTAGAGGAAGGGGTTCTGTGGCCACACTAGCACTGCCGACATGATGTATAGAAGGTTCAATAGTTACACTCTGGCTATGCTCAACTATCATTGTGTCATAAAGTATAACAAATAGAGGAAACCTCCTCATCTCCCAATACATATCCATTGTATCCATCAAGATGGCATCGGAGGTTAGATTGGTGAAAGTGGACACCATCCTGTTTCAATAGAAAAGCGATATTCCCTGATTCGTACCATGCTTCACTCCCTTTGCTATTTCCTCTGTTAGGTCACCATCACATTGGTTGAATCACGATCCACAACTAGCTAAAAGTCTGAATCTGGGTGCACTACATGACTAGCATCATCGCAAACCTTGACATAATTTTGAACCTGCACAGCAATTCTGCACGCCAAACTACTATCCATCCTAAAACAATGGAAACAAAAGGTAGGGAAGAAGGAAAACTGAAATCGACCCTAAAGTAACGCCAAAACGAACCAAATCACTTGATGGAGATGCACTAAATTAAAACCAAACTACATGGCCAGAAATGCCTACCCTTCTGGAACATAGATAAGATTCAGGCCCTTCGATGGCGATTCATTCCTAGGTCCCAAGCACTTCTTTCCTTTTCCTTTCTCTGGTGACATCTCGTCCAACTCCTCTATGCTTGGAACTATGGACACATAGCTACGAAGAGGATCGGAAGGTGGCACCGGATGTGGACAAGGAAGGTGCACGGGTGTGGAGAGAAGGATGATGGCTAGACTGGTGGTGGTGGCAGCGGCGATGAGACTGATGGTGGCGAGGGATGGGAAATTGGAAACACAGTGGACCAGCTAGAATACCTACAATCAGATCGGGTCTAGTTCAACCAATCAAGTCAGGTTGGCCCAGGGGCACCCACTGTCATTTCAAAAAAAAATCTCTGTCCAAAACTAGTGAAAATGATTGTTTACTGTACACGGTGTGTTACAATAAATAAACCCGGATTTGTAACGTGTCTCCAGCAATAACGCACTTGATGGTGTGCCGCAGCCAAAACAGCGGTCTGTCCAAAATTTCCCATATATATATATGATCCGCGCGCCCATCGATTGTCGTCGATCATCTAGGAACACGTGCACGGGCACACACGTACTATGTACTCAATCCATCCTAAATTAATAAGACGTTTGACTTTTTTAACAGTTACTTGTCTTATACAAAAATGTATACAAAATATCACTTCTTTTGTCGTGACTTGCTTTATTAATAAAAATTCTTTAAAAATAATTTAAATTTGATTATATTAATAAAAAAATTTGAATAAGACGAGGAGTGACCAAACTTAAGGTAAAAAAGTCAAACATCTTATAATTTAAAACGGGGGAAATTAATACTAAGTTTCCACTTTCCCATGAGATGATGTGCTTGCTTCGGTCAGCCGTTGCCAGCTAGGTCGCCCAATATATATATAATATATATATATATATATATATATATATATATATATATATATATTGTGGAGCGCGCCGGCGGCACCGACGCACAGGACACGCCAGCGTTGCATGCCGGCCAGTCAGTTCGGCTGCTGATCGATTGATGATGGTCAGATCATGCATCACCGGTTGGCTAGTCGTACGTACTCCGATCCTATGTGCATGTTTTGCTTGAATCCTCAACGTACGGAAATAATCCACCCTTTGATACTAATGGCCGGCGGGGTGGTCGCCGAGTACTAGCGCGCGGTCCCCGGCCCGGCCCGGCCCTATCTTTATCCGATCCGGTCGGTTGCGCGCGCGCCTGCTGCCTGCCTGTGGTACGTAATGTGCCGGTCCGTTTAGGTTGCCAGGATACATCAGATGCAACGCATCCAAATTAATTTCTCTCCATCCATCCTGCAGCTAGCTACTAGCTAGCCGGTCCACCCTAATTTATTTTTTACAAAGAAAAGAGAAAAATAAAAAAGGGAAAGAAAGAAAGAAAAGGTTCCACAAGCATATCTGCATGCATAGTCGCTCCTAGCTACAGGAGTCTAGAATATATTGATCCATCACCTTGCTTGCTGCTGCTGTATGTTAATTATTCTGAAGCAAATCGCGATCGGACGCATTATTCCTATAGCTAGTTTAACTCCTGTTGATCGATGGCAACCCCCCCCCCCCCCCCCCTCGATCTCCCCCCAACGTACGACCAACGACTTTCTACTGGATTCTGCACGAACCACATACTACTAAAGATGGGCCCGGCCCGACCCGATGACCACCGTGTCCTACGGGTCTGACCTTCGGCCCAGGCATGGCCCTGTGGGCCGATTTTCGTGCTGGTCCGGCTCGTGAGGCACGATAAAAAAAAGGCCGTGCCAGCCCGTACTTATTTGACCTATTTTTTATTGAATTTTTTTTTGCAAATTTACCTATTTTGATGTTTTTTTAAATATAATCCACCAGGCTCGGGCTTTATGTCCAACTTTACATACTACCCCGCACGGCTGCGCCCACGCCCATGCATGCGCGCGTCGGCGCGGGGCAACCCGTACGTATATACAACGTGTGCGCAGACGCCGGTCCCTTTCCGGCGCGATCATATCGGTCCTGGCTGGACGTACATGCGACGAGCTTTGCTGCCGCGCGCGCGATGCCTAGCCCGGCCGATATGATCGATCGACCATCATGCATGATGCGTGCGTGCTACAGCTACGAGAATAATTAATGGGAGTCGTCATCGCGCGGAGGACTCGCGGTCCCCCGGCCGTCAAGTGAAAGCACCGCCGCCGCAACTGCACTGCCGTCATATGCTGCATTGTCAGTTGGTCACTCCTAGGAGTCTTGGGCAGAACAGAAGATTTGATTCCGATCCATCACCTTGCCGCTGGCTGCTGCTGCTGTATGCTGTTAACTCCTGTTGATCGACGAATCCCCAACGTACGTACGAGCAACGACTTTTAATCATTTCGTCTCATCTTATTATTATTTATCGTCGTCACTGCGACTGGATATATATATTTATCGTGCCAGTTCCCGCTCGAGGCGCACGGCGGCCTGCTCTGCTTCCTCCATGAAACGAACGAGCGTCTCAGCGTGAGTTTCGTTTGAGTTTCACGGTTTTGAAAACGTCGCCCAGATAGTGTCGCGGGGATGAAACGATCTCATTCTCTTTCCTTCTCGTTTCATAAAAAAAACACCAAAACTACTGATGTGCTATACTATTTAATGTGCATGACACTCTCATAAAATCTCCACTGAGACTGATCTAAAGGAGCATATATATATATTATGCTTGAACACGTGCAGCAGGCAGCTGTTATCAATACAACGCGTGTAATTTTTTTATATGCTTGCTTGCACGTACGCGTAGGCTTACCTGGACCAATGAGCATGCACCGGCATCGGCACACCTTTATTCCGCCTAGCGCCTACAGAACCAACGACCCGGCGGCGGGCCCGGGTGGTCGGGCCATCAGTTGCGTGATGCGCGTGTCCTGGATTAATTAGCGACAAAAATTCCGGGAGTAGGTAAAATTTTACATTAATATAAAAAGAAAAAGAAAAAGGCATGAGCCGCCGCCCGCCCGCTCCCCTCCGCCGCCGTCGCTGGTACCCCTCCCTTCCCCTTCAGCATCTCGTCGGAGGCTGAAGGGAGTGGGGATCCCTTGTTTTTAATAAGTTTCTCGAGTGGATCAAGTTTTTAGGGTTAGGTTTTCCGGCGGCGCTGTCATGGTGGAATAAAGTCCTCCTGGTCTTCGTCCACCTTGTCGTCGTCTACTCCGGTGACGATGAGAGGCCTGTGAGGTGGTGTAGGAGTCTACGGCGGCTGTTGTTTCGTCGTCACGGCGGAGCGGCGGTGCTCGTGCCGAGTCTAAGGTCAAGGATACGGTGGCGGCTGAGGGCATGGTGGCAAGATGGAGTGCGGTGGATCGAATGCGATCTACCGGCGACACGGATCGGGATTGAGCGAGCTTGACTTCACCGCGATGACGGATGTCATCGTCAGCACCACTCTCGTCGTTTCAATCTGAATTGTGATCTGACGGATGGACGCTAAAAGACTTCTTCGCTTCTGAGAGATCAACGCCGGTGGTTTCCTCCGGCTTCTGGTGATTCAGGTTTGCCGGCGTCGGCTGGTGTCGGTGGTTTTCGCCGGGAGCGAATGCAGTTGGTTTCCTTTCTTGTAGAATATAGGTTGGACAGTTGTCCTACGTATCCTTTTTCAGTGTACTTGTTTTTGGACATGTTTTTCTATTAATTAATACATGTATACTTTATCAAAAAAATACATTAATATATCACTCTGTGTACTTTATTTCTCTAGTAAATTATTATAAAACGTTTCAGTTTTTCTAAAGTCATTTCTTTTATTACTTCCCCGTTTCTTATTAGATGTCTTGGTTCTGTTCCAAGTTAATTATTTATATGTTTTTATCATTAATTTTTTTAAAAATATATAGGCTCATATTATAGAATTTATGTTTCCAGATTTACTATAAGAAATACAATCATAATTTATAATTCATATATTGTGAAACTATAAGAATTTTTTAAAAAATGGTTGATCAAAGAGAGCAACATTTGATTTAGGACCAAACTAATGTGACACGTGAACAAAATACAAGGAGTGTCTAGACATAGTGTATATCTAAGCATAGAAAAAAAAACTATGTATGTACCTAAAAAGCTAAAGACATCTTATAATAGATTGGATGAAGCAATAATCATTCATGTAAGAATTAAAATCAATAAAGCTATTATTGAGGTGGATTGAAGTGGAGCTAAATAGGCTTTAAACCCTTATTTGCCAGTACATAATCCTAGAGATATATAATTTATTCATGTAGATTGATAAAGCAAAAGAAGAGAAAACTCTAAGAGTTCTCAAATTTGTTGCCATTGATTGTTATTCATCATGCTATTTTACATGTTGTGTCAATCAATTATAGTAGTGCTTCTAGATAATCCTAATTAACGGAGGTCTATTTAAAACATATCACCTAGTTGAATATGAATAATATATAGCTTATAGTGCACCTCAAATTTAAGGGCCCTATGATTTATTTTGAGAGTTTTTCTATTATATAAAACACTTGAATCATGGTGACCTCGAAATGTTAGTGTCTATTTGGCTTACACCAATTCACCTCGATCCTAGCCGATCAAGTTGTTAAATGGGGATTACATCCCCACCATGGTGTCCCTTAGAGGTTAAGAAACATGGGTTTTGAAAATGAAGGGGCGAGACTTTTAGATGGTTTTATATACTATATCTATATGCAAATGATTTCCTTTTGTGCAAGTTTTTGTCTCTTAAGGGTGTGTTTGGTTGAAGGGACAACTAAGATGGGTTGGATTGACCCCATTTTTAGCAATGCTAGCTAGGTTCAAAGACCAGCTATAGCACAGAGTCATCCCACTAGGGAATATACCTTGAATATGTCTTCAAAAAGGGACATCCCCATTCTTTGAAAACCAATGGGACAACCTTGTCCCCTTTAGGTGGGTGTTACAAGCTCCGCTCATCGTCCAGACTACTTCAATGATGTGACAATCTCGGTGATGATTCCTCCCCTCGACATGCTCACAACAACAGCACAACATTTCTCGAACATCCCTAAGTTTAGTGTGGCATGACCTCTCTAGTCTTTGGTCGATCTCGATGCAGAGGAGTCTCATGCAAAGCATGCTCACAACAGAGACAATGACGCTAGGATGTCCTCCTCGTTTGTCCGCAACGAGGTACTGGAGTGGGGAGGGTGAAGCTCAGGGGCGCGATGGCACAATGTGCGGCTCCAGTGCTGAAGGGCATCAGCTAGTGTGGGTGCATGACTTACGATGATGTGGGTCTTGACTCCGTCGTCACAGAGGGGCGAGCGACGAGCGACAGACATGCCTATGCCGGATAGATGAGCTCATCAAGTGCAAATGGTGGCGCAGTGAGGAGGCATAGCTATGGTAGAGAGAGACGAGGAGAAAGACATTGTAGACATGAGCAAGAAGAAGAGGTCCAACACAGAATGACAGGCAAGCCCATGATACTAGCTACGACAACTAGAACTCCGTCCATCCCTTTCCACCATCACTCCGATCAAACAAAAAATAGGAATCCATCCTCTCTGAACCAAACAATGGCCGGGCCATTCCATCGTCCCTAAAAATAGGAATAAAACCATTGGTGTCGGAACCAAACATACGTTAAGATTGGTTTTGCTACACGTACATGTTGCATGCCAGCTAGATAGGGGTGCAAACGAGTGACCTTTAGGTGCACCTCTAAACCTCTTTAGTTCAAGTATTTATATTACTTCTCTATTTTTTTTTGAAAAGTAGTACAAATATTTAAACTAAAAAAGTTTGGAGGTGCACCTAAAGATTACCCTTTACACCCCTACCGCCAGAGCTCTAAACTAAATTCATCAAGGAAAAATTTGAACATGCCTGTCACACGTAAGTGAAGTGCGCACAAAGAGTTATCAATTTGTAGTTGTAGTTTTATAATATGGCTCATGACAGCTCGCACGATTATATTGGGTCCAGTGAGCAAGCACCGGCACCGGCCTAGATACAGCAGCAGGGCCCTAGCTAACTACCTAGTAGCTCGATTCACCATTGTCAGCCACCTTTTCAGCCCACAGTACCACAGTAGTGTGGCCCCATGCTTGAGAATGCGACGCGTCGTCGGTTGCTTGCGCCTATCTATTTTATGAATGATGAGAAACCCGGTATCTTGGCCTAAATAAACACTTTCCAAACCTCATGTTCTAGCTCTGCTAATCTTATCTTAAATCGCATCGCTCTCAAGCTTTAATAATCTCGGCATCAAGAGATCAAGCAGCAAGCTTCTACAAGAAAAGAAGAAGGTCTCATGTCCATATATGCAGTTGAACTGTTTACTCAATGAAGCTTTCAGAGACGCGACTGTTGATCCGATGGCCCCCTCAGCAATCAGCTGAAACCAAAAAAAAAAGCTAGCTAGACATAATTAATTAGGCGATAATATCATTTAATTTGTGGATCATATATATATATATATATATATATATATATATATATATATATATATATATATATAGTTTGTTAATTATGTATGAGTATAAATATAAATATATATAGAGTTGGTAACAAGTCCTGGTGTGTTTAGCAAGACATGATTTGTTTGTTCATTAATTCATCAGTAGGTGATGATTGACTATGACGATGAGACCGACCGACCGATCAGCGGCAGGACGCAAAGCAAGTCGATGTGCATGTTGCGTGTGATTTGTGACGAAATATTATTCCTCTGGCTATACTTTTGTACCCATTAATTCTCCCCTGGATTCCATCTGATCTTTTTGTATTTTAGGTTAAAAAAACACCGAAGGGGCGATGCGCGTGAGGATGACAATCGCACGTACACATATGTGTGCATTTGAATAACATTTTTATCTTGTCTTAGCAGACATTTAGTTTGATTATTAACTTGCGTGCCAATCATTTGGAGTATGATTGAGATCTTATTATTCTGTCTGTTTGTACTGCTAATGGATTATTTAAGTAACCCAGATTGGAATACACCGCTGATAATTAATTAGTAGGATGTGATTTTACAATGGCCTTTTGAGCACATTTGGACTGGACAATATAATATCACAAAGCTAGCTAAGTGTCATTTGGCCGAAGTAATTAAATGCCTTCCACAAATTGCATTCTCTTCATCCAAATTAAGGTTTACTCCTTCTGAAATACAGTACATGTGACTTCTAAAATTTGTACTAAAATATAATGCATTCATGTAATGATTATGTCTAGTTGTGGCAAATTGTGTTAAAAAGAAAACCATGATTTGAGGAAAAACTCCTTAATTGGAATAGTACGTCAATGGGCACATGCATCATTTCAGTGTTTACTTAAAGTTGTCTTAAAAAATTGCAATATATTATAGGATGAAGGGAGTATATTTAGAAGGATACGTATCTTCATCCTTTTCGTTTTGTGCCCACCAAAGTAATTTTGGCCATGTCTAGTAAGAGCTCATGCAACCCATATATGGCTAGGCTAACTTCTTTTTGCCTACCTAGGAAAACATATATTTTGTTGACAATGTTGTTTGTTGTGGTTGACAAGAAAAAGGTGAAAACAGAAGTGGGCATCACTCTCCTGATTTGTCTGCATACTCATCTACTAAAAGAAATGTCATTTTTTGCAAAAATAAAAAAAGAAGAAAAAAAGTTCAGTTCCAAATTAAGAGGATGCCACCGAAAGAAAATAAATCCTGTTAGTACACATCCTATATTATTTACAGTACTAACTTATATAACACTGTATACTACTATCCTACTGTTAAAGTCAGTTTGGGTCACCACATCGGTAAGGAGATTGATCGCTCGGTATAAGACCTAGCCGACTTTTAGGTCAGTTGGCGCCTAAGGTTTGTCGGACTCAGACCTTGTACCTCTAGCAATGAGCGCGATACACAAGACACGTTGCTGGAGGAGCCTCATCTGGAGCGCAATACACGAGACAAGCCGCATGAGCGAGTTTTCTTGAAACCCTGAAACCCACATGCCCGCGAGGGACCCTATCGGGCCATGCATTGGTTAGCGGCCTGACCACTCTAGAGCTTCGTCGTCGTCGATTCTCTAGCCATGCAGCACCGACGAAGAACGAGGAGAAGAAGTAGAGAAAAGAGAGGGTAAAAGGTATAGTAGAATGGGTGTTGAATCTGTCAATCGGCTATGATCCTCTCTCTCATTTATATAGATGGGGTGGTTTTAAACTAGTAGGAAACAAGTTCAGATCGCTACAAGTTTCCCATGCCAAAAATAGGTCTAAAACCATTTTGGAAACCAATCGATTCGAAAGCCTGACCGTTTTTTCTGCAAGTAGTCCAGCATAAAAAATCTTTGGTAAATTGTAAATAATTCATCCGGACTCCAAACAAGGTGAACCATATATATATATATACTTTTGATCCGCTAGACAAGGGTAACACAATGGTGCAACCAATTCTTGCATTTGACGAAGTTGGAGAAACTGGTCTGGCCGGTTTCAGCTAAGTCAGCCCTTCGAAAAGTTATTTTCTTCATCTGAGCTCCAAATGAGATGATCAGTTTCGTTCTGACCGCATGGACGATTGAAATATGATGGTGGAGTCCCACTATACACTTAGGCCAATTTCAAGTGTCAACACCTATAAACTCCTTGGTGTTTGTAAGAAGTGACAACTCATCTCTGATATTAACGTTCAGGTTACCAAAATGTCATAACGATAAATGACTAGTAGGTGCTAGTACAACATTTCATCTAAATAATTTCTATAAATATATAACAAAAAACTGTGAGAACCCCTACAAGGACGTCTGCAATTATAGCTAGGCTCCTCATCAAGACGCACCGTGTAGTAGCTTGAACAACTCTTTGGTTTGGATCACTTATGTTTAACTTAGGATGGAAGAGAAGTAGACAACTCCATCCTATAATAATCTGAGCTCATTTCCATCCATGTAACTGTAGCCTATGAAAAAAGTTCGAACCTACTGTTTGTACTAGCTCCGATCCAAAAAACAAAAGAGGACCACTAAGTTCCACAAGGACCAAAAACAGTTGATCTCACAGAGGTCGACTAATATTAGCACCACTCCAGCGCAGCCAATTCAATTTCAGGCATAGTCAAGGCTTAACTGTAGTCATGAATCAAACCAACCTACAGGGGTTGTGTCATCAACCAACTAATCAACTTCTTCCAACTAACTTCTCGGGGAGAATAGGCCCAACACTAATTAGGTGCCCTGTTACCATGGAGATATATATCAGCACTCAAATCAGACCATATCATGTACCTTTTATACAGTAGTGATGATATGAAACTATTTGAACAAATTATTGGAATTTTATTTCTGTACTGCTAGGGCTCAGATAACCCTATCATCACGTACCTTGCAATGATGTAAAAACTATTTAACCGTAACTATTGGAATTTCTTTCTATGCGAAAATCTTCATGCTCCTAATAAGATATTTATAGGATATATATGGTGGAGAGTTGTTTTTGTTTGTCTCCTTTTCATTTGAAATAAAAATATACTTACAACAAGACAATGAGAATCTAACTATGAATCGTCCCTGTCCCACTACATTGAAATTTCATTAGTAAGCAAAACTCTCCCAATGATCTCTATCACCGAGTAAAGAATAACCAGTCTTAGGTTTTAAACTAGACTACGTGACAAGGCTGAAAAACCTCCACGGCACCCACTCAGACATAAGCAAGGCTTAACTTGCTCCAGACGGAGATGATTAGAAATTAATTGTCAAAAATGTCTGCAACTAATCTAGTGTCATGAAGCAACTAAAAACAGGGTGCCGACTGCTTTTTGTGTGCATCTCTCTCTCTCTCCTCTCTCTCTCTCTCTCTCTCTCTCACCACACACACACACACACACACACCGATGTTCAATCCTAGCATGACATACACAATATCATGTCCATTTTGAACAAAGGAATATATTCAGTGTGAGGTCGTTGGAGAAACAATGAGTAGTAATAGAGAACTATTGATCAACTGCCAGATGAAAGTTTGAAGGTCTGTCCATAATATTTCTTTTAGCAATCAATCCATAATTGCCCTATCTCTTCAGAATTACTAGTGTATAAGAAGGAGGGAAAAAACGAAAACAAAAGGAAGAGGGAGGGAGGTCTTTGGGCGGCAACATTTTGTCGCCCACCTTAACGAGCTTTACTGCCAGAGAGTTGTTTTTATTTTCTACTTTTGATTTCAAATAAAAGGATACTTGTAAGAGAACACATTGAGAATATAACTATGGATCGTCTCTGTCCCCACTACAGTGAAATTTCATTAGTAAGCTAAACTCCAACAATGATCTCTACCACTAAGGAAATAATAACCAGTCCTATATCTCACACCATAGTACGTGACAGGGCTGAAAAACCTCCATGACACCCCTACTCAGGTGTACGCAAGGCTTAACTTGCTCCTAACGGAAAAGATTAGGAGTTAACTCTCAGCAACACTCCCAACTAATCTGCCGCCACAAAGCAACTAAAAACGAGGGCGCCTGTCGGCTTTTTAGTATCGAATCCATTTACTATACACGCTCTCTCTCGCACACACACACACCATTGTTCAATTCTAGCCTGGCATACACAATCTCATGTCCATTTCAAACAAAGGAATAAAAAAAATTGGTTGCTCATGGCCTCATGGGGTTTCTAAATCCTCCTCGCCGAGGTAATCCGTGTGAGACCGATGGAGGAACCATAAGTAGCGGCACCGTCGGATGGAAGCCCATCCATAAACCATAGTCCTATCCTATCTCTTCAAAATTTGTAATTAACTACTAGTTCTGTACAAGAATGGGAAATCATTATTTAAAGAAAAAAAAAAGAAAAAGAAAATCTTCTGCCTGCTGCCAGGAGGACGAAGCAGTGCAGGCAACCACCAGTAGGCAGGGCAGCAGGAAGCTGTGAGGAAGGAAGGAAGGAAGGAAGGAAGAGGAGCCGTTGGGTGCTGCTCGCGACGAGTGTGGTGCGGGTGGCGCCCAAAACGTTCGAACCAACCGTGGTCCGTACCGCGGCACCGCCACGGAAACGAAAGGCAGGCGGCCGAGGTGGGGCCCATGCGAAAAAAGGAAGCCGGGACGAGACGAGGCCTGGCCCACACGGCCACGGCGGAGCAGGGGAAAGGAAAGCTACCGCCGAGCGAACCCCGTTCAAATCAACGAACCCACCACCGCCACCTTCTCATCCTCCTCTTACAAATACCACCACCACCACAGTGACGCCGCCGTCCCGCTCCGTCGTCCCGGTCGAAGCCACCAGTCCAGCACCAACGACGACGCACGGTTGCGTCGCAGCGCTGGAACACGCCACGCGAAAGCAGGTAAATTCGTCTGCTTCTCCGTTCGTTTCTTGCTCCTGAATGTTGTTGACCTTGACCACCGCATGATCTTCCTGTCCTGAATTCTGCAGCATTTCCATTTCGTTTCGCAAAGGGATGGATATAGGGTAGGGATATCGATCGTTACCGGTTCTTAGAATCATACGTCGTACGGAGTATATAGCAACTACTACTTATAGTCTTGTAGACATGATATTTCAGTTGTGAATCCGCACCCACCTCCCTGCATTCGGGTGTATTTACCTTGTGGGGAATTGCAGGATGCGTGTGCGTCAGGTAAGTACTGTAGGTCTCTGCATCCCCTGCATCTCACCTGAAACAGAGGGGTTCATTCAAAGAAGAACGCTTTACTAGATTATTAATTCTATCCGTGCATCTACCTTCTGTTCCAGGTGAAAAAAATGAGTTTTTTTTTTTCAAGAGACACCTGCCTGAATTAACAGAGAATTAACACATATGCATCCTGTAGGCTGTAGCTCTCATCTTCTTTCCTCATGCCTGCGTGTGGTGTGCCGCCTCCTCACCACTCACAGATGAGATGGGATTTACAGTCGGTCGTCCCGGTGTCACTGTCACGGTCACAAAAAGGATACGCATCTCGAACTAGTTCGGGAGACTTGTTAGGCGTGCGTGCAAGGGATCAGCTCTGTCTTGGCATATATGCCTGGCAGGGTCTCTGATTACTCGTTGACCCATTGTTGTTATTAAAGTAGTATTAATAATTGATTGAGTAATAAACTAGTGTGGACATGTCTTTTCTAGTTTGTCGTTCGTTGCCAATACATGTTCAGTTCAGGTATGTCTATCAGCAGGATGGCCCTGCGGCCCTTCATGATGTCTGGTGTCTAGATATGATATGATATAATGTATAATATAGTATTAGATTAGAGACAAGCTCAAAGCCAACTTCCTTTTGGGAACCCAAATTCTTTCGTTTGATTAACTAATAAAAAAAGGCTTTTAAGGAAGTTGTTATCATGTCCCCTTTCCGGATCAGATCCGTTCCCGACAAACTCTGCTATTCAAGTTTTTTTTTTGTATCTTTAATCGGATTGGATCATAGCAAATCCTAAATAAAATAATACAAGCAGTAGTACTGCTTAGAGGTGAGAACCATTCTCTTTCCCACCTTATAGTAGTCCAACTAAATCTTCACATGTTTAACAGTAGTATTGTGATTCCTTCAATTATTCAGTCTGCACCATGCACAGCTCGTTTTTTTCCTATATATTTGTCGCCTTTGTTCCCTTGTCTTATCTTTTAGCAGTACTTGTTTTATCCTCTTATTATGGAAATATATGATGCAGCCAGTTCTATACTAATACCATCAACTAATAAGTCCATAACAGTTAACTCCATGCCATACCGACATACAGGATCTCAAGTAAAATAATCAATTCCCTTGATCATTGTGAACAGTCATGGCAGATAGCTTGTCAAAGTACATGCATGGGCGTGACTCATTCAATCCACCATCGCCATGTCATTTTCCTGGTTGGTAGTGAGGAAATCATTTCCCACATGATGGATATATAAGATTTTCATACAGTTGGCCTTTCCATGTCGACTCTTCTTACGATGGGAACGTCCTGTTTCCCTGTTGTCACAGTTTTGCCAGTTTGCATGTCCTTGTTCTTTGACAAAATGGTTCCAGTTTGTTGTAGCGTTTAAAATTGCAGGGACTACTTTCGAGCTTACCGATTACTGTTTCTGCTTACTGCAGTAGTATTACTTTCTGGGAATCACTGTGAAGTATGGATGCTAAAATTGTACTTCAGTCTTCTATACAGGACCTTGATTCTGCCGTTAGTGATACCATGGATATGTCTTATGAGAAGTGTGCTCATCCATCGAGGTCGGACCTGCCTAGCGCTGCTGATGTTGAGCAATCTGACAATGGCAGCTCTGAACATTTGGGATCTGCTGTAGTCAAGGGAGCTACTGGAAATGAAGGTTATTCGGGCATTGAAAGTTCTGAGCAAACTGATGATGGTAAGTCTGTTGTGGTTGATCACTGAACATTTAACTGTTCAATTTGGTCATTTTCCTAGTATTTAGTTACAACTTAGATGTGCAATACTGACAATGGATGTATGGATTCAGAGTGTGCTGGAGATGAAGGCTCTCTTGTTTATAATGTTGAAATTGGTGCTGATAAACTAGAAAACCAGGAAAAGATTCCAATGGAAGACACAGTAATGAGTGATGACACCTCGATCACATCGATGGAAGATGTCCTGGAACCGAATAATGATCTCCCATCAGAGACTGAAGATATGAGCAACCACACTCCTGATCCGTCAAATGGCAAGTCCTCCAATGGAAATAGTAACGTATTCCAAAGTGCAAAGAGGGTGTTGACTTCAACAAAGAAGGTGAATATTTTCATTTCTTCAACCTTTTTCCCCCTCATGTATGATTCATTAATTATTATATCTAGCAAAATTGCACAAATGCCTTGCGTAGTAGTTTTGAATTTCTCTACCTTTTTTTTTCTTATAGAAAACTCCATCTGCAAGTACACGGAAGCCCCTACAATCTACTAACAGAGGTAACCAGGATGATGTGAAATCATCAGGTGGAAAGGCTACAGTTCCATCAGGCCCAATTTTCCGTTGTACTGAACGTGCTGAGAAGCGCAGAGAAGTATATTACATAAATTCTGTTGTCTACTATAAAAAAATATATGAATCTCGGTAAAGGGAGAATGTGCTTATAATTATTGTTTTCATGCTTTGCTTGCAGTTTTATATGAAGTTGGAGGAGAAGCATCAAGCTATGGAGGAGGAGAAGATTCAGTTGGAGGCTAAGTTAAAGGTAATTTATCTGGCTGTCTTTTCTCTCGAGTTCCATCCTGTGCCTCTGATCCCCTTATGATGTGTTCGAATTGTTTAGTTCACCTGTACCTTGATGCTCATCTAAGCGTAGTTCAAGTTGATTCATTACTGTCCATCATGATTTATTCATGAATAAAGTTCAGTTAACACGAACTTGTTATGTTCCTATTCTGCTTGGGCACTTGATACAACTCATCAACTGTTCGTTTAGTTGGAACTGCTGTGATGCATATGCTGATTGCTGAACAATCTTCAGAGACGGACCTAGTCTTGATTCTTTCTTGATGCATTTGTGAATCTGCAGAAAGAGCAGGAGGAGGCTCTGAAGCAGCTGAGGAAGAGCCTGACCTTCAAAGCCAACCCAATGCCAAGCTTCTACCACGAGGCGACGCCGTCCCCCAAGGCCGAATTCAAGAAGCTGCCCACGACCCGGCCCAAGTCGCCGAAGCTAGGCAGGAGGAAGACGACGACGACCTCCATGGAGACGTCCAACTCCTCGTCGGAGAGCGAGGGCACGAGGCCGTGCTGCCGCGCCAACCGCGACGGCCTCGACAGCAACTGCAAATGCAGCGGCGGCAGAAGCAAGGCGCAGGCCACGAACGCCGCCAAGAAACAGCAGCAGCCGAAGCATCGCGCCCACAAGATCGCCAGCGAGGGCGCCATCAACATCGCCGTCCACTAGCCGCCGCTGCCGCTTCTGGAAACTTCTTGCTCGTTTCTTCCGGCGATGGCGTGCAAAATTTTCTTCTAAGTTATGAGAGTGCTTTGACGGCTTGTGGATTTGGTGTAGATAATAATAAGTTATTATGGTGACGACGAACAGGGGGGGGCTCTGCTGCTGCCACGAGTGAATTGAAGTCGATCAGTGGGTCATATTCAGGCAGAGATGGTGGTGTTTATTGTTTGTTTGGTTGTTTTTATTTATGCTGCTAATCTTATTTATGTTGCTGTTGAGGATGGCCTGCACCTTGTCACTGTGCAGTGCTGCTTGTTTTTCCTAATTTATTGTGGGGAGTGGTAAGAAAGATTATTGAGTGTTGGTTGGATGCAACTTGTACAAATGAAAACGAGGGTTTGTTGGTGATGATGATGGCAAGGAACTACAGTACTAGTATTTATCTGAACTATGCTCACTCGCTGCACTTCTGTGTTGAGTTCTTCAAGAGCTGCAAATTGCTTTTCTTTGAGTTTTGTTTTGGATGGTACTCTGATTTTGTGCTGTGCAAAGTGCACTGGAAGAACAAAATTTAACTAAAACCTTTCGAAGAACAGATTTGGCAATGACGAAAAGATCATTGGCGGGACAAAACTGTATTATTTGAATTGTATTAGTCATATCAAATGTTGGCCATGAAAATTCTAGTCCATGACAACATGTTTCAAGGGCATATGCGTTTGCATTGTAAGAACATCTCCAACAACTCCTCAAATTCACTTGGTATTCTTATTTTTTTTTGGAAAAAACACGAAAACACCTCTCCAACAACTCCTTAAATCTACTTGGTATATTTACCAACTCGGTAAACATCGTCCCGGACTTGGTAAATCTCCGCACTTGGTAAACAACTCCTTAAATCCACTCGGCAATTTTTTTTCGCCGACTCCCTCCCGCGCACCAAACTCTTCCCCCGCGCCCCCCAATAAATCTCTCCCCCCCTTCACGCGACCCTCCCGGCGCGGCTGCTCACCGACCGCTCGCCCTTGCTGCCCCTGGTCGCTCGCGAACGCGCGCGACGCTCCCGTCGCGGCTGCTTGTCAGCCGCTCACCCTCGCCGCCCCTGGCCGCTCGCGAACGCGCGCGACGCTCCCGGCGCGGCTGCTCGCCCCCGGTTGCTCGCCTGCTGCCCCTGTGCTGCCGCTCGCCCTTTGCCGCCCTTGGCCGCTCGCGAAGGCCGTCGTCGTTACGAAGGATAAGCGAGGCTCTTCGTTTCGTTAGCGGGGCTCTTCATTCGTTAGCGGGGCTTTTCGTTCGTTAGCGAGCTTTTTTGATTTGGCAAGTGAGTTTTAAGGAGTTGTTGGATAGAAGTCTTTTTTTCACTTGGCAAGTATTTTTAGCAACTTGCTAAACCATAAGATTTGACAAATCAATTTTAAAAAGTTGTTGGAGATGCTCTAACCACACTAGTTGTGGATTTTTTTAAAATAAAAACATGTGTCTTTCAATTGCAGCAATGTCAAAGTTGTATATATCAATCATCACAACAAAGGTTGTATCTTGTATGTATGATTATAGTACATGGCACTATGGCCCTAATGAAGCTCCGCCTCTCTATATGGGTCCAGGTGTTGATATTTTTTCAGGTAAAATATATTTTTCAACATATAAGAGAAATACCAGTCCGATTTTCTACCTTAAACTACAAAACCAAATAATAGACACCCTCCAACTGTCGGAATTGAACAAAATTAGTTATATAACTTATTTCATAAATCATTTCCATTTTATAAAAATAATAAAAAGCTAGTTTCATCTCTAAAAATATGTAATTAGCTTATTTTAAATAAAAAATTTGAAAGTAGTTCTAGTTTTCTTCTAAAAATACATTTGTACTCTCTATAGAATTATTTGGATTTTACTTGTTTAAATAAATGATAAGCATGACTACAAGCAATACAAAATAGGAGCACAGATAAATCGATTCTGAATAATCATAAACAAGTAGATAATACTTTTTTTGAAAAATAGTACTAGTCTCATATTTTCTAATTTAAAAATAATTATGAATTTTAAGAGACCATGTCATATTTTTTAATTATTTTTAGAGAATAGAAAACCATGTGTAAAATCATCAAGATGACTAAATTTGTCATGTTTCGACGATGAAGGTGTCCGCTAGATAGTAGTTGAAAGTCAGATTGACACGTAATTTGAAGGTAAAATAGTCGTTTTGGCCCCTCAACTATCACCAAAGGCTCAAATTGGCCTCTGAACTATCAAAACGGCCATTTTGACCCCTCAACTATCACCGAAGGCTCAAATTGGTCCCTGAACTATCAAAACGACCACTTTGGCCCTTGAACTTATGATTTTTGTCTCAATTGCATCCATTATCCCTGATCGATGGATACATAGACAGATAAACTACGAAAAGGTCGAAACCACCCCTCATTATTTTCTTTACTTGTTGACTGTTCACGACGTTTCCAACCCTACCGTTGTTTTAAAAATACCAAAATCTGATTTAATGTTAGAGAATTCATAAAAAAATTGTTCTACCAAAATTTAATGTTCAAAACCGGTTTTGTTTTACCAAAATTTGTTTTACTACAATCATGATATACCTTTTTATTACTCGCTTATAATATTTAAAGCATATATGATCTCATAAAATTCAAAACTAGGTTAAAGTGAAACAGTGGATGCAAATGGAGGTAAATTCTAGTCTAGCTTAACAAGGTAAACTTTATGTGTTTTGTAAAATCATGTCTTATGTGGATAGCTCCTCATGAAAAGTAACTCCTCAAATTTACATCCAGGTTATATGTTTTGTACTATATTTGTTTAGGAGATTATTCTGTACTATATACCTTCAACCATCTGTGCTCATTGATCTTTCTAAGATAAAATATTTTTTTATGAATTTTCTAACATTAAATCATATTTTGGTATTTTTTAAAACAAACGGCGAGGTTGGAAATGTCGTTAGTGGCCAACAAATAAAGAAAATAATGAGGGGTAATTTTGACTTTTTCACAATCCATCTGTCCACGTGTCCATCGATCAGGGATAATGGATCAAATTGAGACGAAAATCATAAGTTTAAGGGCCAAAGTGACCGGTTTGATAGTTCAGGGGGCCAATTTAAGCCTTCGGTGATAGTTGAGAGGTCAAAACAACTATTGTGCCTAATTTGAAGGTTGAAAATCTGTTTTACTCTAATTTTTAATGGTAAAACCATATCTGTTCAGGTAATCGTTTCGGTGGCTGATAAGCCGGTTGATGTTGTTTTTGGCTATTTTGTTGTGAGAGAAAAACACGGTTTCGATGGCTGATAAGCCGGCTAATAATCAAGCGAGTAAGGAGAGTAGTCGATTTTTTCTGTTCTCGTTTGCCACAGGAGCTCTAGGCTGACCTTTGATTTCAGGAACAAAGCTTTACATAAGCTCGAGGTTTCAAAACCGAAACAAAACGGTGGATGCAGACATATATAATACAGTATAAAAATATCTAAGATTTCCAAAATTTGGCAGACCATATATCTCAAAGGCAATGGTTATAACAAAAAGGGAATATAGGAATAAAATAATAATATCTTGAAATAAGCGTATCACGATATCACTATCAAAGACATGTAAAGATTATCTAAGGTTTAAAACAAGCTTCACCTAAATAGTTCCTTAAGCAAGGCATCTTTGCATACCTAAACATCAAGCTTCCTTGTAAGATTGAGGCTGACTAATGTCATTTTTTTTTTCTTTTTTATTTTTCTTTGTAAGATTGAGGCTGACTAATGTCATTTCATTTCACCCTGCTTTCAGGATTCAAGAAAATGGTCGGTCATTTCACAATTTACCTACGAAATTCCCTATCATCGTATTCCCTTCCTGTTTCCAAAAAAATGGCAGATAATTGTGGGGTTTTGCTAAATTTTACCCAAAGCTTTCATTTTAAAGTCTTCTCTTACCGGACCCACCAATAAAAAATCCCGATGAGCAAGGTTTACCGACACCCGAAACTCCGACAGCAACCAAGGGAAGATGTTTATGCCACGTCATGTCGAGCCAAGAGGCTTGCGTGTCAAATACAGTACACCGGTCCCACATCATCAACAGAAGGGAGCAGTCGACGTCATCGCCTCCCTCGCCTATCCACTCGGCGTTGGTGGCGCTCACCAAAACCACCCAGAAGCCTCCACGCACTTCACTCGCTCTCCGCCGGCCGCGCCATGAGCGCCGCCGCTTGCCTGTTCGCTGCCGCCGTCTCCCTTTCCCTCCCGTCGACCTCCGCACCCGCCTCCGCCTCCGCGGGACGACGCTGCCTCCGGAGCCCCACCGCCCTCCTCCGCTGGCCCCCGACTCGCCGCCGTGGGCCGGTCCGGGCACTAGACGAGCGGCTGCTCGAGTCCGCGCCGGCGGAGGACGAAGAGGTCCAAACCGGTGTTGATGTAGGGGATGGAGGCGGGGTCGCTGAGGGTGATGAAGTTGGAGCAGCGGAGGTAGAGGAGGATGAGCTGGAGTTGGAGCAGCGGCCGCCGCCGAAGGCTTTCGTGAAGAGCAGGCGGCAGCGGCAGGAAGAGGAGGAGGCCGCCGCGGGGCAAGACCGGTTTAAGCTCGTCAACGGCAAGGAGGTAGCGGCCTGATTGATTGTTATCTCTCCTCTAGATATTTTGAACCGTGACATAACATTGGAACTGTGAATTTGTGTTACCTGTCAATTTCAGTATGTCTGATTTTCTGAACCTGTGGACCTGGCTACCTGCAGATATTTGAAGAGAAGGCTTATCTGGTTGGTGTTGAGTGCAAACGGACAGAAGGGAACCTCTTCAGCATAGAGGAGTCTCTTAAGGAGCTGGAGCAGTTGGCTGATACTGCGGGCCTTGTGGTAGTTGGCTCAACCTATCAGAAGTAAGCTTCTGTTTGCCTGGAACATCTCTACTGAGCCTGCCCTGTGCTCCACCGGCAATTATGGTTATATATGTTCTCACGGTAGATAAAGATGGTCCACCATGTAAAACTGAGATGCCTGGTCAATCTAATGCACGGTCCACAGGAACTTCACTGTCAACTCCGATAAATGAAATTAATGCTACTGTTAGTTCAAATTTCAAAATGTATTCTGCGCCATTGCCACAATTTGACATAAATATAGCTCAAATTTCCCTCTTAATTTTCTGTGTAGACTGTATTGTTATCATTATGGTCTTATGCAAGATTGTAAGTCTATGGCATGATATACAAACCACATGGCACATGCCTTGCTTTTTCTTATTTCTACAAAGTACAGTGGTCCCTCATGCTTTCTATTTTCCAATAGGCTTTCTACCCCAAATCCAAGGACTTACATTGGTTCAGGCAAGGTTTCTGAAATCAGGAGTGCAATTCAAGCCCTTGATGTTGAGACTGTAATTTTCGATGATGAGTTATCCCCTGGGTAAGATTCTCACTTATTACTCTTGTTTGTCATATCTCAGACCCATCAAATGAACCCAACTCTATGATCTTTACCTTGTGCTGATATTTAACTATTTATGGTCAAAATATTGGTTACTCATTGTACATGTCATCGTTAGTTCAGAGCGTACCTGAAAGAATGTTATTTGTCAATCTCGTAAACGGATGCCAGTATAATCAAAATTTTCATTTTTCCTCTATACCTAACCAGGATATATTTGAAGAATTTATCTTAAGATTTTGACACATGTACTTGTGTCAACCATACAATGTTTTCAACTGCTTCCTAATCATATTTTATTAAACTGCTAACCACCTCAGATTAGTTGCTCTGATAGCTCATATTCCCAATAATGATTTCAGACAACTACGTAACTTGGAAAAGTCATTTGGTGGGAGTGTCCGAGTCTGTGACCGAACTGCTCTTATTCTTGATATTTTTAATCAAAGGGCAGCAACACATGAAGCTGCTTTACAGGTAAAAATCACACACAGTAGCTGTATTAACAGTAGTATCTCTTGGTATATTTATTGATATTAAGTTTGCAGGTTTAAGTAGAATGAACATGTTTGTTGTCTTCAATTCTGCTTTCCTTTTTAGGTCACCTTGGCACAGATGGAATATCAACTTCCTAGGTTGACAAAAATGTGGGGTCACCTTGAACGGCAAGCTGGAGGCCAAGTTAAGGGTATGGGTGAGAAGCAAATTGAAGTTGACAAGCGCATCTTGAGAACTCAAGTAATATTCTTTCTGGAAGTAATATTTTTTTACTCAATAAATGCACACAGGACTGTGTTATTAGCTACAACTATTGGTCAATGACAGGGCACTCTGTCTAGAGTGTAATCCTGCTCATGAGTCATGATCAATAGCTGAAGCTCCGGCTTCCCCTCAAAAAAAAAAAAAAACTCTGGAATAAAAAGTAGATGGATGGTAGACATTTCCTAATAATATGAGACTCCTATTGATAATTCATTTATAGGACATTGCTGAATTTGTAGTGCTGAACTTTTTTTGGAACTTGTGGATCTCAAACATAAGTGCCATTGACAGATAAGTGCCTTGAGGAAAGAATTGGAATCTGTTCGGAAACACCGAAAGCTGTACCGCAACCGTCGCCAATCAATTCCTATTCCTGTTGTTTCTCTGGTATAACCATGTAAATTTCCTTATAGTGATCAAAAGTTTCCTATGCTCTCTATTCTACAAATATATTCAGTTCCAAATATTTTTCAGGTCGGGTATACAAATGCTGGAAAAAGTACACTCCTGAACCGCTTAACGGGAGCTGATGTACTTGCAGAGGATAAGTTATTTGCCACATTAGACCCAACTACAAGAAGGGTCTTGGTATGTTATCAGAAAACTCTCCTGATCCATAAAAAAATCAAAATAAGAGATTTTTTAGTCATGTAAATTGGATAACGGACATGAATAAGCTCTATTTATTATTTTTTGTATGCCTTAGGTAAAGATATTTTTTGTAACTACCCATCATTGTATCTACATATGACCATGACTGGATGTAATTGTGTATTACTATGCAGATGAAGAATGGGACTGAGTTCCTACTAACTGATACTGTCGGATTCATTCAGAAGTTACCCACTATGCTGGTACATTTCCACAAATCATATTCCTCTTGTTTACATGTTATGTTCCTGAAGAATAAAATTGCAAATATTGAGAGTTTTTCCTATCTTTATGATGTCAACTTTGCATATATCGTTTATTGACAATACCTATCCAGGTAGCAGCATTTAGAGCAACACTAGAAGAGATATCAGAATCATCAGTTATAATTCATCTTGTGGACATTAGGTATGGAACTTATACTAGGGGTTCTCGTTGTTGTGGATTCAATTTAATGCATCTATATGCACTGTACTAATATCGTGTCATGTGTTCCAGCCATCCATTAGCTCAACAACAGATAGATGCTGTTGAAAGAGTATTGAAGGAGTTGGATGTAGAGTCAATCCCTAAATTAATCGTGTGGAATAAGGTTCGTTTTGCTCAAATATTTGACTAGTTTGGTAAAATTTTCTACGTGTTCACTTTATTTCCTATTTTTAGAGAGTAGAGATAAGATTTTCTGATCATAGCCATTCTATGCTTGATTTAGTATTAATGCCTAATTGCCTACGCTAATGGTGAATTAAATAGTGTGGAAGCGCTTTTGAGCAAAAGTTGCTGCTGAATGTAAAAGGGTTCTCATTTTTGTTCTACCTCTGTCTGTCACTCACTCTGAATATGTAAAAAAATTTAATGTAGTAGTAAATCCCTAATATTTATAGAATGGTGCGGGGTTCTGTGGAGCTTTGATTTGCATTGGATCATTTTGCTCTATCTAATCTTCACATTTAATCAAAATCGTAGTCAGAAATTTGGAATAATAGTGCAAGCAAGACACAATTAAACATTTCCAACTGGATTTGATTCCTCAAGTGCTTTTTTCTTGGAACTGAGCCCATTTTGTGTGTCATGCAGATTGACAATACGGATGAACCATTGAGAGTAAAAGAGGAAGCTCAGAAACAAGGAATAATCTGTATATCAGCCATGAACGGTGATGGTTTGGAAGAATTCTGTAATGCAGTTCAAGCAAAGTTGAAAGTATGTGTTCCCCCCTTGTACGCAGGGTGTTTTTTATCAGACATGCCTTTTTGGGTATCTAGAGTACTTAATTTATTTGGAATAAAGGGTCTCTGTGCTCCAGATCTAAGTATTTTTGGAGCTGGTCATTTCTAGCTCCAGAAATTATTGGAGCGAGAGATGTAGGCAGCATATAGATATCATGGTGCGTCATTCAAGGGGCCAGGAATCCTAAGGTTTAGTTAAAGAGATAGGGTTAGATAAGGTTGTTAGGAGATAAAGTTTTGGGATTTGTTAGGGGGCAGTTATTTGTAAAGAAAGGCATGGCAGTTAGTTGGGGCAAGAAATGAAGAACAACCAGTCAATTACCCCAAAGTCTCCCTCAAAATCGACTGCCCAGCTATCTTCATGGCAATGTTAACCCTAATGTTAACCCTAATGATATAAGGATTATAAACATATAGGGTATTTAGCTGAGGTATTTCTTATTTTTGGATCAATCACAGATGGCATTCTCAGTGTTGAAAACTCCCACACACGTGGTGGGTATGGGGAATGGGATTTCTAAGTATTTCTAGTTAGAGCTGCGGAAGGGATTAAAAACATATGTTTAAAGCATCTAGTTTATCCCACAAGTTTAAAAAATCTGCATCTAAGCTAGAATTTGTCAATCATGATGTAAATCATGCATATTTGTCTTCTACAGGACTCGATGGTTCCGATAGAAGCTATTGTTCCATATGACAAAGGAGATCTCCTAAATGACATACATAAGGTTGGAATGGTTGAAAAAATGGTGAGTGTCCCATTTGATTTAAGATGCAATTTCCTTGGCAGTGGTGTTTTGAACATTTCTTTCCTGTCGTTAAATTTATGCCTTTGTAATTTTGTTCTGAGCTTATGAGTTAATTCATTAAACTACTGCCAAAGACAGGGGCGGATCCAAAGGGGGGGCTGGGTGGGCTCCAGCCCCCCTTGAGCCTGATTACTCCATTAGATTAGTGACACTAAGTCTCAAATTTACCATCGATCTCTAGGTCTAGTCCTAATTCTTCAATACTTAGCCCCCCCTTAATCCTCATCCTAGATCCGCCACTGGCCAAAGAGATAGTTTAGTCAGGGAAGCATGTGCATGGGTTGATACTGGTTAGGAATTTCTTTCTGAACAATCACACATTTCAAACCTAGATAATACCTAGTCATATTCAAGAGCATGCTATAATAATTTCTTGAGAAGCTTCCATTTAATAGAAAATTTGCAAATTTTTGCATTCTTGTTTGGAGTTAATGATAACTCTCCTCTTGCAATATTTACTGCAGGAGTACAAGGAAAATGGGACATTTGTAAAAGCTCATGTGCCTCTACCTCTTGCAAGACTTCTCACACCTCTACGGCAGCAGGTGGCGGCAGCCACAGCGTGATTTGCATGTCCTCCATTCCTTGATGCCATTGGCACTCACATAATTAGCACATCTTGTAGATTCACAAAAATAATAGTTTTTTTAATAATAGCTTTGTTGTTGAAAAATCTTCATCGTCTTTTATCAGCGTAGGACATCAACACGTGCACAGGATTAGATAGCTGTATATACGCACAACAGAATTGTAAATATTCTCAGCTGAATTTTACTCTCTTTTCCCAGTCTGAGAATTATTCACTCTACAAGATTGTGTAACTGTGCCATGTGCTATACACATCCCCATGAACATTGAACAGAAACTGCGAATCCTCTGGTCACAGATTTGCAGATATAGTCAACCTGGTCAGTATTCCTGCAGTAAAAAGCCATCTCAAGCTGAAGTCTAGTAACAAGCAAAAACTGTCAATAATGTTTGACCTTTACATGGCAATACAACCTTCAAAAAGAGGGTAATTCACAAGATCAGCAGACTTTTATGCTAAAATTCTTTGGCTTCCGCTTATAAAAAGCAGTGCACCATACAACCTTATCAAAACTAAACAACAGACGCTTAACCATGAGGCTGAGATGCACGTACTCAGTTTCTTCTCTATATCAAAATTGTAGCCATTTGAAATATCACTACATATAATCCACAACTACTACAAATGTAGCTACTACTTATGCAGCAACAGCTTGTGCTTCAGGTGCAACATTTTTGTGGAACAAACTCAAGCTTGTGCGTGCAATTGGCTCCCCAAATAATGTTGCTGTCGACGACCTGAGAATTTTCACCTCAACAAAGTCACCAACCACTGGCTTACGTGCTTCTTCACCTTCGAAAGTGTGTGGTACAGGGACACTCGCAAATGACACCTTATGCCCCCTATCAGTCTTCCCTGTCAACTCCGTTTTGGGAGCACGCTTACTGGGTCCCTCGACAAGAACAAGCTGCACGGTACCAATTTGAGAATCGTAATTCTTCTTTGTGGTCTCCCGGAAGGTGTTAATTAGTTCCATGAGTCTCCTCTGCTTGACATCTTCGGGGACATCGTCCTCATAATTCCGGTGAGCATGAGTCTTTTCTCTCATGCTATATGCAAACATGTAAGCCATATCATATCCAACAGCCCTTACAAGGCTGAGGGTCTCAGCGTGGTCATCTTCTGTTTCTCCACAAAAGCCTGCAATACATCAGAAATATACATCCCAAATTAAGGACAAATCTGCTGGTTGGATCATAGAGGATGAAACTAACAAATTGCATGCCACTATGAACGATTCAAGAAATTTGGGATGCCTAAGTACATATCTGACATAATTACATAAATATCGCCAAATGCTAGTGCTACTGTTAATCTGTTATAACTTAATGAATCAAGTAATCTCAATCTCATTTAAACTGCCATTAATACCAGAGAACTAGCAAAGACTCCATGACTTGTGCTGGAACAGCTTTGTAGCGCCATGATATAAGAGCTGTTCAGATCTCCAAAGTTACTTGCTAACTAGTTGTAAAATTACTGTCATATTCCTGCTTATCAATATATACAACGAGATAAATGTTAACTTTTTTTCATATATCAATAGCCATTCCACTCAAACTATGAAGCGGACAAGTCTTAAGCAAGAGCAGAAGAAATAGATGGAGGATTCAGATTCAATTAAGGCAAACACAGGCCATGATCTGTATGATACCTAATTCTAAATTGTAAACAAATCGTACCACTGTTATAAACATCTGAAACTTTAACGAAAATGGAAACAAATTCATCAAACAGGAACTCAATATTCAATCAAGATATCGCGGCGATTTTATCCAATTTTATCCTTTTTTTGTAAGATCTCCTATCAATACTACATATGAAGTACATCTATGAGGTTATCTTGCTAGTTGAGTAGTGGATACAAATTGGTTCTAAATTTGAATTGGTCTGTTATAGCTCCTTACCACATGGGCCACTCTAGTCTATATGAACATATAAGGTCAATTCTCACTCTTTTTGACACAACCATATAAATAAGAAAAATATCCATTCTGGGAGTACTTTGTTCAGAAGATCACGGCTATGGAAAATCAGGAAACACAAATAATTTAATCTAGGTAAGCCAATGCAGACTATGGAAAAAAGAAAGCTTACCAGTTATGAAATCACTGCTTAGCCCAACATCAGGAAGGACATTACGAATTTTGTGCACAAGTTCTAAGTACGCTTCTCGAGTGTAACCCCTCCGCATTCGTTCCAGCACTGCTGAACTGCCTGTTTGTGCTGGTAAGTGAATAATATTGCAGATGTTATACCTATCCCGCATCAAATACAGTAGCTCATCTGGGAAATCCTTTGGGTGTGGTGAGGTAAACCTGAACCGCATCTCAGGGTATTCCAAAGATAATTTATCCAGGAGATCAGCAAAACGTAACCCCATATTCTTCACCTTGCACATGCTGGAAAATCCTTCACTGAGTTGCCAGTTTTGGCCAGGCTCCAATTCTTCTACTTCAGAAGTGTCATTATAACTGTTAACATTTTGACCAAGAAGCATTACCTCCTTCACGCCAGCTTTCCACAGTTCACCAACCTCGCGGACAATAGAAGACACTGGCGAGACCTTTCCCTACCTCTAGTGAAGGGAACTATGCAGAATGAGCACATATTATTGCAACCTCTCATGATTGACACAAATGCTGTAACTGAATTGTCAGAGATCCTTACTGGGGTGATATCAGCATAAGTTTCCTCGAGCGATAGAAGTGTGTTCATACCCTTGTGGCCGTAATCGACTTCCTGGAGCAACCTAGGCAAATCCCTATATGCATCAGGTCCACAGACAACATCAACCATCTTATCAGAATCAAGTATTTTCTCCTTCAGTCGCTCTGCCATGCACCCCAGGACAGCAATCTTGGGAGGCCGCAGAGATTTTGATCTACCTTCAGCAACATTAGCTTTCCATTCCCTTTTCAAAAACCAAAAGTAGTTGAGGCGCTGCCAGACTTTCTGCTCTGCATTCTCACGGATGGCACAGGTGTTGATAAATATTATCTCTGCACTCTCAGGGTCAGGAACAATTTCTTCATAACCTTCATTTTTCATGATAGAAAGCACAATCTCCATGTCATTTATATTCATTTGGCAACCATATGTCTCGTGGTAGATGCGTCCCTTGCTTGAATTTGTTGAACCAGACACTAAACTAGAAAAAACAAAAACATTAGGATTGTTATATTCCATGCTAGTAGCAATCCCCACAGCCAGACATAAATCACAACGATAAACAATTGAGCATGGTACATTGGAAAAAGGACGGTTTTCAGCTCTTTCAAATCTGCTGCTAGAAGAAACAGAACTACCAATGGTCAGAGAAAGTGGTATAGCTTGGAAATGGTGCATAGTTACTGCCAACTACCCAATTAGTCTAGTTTGCAACCTTCCTAAACACCAATGGCAAATCAAAATTGCTTGAAGCAATACGAAGCTGAAGAATCATAGTATATATATCTCCTTAACACTGATCAATGAATAATCTAACAGAATGGCTATTTTACATATGTTTTTAACTTTTTATTTATAGTTTTACTAATGGCCGAACAAATAATTTTCCACTGATTAACATCTTTCGCACAGCCTCTTACTGTACCATTAAAAGTAACCTTCTTAAAAAACCATAAAAGTGGTGCCAAACCTATACAACAACACATCCACAGTCCTTACTTCCAAAGTTCTTCAACAACCAAAATAAATTCAAAACCAACATTATTGAGTGCGATCATGCTACAAGCAAGTTCCATACTCCATAACAATCCTATAACAAGATAGGCAACCAATATATAGGCACCAGATCCACATGGCATCAGTCAATTCTTCTTCTTAAAATATAGTGAAATTTCCACCTAGTACTTCACTCTACCCACTAATACACATTTCAAGCAGTCTTTACAATATAACTGGAACATGGAAACTCGCCCTTCTATATGTTGACACATAAAAAGCAAGTAGTACTAGGGGCCTGTTTAGATCCCCATGAAATCCAAAATGTTTTGGGTTTTGGTTTTTCATTTTGCAAAATGGAACTAAACACCACCCAAAATATTTGGCAAAAAGTGGTCCATTCCCTATTTTGGGTTTTGGACTCAAGAGGCCAAAATAACCCAAAATTTGCATTGGTTTGTGTGCCACCCTCACAATCCCCATCATTGGAATCCAAAATAAGCCAAACTTTGGTTGAAACTAAACACCCCCTGAAATATTTTGCATTTTGGATTTTGGAATCCAAAATAGTTGGCATTTTGGATTTTGGGATGGAACTAAACAGGCCCTAGCTAACCACAGTGAATCACACGATGTCTCTCTACCACTCCAAGAAACAGTAACTCGTTTCTTTTCTATAATTTCCCTTCTCCTTCCTTTGGCCTATACCTAACTTGCATGAAACTTGAGCCCAACACATGCAAACGTCGAGGCTCCACTTCCACTAGAATCCCCAGCACTCGCACGAGCACCAAATACTACGATCCGGAATCACATTGCAACGTACTACTACAAGCAAAAGATTGCATTTTTTCAGATTAAATTTCGCAGTAACGAGCAGGTAGAAGCTTTGAAGGTGGAGAGGATGGGGAATGGAAATAGAGCAGAGCCTTACTCCGTCTGGCCCTCGGAGACGGCCGTGGCCGCAGAGGCGGCAAGAGTGCGGGCGAGGCGGCGAGGAGCCGGCTGGGGCGTTGGGAGCCGGCGTGTAGCGGCCGGGACGGCGGAACGATGGGGCGGGGGAGCGGAGGACCAGGAGCGGAGTGAAGCGAGGAGGATGTGGTGGCGTTGGCGGAGGCCTCGGCTCCCGAGGCGGAGCACGGCGGCGGCAGCGAGGGGGGCGAGCGGCGCCGCCATCGCGTTCGGGTGTCGTGGTGTGGTGTGAGGCGGAGGCGGCCACAGACGAGAGCGAAGATGGGTGACGAGAGCGGCGGCGAGGATAACTACTTGGAGTCACGACGTCCGTCTGATCGACGAGGGGCGGTCAGGAAAATTTGCTATTCCAAGATTCTCGGTTCATCATCAGGATACCCACAGGCCACAACAGTCTTCAGTCCGATTTTCTTGAGCATCATCGCATCTCTTCAATTTTAAAGATTGCTATTTCAAAAAAAAAAATACTATATAAGATTGCGATTGCAGTATGCCATAGATAAAAACTTGCATTTTATTTTGTGCATCAATCGAACAAAACACAATCGATCATATCGTATTATCCATATATTTCACATATTCGAGCTGTTAACATGCTCACTTGGTTTCATACGCCAATCACACAAGGCGACTTAGGGTGGTGAGTGGATATGTAAGGGACTAAAGGGTGAAGAATATGAAATGACTACAGCAACACAGGAATCATTACATCTGATGACGAACAATAAAATATATATATAAAAAATCTCCTACAAAATCTATGAGAGACAAATTCTATTTAAGGCGGATATCATCAGGCTATGGTCGCTAAACCCAACCAAAAAGATAATATCAACTGCTTTTGAACCAACTACAATCTGTACTACTAATAGACTCAAGAATTGACGTATCAATGTTTCTCATTTTCACGCTTGCATGCATAACAAAATGCACATTCTGAAAATTGTCTTTCCCAGTTGCCATTACAGATCTTGCTCAAGTATTTGAGCTTCATGATGGAGGCGCACTGTGGTTTCCTGCCTGTCCAGATGGCTGCTGCATCTTCAGGAGGTGCTGGAGACCGGCGATAACATGCTGCCGGCTGGTTGGTACTCCAGTCTTCGCTAGAGCTCTGCCACGCTTGTCCAGGAGCACAAAGCAAGGGACGTATCTGATATCATAATGCAGAAGCTGCAAGTGGTAAAAATTCAATTGTCTGTTATGTTCAAATAATTTCAGTTTGTACATAGATGCTTGTAGCATTAGTAAGATGCTCCAATGCAGAGTTGCAGATGTACATACAAGAAATAGAAAGGTCATAATCCAAACTAGGCTGGTAAACAATGACTGAGTCTTTTATGGCTGCAGAAGCACAATTCAGCGCTTATTCGTTGTTCTATATGGATTAGCTTCAATCAAGAACTATTGAAATGCTGAAACCTGTGGTTACTTCAGCATCCTAACATGACAAAATAAATTCTAACTGCTTCACCTCATCCAAATAGGAAAATGGTAATTTCAAACTTGGCATTTGCCAATATCTCTAAAAGGAAGAGATAGCAGACTATATCATACTTGTACAGTTAATACCCAAAGTTGACAAAAGTCCATGTTTTAAATAACTAGCAGCCCCATCAACACTCAAGTAAACCTTGTTGAACTCTCAACTCACACTCTTCTTCTGAAAAGTAACCTATCCGACACGCCTATTTAAGAAGATAATACTCTGGCATAGTTTTAAATCTCCGGCTAAGAGATTTAGCGGATGACCTCCAAAACAGCTATAGCGGAGGCTAAATTAGGCTATAGCCGCTAAGTTGTACATGAACGCAAATAGCTTGTTCAGTGTCAAAACAGCTATAGCCGGAGATTTAAAACCTTGTACTCCGGCCTTGTCAAACTTTACTGAATCTGTAGAAAAACGTATCAGCACCTACAAGTTCAAATAAGTGTACTATCAAATATATTTCATGGAGAATTTAATTGAAATAATTTGATGTTGTAGTTGTCAGTATGTTTTCCTAGAAGGTTGGTCTATACTATAATTAACTAGTTACTTACAGTTAAGTAAACAGTATACTTATGCCACCACAATTGATATATTGCTTCATTGGTGAAAAACTGATGAAGAAAGTAGATATCAAACTGAGATGCCTGGTTGCAATTCAACACTCATGACGGCCAGCTGGCCAACCATGACAAAGTTGAACAAATGACTGCTTCCAGCACCAAGGATTATAATGTTCAACCATCTGACAAATCTTCAACCAGTCATACTGATGTCTGAATGTGACCACTTCTGATCTGACAAATCTTCAGAAACCATATTTACTTGTGGAACAAAAGAACAAGAGTAATAGCAATATCTACATTCTAGTGCCAAGCTCCAACTCGTCCTTTCACTGTACTACAAAGTACTTGAATACTAACCAAGAAGAAAAAGATCATTACTACTCATCATAATGGATGTGTATGGTCATGGCATTATCCCACACGCTGTGCAATTCACATAACTTGAATGCAATATTTCACCAAACAGTATGATGACCTACCTGAAGTCTTGAAATTGACAGAGTAGGAGCTAAATAGGACAAATAAAACGCAAGAACCTTAAAAAAAAAAAACTCATGTACCATGGAACCTACTCATTTTCTAATCCTCAATTTCTCTTCACCAAAGCAGAACATAACATATATTCATCACAAATTGATCAGAACAAGTCAATATGGCTAAATTATCGTCGCAAAGGCAAAATTATTCAGAACAGTACATATCTGGCTAAATTACTGTTGCTAAGGTTTTTCCCCCTAAATCGACACCACAAATCTGAGCATTTTTCTGAATAGAGCATTTGAAAACAAAAGATTGCAAGGGACGCCTGACCTCTGGGAGCCACCGGTCGTCCTCGGCGTCAGCGAGCACGAAACTGGCGGAACCGCTAGCACCTTCCTCGAGCTCGCGCACGAGGTCCTGCAGAGAGGCGCACAAGCGGCAGCGCGGCGAGTAGAACTCCAGCACGGTGGCGGGCCTCCCGCTCGCGAGCGCCGCCGCCAGGCCCCGCTGCTCCGTGTCCCCGCGGTCCGCCTCCACCACCGCAACACCCGTGCTCTTCTGACGCCCCCATAATCCTCCGCCGGCAGAAGAGGCAGGGGAGGGGAGGTCGCCGGCGATGAGGAGGCCCTGCGCGAGGTTGCGGATGGACTTGAAGAGCCAGGGGAGCTCTAGGTCGCCGCAGGGACTGGGGCTGGGGCTCGGCGATGGGCTAGGATTAGGGTTAGGGCTCCATGGCCATTTGAAGCAGACGAGGGGAGGGGGCTTCCCGGAGGCGCCCATCTCCGGTGGGTGGTCGCCGGCGAGGGGGCGGCGGAGGGGAGGTATGAGGCGCACGTGGGAACGAGATTTTGTTGCAAAAGTCACTGGCAGATGGGTCGATAGTAAGTGGTAAGTGTTGGGCCATCTGTCAGTGACGGGCACAAAGCCCAGACGGTTCAAGCGAAGGACATTGACCCATATGTCAGTATGTCACTCAACGACCGAGCTTATGGGGCCTATTATTAAAGGCCTCAATGTCTCATGGGCTGGGGTACGTAAATGTTGATTGGACTGGGCTTCCACGGTTTTCTAGCCCGCGTCTTCCGATTGTTCATGGGGCGGATTCCTTCATGGGGCCTTTGAACCTTATTTTTCCCTTCTAGCTCCTTTGGTTATTTGCAGTGGTGATTCAAATCCCAAATCCTCGTAGTAGAAATGACCACACTTGTCTCTTGGATTGAATATTTGGATAGCACATTGAGCATGTATATGTGTTTACACTTTTTTTTAGATAATAATGTGCGCATGTCTACGATTTATTCTAATACTCCCTCCATTACATCCAGTCCAAATTATATTGGTGAGTCAAAACATCTCAAGTTTGACCAAAATTTTAGAGAAAATTATAAAGATTTATAACATCAAATAAGTGTACTATATGAAAATATAATTGATGAAGAATCTAATGATACTTAATTGATATTATAAATATGATTATATTATCATATAAGTTTAGTCAAACTTAAGATACATTGACTTTCTAAGATTCTTAGAATGACTTATAATTTAGGATGATGGGAGTACTAGTTTATATCATCATTTATCTTAAGATTATGTAAGTAATGCATGCATCGTTATTGCTCCTCAAAGTCGTCAAAGAGTGCAAATGCGATGAATATGGGTGGCAGCATTCGGCGCCATCTACAAGCCATTTTCTCCACAAACTTATCATTATCGTGGGAATCCGGTTGCGCTTATAGTTTAGACCTTGTTTGAAATCAAGGAATAGAAAATAGAGGAACATAAGAAAACATATGCATGAGGTAAAGGAAAATTAAAAAACTATAGGATTTTAAATCACAAGATTGAAAAAAAAGCATAGGAACAAGGTAAAACCAGCGGCCTCTAAAAATTCGTATTGTAAAAGTAGCTAAAATAAAAGTTATTTTTAAAGGCATTTGGAAATACCAACCATCCTATACAAACTAATTTCCTAGAGCGACTAATGTTTGCAACCATCATGTACCGGCGGACAAGATATAGATAGGCATAGATAGAAATTGGTTTATTCAGGATTTCACATAATTATTTGATTAGGCTAGAAGTTTTTGTGACTGGCAATGAAACTGATTTATAACCTGTTGGTCCAGGGCTCTAGATGCAGCCTTAACTTCCAAACCATATATGTAGATGTATGGAGCGTGGCCCCTAATTGATATTAGATCAAAACTCATTGCATTAACCAGTATAAGGCCTTGTTTAGATACGGAGTACATGTGTATCTTGGGAGTTTGGTCTTCCTTACTTGAGCTTTACTTACCACACTTATGTTTCTACTTGTATGCCTTCACCTTGTTCCTAGAGTAGCATAGACTAGGTCATAAAATTGGCTATATGTTACAAAATCTTTTGTGCATGGGTACGTAGAGATAGTAGATAAACTCTAGGTGCACATCTTGAAGGCTAGATGCATTTGTTTATCTAGTGCGAAATCAAGAGCCCTAGATTAAGTTTTCATGCTCCAATTCACCCTCCACTCTCTCTCATGTCGGCATTGGAGTTACTTGGGAAAAAATAGTGGGGACGGAGCAAGACATTGGAAGTAATTGCTTTAGATATATCCAATAAATGATGGAAATATTTATATTGTTTGAACTAGCGTCCTGGTCGATGTATAAGACTTTGCCTTTTTCTTTTTATTTCATCCAAAACTTTGTAATTTTGGGCTGTGTACATCCTTGGATGTAGACGCCGGATATTTTTATCCATTATCTTAAAAAAATGAAGCAACCATTGGTACCCACCATAAATTGCAACACACGTGTACATACACATTTATCCAATGCATGAGAGTATTGCTTAAATTTAGGAGAAATAAATGAAAACTAAATTTATCCAATGCATGGGAGCATTCCTTAAATTTAGGAGGAATAGTTAAAATGAAAAGTTATAATTCTCTCGTGCATTTGGATGCAGTGTGGCGAGCCCACAGTGGGTGTGGGTACCCATGGTTGTTTCATGGGGACTGTCCTCACTATTTTTTTGTGTTGTTTCAGTAACAAATAATAAAAATAGTCTCGTGTGATGATATTATGATAAAAGTGTTGGTTGTGAAACAAGCTTAAAATTTTAATTTTATTATACAGATGGTATGAGCGGGCTAAAGTTAAAACCCTTTTGGAAGGGGATGTGAATACTCGCTTTTTCCATCTTGTGGCTAATGGGAAACACCGTAGACAACATATCTATAAACTTGAAAATGAACAAGGAACCATAGTCGGTGATGAGAACCTCAAGAGCCACATTACGAGCTTCTATAAAGATCTCTTTGGAGCTCCTGAGCATTCTGAGGTCTCACTTGGGGAAGATAACATCCTTGATATTCCTCAAGTGTCTCCAGAAGAAAATGATATCCTAACTAGCCCTTTCACCGAATCTGAGGTGAGGGAAGCGATTTTCCAAATGGAACATAATAAAACTCCAGACCCGGATGGTTTTCCGGTGGAATTCTATCAGATGTTCTGGGGAGTCATCAAAGAGGACCTTCTGTGCCTCTTTGCAGACCTCCATAGAGAGTCCCTTGACCTTTTTAGTTTGAATTTTGGAATCATTACTTTAATTCCAAAAATTCAAAATGCTACAAAAATTCAACAATACAGACCAATTTGTGTCCTCAATGTGAGTTTCAAAATATTCACTAAAGTGGGCACAAACAGATTAAATTTGGTTGCCAAAACGGTGGTGAGCCCAACACAGACTGCCTTTATGCTAGGCAGGAATATCATGGAAGGAGTAGTAATTTTGCACGAAACTATCCATGAACTCCACAAAAAAAAGATGGGGTGATTTTTAAAATTGACTTCGAAAAGGCTTATGATAAAGTAAAATGGTCTTTCCTACAACAAACCTTACGTATGAAAGGCTTCTCACCCCTATGGTGTAGATGGATTCAAAGTATGGTCTCTGACGGTAGTGTGGGGATCAAAGTCAATGATGATATTGGCCCCTACTTCCAAACCAGTCGAGGGCTCAGGCAGGGGGACCCTATGTCGCCAAACCAGTATATGCTAGCTCTTCTTATTAATAGAGCAAAGAACAACGGCCAAATAAGAGGAGTCATCCCCCACCTTATTGATAATGGTCTGTCCATTCTTCAATATGCAGATGATACCATTATCTTTATGGACCATGACCCAGAACAAGCAAAAAATTTAAAGCTTTTGCTCTGTGGTTTTTAACAGTTATCTGGGTTTAAAATCAATTTCCACAAGAGCGAGATTTTCTGCTATGGAGCAGCTAAAGAGATGGAACCTTATTATACTAGTCTCTTTGGTTGTAATACGGGGGAATATCCCTTCAGATATCTAGGGATCCCAATGCACCATAGGAAGCTCCTCGATTCTGAATGGAGAAAGGTGGAAGAACGCTTTCAACATAAATTATCTTGTTGGAAAGCAAAATACTTGTCCTATGGGGGACGTTTAATCCTGCTTAACTCAGTTTTAAGCAGTCTACCCATGTTTATGATGTCCTTCTTTGAGCTCCCTAAAGGGGTACTAAAAAATCTAGATCACTTCAGATCAAGATTTTTCTGGCAAGGTTCTCTTGAAAAACATAAATATAGACTTGCCAGATGGGACATCCTCTGTTGTCCCAAAGACCAAGGGGGCCTAAGTATCTTGGACTTACAATTGCAAAATAAATGCTTATTGGCAAAGTGGTTGGTTAATCTTCTTAATACCGACGGAATGTGGCAGTCCTTACTCAAAAATAAATACCTACGGTCAAAAACACTTACCCAAGTGTCTGCTAAACCCAATGATTCACATTTTTGGAGAGGCCTCATGCACATCAAAGATGAGGTCGTAGCTAAAGGTTCCTTCGATGTTAAATATGAGACCAAAACGAGATTCTGGGATGATACATGGGTAGGGGATAAGCCTCTAAAAGATAAATACCCTTCTCTTTTTAATATAGTGTGTGATCGTCACGTAACTGTATCGAAGGTGTTGGCCTCCAGCCCGCTAAACATATCCTTTCGTAGGGCGCTGGTGGGTAACAATCTCTTAGATTGGCTCAATTTAGTAGCGCAAATTTCTAATGTGGTTTTGGTAGGGGAGTCTGATTACTTTAGATGGAGCTTAACCAAGTCTGGGTTATTCTCTGTTCGCTCTCTGTATCTCTATCTTATTGATACACATCTACCTTGCCCTCATAAGAAACTTTGGAGAATAAAAATTCCTCTAAAGATTAAAATCTTTCTTTGGTTCCTACAAAGAGGTGTGATCCTAACCAAAGACAACCTTGCTAGGAAAAAATGGAAAGGGAGCCAGAAGTGTATCTGTTGTAATATGAATGAGTCTATGCAACATTTATTCATCGATTGCCCCTTCGCCAAAATAATTTGGAGGACAATTCTTTTCGCTACTAATCTAACCCCACCCCGTTCGATCAGTCACATGTTCGGCTCATGGCTTCGAAATCAAAATAAGAGGCTCAGAGGTTTGATCTGGGTGGGGGTGGCTGCGATTTGCTGGGCCATCTGGCGTTGCCGGAATGATGTTATTTTTAACAAACTCAAATCTAATTCGTTCATGCAGGTTATTTTCAGGAGAGCGTATTAGCTCCTCTTCTGGGCAACGCTGCAGCGTGATGAACAAGCCAAGGACATCCTACCTTCGATAAGCAAGAGATTAGAGATAATTGCTTTAGAGGTTTATAATAAAGGGTGAAATCATGTTTACGTTTTGCTCTAGTGTTTCCGGTCTTTTGTTCCAAGGCCGTGGACTACTGCTTTTTTATCTTCTTTATGTGAAGAGTCGGTTTGTATCGTGTGGCTGTGTACATCCAAGGATGTAGAGGCCGGATAATTTGTTATCTTTTATCTAAAAAATTGTTTAGTTGAACGTAAAACATATGAACTGTTTAAATATTGATTTCCTTAAAAAACTTTAATATTGAAATTCTAAGAATATAAACTTCTTATGCAATTACTAGAGAATTATATGCCTATCTTTTGCATACAATCTGAGCAAGACCAAGGTACAGATTAGATTGTTAGTTAAGTCCTCAAATTGGTTGGCTGATCCATTGAATGACATGTTGATGTTGCATACTCATGCTTAGCAGCTTGTTACAGGTCTCAGTCAATGTGCTACACATGCTTATTATATATCAGGTCTCCATGATCTCACGATTCAGGAGCTGTTACATGTCCCAATCCATGTGCATGCTTATTTTATACCAGGAGATCGACATCACTATGATGGAGTAGGCTGCGGTCCTGTATAAATATGTGTATGCCGTGGAGTGTGAGAGCAAGAAGCAAGTAGCTAGCTAGCTTGCGGGAGCAATGAGTGCATTTGTGTTACTCTTTTCACTCATCTTGGTACGTACGCTTTTGAGTACTCCCTCCAGGATACTAGCTATGAATCCAATTAATATTATTTATACTTGCAGTACTCCATCATATAGATACTAGCTATATGAATCCAATGGTGATATCTGTTTGTTATTAGTCACTGTTTTTTATTATCAATTTCATATGCTGCATTTATTAACTCATTACAAGCTAATGATTATGCTCTAGGTCCGTCCAATTATTTCATAGTTTCTTCAGTCTATTATTCATGCCATTCATGTATGTTTTCTTTCTATTCACATGTGAAAAATCTTGTTTTCTTAGTGTTTTACTCATGTTCTTCAAGTAAGTTCGCAATTCAGTCAATGCAGTTTCTTTTCAGTATTCAGGTTCCCTTGTAGAAAGTAATAGCTCAAGCAAATCATAGCCATCAAATTCTATTTTTTGTAACAATTATATAACTAAAAACTAGCTAGAAAAAGAAAAAACAAACCCTAGGATATAGGCCGGATGGCATCCATGGCGTCTGTCTTCTTGCGTCCTTGAGAATCATGAGGCAGAATCTAAGGCCCTGTTTTGCATGCCAATAAACAACTTTGGCTCCTTGCGACGTGTGTGGAGTTAGAAGCGATGAAACTAAAAATAGGGGTTGCACCTGTTCTTAGATCATTTTGAGAGAAGAGAGAAAAATAGTTCATCGCCGCAATGCACTAAGGAGTTAGATTCAGAACCATCCAAAGATCTACAAAACATGGCCTAAGCTATGTCAGTGTCGACTGTGACTGGTAACAAAGAACCAATACACAGTTCCAACATATCACAACCAATCATGTTTCAAAGTTCCAAAACAAATAGATTTATCACCTCAAAAAATAACACATGCAAAATTAGTAGAAAAACTTTTCTAGACGTAAAACATAAAGGTTTTCCCTGTATTTATAATATTTTATAAAATAACAAATTCAATTACTATAGATATTCAAGGTGATCATAACTATTCAAGTCTAACTAAATGAGCGGCTCAGTGTTGCAATGTTTATTTTCTTATAGCTAGCAATGAAATTCCTTTGCTTAGAGACATGATTCGTACAACCATGCCGATAAATATAATGGTTAAGAGTTAACTGGCACTTTGAAGATCTCCAAGCTAAATGCCATGTGTTGCATATTATGTATTTACTTGCATTCAAATTAATTTATGCATGCGAGATATGTCTTTCTTAGGGGCACCACATGGTTGCATAATGTTTGTAGGTCACCTCCGTTGGAGGAGATGGGATGCAACTGTGGCTATGGGTGCAGATGAAACCAGGATGTCCCCCTTTAGCTCAGCATTGGAGGTGATGACCTACTGGAAGACCATGCTACCCAACTCGCCTATGCCATCCGCGATCCAGAAACACTTGAGCCCACACAAGATGGCTGATTTTAGATGGGATTTTGATGCAAAAGAAGATGACAAGAAAGCCAAGCACAGATGGGATTTTGGCAAAAAAGCAAATGGCAAGAAGGCTGATTTTAGATGGGATTTTAATGCAAAACAAGATGACAAGAAAGCCAACCATAGGTGGGACTTTGCCACAGATGGAGATGAGAAGAAGGCTGATTTTAGATGGGATTTTGATGCAAAAGAAGATGACAAGATATCAAATCACAGATGGGATTTTGGCGCAAAAGAGGATGACAAGAAGGCCGATTTCAGATGGGATTTTGATGCAAAACAAGATGAAAAGAAAGCCAATCATAGGTGGGATTTTGCCATAAATGGAGATGAAAAGAAGGATGATTTCAGATGGGATTTTGATGCAAAAGAAGATGACAAGAAAGCCAATCACAAGTGGAATTTTGGTACAAAAGCGGATGATAAGAAGGCCGATTTCAGATGGGATTTCGATGCAGAACAAGATGAAAAGAAAGCCAATCATAGGTGGGATTTTGCCACAAGTGGAGATGATAAGAAGGTTGATTTCAGATGAGATTTCAATGCAAAAGAAGATGACAAGAAAGCTAATCAAAGATGGGATTTTGGTACAAAAACATATGACAAGAAGGCCGATTTCAGATGGGATTTCGATGCAAAAGAAGATGACAAGGAAGCCAATCATAGGTGGGATTTTGCCACAAATGGATATGACAAGAAGGCTGATTTTAGATGGGATTTTGATGCAAAAGAAGATGACAAGAAAGCCAACCATAGATGGGACTTTACCACAAAATCGAATGACAAGAAAGTAAATTTCAGATGGGATTTCGACGCAAAACAAGCTGAAGGGAAATCCAACAATAGATGGGATTTTGCCACAAAAGGAGATAATGAGAAAGCTAATCATTTTTTTTTGAAAGATCCGGTTGCCCGACTTTGGTTAATTAAGGAGAAGAAGCATATAATCCGTTTACATGCGCGAGCGGCGCTCCCCAACACGGCCTAGGCTGTGCAGGGTCTAAAACAAAAGCTAATTACTCACTAACTATATTACCAACCATGAGAGGCCTGAGGCCCTTACATCCCGCCATGGACCAAATGTTTGCCATCTCTTTTATTTCCGCTAGCAGTGTATGCGCCGTCTTTCGTTCGCCCTGAAGACAACCCTGTTCCTCCTATTCCAAATGTTCCAAAGTGTCAAGATCGTCATAGTGTGTTCTTTGTTTCCTCCTGTCTTAAAAGCTTGGTTGAAGCAATCTTGAAGCTTAGATTTGTCTTCCCAGTTTGTCTGCAATAGATTGGTGCAGCCACTCCAAGAGGCCACAAGGTGCCAAACCAGTCGGTGAAAGTTCCTTGTGTGATTTTGGTAATTGAGTGACAACTTATGTGGACTAATATGTGTTTAATGTGAGACACACAGGTGATTTAGTCCTTAGGTACACAAGTGAGCAACCAATAAAGTCATGGTGGAGAGATGGCTTGTGCATATTGATGGTGCTCAACTTGGTGATGAAGGAGTTTATTGTACATGGTACATGACATGGAGTCATGTGATCAAGGTGGAGAAGATTAAGATGAGGCTTGGCTTGATGGACCGGTTGCAAGTGTGAAGGGCAAGTGAGTGATGCTTGGCGCCGATAGACCAACGCAATGGTGAAGAGCAAGTGAGGTCAAGATCGATGAACCAACACGGTCACGTGATGATATGGAGTGGATCATATCATTTGTGATAGGTTGGTGCGTATGTTGCATCAACATTGGAGAAGAAGATGAAATGGAATGCACAAGGCAAAGGTATAACTTAGAGCATTTCATTTCACCGGTCATAGAGGTTTAGAGAAGTGTTTGACCGGGTTGAGTTATAGGAAAAGCCGTACTATCAAGAGGGATGCATGGTAGACTAGCTTGATGAGGATAAGAGTGCTCAAGTTGCTAGTCTAGAGATGTTTGAGAGATGCGGCGCAAAACGTATACGTAGAAGAGTGCTTCGGTGGCTCTCTGCTGAGCCACCGGTACAACTGGTCTCCCACCAGTAGTACCGATGGGCACCGGTGGTACCGCTCAGCTCCCGGAGGGGTTTTCTCGCACGTGAGGGCACTTTGAAGATGTGCTGAAAAATGAACTACCGGTAGTACCGGTTGGCTAACTTTGTGCAACGGTCGGGAAGCTCCAACGGTCGGATTCCTTGGACCGGTAGTACCGGTGGTGCGTCGGGAGCTGCGGGAATAAATAGGCCGCCCCTTCCTTTGGGGCGGTGGTCACCCCCATTATTCCACTTCCACATCTGAGAAAAGGGTCTCAAGAGTGTCTCTATCTTCCTCCTTGCTCCTAGACTTCAATCCATGGTGGATTTGTGTGAGAGAAGTGAGATTAGAGAGAGGAGAGGACCGATCTACGTCTTGAGCATTCAGATTCCTCATCTCGCTGGTTTGCTTTGCATTTTTTGCTCTTGGATTCTTGGAATCCTAGCCGGCTAGGCATTCTTCATTTTTGCCCATGATTTGTTCATTTGTGAGGGCAATCAAAGTGTTTGTAATCCCCATTCGATCTTAGTGAAAACCTTGGGCACTCTTTGTGTGGGCCTCAAGGGAGAGGCAAGGAGGTGAAAGAGACTCCGACCTTTGTGGTCACCTTAACAACAAGGAGTAGGAACTCTAGTGTAGAGTTGCCGAACCTCGGTATAAATCGTGAGTCTCTTGTGCTTGATGTTGTGGAGATATCTTCGACTATCCTTTGCTATTGTGTTCTTCGTGTTCTTCCTCTCTCCCTCAAAGTTGATAGGTTGGGAAGGCCCGATCTACAAATTGGTGAGGAATCAACCCAAGCAAAGTTCAACATCATCACCCTCAACCTCAAGGAGTGTGGGGAAAAGCTCGGATCCGGATTCAAAGCTCATTACGTTGAGATCCCGGAGCTACAGCGAGCCACCGGTAGTACCGGTCCTACTACCGGTAGTACAAATCAGTGGTTTGCCTTCTCTATTCACTAGCTTGTACTTATTATTTCTTACTTGTGCTAGTGTTTAGTGGTTGCTTTAGTAACTAGTATAGCTTGTGTATCTTGCTAGTTACCTTCTTGCTTGTGTAGCATAAAAGTATCTCTTGAGTGGCTAATTGGCTTGTGTAGCCTTGTTAGTCGCATTGCTTAGTTTATGTAGCTAAGTAAGTTGAACTCTCTAGTTGACTTGTGTAGTCTTGCTAGAGAGCATTGCTAGTGAGCTTAGGTGCTTTGTGCTTTGCTTACTAGTATGTGTAGGAGCTCCCTTTGTGCTTAGAGTACTAGTTGCTTAGGTTTGTGTGACCTTACAACCTAGACTTGTTTAGGTGAGCTCCCTAGCTTGGCACCTTAGTGAGCTCAATTAGTATACTTTGCTAGGTTCTAAAGTTATAGATAGAGGGGTGTAGTCTTGGCTAGACCGATATTTTTAATTCCGTATTTGTTTCTGTTAGCCGTTGTGCTTAAGTTTTTAGAAAAGACTATTCACCCCTCTCTAGTCCGCCATCTCGACCCTACAAGTGGTATCAAAGCTTGGTCTCTCATTTGTGGTCTTTACCGACCCGAGAGGATGACGACTTATGGGCTAGATGTTGAGTGCCCACACATTTTTGATGGCACACACTTTGCACGGTGGAGAAATTGGATGGAAAATAATTACAATTTTATTTCTCCCAAATGTGGTGGATCGTGGATGTAGGTCTCTCTTGTGCAATTGAGAGAGAGGATGCAACTCAAGCACAAAAGAAGTGCCTACATCTCGATTTCCAAGCTACTAACATTCTCTACCATTCTATGAAAGATAATATCTTTGGTGAGATAATGGACATGAAGAGCACTCATGAGATTTGGACCTACCTCATTGAAAAATATGAGACGGTTCCAAACAATGATAATGATGTGTCCAAGTTGGTGGCACATGAGGATGTTGAGCATGACCACAACTCGGTGATTGTGGAAGATTGCTCCACCTCATGATCAAGTGATGATGAAGATGATCTATCTACCACAAGATAACTTGACAAGAAAGATGAAGGCCCAACATCAAGTGTTGATATTAATAATTCTACTCCAATCACACTTGATGATGATGATGCATGCTCAGGCTATGAGAGTGATGTCTCCACAAGCTCTTCCACTTCATCACAATGCTACATGTCACATGGTGACACTAAGGTATTAATTGACAATATGATTGTAGATTGTGATGACCCTAACTTTGAGCTTGTTTGTAGACTCACTAAAGCTTTAGAAAATGAGTTAAACAAAACAAAGAAATTAAAATATGAAAACTCTTTTCTAAAGAACTCATGTGAAGAATATAAGCACTTACTTGATGTTCTTAAATCTTCACATGAAGAACTAAAACTTGATCATGAGGAACTTCGTGTGTCTCATGAGGATTTAGTTCACAAACATGGCTCTCTAATTAATGAATTGCTAAATCTTAAAAATGAAGAGAGCTCATCACTTGGGTCAAATGATCAATCACATGTTGTTGCTAACCCTTGTGATGTAGGAAAGAAGAATGTATCCACCTCTTGTGATGATTTACTTAATGTGCCATGTTATTCAAATATAGATGCTTGTTATACTTCTATGTCTTGTGAGACTAATATTTTGAAGGAGAACAATGAGCTTAAAAGTGAATTGAAGAATATGAGCAACAAGCTAGAGAGGTGTTACACTTCCAAAGTCACCTTTGATCACATGATGAACAATCAAAGAAGACATGGTGACAAGAGTGGAATTGGTTTCCACAAGGGCAAGGGCAAGAAGGAGAAGAAGCAAGAACCAAACAAGCTATCTCATTTCATGTGCTTCAAGTGCATGGGATGGGACATCTTGCAAATGCTTGTCCAACCAAGATTGCTCAAGCTAAGACACAAGTCAAGCCCCAAGTGCAATACAAGATCAACCATCAAGATGGTGATTTGGGGATGACAAAGAAGAAGAAAACAAGAAGAGGTGGCAAAGCAAGAGCAAGGCATCCAACTCCTATTCAAGATGCCAAGATGATGATGAACAAAGATCAAGAGAAGAATCATTTGGCTCACATCAAGTGCTACAAGTGTGATGATATGGGACACTTTGCCTCCAAGTGTCCTACCAAGCTTGAGATGAAAATTCAAGCAAGAGAAAAGAGGCAAGACAATGAGAAGAAACATTTGAGCAAGGAAGAAAAGGCTTGATTAAAAAGAGTTTGCTACTCATGTCGGGAAAGGGGACACTTGGCTAATTCATGTCCCCTAGGTATGACTTCTAAGCCTATTTCAATTATTGATGATCATATGCTTATAAAGGATGGTAGTGGTACCTCTATGGTTTCTATTGCAAAACATCCCGCTATCCATACTAAGGCATTGCCTAAGTATGTTCCTCCTAACTTGAGAGGACCCAAACTAGTTTGGGTACCATCAACAAGTGGATGAATGTGTGTAGGTACCATTGGAATTGGAGACTTGATACAATGTGTTTTATATTGTTCATCATATGATTGAATAAAGTAGTGAAGACTAGTGCTATTCTCATCCCAATGCCAAGTCAAAAGATGAAGTCCAAATGCTACAACATACAAGTACATGATCAAGTTGTGGTGGCTCATTGGATGATTTGAAGGCTTGCAAATATTCAAGTTGAAGCTTGCTAATGGATTGATCATGGTCTAAATAAGGTATATTTCTTGTTGATCAAGTTCATTTGGGTGTGTATAAGATATTTGAATTGGATATACACATAGTGTAGTGCATATGAGTTGCTTAAATTGGATATATATGTGCACTAGTTGCTTGCTATAAGATGTTTGAATGGATTAAATGCTTAGTGATCAAGTTTGAGTTGATTTGAATGAATATGATCATGAGACTACTTTTAGTAAGAGGGTTTAATTGATATATGTCTTGTAAGAGTGTTCAAACAAGTTGGATTCAAATTTGGTTCAATTTGAAGAAGCATAGCTCAATTTCTCAACTCTTGTCAATCTTTCAAAATCTGAGCTAGCTGTGATCATAGCCATGTTTGAGAGTTCAAATATACTTGGATTGGCTTGAAATTTGGTGTGCATGCTCTACACTTGTGTTATTAGTTGCTGTTTAAATTTCATGGGTATTGGATAAGGGATACTTCGTTGTGGAGTGGATCTTGTCAACACATGTTCAACAATTTTCAGCATGTACCTAGGTGGAAAAATGTGAAATCTGGTAGCAATCTAGTGGTCCAATGAAGCTCAAATTTTTATGGCTGCTAGATGACACAGCGAAGCACATCTCCACCAAAATTCAAGGTTTGAGATATGATATATTCTTTGAAGAGTACAAAATCTGCCAGAAAAGTGACAAACATTGGATTGATTTAGAGTCACTCAAATTGAAAGGTCCTCAAGTTGGAATCATGCTTATAAGTGATTGAGGTACTTATGCTAGAATTGAGTACAAGGTTATTTGATTGTGGAGTGTTTTTGACACATGTTTAGTGCTCAAGATGAAGATCAATTAAACAAAGTCATTTCAATTGAGTGTCAAGGGTGATTCTTGGAGAGAGGTCACTTCTCCCTTTTGTAGGGGCTTGCCGCCTTTTGTAGGTGAACCAAGGTTACTTGGAAGGCTAACATAGAAGTGGTGATCTAAGAATCATGTGGAGATGCTTAGTTGAAAGCTATCAAAAGAATTGATCAAAACAAAAGCAAGCAACACCCAAAAGAGAGAGATTTATGAATTTATCCTACAAGTATGTATCATGATATTCAAGGAGTATTATCTTCTACAAAGTGGTACTCTATCATGCAAGAAAATATCAAGAAATAAGCAAGTCAACCGCAACAAGAAAGTGCACTTGGTCATTAGTGGTTCTCAAATCATATGGGTGAAGATTGGTATTCAAATTGGTTATCAATTGGTCTTCACCAAGCTCTTAATTGGACTTCACATTGCTAATTGGAGATGAAATCTATATGACTATCCTCTACTCCAACATAGCAAAGGTGAAATTGTTTGACATATGCATACATCTAATACTTAGGACTTGTTTAGTGCATATAGTCATACATAGTGCTCATTCATTGAAAATCAAATGAATTTTATGCTTATAGCCTACCATTATAGATTGATTGAGTTGTTTGATCTAGTGGTAGTACATGAGTTTGTTCATGAGCTAGTAAACCCAAGTACTTGATCTATTTTGGATTGCAATCAAGTGACAAGTACAACCTCTATAAGATAACCGCTTAATGTGTGTGAAGAAGCTTAGAGAGGGTTTAAACCGGACTTGAAAGCTTATGCTATTTATTTTAGTTCAAGTCCAACATAGAAGCTCATGAAGATGAATCTAGTTCAAGCACAAGACAACTATGCAAATGGATATCAAGATATAATCTACAAATGGTATCTAGACTTATGCTAATCTTTCAAAGAGTATCAACTTTCATATTGGTACATGCAAAAGATGTATAGTTCTAGCATACTTGTGATGATCCACATTGAGTTAATTCAAATAATTCTACAAGTGGTAATCTCACAAGTGATATCCTACAAGCTAACAAGTGATCCTCAACTTTAAGTGATCAAATCATAGTTCTCTTACTTGCAAAGCTCATTTGGATGACAATTGCTTTGACCAAAGGGGAGTTGCCCTACTCAATGGTATAATGGTCAATGATCTTACATGAAGAGTCATTCCAATACAAATGTGTTAGTGTCCATCAAAAAGTATCAACCATCTACCCTAGTGCAACCTTTACATCAATATGAACATACTTTTTATGGAAATTGATGACAAAGGGTGAGAGATTAGTGAACAAAGATATATTAGTGAATGTACATGCATTAAGGGAAAGAGACATGGACATGGACAAGGGAACAAGACCAAAGGATCAAAGTCTTGGACTAAGAGACGCACACAAGTAGGGGGAGCAAGCTCATGAACTTGATTGATTGTATTTGATATGTGCATGTTCATGTGCTTGCTTACATATTGCATAAGTCTTATCTTTATATGCATGCTTGTGTGGTGTATGCTAGTTATAGGATTTGAATGATGATTTGCTAACTAGCATGCATAGGTTGGTAAGCTAGATAGGTGTTCTAATAAGTGGTATCTAGAAACCTTGCTTATAATGTTGATCTCACGGGGTTTCTAGTGTTTTTGTGCTATCTAGCTAACCATGGTGGTGCTAAGGATGAACTTCAAGTGGAACTACAATGAGTATCTTCAAAGGTTTATCCTATATCCCTTAGCATCACTTAGTAGTGCTAGCACTCCCATAATTTCATACTCATGCATGTGTGCAAAGCTTAATTCAAACCTTTGTGAGCACACATGTAGGGGGAGCTATCACTACCAAGTCGGATCTTGTGGCATTTATCCAAATCATGGTATAGAGCTTAAATGATGGATAAATGGCATAATGTCCAAAATGATCTTAATTTCCATATCTTTGTAGAGTTGTCATCAATTACCAAAAAGGGGGAGATTGAAAGGTCCTTGTGTGATTTTGGTAATTGAGTGACAACTTATGTGGACTAATATGTGTTTAATGTGAGACACACAGGTGATTTAGTCCTTAGGTACACAAGTGAGCAACCAATCAAAGTCATGGCGGAGAGATGGCTTGTGCATATTGATGGTGCTCAAGTTGGTGATGAAGGAGTTTATTATACATGGTACATGACATGGAGTCATGTGATCAAGGTGGAGAAGATCAAGATGAGGCTTGGCTTGATGGACCGGTTGCAAGTGTGAAGGGCATGCGAGTGATGCTTGGCGCCGATGGACCAACGCAACGGTGAAGAGCAAGTGAGGTCAAGATCGATGAACCAACACGGTAATTGAGCTTCCGCGTCTTACTCCGATTATTATGAGAGAATATCATGAGGTACCCTAATTCCTTTTTATATCCATGAGTACCACGTTTTGTGGCTTGGCAAGGATGAGCAAGTATTGTTCAATTTCATTCACTAACCCTTGCTCATCCCATCCAAGTCACCTGAAATCCTAACCTTTCAATCTTATATCCATACTCAAGGAGTTATTGTCATCAATCACCAAAAAGGGGGAGATTGAAGAATCATGGCCCTAGTGGTTTCGGTGATTAACGAAAATTAGCGATTATTATGGCTAACGTGTGTTTTGCAGAGGCTATGCGTAGCTTAGCCATAGTGATCTACATGAATGGGCATGAATGGTCATCACTTAGCCCTCAAGATGGATATCGTTTCGGATTTCAAAGAGACATGATGAAGACCCTAGAATGATAGGCCAAGTGCCATAAGGTGATGAAGGGCACTTAGAAATAGATAGGGCTTCTATTTTATCTTTGCCTGTACTATCAAGAGGGGTTGAGACTAGTAGCTTGACTTAGGAAAGCTTCATGACTTAGGTGTGGTGCACACTTGACTTCCTTAGCTCTAAGCAAGCCTATAGTGACCGTAAGATAGCCAAGAACTTCTTCCGAATTCATTGCGACGAAAAACGAAGTTGAAAAAGAAGTTTTCTCGGCGTCGGACGCTGATGTCAGGATGACGCAGCGTCCGTTGGCCGCCCAGAGGGAGCCCCTGAGTTTCAGAGGGCGTCGGACGCTGGCCATCGCCTAGGGTAGCGTCCATCGGCCTTCCAGTGGGCATGTTTTCAGAGGAATTCAGCAAGGGGCATCGGATGCTGGTTTACAGCGTCCGTCGAACTGTGCAGGAGCGTCCATCGCCCAAACCCTGTTTCTGAACTAGCTGTTGGGCAGGGCGACGGAGCATCCGTCGCCTAGGCGACAGAGCGTTCGTCGCCAACTTAAAGTGCCAGCCCGAGGCAGTTTTCTGGGGGGCTATTTATAGCTCCTCACCTTCTCTCCCACCTGGCCTTTGCTCATTTTCAGTTGCCGAAGTCTTTGAGAAGGTTGGGAAGAGAGCAAGAGCCCTAGAGAGAGAGAGAGAGAGTGATTCGCGAATCCATCCATCCTCTCCTCTAGTTCATCCAAGAGTTGAAGTGTGCATCCTCTAGTTGTAAAGCTTGAGTGAGTCAAGCGAAGATCGAGGCTTGTTACTCTTGGTGATCGACATCACCTAGACGGTCCGGTGGTGCTCGGAGGAAGGTGATCGCCGGAAGATTGTCGGCGGCCCTTCTCCATCGACTTGTGATCGGTTGTGGGCAATTCACCGAGCCGGAGTGGCGAAGAATCAGCCCGTAGAGAGCACTCATCCCTTGCGCGAGATTGAGGGGGAGCTATACCTTGCGAGGTGCTCCAACGAGGACTAGGGGGTGTCGACTCCTCGATACCTCGGCAAAACATCGTCGTGTCAAGCATCTCTTTCCCTAGCTCTTTTACACCACATTACTTTCTGCACTTGTCTTTCAATTCATACTAGAATTGTGTAGGAAGGTTTCGCTTTCTTTTGGCTTGCTGCCGCTTTCTAGCTAGGACACACGATCGGTAGGCACTAGGGGGTTAATTGGCTCTTTATAGGTTCAATTCTTGTCTAGAAATTAAAAAGAGCCCAATTCACCCCCCCCCCCCCCGTCTTGGGCATCTTGATCCTTTCAATTGGTATCGAAGCAAGGTTGCTCTCAAATTAGGTTTTACCGCCTAGAGCAAGATGTCCCATGGGGATGGACCGCCACCCATGTTTGATGGGGATGATTTTCCGTATTGGAAAGTGCGGATGGAGTCCTACCTTGAGGCCGTGGATCTCGGTGTGCTCAAAGCCGCTACCATAGGTGGAACCATGTTTGCCGATGATCTCTTCTTTGAGAAGAACAATGCCAAGGCAAAGAACATTCTTTTCCATGACATTGACAAGGATGTGTTCATCCGTGTGCGGAATTGCAAAACCGCTAATGATGTTTGGACTACCATTTGTGTGCTACACGAAGGGACCAAGTGTGAGCGTGAGGAACGCTACCATTTGGTCATGGCCAAGTTGAACTCCTTTACTATGCTCACTCATGAGAATGCTAATGAGATGTACTCACATCTTAATATTCTTGTAGAGGAGTTGAATGTACTTGGGCTCAACCAAATGACGCCGGCCGATGTGGTGCGCAAGATTCTTTGTGTCTTGCCCATTGAGAAGTATGGCCACATCGTCACGGTTCTTCACCAAGGGGACCTCTCCGCCGCTACACCAACACAAGTCTTGGGCAAGATCAATGTCCATGAAATGTACATGAAGATTGGTGATGTTGGTCTTCTTCCTCCTCCAAGAAGAAAGAAAAAGAGAAGGAGGAGAAGAAGGACTTGGCCCTCAAGGCATCCTCCTCGGAGAAGTGCAAGATGCAACTTGTGTATGAGAGTGCAAGTGATGAAGAGGATGATGATGACCTCGCCCTCATGGTGAAGAAGACAACAAAGATGTTGAAGAGGCTAAACAAGAATGGAGTCAAGTTTGACTCAAAGAAGAAGAAATTCTTCACAAGCTCCTCAAGGAAGCCTCTCTCCAAGATGGATTGCTACAATTATGGCAAACTTGGACACTTGGCTCATGCTTGCCCTGAAGAGAAGAAAGACAAGTACAAGAACAAGAAATTCAATAACAAGTTCAAGTACAACAAGGGCAACAAAGATGAGTCAAGTCATGAGGAGAAGAAAGATGACAAGCCATTCAAGAAGAAGAAGAACTTCAACTTCCACAAGAAGAAGAAGGATGACAAAGCCTACATTGTTGGTGATTGGCTCACCGACATTGAAGACACAAGTGACTCATCCGGAGATGAGAGTGAAGATGAGAAGGTGGCCGCCTTGGTAATTGGGTCATCTACTCCACCGCCACCTCCTCCATCATCTCTGGCTCATCCTCTACACACCTATGCCTCATGGCTAAAGGTGACAAGAAGGTACAAAAAGAGGATAATGATGATGAGGCTAACTCTAGTGATGATGAATTTGAAGCACCTTCCTATGATGCGCTAATTGTGATTTGCAACAAATACACTAAGCTCATTAGGAAGTACAAAACTAAAAGTGAAATACTAGAGAAAGCAAATGATAACTTGCATGCAAAACTTGATGACTTGTCTAGTGCCAATGATGATTTGAAGCTTGAGAACAAATCTCTCTCATCTAGCACTAGGAGCTCAAAGCCTCACTCAAGCAAGCAAATGAGAAACATGATAAGCTTGTGAGGTCATCACAAGAGCTCCATACAAGATACAACTTGCTAAAAGATGACTACAACCAAGTTAGAAATGAACATGGCACACTTGTGGTAACAAATGAATTGCTTACAAATGATCTTGCTACACATGTTGCTATTAACCCGGTTGTTAAGTGTCATATAGCTACTTCTTGTGAAGACTTGCTTGATCAAGTTGCTAGTGAGCAAAATGCTAAGTGCAAGGGCAAGAAGGTCGTTGAGGCTGATAAGTATGATGACTATGTGAAGATGGGGCAATAGAACTCAAAGCTCAAGGAAGAGCTAATCAACCTCAAGGCCAACAAGCCCTTCACCATCAACTTAGCCAAGAAGCAAGATGACAATGATGAAATCACCTTGATCAACTCTCTCAAAGAAGAAAATGCAAAGCTCAAGGTTGAGAAGATCAAGCTAGCAAGTGGAATGGAGAAGTTCACCAAGGGCCATAACCTTCAAAGTGAGCTCTTGATGAACACTATCATGAAGGCCGACAAGTCCGGTATTGGGTTCAAGGAGAAACAACTCATAAAAGCCAAAGTCAAGATAGAAGCAATGAACTACTACAAGAACAAGGCCATGAGGAACAACTATGACACACCAAAATCCAATCCCAAGAAGTGCTTTGGATGGTGAAGAGGGTCACTTTGAATTCCAATGCAAGACTCCACCTCCCAAGACCTTGCCCAAGCACACAAGGCCTTTTGCTCATGATGCTCACTTCATCATCAACAAGGACTCCAAGGGTAGACCCCTAGTTGTGTTTCTCGGTCCTAAGATGAAAAACAAGCCCAAAGTGCTATGGGTTGCTAAGGAGTTGGTGGAAAAGGCTATGGGATCTCGCCAAGTGTGGGTTCCCAAACAACAAGCTTAACTTCAAGTTGCTTGTGTGTAGGTGAACTGCAAGACTGGTGGAAGTCATTGGGTGATTGATAGTGGATGCACTCAACATATGACCGGTGACTCCCAGATGTTCACCACACTTGAGGAAGATTGTGAAGGGCAAGACAAGATTACCTTTGGGGACAACTCAAAAGGCAAAGTGCAAGGCCTAGGCAAAGTGGCAATCTCCAATGATCAATCAATATCAAATGTCTTGCTAGTGCAATCATTGAGCTTCAACTTGCTTTTGGTTGGTCAACTATGTGATCTCGGGTTCCAATGTCTCTTCACTCCCAATGAGGTAGTTGTGACCAAGATTGAAGATTCATCATTGATATTCAAAGGATTTAGGCACATCAATCCCTATATAGTGGACTTCACCTCAAATGAAGCAAGCTTGCAAACATGTCTTTTCTCCAAGAGCTCTTTGGGTTGGCTATGTCATATAAGATTAGCACATGTGGGAATGTCAACTTTGAAGAAGCTTGTCAAGGAGGAGATGGTTATAGGTGTGAAGGATGTGGTGTTTGAGAAGGACAAGTTGTGTAGTGCATGTCAAGCCGGCAAGCAAGTGGCCAACACCCATACCACCAAAGCTTTCATGTCAACCTCAAGATTCATAGAGCTACTCCACATGGATCTATTTGGACCTACCACCTATGCTAGCCTTGGGGGAAATCTTTTTTGCTTGGTGGTAGTTGATGACTACTCTAGGTACACTTGGGTGTTCTTTCTTCAAGACAAGGGAGAGACTCAATCAATATTCAAGAAGTTTGCAACTAGAGCCCAAAATGAGTTTGATGTGAAGATCAAGAAGATAAGAAGTGACAATGGGACCGAGTTTGTGAACACCAAGATTGAAGATTATTGTGATGAAGTTGGAATCAAGCATGAGGTGTCCGCCACCTATACCCCTCAACAAAATGGTGTAGTAGAGAGAAAGAACCGGACACTAATCACACTTGCAAGATCAATGCTTGATGAGTACAAACCCCCGAGAAGTTTTGGGCCAAAGCAATCAACACCGCATGCTATGCGGCCAACCGGCTATTTGTCCAAAGGCTTCTCAAGAAGACCCCCTATGAGCTTGTGAATGGGAAGAAACCGGATATATCCTTCTTCCGAGTGTTTGGATGCAAAGTGTACATCTACAAGAAGCGTCAACACTTGGGCAAGTTCCAAAGGCGATGTGACATTGGTTTCTTACTTGGCTATTCACTTAAATCCAAGGCATATCGAGTATTTAACAAAGCCTCCGGCCTAGTTGAAGAAACATATGACTTGGAGTTTGATGAAACTAATGGCTCTCAAGAAGAGCATGAGAATCTTGATGATGTAGGTGATGAACCCTTGAGGGAGGCTATGAAGAATATGCCCGTTGGTGCCATCAACCCACTAGAGGTGGAGGAAGTAGAAGATGATGCAAATCAAGTACCTTCTCCACCGCACACGCCTCAAGTTGATGAAGAACAAGTGAGGCAAGCATAAGAGGATACCTTCATCCCACAAGATCAAGACAAGGCACAAGCTAGTGATGTTGATGCACCACAACCTCCTCCCCAAGTGATTGATAGAAGATCTACACCTATGCTCCAAGCTCATCAACAAGACCTTATCATAGGGAGTCCATCAAGGGGGGTAACAACTCGATCTAAACTTGCTTCTTATGTTGAGCATCACTCCTTTGTTTCCTTTGTTGAGCCTTCTAGTGTGGAGGATGCACTTGCGGATCCGGATTGGGTGAATGCCATGCATGAAGAGTTGAACAACTTCACCCGGAACGAAGTGTGGACACTAGTAGAAAAGCCCAAAGGAGCAAGAATCATTGGCACCAAGTGGGTGTTTAGGAACAAGCAAAATGATCAAGGCGTGGTTGTGAGGAACAAGGCAAGATTGGTGGCAAAAGGGTTCTCCCAAGTTGAAGGCTTGGATTTTGGGGAGACCTTTGCACCGGTTGCAAGACTAGAAGCCATTCGTATCCTTTTGGTATACGCTTCACATCACAAAATGAAACCTTTTCAAATGGATGTGAAGAGTGCCTTTCTAAATGGTTTCATTAATGAACTTGTTTTTGTCTCACAACCTCCCGGGTTTGAAGACCAAAATTGTCCTAATCATGTGTATAGGTTGTCCAAGGCACTCTATGGATTGAAACAAGCTCCAAGAGCTTGGTATGAGAGGCTAAGGGACTTCCAACTCAAGAAGGGCTTCAAGATCGGGAAAGTCGATACCACACTCTTCACTAAGGTGCTAGATGGAGAGATCTTTGTTTGCCAAGTGTATGTCGATGACATTATATTTGGGTCAACAAACCAAGATCATAGCAAGGAATTTGGTGCATTGATGTCCAAGGAGTTCGAGATGTCGATGATTGGCGAGCTAACCTTCTTCCTTGGCTTCCAAGTGAGGCAATTGAGGGAGGGCACCTTCATATCTCAAGAGAAGTACACTAATGATGTGCTTAAGAAATTCAAGATGGAGGATTGCAAGCCAATCAAGACCCCAATGCCTACCAATGGGCATCTCGATCTCGATGAGGGAGGTAAACCGATAGACCAAGATCTTTACCGCTCAATGATCGGTAGTTTACTTTACCTCAACGCATCTAGGACGGATATCATGTTTAGTGTGTGTATGTGTGCTAGGTTTCAAGCAAACCCTAAGGAGTCGCATCTTTGTGCGGTTAAAAGAATCCTTAGGTACATAAGGCACACCCCTAGCATTGGCCTTTGGTATCCCAAAGGAGCTCCCTTCCTACTTTGTGGCTATTCTAATTCGGATTATGCCGGGTGTAAGGTTGATAGGAAGAGTACCTCTGGCGGTTGCCATTTGCTAGGAAGATCACTTGTTTCTTGGTCCTCTAAGAAGCAAAATATTGTGGCATTGTCTACCGCCGAGGCAGAATACATAGCCATGGGAGCAAGTTGTGCACAAATCCTATACATGACCCAAACACTTTTTGATTACGGCGTTGTTTTGAAAGATGTTCCACTTTTGTGTGATAATGAAAGCACCGTAAAGCTTGCTAATAACCCGGTTCAACACTCTCGCACCAAGCACATAGATATTCGCCATCACTTTCTTAGAGATCATGTGGCTAGGAAAGATATCACACTAGGGGGAGTTTCTAGCGAAAATCAATTGGCGGATATCTTCACTAAACCTCTCGATGAAACAACCTTTTGTAGGTTGAGAAGCGAGTTGAATGTGCTTGATCACTCTAACTTCACTAAAAGATGATCTTGTGTGAACCAACCTTGCATCATGTGTAATATAATCATGTTAATTTAGTAATGCACATAGGCTTGGCTAACATGGTTGGAATAACCATTCTTGAACGTGTGAAGAAGTCCACATCGTGGTTTAAACTTGCAAGCAACCTAGATTCAATTTCTTGTAAATGCATTGCATGTGCATGTGTTGTTTGCCTTTCCTTTTTGGTTAAGTTTGAGCATCCTCTGTGTTCGTCCACTTAGGGGGAGCATTCCAAGCTCAAGTCACTTCTATACCCCTCTTGTGGCCATATGATGTCTCCTTGAAGGTTCCATTCAAATATTTTGAGCTAAAACTAAATCTAAGCCTATGGCAAACTATTTGAAAAGGAGAGTTTGAGAGATGGTTCTCATATCAAGTCCAATCAGGTGTTATTTGAATCTTATTTGGATTGGAACTTGGTTGGGAGAAAGACGCAAAAATCAAATTTGAAAAATTCTATTTTAAAGGGCGTCGGACGCTGCCGACGGACGCTCAGCGACAAATGCCTCAGCGTCCGTCGCGATCGTCCGGAGACTGAACGTTGCCTGTTTGCAGGGCGACGGACGCTCCCCAGCGTCCGTCGCGGAGCGTCCGACGCGGTCAATGCGTTTGGGCGTTTCAAACCTGTTCTGGAAGCCCGACGGATGATGCCGTCGGACGCTGTCCAGCGTCTGTCGCACATCGACGGAGCGTCCGTCGCTCCAATCCGGAGCGTCCGTTGCGAACTTAAGGCTGATTTTTTTTAAAAAAATCCCTGTCTGTTCTCTCCCTCTCTCGGTCGGTTTCTTTTGTTTCCGTACGCCATCGCCGCCCGCCTCTCCTGAAACCCTAACCACCGCCGCACCCTTCCCTCGCCGGCGTGCCCCTCCAAGCGTCGCCGCCATTCATCCACCCAGCGTCGCCGCGCCAGAGCTTCACCCAGCGCCGCCGCCCTTCCTGCGCCGCTCTTCCCCCTGCCTCACGCGTTTCAGCCGTGCAGGGGCATCTTGGCCGTGGAGCTCTCCTCCAAGGCTCTTTTGGAGGTTTGATCGACCTCGTTTGCGTGGTCAGGGTTGCGGATTGGTTTTCGAAAACGACCGAGGAACTTACCCTTTCTTTTTAGGCTTGGTCACCGTGGACAGACGTAATAGTTTGGGCAGATTCAATTCTGTTCTTATCTTTTTCATGCTTCTATATAGACCCACTCCTCTCTAGCTACATGCTTATATGTTATATATCCCTATCTATCTATTCGAGCAGGGTCTGTGGCAGTGAGGAAGTGGTAGTAAACTCGGGGCAAAGCCCGCGAGTAAGGAACGAGGCAAAGCCTCGAAAGGACAGTCCAGAGCCGTCGTGCCAATCTTGATTGCTTGTGTTGCTCAGTGATTGTCAGTTGGCAGTGGGCAGTGAGGTTGTGATTTGACAAATTGAGGATCTCTTGACAGTGACATCTTGTTTTATCTAGTGTATGTCCATGGCAAGAACGAAGAACGCCGGTCCAGTTCCCGGTAGTGGTGGTGACCCTCCACCTCCACCGCGTCCACCCACTAATCGGGGAAGGGGCAAGCAAAAGGTTATTTCCAAGAAGCGCAAGAGACCACTTATGGATCCAGATTCAGCAGCAGTTGCAGTGGCAGAGGCCGTAGAGATCGCGGAGCGAGGTGGACGTCGCGCCGGTTTGAGGCTCTCACCTCGCCGTGGAGCGCGTCGTGAGTCTCCTACGCGTCCAGAGACAGAGCCCGCAGAGGCTACTGAGCCAGAGGAGGCAGAGCCAAATCCAGAGACGGAGCAGACAGAGGCCGCGGGCCACTCTTCGATTGGGGAGCTGATGAGTCGCAGAGTTACACGTTCTAGAGGCTCTGGAGCTCCTCCTAGTCCTCTAGGACCTCAGCTACCAGATCCAGTGAGGCATCAGGTCAGGGTCCTCACAGCCAAGCAGGTCCAGCTATTCCGCTTCGTGGACTTTCAGTCTTGGTTCCCAGCTCAAAGGGACCCCCGTGCTGGACGTGACTTCTATACCACTGTCCACGAGGATTTCTACAGAGTGTGCGCTGAGACCGATGCTCCTCTTAGGTCTCACAGAGTTTGCCCACATGCTCACATAGAGGGTGTCGGTGGTCCAGATATTCTCCAGCACTTGTAGTATATTCAGGGCCTGACTGATTTGATGGGACGATCCGGTGCTTATCAGAAGGACTGGGTCTATCAGTTCTATGCCTCTCTATGGATCTCCCCTGATCACGAGTTCTTTCACTTCGGCTTTCTGGGCCGCGACTTTAGGGTCACAGCAGCTCGATTCAGAGAGCTTTTCCACTTAGAGTCCTCTTCTTCGAGGATTTACAGTTTGTGCTATGGGGATCAGGAGGCACCTCGCCGACCTCACGATGGAATAGTGCCATCTACAGACTACGTTAGGCCATGTTTCCAGCTACCCTTCACCGAGGGTTGGAGCCGCACTCCGAGAGACCTCACACGTCTTGCTCGGATTCTCCATGAGGTACTCAGACGTACCATTCTTCCCCGGATTGGAGCCCGGGACACTATTACCCGTCTTCAGCTGTGGCTACTTGCTCATATCATTCGGAAGGAGAAGTTTGATCTTTGGGATTTGATAGTCAGCGAGCTTGAGGACATCATAGCTGCAGGGTTCAGAGGACACTGGTAGCTACAATTTGCCCATTGGATTTCATACCTGGTCGTGGCCACGACTCGATCTGGATCTCTATGTGTCACTCTTACCAGGTCAGCTACTGAGTTCCCCGTCTACTCGATGAGCCAGTTGGTCATCCACGGGAACCTGCTTTGCCCCAGCAGAGCATACCTACCAGGCACCAGACAGGCAGGTGTGCCACCTCAGTCGGCAGATGACACTGACACCACAGTTGAGCAGATCGCCCAGGCAGAGCTTGCAGATCTTGATGCTCAGATTGACACCACCGTCGAGGCTGCCTACAGAGAGGACCTGGACTCTAACAGCTCTGATGAGGACTACAGGCCCATTCTCGATTATGCACCGATGTCTCATGATCATGAGGCAGGAGGGTCAGCTCCAGCTCCAGGTTCAGGCACCTCAGAGGCCACTATTCTTACCCTACTTACGAGGATGCAGGAGGAGCAGTCACGACAGGCAGAGGAGCAGAGGTGGCAAGCTGCAGATGTTCAGAGACTCACAGCTCAGCAGCTTGCAGCATAGGCTCAGACTCAGGCCCGACAGGATGAGTTTCAGCGCCAGTTCCTAGCTTATCAGATGCAGCAGGCTGAAATCCAGAAGACTCAGACTATGCTTCTTGAGCGTCTCCTTGGATCGACCTCCGGACAGACCATCACTCCACAGCTTCAGATGTCCGGGGTCTCTCAGCAGCAACCGTCAGTGGTCGTGGTACCGACTCCAGCGTTACCGTCAGGAGGACAGCAGAGTCAGGCATCAGTCGCTCCACCCTTCCAGGCACCTGCCTCTCCAGAGTGCCAGTCTTCGAGGACTCAGGTGTCCTCATGGTTGGTTTCGCCCGGTGAGCTATAGACAGGTTTCACACCTATCCGGGGAACCACCATTGCAGAGGCCTCGCGTGACCTCTCGGCCTCTTATTTGCAGATTACAGGAGATGACTCACCAGGAGCCGCTCAACCAGACTTAGGAGCTCCAGAGGTTGAGGTGGGTCCTCCGGCGACGGGCACTTACCTTTCTTCGGTTGCCTCGTCGGAGATCGCACCGGATCAGTCTACGCAGACCGTCACCACTCCTCCAGCTGCAGTTCAGACAGATGCTATCTCAGTAGCAGTGGAGGCAGTTGCACTAGAGGACCCAGTTCAGGCACAGGACTAGGCTGAGACAGTTACAGTGGCAATCTCTACTCCACCTCAGTCCCAGCCAGCGAGCTTGTGGCAGCAGTCTCTCTGGTCGCTTTGGCAGTATCTACTCCTCCACCGCCTCGAGTCTTCACTCGTCGGGCTCCCAGACCCGCTACTTTAGAGGCAGGACCGTCAGAGGCACCAGCTACGCCTCAGGGGGAGCCAGTTCAGTCAACAGCTCCAGAGTTTCCAGTGTCAGATCCAGAGGTCACCCTAGCTGTGCCCACTCTTGCAGAGGCCAAGGCAGATGTTGAGTCAGACGAGTCAGATCTTCAGGACTTCATTATGCTCGATCGCCAGGCTGCAGCTTCTTCACCTTCTTCTCCAACCTCAGATGCTTAGTTGTTAGTGCTAGACGCCAAAGGGGGAGAGAAGGTCGAGTATAGAGATAGGGGGAGGGATTCGTTTCTTTGTGTGATTTTATTTCCCTCGTACTCATGTCATCATGTCTATCTTATTGCATTTTTGTATATGTGTGATGGATGATGCTAGTGAGATCCTTGTGCTTGTGAGACATTCTCTTGCTTTTCACTAATATATGTTGTGAGTTGTCTCTTGTTCATGATATGTCTCTATGATCAAATGGTAATTAAGCTTCCGCGTCTTACTCCGATTATTATGAGAGAATATCATGAGGTACCCTAATTCCTTTTTATATCCATGAGTACCACGTTTTGTGGCTTGGCAAGGATGAGCAAGTATTGTTCAATTTCATTCACTAACCCTTGCTCATCCCATCCAAGTCACCTGAAATCCTAACCTTTCAATCTTATATCCATACTCAAGGAGTTATTGTCGTCAATCACCAAAAAGGGGGAGATTGAAGAATCATGGCCCTAGTGGTTTCGGTGATTAACGAAAATTAGCGATTATTATGGCTAACGTGTGTTTTGCAGAGGCTATGCGTAGCTTAGCCATAGTGATCTACATGAATGGGCATGAATGGTCATCACTTAGCCCTCAAGATGGATATCATTTCGGATTTCAAAGAGACATGATGAAGACCCTAGAATGATAGGCCAAGTGCCATAAGGTGATGAAGGGCACTTAGAAATAGATAGGGCTTCTATTTTATCTTTGCCCGTACTATCAAGAGGGGTTGAGACTAGTAGCTTGACTTAGGAAAGCTTCATGACTTAGGTGTGGTGCACACTTGACTTCCTTAGCTCTAAGCAAGCCTATGGTGACCGTAAGATAGCCAAGAACTTCTTCCGAATTCATTGCGACGAAAAACGAAGTTGAAAAAGAAGTTTTCTCGGCGTCGGACGCTAAGTCTGGAGGCGCCGGACGCTGTCCGTCGCGTCAGACGATGGCGTCGGACGCTGACGTCAGGATAACGCAACGTCCGTTGACCGCCCAGAGGGAGCCCCTGAGTTTCAGAGGGCGTCGGACATTGTCCGTCGCCTAGGCGTCGGACGCTAGGGTAGCGTCCGTCGGCCTTCCAGTGGGCATGTTTTCAGAGGAATTCAGCATGAGGTGTCGGACGCTGTAAACGCTGGTTTACAGCGTCCGTCGCCCAAACCCTGTTTCTGAACTAGCCGTTGGACAGGGCGACGGAGCGTCCGTTACCAACTTAAAGTGCCAGCCCGAGGCAGTTTTCTAGGGGGCTATTTATAGCTCCTCATCCTTCTTTCCCACCTGGCCTTTGCTCATTTTTAGTTGTTGAAGTTTTTGAGAAGGTTGGGAAGAGATCAAGAGCCCTAGAGAGAGAGAGTGATTCGCGAATCCATCCATCCTCTCCTCTAGTTCATCCAATAGTTCAAGTGTGCATCCTCTAGTTGTAAAGCTTGAGTGAGTTAAGCGAAGATCGATGCTTGTTACTCTTGGTGATCGACATCACCTAGACGGTCCGGTGGTGCTCGGAGGAAGGTGATCGCCGGAAGATTGTCGGCGGCCCTTCTCCATCGACTTGTGATCGGTTGTGGGCGATTCACCGAGCCGGAGTGGCGCAGAATCAGCCCGTAAGAGAGCACTCATCCCTTGCGCGGGATTGAGGGGGAGCTATACCTTGCGAGGTTCTCCAACGAGGACTAGGGGGGAGTGTCGACTCCTCGATACCTCGGCAAAACATCTTCGTGTCAAGCATCTCTTTCCCTAGCTCTTTTACACCGCATTACTTTCCGCCCTTGTCTTTCAATTCATACTGGAATTGTGTAGGAACGTTTCGATTTCTTTTGGCTTGCTACCGCTTTCTAGCTAGGACACACGATCAGTAGGCACTAGGGGGTTAATTGGCTCTTGATAGGTTTAATTCTTGTCTAAAAATTAAAAAGAGCCCAATTCACCCCCCCTCTTGGGCATCTTGATCCTTTCACCTCCCTTGCCAAGCAGCCAACCTCGATCTCGACTTGTCAACAATTGTTTGAACCTGTCCAACTTTCAGCCTACCCAAGGATAGGGGCAGACCCAAGTATGTGATCGGAAAAACCGCCCTTTGTCCTCTGAACCTCTCAAGGATCTGATCCAGATTTACCTCGGCACACCAGATGGGGGCGACTGTGCACTTCTCAATATTAAGCTTTAGTCCAGTCGTGTCCCCAAATTGTTCAAGAATTTCAAAGAGTGAAGTGACTTCCTCCTGTACTGGACTGAGGAAGATTACAACATCGTCGGCATAGAGGGAAAGTCGGAGCTTTGCATTCCTTCCATGTAACGGTGACAGAGTATCATTTGTTGTTGCTACTGGATTAAGAAAGCTAATCATAGATGGGACTTCAATAATTTTCCTTCACTTCACATGGGTCGTCTTCCTCATAGTAAAGGTATGGTAGTTTAGTAATCTGATAAATATCATACTAGATATATAAGCATTATAACGGTTTGTTTAATTAGCAGAGGTGCGTGCATGGGCAGCATGGCACTGGACATAGCCATGGTCTCTTCAACTTTGAAACCCTCCTCTTCACGGAAGACGCCTTGACACCAGGCCGGGACCATGGTGAGCCCCTACATTGAGCCATCAGCGTCGCCCGTCCCCTTCCTCCGTCGCGACGTCAGCGACTCCATGCCGCTGTCCACCAGCAACTTCTCTAGAATCATGTCGACGTTTGGACCCATGGCGTCGACCCTCTCCATGACCCCCCCCCCCCGACATATGGTCCACGGTGAACACCTGCGAGCACCCGCACGGAGTGGAGGGCGAGCAGCACGCGTGCGTCGCGTCCATCGAGTCGATGGTGGAGCTCGCGGCGTCGGTGCTCGGGACGCGCGACCTCCGCGCCTTCTCCTCCGCCGCCGACGTGCCCGCGGAGGGCGTCGCCTCGCTGCCGGGGAGCCCCTCGTACAAGGTGGCCGCGGTGAGGGCTCTCACCGTCCCGGGGCAGCCGGCAACGACCATGACGTGCCACAGCATGGAGTTCCCGTACGCGGTGTTCTACTGCCACGCCGTCAACCCCACCCGGGCGTACGAGGTGACGCTAGTGCGCGACGGCGACGGTCGTCCCAGCACGATGCGTGCGCTCGCGATGTGCCACCTCGACACGTCGCGGTTCAGCCCCGAGAACCCCTTCTTCGTGGCGAGGGGTCTCAAGCCCGGCGATGCGGCGGTGTGCCACTTCACCGGCAGAGGTGTCGTCGTCTGGGCGCCTGCCGCCGCGACGGCGACGACACAGGGGGTTGCACAGGTCGCTGCCCAGTAGAGTTGGCGGTCAGTGTACGGCTGGACGACACGCGCTGTCACTGTCCGTGCCGAGAACGTGTACGAGCTCTGTCACGAGCTTGTTGTATATATATAGCAAGAATAAAATGTAAGGCTGGATCAGACGTGTAGGCATGTATGCATGCGTCGTCCTAAAGCTCTCGACCTCTCGTACATGGGCTTTATAATATGTACCAGTGTGTTGCTATATTATACTACTTGTAATCACTTAATGTAACATATGCATGCTTACATGCACCCGTGAATGATAAGTAGGTTGTGTGAATTGTCTTTGTTTTAGTTTTTTGTTTGAAGTCGGATTTTATCGGGTTTTTTAAACATCATGCAGTAGTGGAGCCTGTCAACATGAACTTCCAAACATGCATGTCTCTAATGTGTGTAACATGACACTATTCCTTCGAGTCTCTAGCTATGGGAGAGTGGCCACGTATTGCGCCTGTGACCAGCTCATTGTTGCCGGTTAGCGGTTACTACTTTGATTTGCGCAAGCTCTGACCATGCACTGCTGTTCGTCCCCCTCTTGACACCAAGGTCGCCCCAAGTTGCAGCTGTTTCTCTGCTTCTCACATCCGCGCATGTCGGACAAGTGGCGAGGAGTGACCTGATGCTAATGTGGTTCCTGCTGCTGCACAACCGATGTCGACACATGTCAATAACAACCCGGCCTTCTGCTCCATCGGCGCCAACCTAGCCTCAGGCAAATTCGATCTCCTCAAATTTGCTCATTTTTATACAAAAAGCTGTGAATTGAGATGGTTTTTGTAGTTCAATTGAAATAGTAACATGAATGTGATTAGCATTGGATTTGACGTTGTCCCTCTGTATAGTTGAATGACTTGATTTTTTTTTTTGCATCTCTGCAGATAATAGATAATATATCCATTGAAGTTTTAGTCTTAGAATATCGATCTTGAACCAAGAGCTGATTTTTTTCAAGTAAAATGATGTGCTTCTGTGATTATTTCTTCATATTACTCTTTTTGTTGTGTGCCTCCAGCACATAAGGTTCCATCTCCGGCCACTCTCTCTTTTGATTCTTCATGGTGTTGCTCCATTACCATCATCATGGCGTCATTTTCTTAAAATGAGTGTACGAATTTGTTGTGTTTATTTCTTGTTCTTCCTTCCCTTGAGCGGACAATTTATAATACTATGTAGAGTTTCTATCTAGCTAACAGGCTCCCAACTAGGATTGCTTTTTAAATGCCAGGCGAAGGCTTTGTTGTGGTACCCTGGGTGTTGGATACTATTCAGTATCCAAGCCAGCAAGCTTCACAATGCACCTAGGTAGTACGGCATTCAAATAAAAAGCATCCCTCGGTTCCAGTAGAAACATGACTTTTTGTATATTAAAAATTAAAAATGAAAATCGGGACTGAGATGTGGGATGGGATTGTAACTGTACCTGCTCTTCCGCCCAGCAGTTCTGCCGCTAATTAACAATACGAGGGCATGTGTTTCAGTGACATTTGGACCGAAGAATATGGGTGCCAGTCTAATATAATTAGCCTAACTTTGACCGAATTCATAGTGAATAGTATTAACATTTATGTCTCCAATTAGGTTTACTATAAAAATATAATTCATAATTTTATAGTATTTATTTTGTATCATAAAATATTAGTACTTCTTTATATAATATTGGTAAAACTTCAAATCCTTTGACTCTTCAAAGGATGAGAATCACATCCTATGGAGGTATAGGAAGTGCAATACTGATGACCAAGTGTTGCATTGTTCATCCCAGACATGTTACTTTTATCCTACTGATCACTATGATGCGATAGTAATTCAACCTAGTACGAGTGGAACCGTTGATTCACACAATTGATCATTGTGTTTGGTTGAAAAGCTAGTGGCGCGAAGGTACAGTGTGTCGGATTATGACTGAACACCTCTAAGTCAGAATCCAAGCTAGCAATCGGCCTCTGTCCGCTGCTCGCCCCGACCCACATTAGAGCGTTCGCGCCCCAAAGGCCTATGTCATTGGCTTAGCTCGCCCGGCCGACGCTCCGCGGCGGGCTGCCTCGGAGCTCCATTCCCAATGGGCGGTGAGCTGAATCCTTTGCAGACGACTTAAAATGCGATGGAGCATTGTAAGTGGCAGAGTAGCCTTGCTGCCACGATCTACTGAGATCCAGACCTACATCGCATGGATTCGTCCCTCCCCCTCCACTCCTCGTTTCCCGGTCAGGGTCAAGCCCTGCGTGACTGCGGCAAACCCTTTAGAATGTCGTCTCTGAGCTAAGGCAAGGCAACCAAACCAGCCCATAAAATGGCTAAATCACCGGGACAAGGTCGGCGGTTCGCCCAGGTGGCAGGGTTCAAAAACAAGGTTTCCACCCTGGCGGTGGGGCTAAAATAGTGGTTCGCCCTGTCGAAATGGCGAAAAAACAACATTTCGCCCTGTCGAGATTGCTTAAACAACAACACTTCGCCCAGGCGACCATGGACAACCCAAGTGCCTCGGCCGATGTTGGTGGTGAACAGAGATAGCGGTTTGCCCTGACGAAATGGCTGAAAAACAACACTTCGTCTTGGCGACGGGGCTGAAAAACTGGGGTTAGCCCAGGAGGCTGTAGACTTTCCAAGTCACTGGGCCGACTTCGCCCGTGGGGCGGAAACAGTGGTTCACCCATGCGACAGTACCGAAAAACACAAGTTCCCTCTGGCGGTGGGGCTAAAAAAACAGGGGTTTCGTCGTGGACGGCCAAAGTCACCATCCGACTATGGCCGTCGTAGCATACACATCGGTCCGCCTTGTCGAAATGCCTAAAAAACAGTAGTTTGCCCTGACGGCGAGGCTGAAAAATAGCGGGTTCGCCTAGGCATGAAAACAATGGTCTCCCATAGGCACCCGTAGATAGCCACGCTTACACGACTTAGGTGCTGCCACACCACACACCATAGGGGCCAAGCATGCACTTGAGTATGCATACATTGGCGATGATGGCCAAGTCGAATTGCGATGTGTGTATGCATAGCTGGTTGGATGGATGGATGGATCCCGAAGAGCGGCTCAAGGGAGAAGGACAAGACCATGCATTACGCCTCACGAGGCCACGCAAACGGGCCAAGGGAGAAGGAAAACGTGAAATCGGGTGAAAACGGCTCACGACGGCCCCACAACATGCCACGGGAGGCTGAAACAGGCCAAAATACATGCTAAGCAATGTGAAAACGGGCCACAACGGGCCCCATTACGTGGTCCAAAATGTGCTAGTCGGTCTATGCCAAGGGCACGGCAAAAAACAAGTGAGGAGGCGCAAACAATGGGCCAAAACAGACAAAAACGACCCACAAATAGGCCCAAACGGGCCACAGATGTCCCGCGAAACCCAAACCCATCGGGGAGGCCTGTGGGGCTCAGTGGACCTGTCTGTGGGGACCCACAGAAAAAGTCCAAGGTTCGGTACATCTCTAAAAAACAACGACTTTCGTGTGCCTCGTTAGCGAAAACCAGCGTTTCTGGCCAAAACTGAGGAAAATTGGATATCACGTGAATTTCCTGGCATCGTCAAAACTGTGCACCCCACAGGGTTGAAAACTACGGGAACTCCAGGGAGGGGGGATGCCTCTCAGGTATATTAGGAGATGAGGGTGCGGTTGGCTGAGAAACCACGTAAAATGCTGCGAAACCACTAGTTTTTGGAGTGTTTCCACAAGGACTTCTCCACCGGGTCTTGTCACCTCGACGACCTCTATGGTCGGCCGACAGCCTACCATGGCCAGCTTCGGCTAGCTGCCTGGCCAACGTGTGGCCATGACCGACTATGGCTACAGTTTGCTAGCCAGACACCTTGGATGAGTGACTACACGCCTTTGACCCGTTGTTGGATAGGTTAGCCTCCATGACCGACATGTAGCCTAAAGTGGCCTGCTTTGGTAGGCTGCTGGCTGCCATGGTTGGCAAGCGTGAGGCCATGACCGACTAGGTGACTATGGCTATGGTTCGCCGACCGGATGAGTGGGATGAGGGGTTGAATGCTTTTGGCCCGATGTTGGATACAGTTTGGTTGCTCTCGTGCTTTGTGGACCTTCGATTATCGTCCTCACAAGCAGAGTCACCATGCCTAGCGCAGAGGGATGCTTTGCATGTCTTAATCGTCGTGGCTACATTGACACATGAGGTGTTTTGGACCCGTGACTGCTTAGAGGACCCCGCCGATGTGCGGCCAACCCCTGGCGGGCACTTTCTACTTGCTGGATTGACAAGTGCTTGCGTGCTACTACCCGTACCTCGGGAGGTTGCACTCATTACATGCTGCCTTCATCGAGCGCTCCCTCTGGGTGTGTCTTGTCGGCTCCTGAGCTCTCGTGGCGTTGCCTCATGATGTTGTCCTCCTAGGTTGACACCACCAAGGACACCTCGCTTGTGCTTTTGGTCGTGGATGCGGCTGACGTTGAAGGCTGAACGGGTGTTAGCCTCCTGAGCCTACAAACTTAGTCCGTTTGGAAACAATGACAACTAGCACGGTCGATGCCTCATGTGGAGGTCGTTGCTGGCTCGTCGATGAGGACATGCTACCTGGTTGATCCTTCGAACTATGCAACTGTGAATGTCTCATTAAATCAGTTATAGTTTGTTTGATGGTACGTGCTACTCGGATAACCATAGTAATTATAGAGCTAATACGTGCATCAAACCCCAACTTCTGAGAGGGGCAATGGGGGTTGCACATATCATGAACTCAGCCATCAAACATTGTCACTGCAGGTGAAGAAGCTTGGGTTCGGGACCTTTCTGAAACTAAAATTAAAGATGTAGGGAAAAACCTAAACAAGAACTTGTAGGTTCTCTTTTGAGACTAATACACCTCGAAGATGGCCAAATTGCAATACGTATTGGGCCAGGTGTGATTTTATACATCACACCTGAAGTGATATTTTAAGCTTCTGGGACTACCGTGTGGCAAGAATGGCCCACTGACTTACAAGATGCAGTAACATGAACAATATGCGAAGTTGCGTACTGAACTTGGTAGGGCAAAGGGTGAAGCTTTGACAATGGATATTTTGAAGGAGATAATGCAAAAAGTTGAAGATCAAATGTTTTTCCTTATACTAATTACCAGATTTCTGCTGCCTATGACTACCAATAAAGTCAATGTACATGCAATGATGTACACTCAGGACATGACCATCATTGGTGACTTCGACTAGTGTGCTATTGTCTATGTACACTCAGGACATGACAAAGGGTTGCCAGTTTTAAACTCCAATCAAGCATGTCACTGCTAACATTTTCATAGACAATAGCACACCAATCAAAGTCACCAATGATGGTCATGTCCTAAGTGTACATCATTGCATGTACATTGACTTTATTGGTAGTCGCAGGCAGCAGAAATCTGGTAATTAGTATAGGAAAAAAAATGATCTTCAACTTTTTGCATTATCTCCTTGAAAATCTCCATTGTCAAAGCTTCACCCTTTGCCCTACCAAGTTCACTACGCAATTTCGCATATTCTTCATGTTGTTACATCTTGTAAGTCAGCGGGCCATTCTTGCCACGCGGTAGGCCGAGAAGCTTAAATATCACTTCAGGTGTGATGTATAAAATCATACCTTGCCAAATACATATTGCATTTCGGCCATCTTCGAGGTGTATTAGTCTCAAAAGACAACATGTATGTTCTCGTTTAGTTTTTTCTTCCATCTTCAGTTTCAGTTTTAGAAAGGTCCCGAAACCAAGCTTCTTCACATCCTCAAGATCTGTGCCACAAGCTTTCCTAGCGCTTGCAGCACATCCAGAGGCGTACAACCAATCTTGAAACCAACACCACCTCCATTCTGATCATTCTCATCTTCTGATGACCCCCCTTGGCATTTGGATTGTCTGACTTCTTTTTGAGGCAGGTCCTCTATATCCCTATAAAAACAATGGTAATTCATCTTGACTGTGATCATCATCATCGTTTATCTCAAGTGACAATGTTTGATGACTGAATGGTAACCAATAACTTTCTACATATATTTAGCATGACGGTTCTAATCCATTGTTCTTCGAGATCTATGAAATACACCAATACACAACAAAGGAGAAGCTCAGTGCGCATCTTCCTGATATGTACGTGTAACCCCCCATCATGTTATTATTTATAGACTTATGTCTTTCTCTTAACATCCCTAAAACAATAACCAGAAGGTCCTGGTAGCCGATAAGAATTAAATATTGAGACTTAGGATGCTAATCTAACAAATGTGCCCCTTCCAGAATTTAGGGTTTGATGCATGTTTAACTCTAGAATGACTACGGTTATCCGAGTACCATGTAACATTCAATAAACTATAACTGATTTAATGAGTCATTCGTAGTTTCATATTCTAATTAGTTCATACTTGCCCATGCATGGCTTAATCTTTGAGACAAGCAAATGACTACTGGCGGGCCCGTGCCATTGGCTCAGCTCGCTCGGCCAACGCGTCACGACGGGCTGCCTTCAAGCTCTCTTCCCAATGGGGGGCAGGCTGAATCCTTTAAGATCTAGCCCTACATCACATGGATTTGTCCCTCCCCCCCTCTACTCCCTGTTTCCCGGTCAGGCTCAATCCCCACATGACTGCAACAGACCCTTGCAAATGGCGTCTCTGAGCTAAGGCAAGGCAACTAGCCCACAAAATGGCCAAGTCACCGGGACAAGGCATCCTCCTAAGGGGCATGTTGGGCAAAAATTGGAGTCCACTGGGCATCCCAACTAAAAAACAATAGTTCTCCCTAGTGGCCGTGGATCGCCCAAGTCACTTGGCTGACTATGACGATGTAGCAGAAATAGTGGTTCACCCTGCCAAAATGACTAAAAAACAATAGTTTGCCTTGGTGGTGCGGCTGAAAAATAGGGGTTCACCCACGGGGCCGTGGACTGCCCAAGTCATCGAGCCGACGTTGGCAACATAGCAGAGACAGCGGTTCGCCATGACCAAATGGCTGAAAAACAGCAGTTCGCCCTGGCGGCGGGGCTAAAAAAAGGGGTTTCACCATGGACCGCCCAAGTCACCGGGCCAACGATGCCAGCTGGGAGGAAACAACGGTTTGCCCTGGCGCCATGGCTGAAAACAGCAGTTCGCCTTAGCGACAGGGCTGAAAAACAGTAGTTCGCCCCGACGCAAAAACAACAATCCGCCCATAGGTTCTCGTAGATAGTCGTTCTTCGGTCACATGCGTACGCAGGCTTAGGTGCTACCGTACCACACGTCATAGAGGCCAAGCATGCACCTACATACATTGGTAAAGATGACCAAGTTGGATTGTCATGGGTGTATGCATAGCTGGTTGGTTGGTTGGATGGATGGATGGCGAGGAGCGGCTCAAGGGAGAAGGAAAATACCACACATTATGCCTCACAAGGCCATAAAAAATGGGTCAAGGGACAAGAACAGCGTAAAACTAGGACAAAAACGACTCGCACACAGTAAAAATGGCTCGCGACGGCCCCACAACGGGCCACGAGAGGTCGGAATGGGCCAAAATACAAGCTAAGTGATGCAAAAATAGGCCACAACAAGCCCCATCACGTTGTCCAAAACACGCTAGTCGGTCTATGCCAAGGCCACGGTGAAAAACAAGTGAGGAGGCGCAAACAACAGGCCAAAACGGACAAAAACGGGCCACAACGGTATTCATATTTAATAGTCAGAGGTGAATTATTCTTGGATAGATTCTCTCTGATTCTTCCCCAATTGTATCAAATACTCTTGTATTGGCTATTCCATAACGTAAGATTGTGTTAATTGGTATTCAGTGCCTTTTGATTTGGGAACCCTAAATTGTTTTCCCAAATCGATTGAGCACCCCCACCATGACTTCCATGGGAGGTGTTCTTTGTGTCACCGTGAGCTACATGCCTTGGCCCCTGTCGGATGCAGTTGTGCTCCAAGTGTTTAGACCATATGGTGGCAACAAGGTGTTAATAATGGAGAGGACAAGTTCTATGGTGGCTTACATCTTATTCAACCCAAGACATGATGCGTCTGAAGCTCAAAGAGTCCTCGGACATTGCATCTATGATAACTGTTGTTGGTTAGATGTCGTCCACCTCTGCCACCTCATCATTCGTGTCTACGCCGCCCGCGCAGGCCACGTCTGCGTTCACGTCCATGACCTCATCTCCAAGTAGTACAACATCGACTGCGAAAACATTTTCCAAGGATGTCTTCATTAATCAAGAACGAAAGTTGGGGCCTCAAAGACGATCAGATATCATCCTAGTCTCAACCATAAATGGTGCCGGCCTAGGATCGGCGGATGTTGCTTATAGGACTCCTACGACATCTTATGAGAAATCAAAGTCTTTGGGTCCTTCAACAACCAATGCAGACCGATGATTGTTGAGTTAATTAGCTTATATGTTCCGAAGTTGGGTTATTCTAGTATCCGCCACAAGGTGATTGATGTCAAGAAAACCTTTAAAGCAGCTCTCAACCGCACACACATTGTTGCAACCGAAGCCCCACCTAATATAGCTCCTGATGTTTTAAGCACGACTGCTCATAATTTTATGGAAAAATATGAGTGCTCAATGTTTAAGGAGGGCCAACCTTATTCTAAGATGGTTAATAATGTTTTATCAAACATGTAAAATGGCCTGGCATACAAAGTGAACTTTGCTAAGCTGATATACGAGCTAGCAATAAAGCAGATGAACAAATTGATCTCTGAAGCAATGAAAATATGTACACATAAAAATGATTTGAAGCTAGTCAAGGAACATAGGACGAACAAAAGGCTGAAGGAGAGGATTAAAGTGATGGAGCAACCAAAAAAATACCACTGGTCCTGCAAATGTAGTTCATTTTGGCGCATGTTACTTGAGGTGGTGTTTGGCATAGAACTTGTCACAAGTGCAGCAGAGGACTTGTGTATTGATGGTGAGAATATACTGAGTGATAGCATGTTTGCTCTCAGGAAATCTGTAGAGCTGAGTACTTTCTCACCTGACAAAGCAGAGTCAGTGGCTGCTGGAGGAAGTACTCTCCTCCCAGTCTATTCACCTGTGGAAATAGCGGAATCAGCCAGTGAAGACAACATGTCGGAAGATTCACAACAAAATGAGTAGCAGTGAGTACTTTTTTGCCTATGGAATTTTGTTTATTTATTACTCACTGTTGCTCATTTTGTGGTGAATCTTCGGGCATGTTGTCTTCACTGGCTAATTCTGCTGTTTCCGCAGGTGTAGACTGGGAGGAGAGTACTTCCTCTAGCAGTCGCCGACTCTGGTTTGTCAGGTGAGAAAGTACTCAGCTCTACAAATTTCCTAAGAGCAAACATGTTATCACACAGTATGCTCAGCTTTCGGATCTTTCCTGGGTCTCCCACGTCTGGGGTTGGTTGATTCTTTTAACAATTTTGAATAGTAAGTGATACCTTCATCATTGCTGTTGACACCATCTGCCTCTGCCGTTGAGAAATTAGAATCCTCTTAATCTAATTTACCTTCAACATGTAATTCGTTAGCCTTCTCAGGTAAACCTGCAGCCTTCTTGGGTCACCCACGTTTGTGCCTGGGTGGTTCGATTGACAATTCTGAAGAGTTAGTGATGCCTTCATCATTTCTGTTGACACCATCTGCCATTTCTGCCTCTACCGTTGAGAAATCAGAATCTGACTCCTCTGAATCTGATTTACCTTCAACATGTAATTCGTTAGCCTTCTCAGGGAAACCTGCAGCCTTCTTGGGTCTCCCAAGTTTGTACCTGGGTGGTTCTATTGAGAATTCTGAAGAGTTAGTGAGGGATGCAGCTCTATTGACAATGGAAAATACATTGAAGACATAGCTTCATCGTTGCTATGTTTACGGTTAACAACATTTTTTTCTTCATGAAAATATAGCTCATTAAAGAGCTTTTTCATATATTCAAATACCTTTTCCTGCAGGTTTATACACAGATAAGTACTTTAGTTCATCTGTGTGTACTAATGCATTAAAGATACATTACTGACCTCAGTGATGTGTAATATATCATCATCTTCATAGCCTTCTATTGTCATCAACACACGAAAACCACAATCAAAGAAATTTGATTGTTGGTTGACCACCATCATAGTAGGTTCAAAAGACGATACTCTCCACTTAGATTTTAAAAGTTTTACTAGTTCCTCAAGCTGCAATAAAATTCATAAGTAAGAATACAAGGCATGTGTTTTAAAGGAACCTTTTTAGGTTAGTATATTACCATAGTATTGACTTCCTGTTGTCTCATATCAGCCACAGTGGACTCCATGGAGTAAAAAATCTCAACTGAGCCCGCCTCAAGGTCCACCACTACCAAAATCCAGTGGATGTCGCCAATGTTTCAATGGGATAAAGTACTGGAGAAGGAAAAAAATTCAAGCAATAAGATAAGGTAACTGAACGAAAACATATAATACAAATACAGGCTAGCTGGTCACTGCACATTATTCTTTCAATTATTCTAGGAATACAAGTGTTTTTACTGATCAAGCGACTATATATGACCTGCATGGCCTTGTTTGGATATATCGGATCGATCATGAGAATATCCATCTAAAATGCTCCTTTGCTAGCTCAAGGTCAACGAGTTGCCGCTTCTTATGTATCTAAATATGCGCTGACCAACCGCATACGCGTTGTTAGCATATAAGAAAGTAAGAACTAAGCTGATTAAGCTATCTACGAGATATATATATATATATATTAATAAACACCTACCTCTACTTCAAATAGAACTAATTAGTAAGACACAACTTGACTCTTTTGTACTGTTTTCTGAGTGTGTACTACTAAATTTTCTGGCAGAAACCACGGTTCACCCTGGCAACCGGGCTGAAAACCAGGGGTTCGCACCTGGCGGTTGGGCTGAAAAACAGTAGTTCGCCCTAGTGGCCGAGGACTGCCCAAGTCAACGGGCCGACTATGGCGATGCAGCAGAAACAACGGTTCGCCCTGTCGAAATGATAAAAAAAATAGCAGTTTGCCCTAGTGGCGGGGCTAAAAAACAGGGTTTCATCCAAGCGGCCATCGACCGCCCAAGTCACTGGGCCGACATTGGTGACGTAGCAGAGACAGCGGTTCACCCTGTCGAAATGGTTGAAAAACAACAGTTCGCCCTGGCGGTGGGGCTGAAAAACAGGGGTTCGCCCAGGCGGTCGTGTACCACCCAAGTCACCGGGCCGACTATGGCTTCATAGCACAGAAAACGGTTTGCCCTGTCAAAATGGTTGAAAACAACAGTTTGCCCAATCGGTGGAGCTGAAAAAAGGGGTTTTGCCATGGACCGCCCAAGTTATCAGGTCGACAGCGCTTGTGGGGACAAAACAGCAGTTCACCCTAGCACCATGGCTGAAAAATAGTAGTTTGCCCTAGCAACAGGGTCGCCTTGACGCGAAAACAGCGGTCCGCCTATAGGCACCCGTAGATAGCCATGCTTGGGTTACATGTGTACACACGACTTAGGTGCCACTACACCACACACCACAGGGGACAAGCATGCACCTACATACATTAGCGAAGATTGCCAAGTCGGATTGCCATGTGTGTATGCATGGCTGGTTTGGTTGGATGGATGGATGTGGAGGAGCAGCACAAGGGAGAAGGAGAAGACCATGCATTATGCCTCACGAGGTCACACAAGCGGGTCAAGGGAGAAGGAAAATGTGAAACTGGGATGAAAACGGCTCGCGATAGCCCCACATCGGGCCACGGGAGGCTGACATGGGCAAAAAGACAAGCTAAGCAATGCAGAAATAGCCCACGACGACCCCATCACATGGTCCAAAACACGCTAGTCGGTCTACACCAAGGGGACAACAAAAAACAAGCGAGGAGGTGCAAAAAATGGGCCAAAACAAACTAAAATGGCCCACAACAACCCGAAAACATGCCACAATGGGCCTTACGTGGGCTCAAAAGGGCCATGGATGACCCGTGGGACCCGGATCCATCAAGGAGGCTTGTGGGGCCTGTGGACCTTCCCATGGGCCCCCACACGAAAAATCCAAGGTTCGATCGATCCCTAAAAAACAACGAGTTTCATGCGCCTCGTTAGCGAAAACCAGCGTTTCTGGCCAAAACCTAGGAAAACTGAATATCATGTGGATTTCCTGGCATCTTCAAACTGTGCACCCCGCATGGCTAAAAACTGCTAGAACTCTTGAGAGGGGGGATGCCCCTCAGGTATAGTAGGAGGTGAGGGTGCGGTTGGCTGAGAAACCAGGTAAAATGTTGTGAAACCACTAGTTTTTTTGAGTGTTTCCACGGGGACTTCTTCATCGTGTCTTATCACCTTGGCAGCCTCGATGGCTAGCCGACTGCCTTCCATGGCCAGCTTTGGCTGGTTGCAGCTAGATGCCTGATCGCCACGGCTAGCCAGCATTCGGCCATGACCAGCTATGGGTACGGTTCATTGGCTAAACGCATTGGATGAGTGGTTGCACGCCTTTGACCTGTTGTTGGATAGGTTAGCCTCCATGGCCATCCGTAAGCCTAAAGTTGCCAGCTTTGACAGGTTGTTGGTGGCTGTTGGCCACCGTGGCTGGCCAGCATGCAGCCATGACCGACTATGGCTACAGTTTGCGGGCCGGATGTCTGGGATGAGGTGTTGCACACCAGATGTCTAGGATGAGGGGTTGCACATTTTTGGCCCGATCTTGGATATATTTTGGTTGCTCTCGCGCTTTGTGGTCCTTCGGTTGTCGTCCTCACAAGTAGACTCACCGTGCCTAGCGTGGAGGGATGCTTTGGATGTCTTAATCATTCTACGCTTGTGCATGAGTGGTTTTGGACCTATGACTGCTTAGAGGACCCCTACCGATGTGCACCCGACTCCTAGCGCTAGTGTCCCTTCATTCATGCGGGCACTTTCTGCCTACTACATTGACAAGTGCTTGCATGCTGCTACCCATACCTTGGGAAGTTGCTTTCGTTACATTCTTCCTTCGTCGAGCGCTCCCCCTGGGTCTGGCTCATCGGCTCTAGAGCACTTGTGGCGTTGCCTCGTGATGCCTTCCTCCTAGGCCGGCGCCACCAAGGTCACCTCACTTTTGCTTTTGTTCGTGGATGTGGCTGACGTCGAAGGCTAGACGGGCGTTAGCCTCACATGCCTAGAAACTCAGTCCGTTTGGAAACAACGACAGCTAGCGCGGTCAATGCCTCATGTGGAGGCTGTTGCCGGCTCATTGATGAGGACGTGCTACCTGGTTGATCTAGCCAGTAGTCATATACTTATCTCAAAGATTAAGCCATGCATGTGCAAGTATGAACTAATTCGAACTGTGAAACTTTGAATGGCTCATTAAATCAGTTATAGTTTGTTTGATGGTACATGCTACTCGAATAACTGTAATTCTAGAGCTAATACATGCGACAAACCCCAACTTCTTGGAGGGGCGCATTTATTAGATAAAAGGCTGACACGGACTCTGCTAGCTAATTTGTTGATTCATGAGAACTCGTCGGATCGCACGACCCTCGTGCCGGTGGCACACCAATCAAATTTTTGCCCTATCAACTTTCGATGGTAGGATAGGGGCCTACCATGGTGGTGACGGGTGACAGAGAATTTGGGATCGATTCCACAGAGGGAGCCTGAGAAACGGCTACCACATCCAAGGAAGGCAACATGCGTGCAAATTACCCAATCCTAACACAGGGAGGTAGTGACAATAAATAACAATACCGGGTGTGTTAGTGTCTGGTAATTGGAATGAGCACAATCTAAATCCACTTTTGTTTCCTGCTTTTAGTTTCACACCTCTCCATATGCCCATGTAATCTCTATATATACCCACTCTTGATTAATGGAAATAGAGTTGAGTTTATCCGGCCTCCTTCCTCCAATATACTTCCAAACCAGTGCATGGCCAGCCTTCCGCCTCCATCAGCAATTCAAGCATGGCCGCATCGGTGAGCGATGGACCTAAGAAGTGGGAGGGCCTTTTGCGACGACTTGCTGAGGACGACCTTGGTCGAACACCAGGATATCTTCAGCATCATCCGTCTTGCAGCCACCTGCAGGTACTGGGAGGAGGCCCTCGACATGGAGACCACATTGTTCTTCGGCAAGCCGTGCTTGGTGATGACAAGCGATGGAAGAAGTGGACGGGCACGAGTATGTGGTCGACTACCGTGACAAGGACTTGGCGACCTACCAGCTGATGGATCTCATGCCCGAGAATGGGTCGCCGAGCTCATTTTATGCGCTCATGGACGTGACAGATGAGTGGTGGGTCGGAGTCAAGGGAACATGGCTCGCCATCGTCTATGATCGCCACAAAACCCACCTCCTCAACCCATAGACACGTCGTGAAGTTCCAATGTTGCCTTTCCCTATACCCACCAATACCTTCCTGACCATTCACGCCTTGAAGAGAATCGTTGTGTGCCAGATGTCTTCTAACGCTAGCGGCTACCTCGTCATGGGGATGAATTACAAACACCTGGTGATGGCGAGAGACGCTGACCAAAGCTATACAACACTCAGGAACCCTGACGGATATTTCTGTGACTACGAAGACACCATCGTGCATAGGGTCAGGGTGTTCGCTGTCACTGAATATGGCGGAATATGTGCCTGTGACGACATATAGGGCGGCGGTGCATGCCAAGAATTGTGGAGTTTGCCACACATTGACAAGGGCAAGATAGATCACATAACTGGGAGCATGGAAGCTTGCAGAGACGGCTGACGGTCGACACCACTTCGTTGTGTGCACCTATGACAAGTATGAAAATATCATGAAATTCAATTCTCGTTACGTCAATTAAGAATATACAAGTCTTATACCCGAGGGTGTGCTCGTGTATGAGCGGGACGAGGACACCACTGCTGGTTCAGAGGGGTGACAAGGGATGGAGCCCCGCTGCTAGCCTCGGTGACCACTCCCTTTTCCTTGGCTAGAACTACCCCATCTTCGCTCGCGTTGTTGGCTCATCAGAGGGACAACAAATAATTTGGCCGAACAACATTTGTTTCACGAAGGGTTAGCCATCTGCCATAGACAATGGCGGCATCGATGATGTCGAAGTGTTTAGTTTGAGAATGGGCAATTACATGTACAAAGAAGCCTCTTTGTACAATTCTCACCGATTCAATATTGATTACCATATACCTATCTGGTTTATACCGATGCTTACGAGGAGTAGGAGGGTATAATCATCTTCCTGAGCTCAATGATGCACGTAAGTTTCTACCAAATGACTTTTATTTATTCTTGATAGGTGTTGGTTTCGTTCTGTTAATATATTTCTGTCAAACTATATAGGTGTCATGCAAATACATTCTTATGGAGATGGTTCTCATCGAAGAAAAATGCAATGATGATTGAAAACTAAAAATTAAAAAACAATGGAAAAAATATTTAACTAAAAAATAAAAGATGTCCCTGAGCCCAAACGGACTAGTCGGCCGCGTAGCCAAAACGGTCCAATCCGCAGCGTGAGCCAAAATGCCCCCACCGCCTAAGCCAAAACGGACCAGCCTCCACCCTGGCCTCCGTCAGAGCTTTGAGGAGAAGTAAGTAGCAACGCTGAGCAAGGCTTGGAAGATTGGAGATGTGTGGCGGCGTGGGGCTAATCCTAGGCTTTGGCGTCATGGGGCTGACCCTAGGCCGCGGCGGCAGCCGGTGAGCCTAGGGGCGGCGGGGAGTGTAGTGGGAGGCGTCGTGGCAGCGGCCAGGCCAATCGGTGGACTCAAGACTCTAGTCAGTTCTGTTGGTCAGCATATCACATGGGTACTCATTGCTGAATATTTATATGTGTCAAATTGATGGTACATTCTGTTACTTTTAGTATTATTACAGCTAATGTTCAAACCATGATATTTTACAGGAACTAATGAGTTCATTGTCAAGTGGTACGAAAAGAGGATGTCTTGTGTAACAGGACATGACAGGTGTGGTATAAACTAGAATAGTACAGACTTAAAATGATTCCTATCAAAATTTGCAGTCTCTTTGATAAAAGAGCTTGGGTGTGGTTCATTTATTGACATCTCTATGCACTCCATCTTTAACAAAAAAAATCCCGTATGGATAGCTTCTTTTTGCAAGTCTGCTAAGTGGCGTGATGAAAATGTTATTATGTTCAAACTTTTTCGTTACGCCATTTAGCAGGCTTGCACAAAGAAAGCTATCCATATCGGAAATTTTCTGTTAGAGCGGTGTGCATAGAGATGTCAAGAAATGAACCAAACCCAAGATCTTTTATCAAAGAGACTACAGATTTTGATAGGATTCATTTAAAGTCTGTACTATTCTAGTTTATACCGCACCCAGTCACCTCCTGTTACACATGACATCTTCTTTTCGTACCACTTGGAAATGAACTCATTACTTCCTGTAAAATATCATGATTTGAACATTAAATGTAACACTAAAAGTACCATAATGTACCAAAAATTTACACACATATAATATTCAGCAATAAGTTCCCATGTGATCTGCTAGCCTAGAGAACTGACCAAAGCCTCGAGTCTACCAGTTGGCGTGCCTGCCGCCACGGCGCCTCCCACTATGCTCCACGCCGCCCTTGGGCTCGCTGGCCACCGCCGCCACCTAGGATTAGCCCCACGACGCCGCTGCTTAGGATTAGCCCCTCGACGCTGCCTAGGATTAGCCCCACGCCGCCACACACCTCCAATCTTCCGAGCCTAACTCGGCGTTGCTGCTTCCTTCTCCTCCTCAAAGCTTTGTCGGGGGCCAAGGGTGGAGGCTGGTCCGTTTTGGCTCAGGTGGCGCGTGCGTTTTGGCTAGGCGGTCGACTGGTCCGTTTTGGCTTAGGGGCATCTTTTATTTTTTTAGTTAAATATGTTTTCATTGTTTTCTAATATTTAGTTTTCAATCATCATTATGTTTTACTTCGATGAGAACCATCTCTAGAAGATTCATATCCATCTCTAGAAGAATGTATCTGCATGACGCCTACATATTTTGATAGAAATATATTAACAGAATGTAACCAACACCTATCAAGAATAAATAACAAATCGTTTGGATGTAACTTGCGTGCATCATTGAGCTCAGGAGAATGATCAAACCTCCTACTCCTCCTAAGCATCGATATAAACTAGATAGATATCTGGTAATCAATACTGAATTGGTGAGAATTGCACAAAGGGACTTCTTTGTACATGTAATTGTCTGTTCCCAAACTAAACACTTGGACATCATCGACACCATCGTCGTTTATGGTAGATGGCTAACCCTTCACAAACAAATGTTGTTCGGCCAAATTATTTGATGCCCCTCTGATGAGCCCACAACGCGAGCGAAAATGGGGTAGTTCCAACCAAGGAACAGGGAGTGGTCGCCAAGGTTAGCGACGAGGCTCCATCCCTTCTCACCCTCTGAACCAGCAGTGACATCCGCTCATACACAACCACGCCCTTGGGTATAAAACTTGCATGTTCTTTATAGAAGTAACAAGAATTTAATTTCATGATATTTTCACTTGTCGTAGGTGCACACGACGAGGAGGCGACGATCGTCAGCCGTCTCTACAAGCTTCCAACTTCTCCCAGTTATGTGATCTATCTCGCGCTTGTCAATGTGGGGCAAAAACTTGGCAGCTCATGGAACACACCGCCGCTCTGTATGTCATCCTAGGCTCATATTCCGTTATATTCAGTGATAGCGAACACCCTGCCCCTGTGCACGATGGCGTCTTCATAGTCACGGAAATAGACATCTGGATTCCTGAGTGATGTACAACTTTGGTCACCATCTCTTGTGATCGTTGTAATTCATCCCAATGACGAGGTAGTCGCTAACGTCAGAAGGCGTCTGGCACACAACGATCCTCTTGAAGGCGCGAATGGTTGGGAAGGTGTTGGCGGGTACGGGAAAAGGCACCAGTGGAACTTCACATCGCGTGTATGGGTTGAGGAGGTGGGTTTTGTGGCGATCATCGAGGATGGCGAGCCAAGCGCCCTTGGCTCCAACCCACCACTGATCCGTCACGTCCATGAGCGCACGAAATGAGGCCCGCGGCCCATTCTCGGCATGAGATGATCCGTCACGTCCATGATCGCACGAAATGAGGCCGGCAGTCCATACTCGGTCATGAGATCCTTTAGCTGGTAGGTCCACCCATCCTCGTCATGGCTAGGGGTGAAAGTGGTATGGATAATCCTCCGCTCCGATCCACTCCGAATCCGACTTTTAAGGATATGGAGAAGTGTTTTCAATATCCGTGCGGATATGGATAATCCGCATCCGATTTTATGCGGATGTGGTGTAGGATATGGGATCGGCGAAATCCGGCGGATATGGATTATCCGACACTTATAATAGGATATCCGGTTTTTTTTTAAGAAGCCCGAGCGGCAAGATTAGAAATCAGCCCAACCCATATAGCCCATGAGAGTTAGTCAACTATATATATGCTAATATACGCTAATTTAAGTATATTTTCACAAGACATGGAAGGGCAATCCTAGTGATTTCCTATTTCCATGCGTGTATCAATTATTCAGTTGTATGCGTGAATGATATTTGTAGACTAATTTCTGAAATTATTTTGTGAACTCTAAAATCGAAGTGGTGGATTGATATTTGATGGTGATTATTTCGTGTTGTATTGCCGCTTTAAGAATTAAGACTTTGGTTAACAAATTATTCCTTCAAATAAAAAACAACACAAAAGCATATAATATCCAACTTAGAAAAGTCCGCTTCTGCTCCGACACCGGTCCGAATCCGTACCATTTCTAACATTCTAAAAAATCCGTATCCACATCCGAAACCACATAATATCCGCTCCGCTCCGAATCCGATCAAAAAAATAGGATTAGAATATGGGAAGTCATTATCCGCTCCGATCCGATCCGTTTTCATCCCTAGTCATGGCGGTTGACCACATAATTGTATCCATCCACTTCTTCCACTTTTTCGCTTGTCATCAGCAAGCATAGTTATTAAGTGTGCAACCTTCTAAAAACCTGTTTTTAAGTGGAAGTTATAGCAATTTAAAAGTAACCTTAAAGATAACTTTTATAGCAACTAATAAAATGGAAATTTTGATGTTGAAAATATATACCCCTTCCATCCTGAAATATATTACTGTCTCGCATTTGAAATTGCCTTGAAATATAGTGTATTCAAGGAACAAGAAGATAATGTTTACTTAATAAAAATACATGATTATTTTGTATAAGGAAAGTAATTCATGTGCCTTCCATATTTTGTATAAGGAGACTGAGAGTTCACCTTTTAATCATGCGGAATAGAACCAGATTTCAATAAATTACTAGTTAACTGAAGGGTACATATAGTGTATTCAAGAAACAAGAAGATAATGTTTACTTAATAAAAATACATGATTATTTTGTATAAGGAACGTAATTCATGTACCTTCCATATTTTGTATAAGGAGACTGAGAGTGCACCTTTTAATCATGCGGAATAGAACCAGATTTCAATAAATTACTAGTTAACTGAAGGGTACATGCATCTATTGCAGTCTCCCTTATTTTGTGTGAGAATAGCCAGAACGCACTATATTTTTGAATGGAGAGAGTATATTCCTAGCTTCATGAGATATGTGCAGATGTAATGAATTAGGAGGAATCCAAACCACAAAAACCCTCTCGCTCGAAAGGAGAGGTGTCAGCCACAGCCGCAGCCGCCGTCGGCCTCCCCAATCTATCACCGCTGGTCCTCTTCCCTTCCCCTCCGGTATCTCACCGAGGGCTGAAGGAAGTGGGGATCCATTGATTTTAATAAGTTTCTCTAGTAGATTGAGTCATTAGGGTTAGGGTTTTCGTGCTAAAGTTCTTGGTATTGGAGTTTTATCTTCTCGTCCTCTTCTCCAGCAATGGTGAAGGAGAAGGGCGGAATCATCTTCTTCATGACGGCTTCATTGAAGACGAGCACGACAACTTCGGCGTCACCATCTTCATCAACATGACGACATGGAGATTTTTATTTCCGAACGACGGCACCAAAGCGGAGATGATGTCGCTGCCATGGAATAATTTTCTCCGTCTTTTCTTCGTTTTGTTGTGGTTAGATCTGGCCACGATGAAAGGCTAGGGAAAATATTTTTCAGATCAGTCTTCCTCGTTCTTCGGTGGAGAAAGAAGAAAAAGGAATACACCAGAAAGAAGAAAACGATCCTCAATTCCACCTACAAGAATGTTGACCGTTGTTCATTGGGTAGTTGTTCTCAGGCCATTTATCGAGTGTTTGCCTCTGCGGTCATCTACACTGCAAAGTGATTAGCAGGTTAGGTTTTGAGTTGTGATATTCGCAACGTGGGTACTATTTCGTATTGCATAGTGCTTATAACGTATTGATGTGCTCTGGTTTCATATAATATAATTCTTCTTTTGTCGCAGAAAAAAGACATGTGCAGATTTGCTACAACAATATCCATTATAATTTGGGCAAATGTTTCGACTATCTCTAAAAGAGTGGGAAGTCTGAATCTTACCCCTGACCCCACAGCCAGACTTTCCACCCTCTTTCTCACCCACGCCCAGGCTTACCACTCCCCTCACGCGGAAACGAGTTCACCCGTACGTAACTATATGCCTATAATAAGGTAACGAAATCAAAATTCAAATCACGTCCATCCGCCTAACCTTCACCCAAAAAAAATCCCCCTGTGACTCCTCGCCCTCGTGACCACGCATCCTCTGATGTGGCAGGATGCGGCTAGGGTTTTTTCATCACTGGGTCTCCCACGCCACACCGTAGGTCGTTCTGGGGCACCAGCCGCGGGAGCAGAGGCGGAAGCCACCGGCTCAGGCTCGCAGCGAGGAGAGCTCGCGCCGCCAACGAAGAAGTATTTGTGACAACAAATTTTATAACATAAAGATTAACAATTTTGCTTGGGAAGGAGGATAATATATTTCAGCAATTTTTGTCATATATGAATTTTTATGAAATGAGATTGAAATACATCAATGCTTTTTGAACTTGCATTGCTCTAAGTTTTGTTTTGGAGCCACATAATTATGCTTTTGACTAAATCTTAATGAAGTATTTCAAATTTGATAGAATTAAATTTGGACTTAATATAACCCGTAGCGTTAGCACGGATAAATATACCATTGTGTCATGAGAAGGGATAAAAACTGTACAGATAGAATAAAGCTGGTCACGACCTCAGAGCTAATTTGGAAGCCTGAACCCCGGGGCTATCCCTGCTTTTTTTTCCGGGCTAGAAGCCCGCGTGGGATCTGACAACGGGTTAGATTCCCTCGACGTCTGGGAACCCACGCGGAGGGATGCTGGACCTCGATCCACGACTTTTCCTGGGGACGGTCGCCCCCACGTCAAGGGTCCGGGCGTGGCTTCCCCGCCGCGACACGCAACGATGTAGCGCGAGACCACGGGCACACGAGGGACTATGCCAACATCGAACATGATGAGGATGCTTATGAATTCATTGTAATGAATTATACTGTAGGCATATTATCGCAAAAAAAAATGAGATAAACTATGTAATTTCTATAGCTTTAAGTAGGAGAAGTATAAACATAGCATGGCAATCTAAAATCCATTCCCTTCTCCCACCCTATATATTTGAGATAGACTTATATATGAACTTTAAAAAGTTGTGGAATCTCAAATTCCAAGCCAATTAATCTAATCTAGCTAATCCATTAAGTAGATTTGAATTCCTTCAAAATAAAGGAATCGTCACAATAGATATTATATTACAGAGATCAACACACGTGTGTTGCGTTTGAAGATAAACAAAGGAAGATGCAGGGCAATCAATTATCTGTTAATTAGTCGTAGGAATTAAACACGTACCACAAAAACCAATCTTTCCTTTACGAAACATCGTCATCATCAGACAGAAAAGCAAAACAAATCACGCAAAGCAATCAATCAGATAAACACACGCAAATCGATAACGTAACGACGCATGCATCCCTACGCTCTGAAGCAGGGGAGGCAGCCACACAGCTTGGACGACACCGGGTGTGCCGTCGGCGTCGCTGTCGGCTGGAGCGCCGGGACGTGGGACTCGTCCATGCCACAGTCCTGGCACCGCTTGCACTCCTCCCGGAACCGGGCGAACGCGCCGCGGCAGTACTCGGAGGCCTCCGCGACGGTCATCCCCTTGACGAGCTTGTCGCTCTCGTAGGCCTCCGTGGCGTGGTCACCGTTCAGCGCGGCGCCCAGTTGCACCAGCTCCGCCTGGAACTCCGACACCTCCCGGTGCTGATCCTCCGCCACCACCTCCCGCAGCCGCACCGGCTCCGGCAGCGTTTCTGCAACCGCATCATCATCCATCGGTTATCATATCACACGCACTGCTATCATCGCTCGCTGGTCGGTCGATCGCCGTCGATATACCTGGGCAGTCAGTTCTTGGCGTGGCGCGCGTGAGCACGTTCTCGAAGGTGCCGGCCCAGGCGTCGCGCTTGGTAAGGAATTCCTTGAGGTTGAAGATCTTCTTCACCGTCGCCGGGATGGACGAGTGCTCGTACTGCGACGTCGGCTCAGGCCCTGACGGCCGGTGAATCACTGCAGACAACGAAGCAGCAAGTGGTCGTGACCGCCAATTAAGGATGCAAGTGGCAGCCCGCATAACCCGTATATAAGCTTAATTTTGTGGGTTGTCGCTTGAACCCGCGAAAATTAAGCCTATATGTGAGTTCGCGGGCTAGCCCACTTGCATCCCTACCGCCAATATATAAGCGTACTCGTCGTCTTGTACTCATAAAAAACCATATATGCATACCAGTGCCCGGCTGGATCCATGGAGAAATGAGCATGGTCGGGACGCGGACGCCGAGGCGGTCGAAGGCGAAGTTGATGGGGGCGTCACTGACGATGCCGTCAGGGCTAGGGACGCCGTCGATCGGGGTGGGAACGTGGTCGAAGAACCCGCCATGCTCGTCGTAGGTAACGACGAGGAGGATCTCGTTCCACTGCGGGCTCGACCGCAGCGCCTCGTACACCTCCTTGACGAGGCTCTGGCCGTGGGCGACGTCGTGCGACGGGTGGTCGTCGTTGCCCGGGAGCAGCTTCCAGTCCAGGTACCGCTGCTCGATCACCACGTAGTTTGGGAGCTTGCCCTCTTTGCAGTGCCGCTTGAAGTGCAGCTCGTACTCGTGGAACTTGCCCACGTACTTGAGCTGCCGCATGTTCCTGATGATCGATGCGTACGAACGTACAAAATTAATGTAGATAGCACACGTTCCAACACAACAAAAGTTAGTATGTATATGATGATGCATGTAAGATTCATTTTTGTTCATTGGTGATCTATTTGGAGTCATCTGAATCCTATTTGTTCATGTTTCTAATAAACCAGATCACAACCAATAAAATGATAGAAATAACCGCATAGCCTTGTTTAGATCGGATCGATCATGAGAATATCCATCTAAAATGCTCTCCTTTGCTAGCTCAAGGTCAATGATGAGTTGCCGCTTCTTATGTATCTATGTGTGTTAACCAACCGCATACGCGTTGTTAGCATATAACAAGTACCGATTAAGCTATCAACAGTATATATATAGTAGTAAACACCTACCCGTAAGACACAACTTGACTCTTTTGTACTGTTTTCTGAGTGTGTACTGCTAAATTTTCTGAGTGTAGCACGTATACTAGGTCGGATGGACAATTGAACACATCAACTAGTCTTCTTCCATAGTCATCCTCTTCCCATTGATCTATATTCTATACTAACCGCATATACACATTGTTAGCATATAACAAGTACTTATATACTAACCCCATATATATTTTTGTAAATGTTGTCAAAGTTACAATGGTTCGACTTTGACTAATAAACAAGATGGATATATTTGAAATTTGCACTATCTAAGTGTCTGTTTGATGTGGCGTGTCCCCTGTAGCCGGAGCTGAGAGGAGTAGCCTTGAATTGAAGCTCAAACTGAGGCTCTAGCTAGCTCCTCTTACACATGTATCAAGAAATGACTCTTCTTGAGATGTTTGGTATGGCTGCTTTTGGCTCATCTGCCAAAGCTACTATTGGAGTAAGAATCGTGTCAGACAGACCTCGGCCCCAACACTAGCATATATAAGGTGTGTTTGACACCATGAATCGGTTTCGATCTGATTCTCACGAGGATCACTAGAATCCAAGCCAAACAAAACACACACAGGGGAACGTTTATGTTAAATGGTTCTAGGTGATTCTTTCGTGTGCCTATAAATGTTAATCGGTGAAAATGTGTGGTTTCTAGTCCGTGATGATTCTAATTCGGCATATGAAACTTTTTACGGGATAATCTAGAGCCGTAACGTTTCTACGATCTAGATCTCCCTACCAAATGGTTCCTCACCCCATTGATCTACACTAGGCAAATTCATGTACAGTATATATATATATATATATATATATATATATATATATATATATATATATATATATATATATATATATATATGTTATAATAGTAGTGACACAAACTAATGATGCTATGCTAAGTATCTTAATTGAACCAGTGACAGATCGGCGACAATTCCGATCCCTAGCTACTGAGTTATCGAGGGCAAAGATCCCAAACTAATTTACATAGATCGTGTCGCAAAATTTAATTTGAATGTCAGCATCGACGACGATCATTAAACAAAACTATATAAAAAGGTCACTCAAACAAACCGCAGCAAGCAATGCAACATGCATGGCAGCGTGGTAGACTGCTGCTGATAGTATTGTTGTTGCATTGCACTCTACGGAGTATATACTATACGTGGACGACAGACAACTGACCTGTACAGGAGGACGGCGGGTGGAAACTGGTAGTAGATGCCGAACGAGTGGCCGGCGTCGTGGAGGTTGTCGAAGATGGTGCGCTGCGGCATGCCGGCGCGGAGCTTCTTCTTGTCGTTGCCGACGAGGCCATGCGACGTCGCCGAGTGCACGAACATCCGGTTGGGCTGCGTCGACGTGGGCACGGACGCGAACCACCGGTCGCAGACGCCGAACTCCCGGACGAGCTCGCGGTAGACGGGGACGGCGTCGGGCCGGAACCCGTTCATGACGGCGTGCGGCGTGCCGGGCTTCTCCGTCTCCGCCTGCTGCGCGAAGCCGCTCATGGGCGGCACGGCCACGCCGGGCTTGGTCGCCGGCGCCGTGACGCCCCACGTGAAGGCGTCGCCGTATATCTGCTCGTAGATGGCCATGAACGAGTGGCCCGGGTCCGGGTCCACGTACTGCGACGCGTTCCCGAAGTGGACGGGCGCCGAGGTGGCGTCTCCGGCCACCGTGTAGTTCACCTCGGCTCCCGTCACGCCGTCGATCTCTGGGTTCAGTGACTTCATCCACCCTAGCATGTGGTCGAAGGAGCGGTTCTCCTGGACCAGCACCACCACTGTCTTGATCTTGTCAGCCATGGCGGGCGCCCGGCAGCTGCAGCGGAAGAGCAGATGGATCGATCTCTTGCTGATATCGATGGTACGTGGAACTGGAAGAGAAGAAGATGGGCACTAGAATTGGAGGATGGTTTGGCCTCGCGCTCTGCTCTGTTGGATCGATATGTACTAACAAGTAGTATGTGTATTTATGTTTGTCTCTCGCGATGGACGCGTGCAGAACATGGCAACATGTTAGGTGAAGTTCACGGAATTGTTTAGTTTTCGTTACGGCAAGACTCATCTTCTCCAAGTTGGGGACTGGCATATGCAACACAGCGTGCACACAAACTGCCAAGCCGACAATCTCGTACGTTTTTTCTGATCTGGGTTTGCTTCGATATAAATAAATGAATATATTCACTACTATAGAACCGGTTTTTAACCCCGGTCTATAAGGGCCTTTAGCCCCGGTTTATGAATCGGGACTAAAGATTCGGGACTAAATGTCCCACCTTTAGTCTCGGTTCAGAGATCCGGGACTAAAGCCTGACCTTTAGCCCTGGTTGGTAATACCAACCGGGACTAAAGGGTGCGTCAGAGGGGTGCCAGGAGTGCCACGTCGAAGCACCCTTTAGTCCTGGTTGGTGTTACCAACTTTAGTCCCGGATATATTTTTTGCCGCGACTAAAACCGATTTTGAAAATCGACGAAAGATATGTTGTGTAGTAGTGATTGTTGATTGTGTGCCGTCATTTGGTTACATTGTCCGCGTGTTGCCGTTTAGTCGTCTCTACTCCCTCGTCCCAGTAAATAGACATTTTCATATTTCAACGAGTCAGTAAGTCTCAAAACTTGAACAAATGTATTACTACAATAATATACTATTATTTATGATATCAAATTATTATTATTAAATTAATCACTTCATATATTTTTATATACAGTAAAACTTATTTAGAGATATAAATATTATACTATTTGTTATAATTAAAATTAATTGACCTCGAAATATAAGAGCATCTCCAAGAGACTAGCTAAATCGTTCTCTAAAGTTAAATTTAGTTATTGTTAGGCAAAATAGTCATCTTAGTCCTCCAACTATTGTTGGAGGCTCACTTTGGTCCTCCAACTTTCAAAACGTCCAGTTTAGTCCCTAAACTATTCATCTACGACTCGATCTGGTCCATCCCCATCAAATAGTCGTCACGTGTCCAGGCCTGAATGACAAAAGACATTATTACCCTTGTCATCCTTTAGAAAGTTGCACAATCTTCACAACGTCATCTTAACAATACAAATTCTAGTGTTCACATAAATTAGCACCAATACCTCTTGTCTGATGCTCAAGTTTTTAACAATACAAATTCATTTATGTGAACACTACAATTTATATTGTTAATTTTTTTTTCTCGAATACGCAGGAGAACTGAGTATCATTATATTAAGAAGAAAAAAGGAAGGGCTAGAGCCCTGTACATCCCTCCCCCCCCCCCCCCACACACACTTTTTTACATTATATGGTATATATATATATATATATATATATATATATATATATATATATATCTCCTTTGTGAAGTGCTTGACCCAAGACCAGTAACTAGAGAACTCACGCACTGGCTGGCTATAGAGCAAAGAGATGGCTTCCCCGAGCTCCAGCCATACTCCAAAGGTGAAGTTCACCTCTTACTAAAATCAGGACCTCATTTAGATTCGGCTGGATCCCATAAAAAACACAACGGTTCCGGTGATTCCAAATGGACCAAGCCTCTAGAATGATGATAGAGTTGAGACCCTTTCTAATTGGACCATCAATTCGATTTGGACAAGAAGTATTGGCGCTTCAATTTATTTTTGGAAATCATACATATTAAATTTGTTTATGAACATCACAAACATGACAGGCCTGAGGTCCCTGCGCTACCGGTGGCGAAATCAGGAACGGTGGGAAAACAGAGACATGACGCCGTGAAGATTGTGCAACTTTCTAAAGGATGGCAAGGGTAGTAATGTCTTTTGTCATTCAGACCTGGACACATGACGACTATTTGATGGGGATGGACCAGATCGAGTCGTAGATGAATAGTTTAGGGACTAAACTGGACGTTTTGAAAGTTGGAGGACCAAAGTGAGCCTCCGGCAATAGTTGGAGGACCAAGATGGCTATTTCGCCTTATTGTCAAACAAAAAACATATTCAACAAACTCTATATATGACTTTTTAAATTTAGTGATTTTCCATCCCACCTCATTCGCTCTCTACTTATAGTCTATCTCACTAGCTATCCATCTTTTGGTTTTACAAAGTTTGTTGGAGTACTCTAATATGATTTATGTTTTAGAGTAACAAAATCAAAAAATTTAGCTAAACTTTTTTGGTTAATCTCTTGGAAATGCTCTAAGACATACACTTATTTTGAAACAAAGTTATGCTCTGTTTGGATACAAAGTACTTTTAGAGTTTACGAAAAATATCATGATTTTGTGAGATACTTTATTTTAGGTGCCGAGATGTTTGGATGTAACAAATTTTATGGTTCTAAATGCTATGGTATTCCTGAAACTGTAATCTTTTGGAGTTTTAAAAACTCCACTCTTTTTTCTAAGCTATAGTTTTGCATACCAATGGTTCTAAAATCACAGCTTATCGATACTATGGCCGTAGACCCGTAGTATACCTAAGCACGCTTAGTTCTTGCGGGCATCATCAGCATGTGTACATCAATTGGTGCCAAGTACCTAGGAGAAACCATGGGAGAGAAAATGTTAGTACCGACCCGTGACATCAAAGGATGTAAAGCATGGGTGCCAAACGTAACGTATGCATGACAACCACCTGCTAAGATTTACCATTGATGCTAAGACATTTTTTTTAGTGTGCTATGAGTACAGATACATATGCAGATTTTTTTTTTTGCAGGGAGGCCAAATGGTACATATACAGAATTGATTGAATATAAAGCAGTAGTACTTGGCAACTTCCAAATGATTGATCCTCCAATTGAGGCTCTGAAGCCATACTTGAGCATATAGACCTCCCAATGGGACGAGGCAAGAGACACGAGGCACGAGGCACGAGGCACGCTACTCTATTCGGCAGGTCTTATTGCGTTGTAGTTAATTTGTTGTTGGAGAAAAAACATTGTTGGATGACTAAAAAGTAATGTCGTTAATTCTAACTGATAAGCTCAAACGAACGGTGCCATTAAAGCCCGGCCTAGCCACTAGCTATTGTGCCCTTGTTGGCACGGCCCATAGACTAATGTCGTATCTGCCATAAAGCCAGGCCTAGCCACTAGCTATTGTACCCGTGTTGGCAGCACGGCCCATAGACTAATGTTGTATCTCTGGCCTTGAGGTTTAGCATGTATATATGCACGATGCATTTAATAAGTTAGTCTATTAAGGGCTTGCTCTATAGAAGGCTTTAAAAAAGGGCTTGCTCTATAGAAACCCTAGCTATTATTGGTTGGCAGACTGTCTTCCCAAAGCAACTTTCAGAAAGAAATTTGAGCCTGTGGAAATTTTTGGTTGTAATAACAATAAATTTAGTTCAATAACAATGAATCTTTTAGTAGCTAGTGATTCTATGTTGATTCTACAAAAAATGATTCTCTAAAAAAACTAGGAGGTTGAGAGGTGAAAAAAAAGTAGTTTTCTCTTGATTCACCGTATGCACAAAGTTTATCGCAGAGAATCATAGAAAAATAATATTTTTAGTGAGCTCTAGCAAATAAACCGTATTTTTTCTCTAGCCGCTATTTCACTACACCCTTCTAATTCAACTCCAGCCCTCCAAATACACGTCACACATATGCTCCTCAATCATCCTCGTGGCCATCCAAGTGCCCATGAGGCTATCGAGCACCACTCCCCTGTCCCCTCCCACCCTCCTTTGAGCTATGCTCCCTACTACCCCCGAGGTTGCCAAGCCACCGAACGTCGCTCCCCTGCTAGTCTCCTCTGGGCCCTTGCTTCCTCGACAGTCGTGACAAGTTTAGTAAGAGCATGGTTAATGGTTGAGCCAAGTATTTGGCTATAAGTCAAGTACCTGCCCTAATCTGGCCGTAGGAATCCTTACAGCCCATCTCTCAGCCTACTTATACAATGGTTTCATTTTCCCAATCAATACATGACCCACTTGTCTATCTCACAACATTTTTTGGTTATTGTGCCCAAGTTAGCTGTAATCTTACAGTCCACTTCTCATATCTCTCATTCTCTCTCTCCTCCACCTTAGCATTTAGCCTTCTTACAGGCAGTGGCGGAGCCAGAGACAAGCTACAGAGAGGACTAATTAATAGAAGGCTAAAAGTCTTAGTAGTTATACACAAATGAATCTGAGTCTCCTAGTCGCTACAACCGCATGCAACAACTGGCTGGAGAGCAATCCATGCTAGGATTTGCTAGGCAGCCTAGGCTAAGAGCTTTCACATCGTTGGCCTAATGGCCTGGCAGAGCTCTTTGAAGACCTGCTCCTAGAGGTTCTGGGCTGCGCCCCGGGCTACAGCCCCCTAGCCCGGGCGTAGATCCGCCACTGCTTACAGCCCACTATAATAGTTGCTAAGTGAGCAGGAGATACGCTAGCGTGCCGCTCGAGCATGTGGTGAGGCGCAACTAGCACATTCCGGCAAGCCCCCGTTGAGTTCCTCGGGACGGTACGCCTCCCTCTCTAATTTGTGTGGATTTGTGCTCTCTAATCTGCGTGACGTGCGAATATGTACTTGTAATTGATCTATGAACGTGAAGTGGATCTGTGATTTTTGCTGTTTTTTGTTATGACCTTGTTTCTGTGACTTGGTACTCATCACTCCAAAGGATAGGACGGTGAAACTGATTTTGCCTCCCCTTGTCCTAACTAGACTATCCAACAGTGAAATGGTGGTACAACAACAGTAAAGATCCACAGTTTTACTAGCATTCTCGAGTAGCTAGAGAAGGGAGGGTTTTATCCAAATTGGAGATGGCCAATTTAGCCAAGGATAAACAACAGGTGAGACATCAACAAGTCTTGACATGCTTTGGTCTGCCATGTTCCAAATGCCAACTTCTCGGGGATTATACTTCAACATATTGACATAATCTAGGAAATCGTCGGTAACATAAGCACAATCAGGCTTTAAACCCGGGAAATCCTTAACAGGAAGGCACATTGAGCCATTGAACCCAAGAAACAATGCCCGGTCCGAGTCCGGCAAGCTCTTGATCATATCCAGCCTCTGGCCATGGAAGTCAACCTTGTAGAGCTTCACGTCGGTCGTGACCAACTCGTAGCACATGTCGTGGTCGTAGTCATCCACATAGTCCGGTGGAAGGACCACCGGCGTTAGCAAGTCGACATACTCCCTCTCCCTCCAGACTTGCAACATGTCACCTGCCGGTGTTTGGACGAGGTAGATGGTTTGGCCGGCCGATGCGAATAACATGCCGGAGCTGCCGGAGCGGACCTTGCTGTCGATCATCGTTCTGGACAAGCCGGGGAGGACCTTGGTGTCCACCGGAGTAGGACCGTGGAGGTCCAAGCTACACATGGAGACATCCTGTCCAAGCACATAGAACTGTCGAAATATATGACAATTTTCAGATTAATACCAGAATATAAATCATGATAGATTGATTAACTAGAATAAACATGTACTGCATACTAACATGATTAAACCACATATCACATAGCATGTTCAAATTAACTAGCATAGACATGGCTCGTCTTCTAGATAGACTGGACAGTATGAACGAGGTTTATACCTGCTAATTGTAGGAGTAGTAGATTGCGGTGAAGATGGCGAAGATGCAGGTGTCGATGGAGCGACGTTCAGGTTGTTGAAGACGATGTCGATTTCGTCGATGTCGATCAACGGCGACGGAAGACTTCGGTTCAACTGGCGACGAATACGCCGGGACGTAGCGTCGCCTGACTTGGACGAAAGACGACCCGTCGTAAAGATTGGGAGCAGTCGCGCGAAGAGCGCTTCCCAAAAACCTTATTCGCCTTCTCCCGCTGCAGGATCACGAAGACGAGGGTTCCGGAGACCTGCTCGCCCGGTCGCCGGTGCACGCCGACGATCGGACTGGAGTAGCTACGGTGGCGCAACAGCGGGAAGAGGTAGAAACTCTAGCTCTTATAATTTTTATGATATATTAGTCTAGTTATATAGTCCGGTCCAACCAATACCTCCACTTCCACAAGCAAGGTGGTACTAAATAGTTCTCACATCCCCTCTTGCTTTCATGCATGGGCCTTTGAGATTTATTAGGAATTTCTAAATTTGTTATTGGGCCAAGCCCATATAAATTCCAACAATCCCCCACGAGATCTCAAATACTCATTTAGAGATTTGTCTATTCTCGCTCCTGTTTGATATACCAGTGTTTCGGTAGAGACTGTGAAGTTGAACTTCCGCCTAGAACCCCAAGTTACACTCATCCACAACTTGAACAATGGACTACGCCTTGAATTGCAAGTTTTGTGCGAATGAGCTTTACCCAAAGCCAAACTAGTACCTGACCACCAATAGCCTTACTCCGTGAGTTGAGCATATACGTCGTATTCTGTGGTCTCTTAATGAGTTTACTAGAGACTACCCAAGTCTCATAGACTGCGACGTTTTAACAGTCGAACTCATATAGGTATGTTCTTTCAAGAATGCGCTGTAGGGCAGCATCTTCGCTAATGAAAGTCAATAAAACATATTAAGGCATTTAGTCAACCTACCATACAGTGTCTCATTGCTTTTGAGAGTATTTGCATCTTCACTTAAAGAGAGTTTATAGTTATACTCTCCTCAGTTTATCAATAGCTTGTTCTTCCCAGATCCTTAGTCACGGGATCTCCGATCAAAAAGGTTGGGTTACTACTACTACAAACTCACATAGGTCTCATACCCATCTCCCTTGATGCAATTTCTATCACATTCCGTGATAGCCCTTTAGTAAAGGGATCTGCCAAGTTTTTGTCGGTTTGGACATAAGCCACAGTTACTATTCCAGAATTTCTCAGTTTCCTGACAGACTTCAAACGTCTTTTAACGTGTCTTGTTCACTTCGCATTATCCTTTGCACTATTCACTTTAGTGATCACTGTTTGATTATCACAGTTCATAAGGATAGCCGGTATTGGTTTTTCAACCACCGGCAGGTCACACAAGAGCTCACGCAACCATTCTGCCTCTGCAGATGTTGTATCTAAAGCAGTAAGTTTTGCTTCCATGGTTGACTTAGTCAAAATAGTCTATTTACAAGACCTCCATGACACTGCGCCACCTCCAAGAGTAAAAACATACCCACTAGTGGCATAGATTTGATCAATATCAGAAATCCAGTTCGCATCACTATATCCCTCTAGCACAGCTGGGTGCCCATAATAGTGAATCCCAAAACTCATTGTACCTTTAAGATAGCGCAAGACCCTTACAAGTGCATTCCAATGATTATCACCCGGGTTGGACATGTACCTACTCAATTTGCACACAGCAAAAGAGATATTTGGTCTGGTTGCGCTAGCTAGATACATGAGTGAACCGACAATTTGAGAATATCTCAACTGATCTTTAGCACTCTTTTTGTTCTTTCTTAGTGTCACACTAGGATCATAAGGTGTTGGAGAAGGCTTGCTATCCATAAAGCCAAATCGGCTTAAAAGCTTCTCAACATAGTGTGATTGCGACAAAGTAAACCCACTCTCTTCCTTAATCAGCTTGATGTTTAGAATTACATCAGCTTCTCCTAGATCTTTCATGTCAAAACTCTTTGACAGAAAAGACTTGACTTCATTTATGACATCAATATTTGTTCCAAAGATTAAAATATCATCAACATATAAGCATAGAATAACAGATTGGCCCCCACCATGTCGATAGTACACACACCTATCAGCCTCATTAACAGCAAAGCCCGCACTAATTAAAGTAGTGTCAAACTTCTCATGCCATTGTTTAGGTGCTTGTTTCAAGTCATACAATGATTTTAATAACTTACACATCTTTTGCTCTTCACCTTTTACTACAATGATTTCAATAACTTACACACCTTTTGCTCTTCACCTTTTACTACAAACCCATCAGGCCGATCCATATAAATCTTCTCATTCAACTCTCCATTAAGAAAAGTTGTTTTCATGTCCATTTGATGAACGAGAAGACCATATGAGGTAGCCAGGGAAAGTAGAACTCGAATTGTGGTCATTCTAGCAACAGGTGAATAAGTATCAAAGAAATCCTCGCCTTCCTTCTGGGTATAACCCTTAGCCACAAGTCGAGCCTTGTACTTATCAATAGTACCATCAGGTCTCAACTTCTTCTTGAACACCCACTTACAACCAATGGGTTTAGAACCAAATGACAACTCAGATAACTCCCAAGTTCCATTAGAAAGAATTGAGTCTATCTCGCTACGGACAGCTTCTTTCCAATCATCTGCATCTGGTGATGCATATGCTTCTATGATAGAAGTGGGAGTATCGTCCACAAGGTACACAATGAAATCATCACTAAAAGATTTTGCAATCCTTTGTCTCTTGTTCCTCACAAGAACTTCATTGTCATCTTCCTCTAAGACTTCTTCAAGTGGTTGTTCAAAAGACTCAACAGGATGCTTAGTAGGTATAGTAAAATCAGGAGCTAATTCAGTAGAAAATTTAGCATTGCTATGCATATCTTTCATAGGAAATATATTCTCAAAAAATATAGCATCACGAGATTCAAAGATTGTATCTACATGCATATCAGGAACTTCAGATTTTACTACTAAAAATATATAAGCAATGTTATGGTGAGCATATCCTAGAAAGACACAGTCCACAGTCTTCGGCCCAAGCTTACGCTTCTTAGAAATTGGAACATTGACTTTCGCCAAACATCCCCACGTGCACAAGTATGAAAGTGATGGTTTCCTACCAACACATATCTCATATGGAGTTGTTTCTTTATTTCTGTTTGGAATTCTATTCAGGACATGACTCGCAGTCAATAAAGCTTCCCCCCACCATGCCTTAGATAGTCCAGCAGTGTCTAACATGACGTTCACCAAGTCAGTCAACGTGCGGTTTTTCCTCTCGGCAATCCCGTTTGATTCGGGTGAATAGGGAGCTGTCCTCTCATGAATAATGTCATGTTCCGCACAGAACTCATCAAATAGTATAGAAAAATATTCACCACCACGATCAGACCATAGATGTTTAATCTTTCTCTCTAACTGATTTTCAACTTCAGCCTTATAGATTTTAAAGTAGTCTAGCAATTCATCTTTAGTTTTTAGCAAGTAAACATAGCAAAATCTAGTTGCATCATCAATTAAAGTCATGAAATATTTCTTTCCACCTTTTGTCAACACACCATTCATCTCGCAAAGATGCGAATGTATGAGTTCAAGAGGCGCCAAGTTTCTCTCCTCCCCTGCCTTATGAGGCTTTCGAGGTTGTTTTGATTGCACACAACTATAACACTTAGAACCTTTGGCAATAGTGAAATCTGGAATTAAACTCAAGCTAGATAAACGCGACATCAAGCTAAAATTCACATGACATAAACGAGAATGCCAAACACTTGAATTATCATTAATGGTGCCACAAATATGATTAACTGACTTATTACTAAAATCTGCCAAAGATAAGCGGAACAAGCCTCCGCATTCATAGCCTTTACCAATAAATTTCCCATGCTTGGACATAACTACTTTATTGGACTCTAATACTACTTTAAACCCATCTCTCAAAAAAAAGGATACGCTAACAAGGTTTTTGCGAATAGTAGGGACATGTTGCACGTTCTTCAATTGCACGATCTTCCCCGAAGTAAACTTCAGATCTACCGTGCCAACACCACGAACAGAAGCATGTGACCCATTCCCCATTAGGACGGAGGAACCTTGGAGCCCCTAGTAAGAAGAAAACAAAGAGATATCAGCACACACGTGAATATTAGCACTTGTATCAACCCACCAACTTGGTGATTGAAAAATTGATAGTACAGTAGGGAAATTACCATACCTGTCATCAGTTTTGCTAGTAGTCACGAGGTTGACCTTCTTTTTCTCTTTTCGGTCCGCTCGTTCTGGACAGTCTTTAGCAAAATGACCAAGCTCTCCACGGTGAAGCAAGACATCTCAGCTTTGTCTTTCTTCTTCTTCTTGAAGGGAGTAGTTGATTTGGCATTGAAAAGCTTAACCTTTACTTTGTTCTTGCAATGGTTTCTCTGGACAAAGTGGGCACTAGCTATATCCTCGTTCCCCTTCTCAGTGTTATCTTTAGCCCGAGCCCTCTCTTCAACAGCAAAAGATGCTATCAGGTTTTCAACTGATATTTTCTGTCTCTTGTGTTTAAGACTTGTGGCGAAGTTCCTCCATGAAGAAGGCAACTTTGCAATAATGCAACCAGCCACAAATTCATCGGGTATAACACACTTAAGGAGCTCAAGTTCCTTTTCCATGCGCTGCACCTCATGAGCTTGCTCGACTATAGATTTGTTTCCAACCATCTTATAGTCATGGAAGTTCTCCATGAGATATAGCTCTTTGTCTGCATCCGAAGCTCCATAGGTAGAGTTCAGATAGTTCCACAGAGACTGTGCATCTGCATAGTGCATGAGGGCATCATAGATATGATTCGACACCACAATACGCACAGCTCCCATAAAGATCTTATTAGCTTCCTGGTATTTTCGCTGATGTTCATCAGAGATATTACCCTTGGGCAAGCCATCTTTGACCCCAGAAAACTTTCATGACAGTAAGCCAATCTGTGACCCTGACGGACCACCTCTTAAAGTTTGCACTAGTAAACTTTTCTGGCTTCAACGCGTCAACAAAACTAGCCATAGATAATTCTGGAAATCTACAATAAGGTTTTTGGATTGTTGAAATATATGACAATTTCCAGATTAATACCAGAATATAAATCATGACAGATTGATTAACTAGAATAAGCATGTACTGCATACTAACATGATTAAACCACATATCACATAGCATGTTCAAATTAACTAGCATAGACATGGCTCGTCTTCTAGATAGATTGGACAGTATGAACGACAAGATTAGATTACGAGGTTTATACCTGCTAATTGTAGGAGTAGTAGATTGCGGTGAAGATGGCGAAGATGCAGGTGTCGATGGAGCGACGTTCAGGTTGTTGAAGATGATGTCGATTTCGTCGATGTCGATCAGCGGCGACGGAAGACTTCGGTTCAACTGACGACGAATACGTCAGGACGTAGCGCCGCCTAACTTGGACGGAAGACGACCCGTCGTAAAGATTGGGAGCAGTTGTGCGAAGAGCGCTTCCCAAAAACCTTATTCGCCTTCTCCCGCTGCAAGATCACGAAGACGAGGGTTTCGGAGACCTGCTCGCCCGGTCGCCGGTGCACGCCGATGATCGGACTGGAATAGCTACGGTGGCGCAACAGCGAGAAGAGGTAGAAACTCTAGCTCTTATAATTTTTATGATATATTGGCGTGACCGATAGTCTAGTTATATAGTCCGGTCCAACCAATACCTTCACTTCTTCAAGCAAGGTCACATCTCCTCTTGATTTCATGAATGAGCCTTTGAGATTTATTAGGAATTTCTAAATTTATTATTGGGCAGCCCATATAAATTCCAACCAGAACTGCCCATCGGCGTCACTGTACATGGCGTCTTCGTAGCCGCGCTTCCATGGGAGACCCTTGCCGTCTTCCCGCGGCTGCACCCAAGTCCAACGCTCGTCCCCGATCCGGGCGAACGAGATCTCGCCGTACGGCATGTGCAGGAGCAGCACGACGCAGTCGCGCCCGGCGGACGGGCTGGCTGAGAGCACCACCCGGTGGTACATGTAGTGGTGCGCCTGGTCTACCTGCAGGATAGTCGGCTTCGTGATGATCTCACATTGTTTCTTCGATGGATTGTACTCACCGTATTGATTCTCGTAGACGAGGTACGCTGGGTCGCCCTGCTCGTCCGTGCCGGTCTTGACGTGGTGGAGCGTGGTGACGGGTGGGAGCGCGACATGAGCGCCGGTGATGGGGTTGATGAGGTGCAGGTCGGAGGCCTCGTCCGCGGTGACCAGCCACCCGTGGCCGGAGCCCAGCAGGGGCCGCCGGCCGAGCGGGAAGGGGATCTGCAGCGTGGCGCCGGTGGCCGCGCAGTGGAGCGCGGCGCTGCTGGCTGTGATGGCGTCGGAAGCGTAGAGCAGGCACGGGGGCTGCCTTGGCGACGGGAGGCGGAGCTGACGGAACGCGACGTACGCCGCGTGCCAGGATAAGCAGACGGCGCCCGAGCGGATGGCGTCGACAACGTGCACCGCGACGAGGATGGTTACCAGCAGGTCCTCCGGCAACCGCGACCAGTCGCGGCGGCAGGCGACGGGGTCGGCGATGAGGCCCGAGACGGATCTGTTGTTGCCCGTTCCTGTTTCCATTGCGACGTCCGCGTCGACGGCGGCGGCGAAGCCGGTCGGGGAAAAAGTCAAAGTTGGATTTTTGCAACCAGTTTCTCCACGAAATTGCCCTGTCTCGGTTTGGTAGGGTACGCGCACGTCGTATTTATTTATATTTTTTGTAGCGGCATGCGAGCGGCCATGTTGCCAGCCTGCCACAGTCGAATCGGGCACGTAAGGGACACGTGGACGGAGTGACAGCGCAATCCCGTGCGGCCTCCTCCTCCTCGCACATCGGCATGGCCGAGCAGGCTAACCAGAAGCCTAGCGCCTCCGCCGCCGATCGTCATGCCATTGCAAATTTGCAATGCTGGAACTGGAAGTAACGGAAGCGTTCCACATCGGTGAAAGTGTAGGCGCGCGGCGGGACAGCGGCGCAAGGCTGTGACGATGACTATACGCTCTGATTTCCTCTGACTATGGTCCAGGACCACACAACGACAACGGTGAGTGCTCTCGGGCAGTGCGGCCGCGGCGCTAGCTGGTCGCGTCCTTGGTGCCGATGCCAGCTCTATGTGTACAGCCAGCGACAACAAGAAGCCACACCGCCACACCAAAGGAAAAGCCAAATGATTTTTTTTTTACCCACCATCAACCTAACAAGCTCAGAAATACTATTCAAGTAAGCAAATCTTTTATCAACTCGCATATTATCAATGTAAATATTAAGCTCTCTATCAACATCCTTAAGTTGTGTCGAGTTGAAATTATCAGGATATGACTTAGCCGACTCCATTAGACTCATATTTGAATGCCAGAAAAGAATTCTTGGGATTGAAAGCAACGATATGAGTAAGCAACTGAGAGTTTACCTCACTGAAACGATCACTAAACTCTGTAAGCTGCAAGTCAATAATTGGGTTCAAGAAATCATATCTATAGTGTTGATAGTTGGTGCAATTGGTCTTCTTGCTTGGCCTATGGTGATCAATATTCCTCGTCCATATCCAACTTAGGAATGCTATATGCTCTTTACGGAAGGCGTATATAGTCTGCCATAAACAATCCTAACCATCATCCCTAATGTGCTGAAATTTCTGCTTGGTTAACATCACCTCTTGACGTCTCTTTGCATCGTTTGGACCTTCTTTTTCCACATATGGGAGAACTTCAATAATTTCAGGGAATATATTGCTTACGCTCTTAAGGGTTCTATAGTGAGAAGCCCAACGTGTGTCTCCAACTCTTTAAAGGGATTGCTCTTGATTTAATCCAGTACCACTAGTTAATTGTCCAGTGCCTATGGCTTTTTCTAACTCTCTCCTGTTGACTTTCTCGAATCATATCTTTACATTTACAAGAAACTCCTGCCACACTAAGCAATAGATATATCATATCAAAGAAGTCACTAGCATCATCATTCTTTTTAGCTATTGCGACAATGACTAATTGTAGCCGATGAGCAAAGCAGTGGATATATATGCTGAGCTATTCTCTCTTTCAATTAAAGCCCATAGTCCATTGAATTCACCTTTCATGTTGCTAGCTCCATCATAACCTTGTCCTCTGATTTGTTTTATGCTCAAGCCATACTTAACAAACAAATTGTAAATGTTATTCCAGACATGAAGCCGACGTTTCTTGCACATGAACAATAGCAATAAGTCTCTCCTTTATTACCCAAGCTTATCAATGTACCATAAGACATCTGTCATCTATTCCTTCCTAGACACATCAGCTGACTCATCCACTAAAAGGAAAAACACATCACCATCAATTTCTTCAATAAATAATATGACTTATGAGAGATGAGATAGTTTGTAAAACAATTATAGACTATGAGAGATGACATAGTTTGTAAAACAAAAAATAATATGACTTATGACCAAAATAAATGTTATAGATAAAAAATAATATGAATTATGACAAAAATAATATGAAAATTCAAATATTTTTGCAATTCAAATGTTTTTAAATGTTCAAATGAACTCGGATGGAGAAATGACCAAAATAAATGTTATAGATCTGTCGATGGGATATCCTATAGGGTACCCATAGCCTGGCCTACCAGAGCCTTGGGCCTCCTTCACTCGGCCCACGAAGGGAGGCATGCGGACAAAACCGAATTCTACTAGGTAACAAAGACAAGACCGAAACATAGCTTAGGACTCTGAGTTTGTAACCGAGTAGGACTAGAGAAACCCTCAGCCAGGTCCTGGACTATAAAGGGCCGGTGAGGGTACCACCCAAAAAACATCCGAACATACTACGTAACACCCGATACGTAGAGCGACACACGACACCTTGTATTACGAGATCAGCAATAACAAGCGGCCTAACTAGACGTAGGGTTGTTACTCGACTGTGTCGAGGGCCTGAACCAGTATAAACTGTGTGTCCCTGCGTGTCCAACCACCAAGGTTTCACTATTTGCCAAGTCACGAACAACTGTCTCGGGTAACCCCGTGGAAGGCTATTGGTGGTAAAACATCGACAACTGGCGCGCCAGGTAGGAGCTTTCGGCGATTTTTTTCTCGAAAGCTTGGTGGACCACGACCTAAAGATGACGAAATCGACATTTTTCTTCAGATCATGATCTGTGAAATTGACGAAAACGGAAAGCTTCAAAGCCGACTCCGAGAGGAAGAAGGAGTTGACAAAAGGATAGAACAAGACCTCCAAAAACTAAACCAAAAGACCAAAAATCTCACGATTTCGAAGCCGACTAGACCAGCAGAAGATGGATACGAAACCGACTCGGAAAAGGAGATGCCACCGCACACCGACTTTGAACTGAACACGGAGGAACCAAACACAACTCGAGTCAAGGCATGCAATCAAGCCTCAATCAGAAACAAAAACAACTCGGAAACAGTCAAGTACTCGGGCCCGTACGGACTACATAACTCCGCATCTACATACGGAAATTTTCTGCGGAAGGTGATGACAAGGAGCATAACTCTGAAAGGCACTCAAGAGGGAATGATAATGTCAACAACTCTAGAAGGATGCATCGTGCACTGGCCAAACCAATCCCCAAGAATACAACACCAGGATAAAGAACTACCATTCCAAATAGGAAAAGAACTCGGACTCTATCAGGGATTATCATACAAGCCAATAAAGAGAAACCAACAAACAAGAAGAACTCGGAGAGCGCATACTATATACATGGCAGAGCTAGAACCTTACTTAGAACCACCACAAATACCTGACTTGAAATCCTCAGATGAATTAGAAGGAGGTATCTCAGATGATGAGGAAGGCAACGACAATGAAACCAATGACCACAAAGCTGCAAGACTAAAGAAGAACAAAGCCAGAGCAGGAAGAAGAAATCGAGCCGCCCAAAAGAAAGCAAATCTAGAACAAATACAAAGCAGAATTGACAGAATACAACAGGAAGAAGGCGGAAAGAGAATCCATGAAAAACACGAAGAGACAAAGAATTGAAGAACTGACAAAAGAGCTAAACATCCTCACTAAAGAGGAAAGAATCACAGATGAGCCAAATAAAGAAGACGGAGACCCCAATAAACAACTCGATGACAATACACCTCAAGAGGGACAAGGGGAAAACAAGAGGAACAACCCCTCAAGAAGTCAATATTCCACAGATTGGGAAAAACAGAGGTACCACAACCATCGGAAAGACAGGAACAACATCTTGGACTGATAAAACAAAATGGCCTAGATTGGGGCTAGCGCTACCCAGAAGACTACAAAGAATCCGAATACAGAGGAGACAGGGATTATTACAGAAGACACTGGTCACAGACTTCAACAGAACAGAACAATATGACAGATTCCCATGTTTTGTAGGAAGACTACAGACGTTGAAATTACCACACAAATTCAAACCAGCAAATCACTCCAAATACAATGGAAAAGTGGAACCAAGACAGTGGATAAGAGTCTATTCCCAATCCATTGAACTCGCAGGAGGAAACAATGATATTAAAGTCTTATACTTTCCAATGGCACTTGAAGCCATGCCTCTACAATGGTTTGACAAACTGAAGCCACGATCAATCAAGTATTGGGAAGACTTGCAAGATGCTTTCTGCAACAACTTCGTAGGAATAATAACACACCCCATGACAGCGGTAGAATTGAAGAACATAAAGCAAAAGAAAAGGAGAGACCCTGAGGGAATATTATCGAAGGTTTGGATAACTCAGAGCTCCAATACATGATATCACCGACAGAGAGGTAATAGAGACATTTACTGATGGAATCCTAGCAAATTGGCAATTCAAAGATTATTTCAATGAAAATCCAAGATCTAATGAAGATTTCAAAAGAGCTATCGAAAAGATGATATCGTCAGAGGAAAGAACTCGGCCCAGATTCACTCGAGATTTTCATGAAAATAGAAGACCGGATTTTAGACCACAAGACAAAAGACCGAGACAAGACAACATGGTAGCAGCAACAGACAACAAAAGAAGATACAATGATAATGACAGAGGAGAGTACAACAACAGTTACAACAACAACAGAAACACAAACCAAAATAACAGATACTCAAACAACAACTACCAGGGCAACAACTACGCAAGAAAGGCAGCAGAAAGGATAGAAAACCTACCTTGCCATATACATCCTCACGCAGGACACAAGTTAGTCGAGTCCGACACCTTTCAACGAAGATTCATAAAGAAAGAAGAAACACGAGCAAACAACTCGGAACAAAGAACAGACGAATCCAGAAAGGATACAAAGAAGGTAGAAGGAAATTATCAAGAACCTCAACGACAAATAGCAGTAATCTTTTCTGGAGCATCATATACAAGAAGTAAAAGACAGGAAAAACTAGCACACAGGACCATCATGGCAGCAGAACCAGCTACCCCCAAGATATTTAGATTGGCCAGAATACCCAATTCAGATCACAAGAGAAGATCATTGGACAAGTGCAGCAAATGTAGGCTACTATCCCCTAGTAATGGGACCAACAATAGCAGGTGTGGCAGTATCCAAAGTGCTCATTGACGGAGGAATGGGATTAAACATAATCTTCGCAGACACCCTGAGGAAGATGAACTTGGACTATGAAGGCATGATCACACCAACAAGTATTCCTTTCTATGGGATAGTACCCGGAAGAGCTTCTATACCATTGGGACAGATCACTTTACTAGTTACCTTTGGAACACCTGACAAATATCGAACTGAGTTCATTAAATTCAAAGTAGCCGACTTCGAATCATGTTATCATGCAATTCTCGGAAGACCAGCACTCACAAGATACATAACAATACCCCACTACCCATATCTACTGCTCAAGATGCCGACAACAAAAGGAGTTCTTTCACTAAAAGGAGATCTAAAGAAGGCATATGACTGTGATGTACAAGCCATACAAATATCAGAAAAGTTACAAGACTACAAGGAAAAAGAAGACATTACGAAGAAGGTTGAGGAAATGAATCCGGACGAAATCCAAGTACCAGCAAAGAAGCCAAACAACTTTACACCTCCAAAAGAAGCAGCCACGAAGACAATTGACCTATTAACTAGAGATTCGGAAAAGACAACAATAATTAGTGCAAATTTGGACCCCAAATAGGAACTCGCGCTCACCAACTTTCTAAGGGACAACAAAGACATATTCGCATGGAAACCAGCAGACATGCTAGGAGTCCCAAAGGAGTTGGCTGAGCACAAAATTGATACAAACAAAGGATCAAGACTAGTAAAACAGAAGCTACGCAGATTCGCACCAGACAGGAAAGCAGCAATCAAAAAGAAAATTACAAAACTACTGGCAGCAGGATTCATCAGAGAAATAATCAACCCGGACTGGTTAGCTAACCTAGTGTTAGTAGAGAAAAAGAACTCGAAAGAATGGCGTATGTGTGTTGACTACACAGATCTTAACAAACATTGCTCAAAAGACCCATATGGGCCACCAAGAATTGACCAAGTCATAGATTCAACAGTTGGATCATCACTGCTATCTTTCCTCGACTACTACTCAGGATACCACCAAATATCACTAAGAGAAGAAGATCAAAGCAAAACATCTTTTATAACACCGTTTGTGGCATATTATTACAAGTCAATGCCGTTTGGACTAAAAAATGCAGGAGCGACATATCAAAGAGCAATATAAACCTGCCTTGGAGATCAAATCGGAAGAAACGTTGAGGCCTACATTGATGACGGAGTAATCAAATCAAAGGAACCAGAATCACTATTGGGAGACCTAGAAGAGACCTTAAAAATCTAAAAGCTTGGAAGTGGAAACTCAACCCCACAAAATGTGTTTTCGGTGTACCATCAGGACAACTACTTGGCTTCTTAGTCAACAATAGAGGGATCGAAGAAAGCACAAAACAAGTTAAAGAAATTATGGATATGAAGCCACCAAAAAAGATCAAGGACATACAAAAACTAATAGGATGTATGGCAGCTCTCAATAGATTCATATCAAACTTGGGAGAAAAAGGACTACCCTTTTTCAAACTCCTAAAAAGGAAAGAGAACTTCGAATGGACAGAAGAGGTGAATCAAGCTTTCATCAAGTTAAAAGAGTACTTATCATCATCTCTAGTAACGACACCGCCAAGAAATAAGGAGGACATGATGCTATATATCACGGCAACAAAGAACGTAGTAAGTGCAACAGTCATAGTGGAAAGAGAAGAACCCGGACATACCTACAAAATGCAAAGACCAGTATATTACATCAGTGAAGTACTCACGAAGTCAAAAGTCAGATACCCACACGTACAAAAACTACTATATGCAGTGCTCATATCATCAAGAAAGTTGAGACATTATTTCCACGAACACAAAGTAACAGTCGCGACCAACTTCCCGTTACAAGACATACTCAGAAACAAAGATGCCACAGGCCGAATATCAAAATGGGCAGTAGAGCTCGGAGCTTTAAACCTAGACTTCAAACCAAGAACGGTAATCAAGTCACAGATATTACCCGACTTCATCGCTGAATGGACAGAAATCACACAAAAAGAACCCGAACCAATACGAGACCACTGGAAGATGTACTTTGATGGTTCTCTGAAGCTTGGACGGGCAGAAGCAGGTGTGCTACTAATCTCCCCAGAAGGAAGACAATTAAAGTACGTACTACAAATATTATGGCAAGCAACAAACAATGAAGCAGAATACGAAGCACTCATACATGGATTAAAAGTAGCAACTACTCTAGGAATCAAAAGAGTTCTCACCTATGGAGATTCAGCAGTAGTAATCAACCAAGTAAACAAAGAATGGGATTGCACAAAAAACAGCATGGACGCATACTATGTAGAAATAAGGAAACTCGAGAAAAACTTTGAAGGACTAGAAATCCATCATGTCTTAAGAGATTCAAATGTGGCAGCAGATATCTTGTCAAAATTGGGATCAGACAGAGCAAAGGTACCACCTGGAATATTCGTAGAAGAACTTGCAAAGCCATCAATCCAAGAAATCAGCAAACAAAAAGAAGACTCAATGGACATAGACAAGATAGAAAAGCCCAATACTTCGAGACAAGTCTTCAACATAGAAAGTGATTGGAGGTAACCATACATTGATTATAAAAGCCAAAATAAACTACCCGGAGACAATGTAGAAGCAACAAGGGCTATAAGGAAAAGCAAAGAATACGTTATCATAAAAGACAAACTTTATAAGAGAGCAACATCTTCTGGAGTATTATTGAAATGTGTATCGATACAGGAAGGAAAAGAGATATTAGAAGAAATCCACTCAGGATGTTGTGGAAATCATGCAACATCTAGGACACTAATCGGTAAATCATTCAGAAGCAGATTCTACTGGCCAACAACACTCAAAGACGCAAAACAATTAGTCAAGACATGCAAAAGCTGCCAGATGTTTGCAAGACAATCAAATGTTCCAGCACACAATCTAATCTGCATACCACCAGCTTGGCCTTTCTCATGTTGGGGGCTAGATCAAGTCGGACCGCTCAAGAAGGCTAAAGGAGGATGTTGTCGATGTTTTACCACCGATAGCCTGCCACGGGGTTAACCGAGACAGTTGTTCGTGCCTCGACGAATAGTGAAACCTTGGTGGTTGGACACGCAGGGACACACGGTTTATACTGCTTCAGGCCCTCGACACAGTCGAGTAACAACCCTACATCCAGTTAGGTCGCTTGTTATTGCTAATCTTGTAATACAAGGTGTCGTGCGTCGCTCTACGTATCAGGTGTTACGTAGTAGCCACCTACTAGTTTCTATCACAAGAACTACACCATTCACCAGATTACAACCTAGAAAAGAAAAAAAGAAGCCCGGGGGCTCGTCAAGCTCGCAAACAACAAAATCCATGATACAATAAGGACCTTTACAAGGGAAAACAGAAGATATATGATAAGGGAACCATGCTACAGCTATTTATAGAAGAACAACGGGTGCACATACACCAGGTCCATGAAGACAAGACAACAACAACACTAATACATAAAGGAAGAAGTAAAGGCAAAAGATTCTACAAGGACTACATTGATGAGATACAAACGGCTACAGTAAAAGCAGTAATCAGTGTACTATATAGAATATCCAAGAGAATATTCCAAGGACAATCATACAATCAGCAACACCCAATGGATGCCGAAAACAACTCGGCCAAATACAACAACCAAGAAGCTACCAATACAAGGACAATATAAGCTTCATCTACAACAAAAGACCATAAGTGACAAAATATAAAGGCTATAGCGAGGATTATATCGGGTCTACCAACAAAGAAGGCCTAATACCTAGACAGAAACCTTACAAGTCAAGACAACCCAGAACCTCCACACAACATAAAGAAGTGCTGGATCTTAGGCAGAAAGTCACTCCCAACAAATGAGATTGGACAGCTCCAACTCTAGCCTTTCCAGCAGGAGTTCGGTGCAAACATGCACGACTAGGAAGACGGAGCCCACCACATCAATCAAGTCAGGGGTGGCAACGGTTACAGCTCGGAGTTCAGTAAACAGAGAGAGAAGGCATGGAAGCCACATCACAAGACTTCTTGTATCTACTACACCAAATTTCCCAGGAAAATCTAACCGAGGAGCTAGTTTACCTCTAACTCCATTCACAAGAATTATTCTACCCACTCAACTATCAGAAGGCGGACATAAGCCCGGGGGCTGCTCAGTTTCACTCAGCGGCATGATTGTCAATATAACTCTCAATCTCAACTACCAGTACAACACACAATCAAAGACCACAGAATTTATAGCAAGGAAGGACCACCAAAGGCCAAAAGTCACGAGAGAGAAAAGCAAGAAAACAACAAAAGCTGACCAAAGCGAACAATGAAAGCAAGATTCCACACATCCGTGGAGGCACAGTACCCAACCGTGAACAAAAGAAGACAGAAGCAGAGAATTTCAGACCCTTCAGCCGAGCTCTTTTTTGCTAAAAAGAACTCGGAGAAGGCTCGGGGGCTGGAAATACATAGCATACAAAGTTTTTTTCTCAGATCCTCCGAGTACTTGTACCAAGTAATCAGAGGCTCGTGGGCTACACTCAATGAGTGCACCAAGGTACAGAAAGACCACAAGACAAAGACACAGAAGATCATCCAATGATTTTTCGCTTCAAAAAAAACTCGGCTTGCTGTTAAATCAACCCGGCATATTGAAAAATAATCATGAGATGCTCGAGGGCTTGTCGATAGGATATCCTATAGGGTACCCATAGGCCGGCCTACCAAAGCCTTGGGCCTCCTTCACTCGGCCCACGAAGGGAGGCAGGCGGACAAAACCGAATTCTACTAGGTAACAACGACAAGACCGAAGCATAGCTTATGACTCTGAGTTTTTAACCGAGTAGGACTAAAGCAACCCTCAGCTAGGTCCTGGACTATAAAGGGTTGGTGAGGGTACCACCCAAAAAACATCCGAACATACTACGTAACACCCGATACGTACGACAGCTTGTATTACGAGATCAACAATAACAAGCAACCTAACTGGACGTAGGGTTGTTACTCGACTGTGTCGAGGGCCTGAACCAGTATAAACTGTGTGTCCCTGCGTGTCCAACCACCAAGGTTTCACTATTCACCGAGGCACAAACAACTGTCTCGGGTAACCCCGTGGTAGGCTATCGGTGGTAAAACATCGACAAGATCATGATCATACCTATAACTTTGTAGTTGACAACGATTCCATTTAAAATCATTTACGATACCAAAATTCTATATGAAAATTTCATAGTATAAAATCCATTTTTTAACTATCAAAAAATAAATTCGGATGGATAAATGACCAAAAACAAAAGTTGTAGACCATGATGAGACCTATTACTTTGTAGTTAGCAACCTTTACATTTGAGATCATTTCGATTCCTACTATTAAAATTTAGGGATCTACAAATATATATCTGCAGTGGCAGATCCAGAGGGGCTGGGGGGCTGCAGCCCCCCTTTGCCTCATTTCTCCATTAATTATGTATATAATTCATTCATTTGTCCATTAAATTTCTACAAAATTCACTCATTTCTCCATTAAATCTCTATAAAATCACTCATTTCTTCATTAAATCTCTATAAAATTCACTAACATTTTCATTGTTGATCATGATCTTGTACTTTAGCTCCCCTTGGTCGCATCCTGGATCCGCCACTGTATATCTGAGCAGAATATCATTTTTTACATACATCTTTTTTTCTTCTACAATTTATATATAATTTTTTCTTCATCCAGATTTATATACAAAAATTGTTTTTTAAAGGTTAGCGGTGAGAAAAAAGAAAGAATTTGAAAGAACATTGGCAACACAAACCATACCGTATTTGAACCTGCACTACTAGGTACTCAACTACTAGCACTGTAGCACCAGACCACAAGAACTTGTAGAATTTGGTTATACATATTGCACAAAAAAAATATATCAGAAGCCTGGAAACTTTCCCAATTTATGTCTACAATAGAAATCGTGCAGATAATTAAAAGGTAGCAAAATTAAAAAAAAAGATACAACAAATACTAGAACTCAGGACATTCCCGTGACAACCCTCTACCACTAGACAACAAACATGTTTCATTCTAAAAATGCAGGTAATGCATTTTAAATTAGCTCTGGAGAACCAAAAATTGAAAAAAAAAAAAGGATGACTCAAAAGCACTCATACTCATGCATTCCCGTGACAACCCTAGAAAATTTCCTATTTAACACACCAGAAATAATGACGCTTTCCTATTTGACATCAAAATTGAAATTCTTACCTATATGTCTTCCACTCAATTTTTTCTTTTTTATTTGACATTTCCGTCAGTTCTGTGAGCTATCACAGTTAGTTGTGCAAGGGGGGCAATGGGAAAAGACCGTTATACCCTTTGAAGCAATTGAACTCGGACATCGAGCGGCGGTTGTTCGTCCTCCCGAGTCGCGCTCCTACGACGACTCCCTCCCTGTATCCCTGGATGGAGGCGGGCGGCACGACCATAGAGAGGCGCTTCGTGCGGCTAAGCAGACAGTCGTCGTGGCCTTGGGAGTGAGAGCCGTGGCCTCGCAGCCAGCCAGCGTGACCACGGAGGCGACCTCGCAGGCATCCGACGCGGCCACGGGGGTGGCCGGGTGGGTGCCTCGATCGGCCTCGGGGTCGTCGCGAACACGGGGGCGGGCACCGCGGCCTCGGGGCCGGCTGTTGCACGGACACAGGGGCAGCCGCCTCCGCGCCATGGCTACGGGGGCATCCAGCGCGGACAAGGCGTGCACGAGCAGGAGCAGGACCGGCTGGTGCGGGGCGGACACAGTACCAACTCACAGAAGGCCACCGCGCCTGCGAGCTCCGGCGAAACCACGCCCGTCCCACCGCCGCGGGAGAGGCCGCCATAGATGAGCGCTTTCGTGCTCCGGTCCAATTGGCCCAAAATCCTGGCCCCACCTACCAGTGTCTAAACCAGCCAAATGAACCCTATGTTGCCACGTGTTGACCCCATATTTACTCCCTCTTTCTTCTTTTCAAAATATGTTTTAAACTTAAAAAATTATAGAAAATTCATATGATTTTAGAAAATATGAAACTAGTGTCCGAAATTTTCTAAAATCAAGCTCTACGTTATAGGCATGTGCTTGAGTGCTTTTGGATCTTTTTAGTCTAATTGCTTCTTTTTGGTTATCTATAGGAATCGCCTAAGGCAGCTATATGTCTTGCTGCCAAACCCGAAGGAGTTGGTAGATTAGGAGGATAACCCTGAGTACACCCAGGACTTGGGTGACGACTTGATAGGTGTCACGTCCCATCCAACCTCGTAGAATCCTATTAGACATGCATATAAATATATGTTAGTGCTTTACTTTTTGCAAATGAATTTTGATAGGTTGCATGGTAGAATTGCTTGGAAAGCCCTTATCTTGTCGCAATCTTACCCTTGCATACCCGCTGATAGGATTGACACTCACTTTACTTACTCACTACTTACTTCTATCATGCATTATATATGTGATGTGATGTTGATTAGAGGATTGTTTGTGAGTGGCTAGGCACTATGTGTCGCTATAATGATAACAACTTAGGGAGATCTTGGCATGTTTCTTGGGAGTGTGGTGAGGGTCGAGTTGACCAGAGGGGATTCTACAACAATTCCATGGGACAAGTCTTGTCGTGGAATGCGACATGCGCATTCCTAAGAGAGGTACATGTGGCGGGTACATGTGCATGAGGAGACCTGGGGTGGAGTGTCCACCGAGGCATGGAGTGTTGGATCCCTTGAGAGGAGATGTCCTATCTGGTCCTACCTAAGAACTCGAATATCGAGGGAATTGGAACCATGGAACTTTTCGTGCATGCCACTCGTCCCTGAATGAGCAGGGTATGGATGTTCGATCGATCTGGGTGATGCCATTACTTCTTGGAGGTGAGGTGATAGGGTGGGTGGTGCTGGTGTTGGGATCTCGCACCATCCTAGATGCGTAGTACCACCATGGGCTAGGTGCTACATATTCTAGTCTCAATTTGCCAATGTGTTAGGGAGCCCTAGGGTTGAGTGGCAGGATGGTGTCGTTCTAGGTTGGAAGACAACCCACTATCAGCTTAGATGATGTACAACGTTGATGGTGGTGATCTTGTGGGTTTAGGTGTACACGCTCTACAGAGTTGATCTATCTATATGTATAGGTGTGTCCTCAGTTATGGAGTTTCATGTGACCTACGCCACGCTTGATTTAGAGAGATGAGTCCTTTCTCTTCTTTCCCCCATGTTGTAGGATCCGGTTGTTAGCTGTTGAGGCAAGGATGAGAGGGAGTTGTCCTTGTCGCCTAGAGAGTGAGAATGGGGTGAGATGTGTGTGGATGGGATGGATGGATGCATGGAAATGAGTTTAAACTTGAGATACAGTTGTATATATAATATTGATAACTTGCATATGATAATTATAACCATAAACAAGACCTTTTCTTTTACCCTTGCATTTCACCTACCACAAAGCAAACACAAAAGCACAGGGTGGAAGCCAGTGGCCATTACAAATCGTACTAATAATTTGGAAACAGGTGATGAGCCACAGGCCGGTTTCGAGGGTGAAGACTTGGAGGACTACATGTCTTGTTCTACGCCCAAGTTGGTTGAAGACGTTAAACCATGTTTCTTCAAGTAGCTATTTTGTATTCTGCGTGCTATGTGTTTTTTCTGCTAGTGAGGCGATGTAATGATTGATTAAACCCTGCTTTTTGTACTCTCTAAGATAGGATCTTGATGTATGACAGTGATATCAACTGTTATTTAATAATGTGATAGGATGATCTTGTGAGACTGTCATGTTATACTTAAAATCTATGGACTTTCCCTTCGAGGAAAGTCAAGAACGTTTCACTGCAACTTCAATGATATGAGAGTTGCACATTCCCATGTCTGAAGGCACACTTTGGGTGGCAAACTATATTGTTTCTCCTATGGACCCTAATAGGACAATCCATGGGAGTCCAATTACACCTAGATATCGCGTCATCCAAGTGTATAGAGTTACCAGAGTGCATAGGGGTGGTTCTTGATATTATTGGAGGTGCTGGGGAGAAGACCGTAGGAAAAGCAAGACATGAATTTGTTTTGTGGCGCAAGCGCTACATCATTATTCCAAGTGTGATGACTAGGGTTTAGTCGCCTCCTCCTCAACTATCTCATGATAGGTGTGGATGAAACAATTTTTCTATATTCATTCCCAATTATTAGTTAGCTTTTCACGTAATAACAATTTTCCTAATCACAGGTCTACCAACTTGAGTCTAACTCATCCATCTCAGAATGCTCAGGAAGATGATGTTGCTTTGCATGATCACAATGTGTTTGATAGCACGACTGCATCACCATCTCCTACAAGGTAGTCTACCCCATCACCTCCTCTGCCGCCCATGCCGCAGAGTAGTTGTAAGAGACCCCTACCCGTAGTGAAGTCCACGCCTACCGCCAGTCATTGTAAAACAAAGCCTGTTTGAAGGGTCGAGATGGCGGACTAGAGGACGGTGAATAGTCTTTTCTAAAACTTAATCGTAAATGCTAACCGAAACAATTACAGAATAAAAACTATCAGTCTAGCCAAGACTACACCCCTCTACCTATAACAATAGCACCTACCAAATTATGTCAATTATGCTAACTAAGGTGTCGGGCTAGGAAGCTCACCTAAACAAGTCTAGGTTGCAAGGTCACGCAAACCTAAGAAACTAGCACTTTAAGCAAACCATGAGCTCCTACACAATCTAGTAAGCAAAAGCACAAAGCCCCTAAGCTTACTAGCAATGCTCAATAGCAAGGCTATACAAGCCAAACTAGAGAGCTAAAAATACTTAGCTACACAAACTAAGCAATGTGACTAACAAGGCTATAGAAGCCAATTAGTCATGCACAAGAGCTACTTCTATGCTACACAAGATAGAAGGTAACTAAGCAAGCTACACAAGCTAAACTAGTTACAAGAGCAACAAATAAACACTAGCACAAGTATGAATAAGTAAGTACAAGCTAGTGAATAGAGAATGAAAACCACCAAGAAAATAGAGACAATATTGACATGGTGATTTTTCTCCCGAGGTTCACTTGGTCGCCACCAAGCTAATCTTCGTTTTGTCGATTCACTCACTTGGAGGTTCATGCGCTAATAGGCATCACACGCCTAACCCATCTTTGAATGTCGCACAACCAACACAAGATGAGGGCACTCAATGACACGCTCAACTAGAGTTTCTCTTCGCGATCTCCCATGGGGTGAGGACAACACCCCTCACAAGCTATTCTCTAGAACCACGCACAATATCCTTGCATGCTTCGATGGAGCCACAACTATCAAGACATCTAGGAGGTGGGAACCTCCAAGAGGAACAAGAACCACCGGCTTGCAACATGATCACCTAGTGCCACACGAAGCTATCTCTCAAAGAAACACACTAGAGATCACTCACTCGCAATCGATTCGCACTCTTCGAAGCACAAGTGAGTTAGAGGGCTCCTATGCCAAGCACAACCAAGGGAAACACATCCCTAGGGTGCTCCACCCTCCCAAGGGTCGGCCATCCCTCTATTTATAGAGAGAGGAGAAAAACTAGCCGTTGGGGTGTTAAATAACACACCGACATACAGTCTTCTGCCCACAGCGATGCCTCCAAAAATATCCTTTCACTTGGCATTCTGCGAATGAATCGGACGCACCTTGATGTTGCATCAGACACATCCGGTGCCAGCGTTCGGTGTATCGCTCGACGACACATGTACTAGTCATTTGAAATCGATCGGTGTCGTCGACTTCTCCTTACTCTAACACTCCCTGTATAAGCATCGGACGCGTCCGATGTAGCACCGGACACTCAACGCCACAGCATTAGGTGATGATCTAGTAAGCATCCAGAGAGGTCAAAACCACATCAGACATGTCTAGTGACTACTCACTAGACTCACCCATCGTCTGGTGCACCATGACGAGCACTTCTCCATTCAACAACCGGATGCTCGACTGCTTCGAGCATCACGTTCGATGTACTGCGTCCGATGGATTTCCAGAGACGACCTAAACACACAGGACATGTCCGGTGACCCCACATAAGACTCGTTTGGCATCCGGTGCTCACTTTGCAGCTAGACCCCACCTAGGGTTAACCACCGAACGCGTATGGCGCACCCTATGACAGCGCCTGGTGCTCCTCAACAGCTAGAACATCACTAGGGTAGGGTAAGCCATTGGACGCGTTTGGTGTCCCTGGGACAGTGTCCGGTGCTCCTTAGTGAGCTCCAAACCTTCTATAACTTTCCAAGTTGATCCACTCCAATTCCAACACCTTCTACTTTGCAAATGTGCCAACACCACCATGTGCATGTGTGTTAGCATTTTCACAATCATTTTCAAAGGATTTTTCACTTGCTCTTACGATGCCACTTGATCCTAATGCATCGCAATGTTAGATCACTCAAGTGGCACTAGATGACCGATATACAAACAAGTTTGCCCCTCTTGATAGTATATCCATCTATCCTAAACCTGGTCATAAACTTCTCTACACACCTATGACCGGTAAAATGGAATGCCCTACAAATATACCTTTGCCTTGCGCATTCCATTTCATCTTCTCCATTGTTGATGCAACACATGTACCAACCTATTACCAATTGATATGTTCCACTTCATATCATCACATGGTCGTGTTGGTTCATCGATCTTGACCTCACTTGTTGTTCACAGTTGTGTCGGTCCATCGGTGCCAAGAATCACTCTCTTGCCCTTCATGCTTGCAACCGGTGCATCAAGCCAAACCTCATCTTGATCTTCTCCATCTTGGTCACATGACTCCATTTCTTGTCTCATGTGCAATAAGCTCCTTTATCACACAACCTCATATGAACTAATATCTTTTGTATATCACTCAAACACATATTAGTTCACCTAAGTTATCACTCAATTACCAAAATCACATAGGGACCTTTCACTCTTCTAGAGAAGAAGTCTGAAGAGGAAGTAAATGCGGGCCACAATAAGATTTGGATGCCTTTTGGGCAAGTGTAGCCGAAGGAAGAGAAAAGAGGAAGAAACTTGCTAGAAACACACCAAAGCCATAGTACATAAGATCACAACAACTAAGGCAACAAGTAACTGAGTATGAGAAAACATAGCGTGAGGCACGTAAGTGCTCACCTAAATCAGACTATGAACACTCTCGATAAGTCACAAAAGGCAGTGTCATAGAAAGCGAAGAGACTAGGGAAAGATGTATCATAGCTCGAGATGCAACCTAAGCAATCTGTCGACCCGCTAATTGTTGGCACAGCTCATCATGCAAAGGCACAAGATAGGGATCAACTTGAATATGATGAACTTGAAGATTTCATGGTCAATATAGGTCTTACAAGGGACCAGATATAGGGGAATGCACTGATGCTAGTACTTTAGTATGATCTATTATAGACATACAAGTATGGTAGGAGTCTTGTCGTCAGAAAGGATTGACCATCATTGGGTATGCAAATGCACCTTTTAAACAAGTGGTACATGGATGCGTGTGAAAGGGAAGAGCAATTTCTTTTTTTGTCAGAGTTAGACCAGAGCATTACTTCCTTGGCTATGACATTATACATATCGAGTTCAAAGAATTAAACCAACTATTACAAAGGGACGCTCTTGACAAAAATCTCATCAATTGTCGGTGTCTATAAGTGATTCTTCCTACAATTCAAGTACATGTTAGTACGTACATTATCTATACACGGTTATCCTTAGACTATAATAAATTATTGTTTACTATATATGCATAAATGAAATGTTAAAACTAAAGAGAAAATAGATGAGTGGTGTTGGCCTCGTGGATCCAAATTGAATGTTCAAGGATCCAATTACTAAATATGAGGTCTGGAAAGATGATGTGGAGTAGAATTTGTTGACTATATTAGATGAACAATCAGACAAGACACTAATTCTCTTCCCTTATGACTTCAAGTGAGTGTTAATAATGTCTTGTTCATATTTTATTACGCTTACTCCATGTTTATTTTAGTTAATGAGTTATGCCTCATTATAATAAACATGCAGCTTTCACTAGTTACTGATGGTCATTGATATGACCAGGAGCATTATAAAAATCTTTGACTCAATGACAAATCCCCCAAAAGAATACCAAGATATGATAGATATTCTCCGAGTGTAATTTTGGTCTCGTAAATAGTTGTTGTATACTCTCTTATGTCATTTTATTGATATAATTGATCCATTTATTTATTCTTGTTGGGCAGTGTTTGGGTCAAGTTCATCGATAAATACTAGTATTATCATTGGAACGTGTCTCTCGGTGTAGTCCAACACAAAGTAAGTACTATTAGCTAGGTCACCGTATCTTTATTAAGTTCAACGTGACCATTTTGTTGCCTTGCTTCATTGGTTGATGTTGAATCATCTTTTTCTTGTAGTGTCAGGGATCAAAGAACAACTTATATGGATACTACATTTGCGAGTTCCTCGTGCAATACTCAATGAGAAGAAATGAAGATTTCCTCAAATTACGTAAAAGTATACACAATTTATTTCTTAGCATTGTGCTGATATATTTAATCAAATATATTCATAATTTTTTTCATTCAAATTGAAGATTGAATGGAAAAGGCAAAAGGTCCTACTACCTGAGCGGATCAAAGCAATTAAAGAGGAATTATTAGGATTTCTTTTGAATCAAGTAGTAGCTCGCAACGGCGCGTACCATTATAACCCTCAAGAACAAATACCTACTGGTAGCCAACATTAGGGTTGAATGAATCTCAAGGACATATATACAATCTTTTGTCACTTTATTATTCCATGCATGTAAATTAAGATATGTAAATTAGAATTTATGTATGTATAGTTTGAATTCTTATACATTATGTTTCAATGTGTGATATCTACTATATATATGTAACATATGCTCAAATGGATGTATATATTAGCCAGCGTACAATTCGTATATGAATAACTAAATTGAAACTGAAATAAAATGAACAAAAAATAAACACTTTGAAAGAAAACAAAAAGAAACACCTTTAGCCTCAGCCGGAAACACCAACCGGGACTAAAGATGTCTGTACCGGGGCAGGGGCTAGTGATGCCTTTAGTCCTGGATGGTAATACCAACTAGGACTGAAGGTCCAGTTTTAATCCTTTTTCTAGAACTGGGACTAAAGGGTGGGCCTTTAGTTCCGGACTAGCAATCTTGGTTGGGAAACGGGACTAAAGGGGGTTCCAACCGGGATTAGAATCCAGTTCTGCACTAGTGAGGCATAGTCTATAATTTCTATAACATGTCTCAAGAACCATATTTTCTCTCTTAGAGTTTTCTCCCTTTTTAGGAAATAAAATTTGTGGAAAATGTTTACTTTAGAAAATTCATATATAATTAGATAAGAGCAAGAGAAAACATACAATTTTTGTCCACAAACCATTATCAGATCTATCCAATATTCATAAGATCATAATTAATTAGAGTGCATGATCACTTTGACATTGATTAAACAAAACCACAATAGCAAATAACACAACTTAATTGAAACTTAGTGTCAATGATAAAAGATTTTATGATGTTCTCGGTGTAGAGAAACAGTAGGAAACCTGTTCTTACATTTCTTGCACTTAGAACGATGATGCTTATTACACATGACATCTTTGTGCATTCCCTTGTGGTAGGACATGAGATTCGAAACTCTATAGCTTGTAATGCATGAGCTATCGGAATCTATCCTGAACGTTACTCACAAACAAATAAGACAATTATAGCTTTCACAACAGTCTGTGAGCAAATAGATTTCTGAATTGTAGGCATACGAATGCAGCAAAACTTAGGAAACACATACACATTTTGTCCTCCCATTTAGGTATTCTTTCACTCTAACCTTTTTTATGTAGAACGTCTTCTATGTCACTATATCTTATCATATATCACTTACCCCTACTTTAGTCTGTTGGTTAGCTATCACCATCTTTAACCATTTTCTATTTGGATAAATGTGATACCCTAAAAATATTGTACATTAGCATAAGAAATAAAAACAACTCTACTCTACCCGATCCCTTGCTCATCATCGACTGGTAAACGCATAATCAGTGGTCTAACTAGTCTAAACATTTTTCAAAGCACCCACACTAATCACCCTGTGAATCACTAAGTACTATATAAATGGAGAGCTCTAAATTGTGTAGCAAACCGCCTTGCTATGTTTCCCAATACCCACACACTTGTCTTGCCCAGTTAGGGTTTATATAGGCCCCCAACTAACCAAATAGCCATTGGGCCAAAATATCCCTTGCCTAGATCTTTGTGGTCCAGTCGCCAGCCTAGATAGTCGAACTGTGAGGTGGCAGCGATGACATGCCCTCCTTAGCCCCACTTTTCAGCACCCATGCTTGACGGTCCAACAACAAGTCCTCATGGTACGACCTTGAGGTCGGATTTAGCGCGCACCAACAATTGCTCTGGAACCCCTATATGGACCAATGAGTCCGGTGCACATCTTGCTCACCGGTGTGACCCAGTCTCTTAGTGATCCAACCACCAGACTAGGCGGTCTAACCATGAGGTAGGGTAGAGGTTTCACTTCTTTTTCTTTGTGATGTTTCTCTGTTGATCTTCAAGGCTTCTTCTTCTTTGCGTTTTGGACTCTTATTTTCACTTCTAGGTCTTCAATAGAGCTCCAAAAGGTCTTCATTGACATGTAGAGCATATATTATTTCATCCTGGTCCAAATCTGTTTTGCATCCTATTGAACTATATCAGAAATACTCACAAAAAATTAGTCTAATTTAGTCTTGTTGATCATCAAACACCAAAATAAAAAATAAATGGACCATCAGGTCCATTTTCTTACATTCATGCATCTTCAACATTTCATGTACAGTATATATTATATATAGGCAAATTTTGTCATGGGACATCGCAAAAACATGTAATTTGCAAGCACACACCGCATGGAAATTTTCCTAGTAACATTACAAAATCATGGCTATTTGCTATAAGACACCACATTCATTATTTTATTCATTTCCTAGCTTTTGAGAGAAAGGTGGGGAATATGTCCAAACTACCCTTGTCTTCAACCTTTGGATCTTGCTTCATATTTCTCATAACCCATTGCCACTTGCTTCCCTCTCGCTATGGCTGAGTCGCGCCTGGCAATCCGCCATAAAGCCACTGCTAAACAAGCCCACCTGTTGGACTCATCCCCTACCTACAGTTGTGCCTCTCTGTTGTCGAGTGTGGGTTTGTGGTCACCATGGATGAACCGGCTCCTCCCCTTCCGCTTTCCTAGTGCGCCACCACATCGCGCACTCATGCCACCGGCAATAACACCTTTGATCCCATCCACTCCCACCTTTCCCTTCTAGTAATTGTAAGGATGTGCTCAGTCTAGAGGGGGGTGAATAGGCCTACTTAAAATTTAACTTCAAAGTTTATCAGTTCACAGGCATGACATTGCCGCTCTGGAGAGCGGCACTGCTGCTCTACGCAGCACTGCTGATCTATGGAGCGGCAGTGCTGCCCAGACAAACAGAAATCTATGCCGTTCAAAATCTATCCAGCAAATTGAAATTCTACTTGAATAGAAACTTCCTAGGATAGTAATGAATAGGTATGACCACTTTGATAAGATAGAAACAACCCCACTGAGTAGATCGGGACCAAACCCTAGAAATCGACTAGAGAGCAATATAGAACAAGTAAATTGCTGCAAGCACAAGAGACACAAGATTTATCTCGTGGTTCAGCTCGCCACCAAGGCTTGCCTAAGTCCACATTGTTGAGGTATGCCACAATGGCACAGAGCTTTACAACTCCTCCTTGTTCTCATGTCAAGAGAGCTAACTCTTGAGATGAGGAGTAATCTTACTAGCTCAATGGTAGTGTTACAAACCTCCCGGAGCTGGCACAAGCTTGTCAAGCTTCACGGTCGACGCGCTAGCTGGCTAGGAGGAAGCTCCAAGAGTAAAGAACTCAAACCACCGGCCATGCTTGGAGGCTCAATCTCTCAAAGCTTTGAGTGGAAATCAAGTGGAGAGGATTTGGGAGCTACAAGGGAGAGAGGGAGAGCTTCTCTGCTGTTTCTGGTCGAGCCTGAGTGGAATGGCAGTGGGTGACCGTTGGGGAGAGAAGGGATAAGGTTATACCCCTTCTCTACCAACTGGTAGAACTCAAGTCGTGGCAGTGCCGCCCTATCTAAAATAGTAAAGAATTAAGAATTGTGTTGCTAACTGTTTAGACAAGATAGTATGAGGTGTTTGGTGGATAGATATAGCACTTTGTTCACATTTAGCATGTGTGTTGAATCCCCCTTTATAGTATGACTTTTTCTAACTCAAATTCAAAAATGCAAATGAATTAAACCCTTGAGCTTGTTGACATACATTTTTGTAGTTGGGGGGGTCCACCAATCTGTTCATCATCCTCCTTTAGTTCAACCTATTTGTCATCTCGATGAATCTCATTAGTTCCCTAATTATGTTGTCATTGTCACCAAAACCCACAAAGGACTTGATTGCACTTACAATAATGGCTACCATTGATGGCCAAGCAGATCTCCACCGCTAGACCCTTCCGCTCCCTCTTCTGTCCTATATAAATGGTCATGAGGCCCCGCATGCACACCCGCGTCCCCAGCCACTCCATACCCCTCTCTCCCTTGCTGCAGCGTCGTCATAGGCTCTTGCCTGAGCCAAATGCACCGCCATTGATCTCCCACCAAGAGCACCTCGAGCCCTCCTTCCTCTTCAGTTGGCACCACAGCATCATGTTGCAGCTGCCTGTCTCCCTCTTGGATTGAATTGGTGTCACGAGGAGACCAATCCGAGCTCGCCAGAGCTCCTTCTCATCATTATTTGTTGTTGTCCTTCTCTGACGTGGCTCTAGCTCTGGCGGTGTGGCCCTGATGCGCAGCCCCGACGATGCGGCCCCTGTGCCCGGGGTTGTGCCTCAGCGCTGGTTGTGCGGACCCTGAGGTCGTGCGGCTCGGACGATAACGATGTCTTTGGGCAAATACAAAGCAAGAGCCACAGATTGAAGACAAGAGTAGTTTAGACATTTCCCCACCTTCTCTCTCCAAATCTAGAAAATGAATAAAATAATGAGTGCGATGTCTTATAACAAATAGCATGATTTTGTAATGAAACTAGAAAAATTCTCGTGGTTCTACTATATGTGCTAGCCAATTACATGTTTTTGTGATGTTTCACAGCAAAATTTTCTTATATATATATTTATTTTATCGTAAATTAGTATATAAAATTATTATAAATAGAGATGGCCACATAATAACTTATTCACTTTATCACGCTAGCTAGCTGCCACTGGCTGACCGGCCACGTCTCGCGTGCGAGCAAGCAAGCAAGCATCCATCTGATGGGAAAGTGGGAGACCCTAGTACTCCCTCCATCTCAAATTATAAGACATCTCAAAACTCTTGTAAAGTTAAAGTATCTTAAGTTTAACAAAACTTATGTAATAATATTATAACATTTATGATGTTAACTAAGTATCATTATATTCGTTATTAATTATATTTTCATAATATATCTATTTGATGTCATAAATATTTATAGTTTTCTCTATGACTTTTGGTCAATTTGAAATGCTTGGACTTTCTAAAATTCTTGAAATGTCTTATAATTTGGGATGGAGAGAGTAGGTAGGTAGTACGTGTGTGCTCGTGTGTGTTCCCAGATGATCGACGGCGATGGGCACGCTGATCATATATATAATGAATACGCGTATAATATATATGCTTCATTTGTTGCTGCAAGCAAGAGAGAGCAGTTAAATATTGCGTATCGGGTAGTAAACTAAACCTGCATATATATTGATATCATTAAGACCCTTTTTGTATAGATGCGCATGTATACTATATAAATTGAAGTGGATTAGAATGAAAATTAGTTCAAATATACTAACACTTATGGTTTAACAAAGATATATATACATCTAAACAAGACGATTATATTTGTTCATCAAAATGCGTGTGGACGAATGAACCGCCGATGAATTAGTTCATGTTTCAAATCGTCAAATATTTAAAAGGATGGATATAGAGAGAGAGAAACACCCGGCCCTATCTGTATGTATGTGTACCCTTGCAAATATGTCAATGATTGCATGCACCGGGCCTGTTATGAACATGAATGCAAATCAGTAAAGTGCACTGGCGGTCCCTAAATTTAAGTTGTTATGTCATTTCGTTCCCTAAACTCTCAAATCGATTGCTTAGGTCTTTAAACTTATTTATTTGTATAATCTCAGTTCCTAAACTTGTTTCGTTGTATCATCTCGGTCCCTAAACATGCAAATTGACCATTGAGGTCCTGTAACTTGTTCAGTTGTATCATTCCGAGCTCTGAACTTGGTTTTGAGTCTCATCTGAGTCCAAACAGAACGATCCAAAAACTTGATATCCAAAAATAATTCATAACTTTTATATATGAACTCGAATGAAGACAAAGTTCATATCAAAATTATAGCCCTTGATGTGATCTACAATTTTGCAGTTAAAAAGTTTTTTGTTTGAAGTCATTTATTATCCAAAAATTAATTTGAAAATTTATATATTTTGAAATTTAAATTTAAAATTAAATTTTGAGATAATAATGACTTCAAATAAAAAAAATTGACTACAAAGTTATAGATCACATCAAGTGCTACAATTTTGATATAAAGTTTGTCTTCATTCGAGTTTATATGAAAAGGTTATGAATTATTTTTCGATATCAAGTTTTTGGAGCGTCCTGTTTGGACACAGGTAAGACTCAAATACAAGTTTAGGAACGAGTTGACACAGCTAAATAAGTTTAAGGACCTAAACATTAGTTGATTTGCATGTTTAGGGACCGGAATGATACAGATGAACCAGTTTGAGGACCTAAATGATTGATTTGCAAGTTTAGAGACCGAAATGACACAGTATCACAAGTTTAGGGACTAATGGTATACTTTACTCAATGCATCACTGCAGGCCTGTTTCACCGTCGCAAATTTAAGAATAAAATTGCCCACATTAATCTAGATAGATTTCTTATGCATGCATGTACTCCTCCAGCCAGTCACAGATATATTATATATGCTTTAACTAGAGAATCAGGTAAAAGGTTTGAAACTTCAACGCCACTAATACCAGTATGTCTCAAAGTATTTAATTTAGATATATCAATATAATTTTGATAGATTTGTCTTGAGCACAACACTTTCATAATAATCACATAAATCTGTTAGACATTATAACACGTGTACATCCAAAACATTTTAAGTCTACCCACCATATGTTGTTTCAAAATGCTTTTAACTTTTGTTTCAAACTTCATCTTGAGTATGCATGTGCTTTGTTAAGGACTTCGTATTTCATCCAAACACGTATGCTCAGAAATCCTGTGGAAAAAATACTACTTTCCAAACCGTGAATTTGGATATTCTTTTTCGGGACTTTTTGGACTCACTAGAAAGGTTAACTGGCCTAAGACTCGATGCAAATATAGTATTACAGTAAGAATTTAAATTTCAAAACCGCAACATGTATAATGCCAGATAAAAGCAAAGTGGGTTGTGCTTATTTTCTAACATCTTCTTATAAAATTTGAAAACTGAGCGTTTGCCAAACCCACTTGTTATCCTTTATTTTTTGGCAAAACTAGAAAAATCACACCTCCAACAGTTTGTCATCCAACTTGACAAATTTTAGCAACTTGGGAAATCTCCCCCCTCCACGCGCATATATGCGCGCGCGTAAACCGACGCGCATCGCCGGCATACGTAGAGGTGGAAGGGCACAAAATAGTTTTGTTTCACTCTCAGGGTTCATGATGCAAGTTTGCCAGAGGCGGAAGGGCATGAAAACTAATTTTGTTTTATTTTTGGGGTTTCTGATGTAAGTTTTCTAAAGATTTGCCAAACAATTATACCAAACTGTTGGAGAGAGTCCATTTTTCACTTGCTATATATTTTAGTAAGTTGTCAAATCACGATATTTGTCAAGTATGTTTTGACAAACTATTGAAGATGCTCTTACATTGTTAAAAGATTTTTTTACTCATTTTTTGGGCTTGTGGGTTTGGCCCATTGTTGAGCATGCATGTGCTTTGTAAAGGAAAAAGCACATGAAAAATATTGCACACAGTCTGGGCTTGTGGGTTTGGCCTATTGTTTTGTATGGGGCCATGGGGGGAACCTGAGTACCTGAAATTGAAACTCACCACTTATGAATTTTTTGCAGCCTAATTTCTATTCAGTCTTGGAACAAACCAACGAACTTTGTAGGAGAAAAAAACCAATGAATTTGTTCAGCGCCGTGGAAGCAGACGCACAAACTCAAAATCACACATTCACAACACTCTGATTGAAATCAAAATTAAATACCTCGAGCCCTTGATAGTTGATCATCTCAGCCGTCTATCCGTGGTCGGACGGCCGAAACATGCATCAAATCAAACGGACACAAATATCCCCAATCCCCTAAACCCCCACCACCTCTCTGTCATCCAATTAAGGCCGCGGCAGCCATGGCCCATGGCGTCCTCCCTGGTGTGCCACCTCCGCCACCAGCCTCGCCTCCGCCTCCTGACCTCCTCCTTTCGTTCTCCACTTCCGCCCCTTACCCGTGGCTCTCCGCCTGGTCGCACACACGCCAGCGCAGCCGCCTCGGTGCTTGACCTCAAGCCGAGCGTCTTAAATTTATTGATACTGCATATATAGTACGTAGTAGGTTCCAAGTTCCAACGGCAGGGTCTATGTTAGTCTTATTGCAGTTTGGTTACAAACTATTTATGTCCTCTAATTTCGTTGCCAGCATGGTAATGAAATTCAGTTTTACCTGTGTGAAAAAACAGTAGGTTCCAACGACTACATTAAAACTCGTTAGTGTACTGATCCATCGAGAGTTGATGAGTTCGACCAATCCAATAGCTATGTTATTTATCGATTGGGCGGGTACGATCATCCATGTTTGATTAAATTTATTTTTATGTTATTTATATTAGTAAACACGTACAGTGTATATATAACTGCTCCTCGCAATGAGAAAAAGAAAAAGAAGATATATTGATAGTATCAAGGGTGGTTTCCATTGAGAAATCAAGAAATGCAAAACATGCAACGCTAGGTCCCGCCATCAGCAGTAAAACATGCAACGCGCTGGCGTGTCGTCGATGCCACTTGTATTGTGGGTCATCGTATATCTCTCTCTTTGTCATCTCATACTATAATCGTATCTCTTTCTCTCGTTGCATACATACTATAACTACGTACATATTTATATGTTTGTTTGTTGGTTGTTAGAGCACTCCACTGCAGGGTGCATGCATATTATTTGGTCAGCGAGCAGTATTAATAGCACGAAATGTACGTATGCATGAATGAATGACACCCTTAAATTTATTGGTACTACATATATAGTGACGGCTACGTCAAAACTAGATAGATTATTGATCCATCGAGAGTTGATGAATACGACCGATCCAACATGACAGGTTACGTACAGCTAGCATCAAGCAGGCCGGTCACTGTCAATTGGACAAGTACCATCATCAAAGTTTGATTTTATATATATATATATATATATATATATATATATAATATATATATATATATATATATATATATATATATATATATACTTACTTTAATCGGTCAACACGTACAGGGTATATATAACTGCTTCTCGTAGTGAGAAAAAAAGAGATATACTGCTAGCATCAAGCAGGGTGGGTTTTCATTGAGGAATTAAGCAAAACATGGAACGCTAGCTGTCGCCATCAGTAGCAAAACATTCAACGCTGGCGTGTCGTCGGTGCCGCTTGTGTTGTGTGGGCTGTCGTATATATCTCTATCTCTCGTTGTTGGATATACTACGATTACGTACAGTATATGTACTCAAATATACGTTTGTCGCTTGTTAGAGCACCCCACTGCATGGATATTATTATAGGAGCGTATGCTATGCAAACCTACTATCTGTGCAAACTACGCAAACTCTAATCAAGCGTACACGATTCTAATTCGATGGTTTCAGATAGAGATGCGACAATTATTCACTTCAACCCTCTTCAACCCTCCCAACAAAAACTTTCTAATCACTTAAACACAGTCTGCCCCGCTCGTTACAATCTCAGTTACGTGGAACTGATCACGGCACAGCGTCTCGTCCCCTCGGCGCCGCCCGCCGTGGTTCGTGGACTCCACTCGGCCGCCGCCCCATCCTCTCGGTGAATCTCGGGCGGTCTTCTCCTGCTGTGCCTGCTCGATCCTGCCTGATCGGACTCCATCTTCTGCGTCTTCCCTGCCTGATCGGCCACCAACAGCGATCGGCCCTAGATGGTTGCCCCCATGGAGAAGGCGTTGGAGGAGGTCTCCCTACTACCGATAGGAAAAACCACGGGTCCCATGGAATCCCAGGTAGGAGAGCATAGCCCTCGCTCGGCTGCTCCAACAAGGCTCGGATGGATGCCACTTTTCCGGTTCTTGGATGTCTCGCCATGCCTTGCTATACAGATGCATCGTCGTGCATGATTTGCTGATGAGAGCTAACAAAACAGTCTTCCATCTCCTGCCTCCACAGCCAACCTGACTTCCCAAATGCATTTGCGTGGAGTACGTTCAGTGATTGAGAATTTCATCTCACGCGTGTCAAACAGAAGCATGAGGTTTGCAGCGTTATGCTCCAGCATACTCCACAGCCGCGTGTCGTGCACTTACTGTCGACACCACAACCAAGGCAAATCCTTCACTTTCCATGGCTTCCATATTATTGCTAAAGACGCGGCGCGTCGCCATTGCCCGCGAAAGCCACCACCTTCGTTTTGGACAGACCAGTGCACATCACCTGGAACTACCGCAGCGACGACGACGACGATAACTCAACGACAGCCGGCGAGAGGAAGGGATCACCGAATGTCATTGGCATTGCCTCGTTACTGCCATCGTCCTAGCAGCAGGTCGCCGGGGATGGTGGGGATCTGGACGTGCCGCCGGTGCAAGGGAAGCAGTTCGATCGATACGTACTACAGGCTGAATCAGACCTGCTGCCTGTCCGATCGATACTGGCTGAACAGGGAAGCAGTAGCAAACAAGAAGTACCGATAGCTGGTGGCCGATCGCTGCTGGAGGCCGAACGCTGCTGGATTCCGAGGATCGAGCAGGCACAGTACGATGGGGCGGCGCCGAGTGGATGGGGCCGAGGGGATCCGGCCGGAGGAGACCGATCCAGGGCGGCGCCGAGGCGAGTCCTTCTCGTGGGTTGACGCAGTTCACGCGGAGTCGCGGCGCCGAGGGGACGAGTCGCGGCGCCATGATTAGGTTTAAGTGATTTGGAAGTTTTTGGTGGAAGGGTTGAAGTGAATAATTGTTCTAACTCTATCTGAAACTATCAGATTAGAATCGTGTACGTTTGATTAGAGTTTGCGTAGTTTATATAGCTAGTAGATTTGCATAGCATACGCTTTAGTCAGTTAAGCAGTATTGCACGCAATGTACGTATATATATGAAGAATGACACCATTCAATATGTAGTACATAGTATATGCTGCAACGCGCGTCAACATAATTAAAAACTCGATAGAGTATTGATCCATCGAGAGTTGATGAGTACGACCGATCCTACAGGCGGCAGCTAGCATCACTTGTCGATTGGGCGGGCCGGTGTGGCGTAGCCGCGTAGTAGTACGTACAGTACTTATACTACCATCATCCATGTTTGATTAAATTTATTTTTATTTTATTTGGTCAACACATACGACCATATATATATAATAACTAGTTCTCGCAAAAAAAAAATATATACTTGCTTGTATCAAGGGTAACACTACTACAGAATTTATTTTACATACTGTGACGGTTAAAAGCATAAACTGTCACGGTTAATAGTACCATTAACCGTAGCGGTCACTTTTTATTAACCGTGATGGTCAAACTCAACCGCTTCAGTAAATCAATTTATGGAGGCGGGCCTCTTTAAAGAACCGCCACGGTGAATTGTGGTCCAGCTCACTCCACCGGCGTGATCCATCTCGGCCCGCTAACGACTTCGAGGTATATAATGGGAAAGTTGTAACCCTAACCCTCATTTCTCTCCCCACTCAGCCGCCACTCAGCCCTACGCCTCCCCTCGTCCTCCCCCCGACGGCTCTCTCTCACACGCATCCTCTCCACGCTCCGGGTGGCGCCCGACGCCTCCCCTCGTCGTCCCCCGTCCTCCCCCGACGGCGCCCAGCGCCTCCCCTCGTCCTCTCCCTCGGTGGCTCCCCTCGTCCTCACCTTGGCGGCTTCCCTCTACGGCCTTGATCCGGCGCGGAGAAGCTGGATTCGGCGAGGCAGCGCGCTGGCGGCGCGAGGCCGCGGCTCCTCTCTACGGCCTCGATCCGGCGTGGAGAAGCCAGATTCGGCGAGGCGGTGCGCGGGGCTGCGCGCGGGCGGCGGCGGGGCCGTGCGGGCCAGTAGCCCAAATCCAGCCCTAACTGGGTCTGGATCTGGGCTTTTTTGTTTTTTTATTCCATTAACCGTGGCGGTCACTTCCAACCGCCACAGTTAATGCCCCTACTAACTGTGGTCATTGATATGTGGCGGTTGGCGGTTAATCAATTTTGACCGCCATGGTTAATCATTTGTGTAGAGTGTAAATTTCCGTTGAAAAATCAAGCCAAACATGCCTGCGACGCCAGCTACGTCCTCCTCTCCGATCCATTCATCAACAAAGCATCAGAGTAATGGCTGCATCAGGGATGACAGCTGTTGGCACGAGGCTGGTGCTGGCTGCGGCTCTGCTCCTGTGCGCAGCGGCGGCCATGGCGACGGCGCAGCAGGCGTCCGGCGTGCGCGCCACCTACCACCTGTACAACCCGGCGCGGAACAACTGGGACCTCAACGCCGTCAGCGCGTACTGCTCCACGTGGGACGCCGACAAGCCGCTGTCGTGGCGCATGGCGTACGGCTGGACCGCCTTCTGCGGGCCCGCTGGACCCATCGGCCAGGACGCATGCGGGCAGTGCCTCCTGGTGACCAACGCGGCCACGGGGGCGTCCGTCACGGTGAGGATCGTGGACCAGTGCGGCAATGGCGGGCTGGATCTCGACTACGACACGGCGTTCCTGCCGCTGGATACCGACGGGCAGGGCTACCTGGACGGCCACCTCACCGTCGACTACCAGTTCATCAACTGCGACGAGTCGGGGACAACGACAACGACAACGACTGATATATAGATGATTCTTCCAGCGCCAAATAAACATCCTGCCTTTATTTGGGAGTGGTAATTTCCAAATTCTTTTTCATTGCCATGGCCATCTGTACTTGAACCCGACACATCTCTTGCTCTTTCCTGCTCTCTCTTCTTAACAGCCACTCTTTTTTTTATATATAATTTTAAAGAAAAAATTATCCTTTTGAACTGAAATGCCAGGCTGGCCGGTCCTCCTATTCTCATCTGCAACTATTAGTAAAATATAAAAATGGTTGCATCCCTTCCCCAAAAGGTGTCCTCCAGCAACGCTTCTCCCATGTACCACGTTTACATGTTAAGTGTTCTGTGCTACAATCTTATAGATGTCTAATGTCTAAAAGTTACCTCTTAATTACAAGTACTTCTAAATTTATAGTTCATCTGCTTTTTTTATTCTATATTTGACCACTCATCTTATTAAAAATATGTGTAAAATATCACTTTTTTTTGTTGTGGCTTGCTTTATTAATAAAAGGTATTTAAGGATGACTTAATTTAACTATATTTATATAAATTTTTTGAATAAGACAAGTGATGAAACTTAGAGAAGAAAAAAACCAAATGAATTACAATTTGGAATGGAAGGGTTCAGATACAACAGCTATTCCGTAACAGTCAGTCAACGAGTTTACTACCTTCGTACAATCATACGGGCCGGCCGGTGGAATGGTCGATGCTTTGTGATAACTAATAACTTGTAGAAAACGTGTACATTGGGCACAGGCTGGGCTTGTGGCTTTGGAAGCCTCATTTCTCTTCAGTCTCGGAACAAAGCAGCGAATTTTGTAGGAGGCAAACAAAAAAAAAAAACCGGCAGCAAACTAGTACTGTAGTCCGCACGTCGAGGACCGATCGCACCGGAAAGGGACGCGCGCGCGGCCGGCCGTTTGCGCACACGCGCCGACGCGCGCCGCAGGCAACCGGAAAGGGACGCGCGCGCCGATCTCATCTCATCTCAAACTAATGACTACGTACAGTATGGGCGCGTTTGGTTGGTTGCATTTCGTCGGCCAGGCTCCCAGGATAAGTAGCGCTTATTTGGATGCCTGCATTGCGACTTAGCCCAGGCTCGACGCATGCAGTCGTACGCCACTGGTCTGGCTGCCGGGAAACGTAAATGAGATCCGTTTCCTGAGAGCCTCGCTCGCGCGGAACACGAGCGCGTACATTACAGCTGAAACTCTGGCCAACGGAGCTCAAACCCTCTCAATCTTGTATCTGAACAGCCAGACAACCAAACACCGATGACTTACATGAGCATAGCCTTGTCGGCGGGAGCCTGCATGCCATATACGATGCAACTTACCTAGAGAAAGCAACCAAAGACGCCCTATATGTACACGTACAGATACATCTTCGTTTGTTGCTAGAGCACTCGAGTGCGAGCATGCACACATTAATTTGGTCAGGTCAGCTAGCAGTACATGTTCGCACGCACGCATATGTATGTATACGTACTACGAATGAATGGCTTAAATATATTGGTACTACTTGCATACTTCTTCCGTCTCTAAATAGATGTTATTTTCGCTTCTCGAGAAGTCAACGTTTTCAAAATATCGACAATTATGTATTAAAATATATAAATAATTATGCTAAGTAATTAGTATTATCGAAAAGATCTTTAAGTCTAGTTTTTTAACAAATTTATTTGGAGATATAAATGTTAGACGTATTTTCTATAAACTTAGTCGAAGTTGAAAAAATTTGACCTGCACATGTCCTATAACGTCCTTCTTTTTGGGACGGAGGAAGTATATTATATACAGCACACATCAGTACGCTCCAACGTCTACATCAAAACTTCGATAAAAGTATTGATCGAGATCGAGAGTTGATGAGCACGTACGTACGACCGTTTCCTACGTAGGAGTACGAACGACTAGCCAAAACCGAGACTGGCCGGCCGGCATGCAACGCTGGCGTGTCGTCGGTGCGCCAATATATAACACGCTGCCGAGTACCGGCGACCTTCCATGCCGATGCCGTACGTGCCCAGCAGTGGCGGAGCGTGCTCCAACATCATGGGGTGGGGCTAATTCAATATTAGAAACATTATTGTCCTAATTTTAATTGTACAAACACCGTCATCGATTCACTTAAATAAGTAGTATATGTCTAATAGTATTGTGGACCGGTGGTATTTAGACTTTATCAGCTGACATGTATCCATGGGAGCTAGGTGCCCTTCGCATTTGTTGGAGACAAGCAGGGGCCGACGCCCAGTTTAGCCGCCACTAAGCTTCGTCACTGGTGCCCAGGCACGCATGCGGTGCACGCACGCGTCCTTGGCTGTGTGCGCGTTCTATATGGTTTGAATTATAGACATTATAACACTTTCATTATATATATTTGAGTCTACCCATGTTTCTTTCGGAATGCTTTTAAATTTTGTTTCACAGTAAAACTGAGAATTTTGAGTATGCGCTTTATTAAGAACTGATCAGATTTCACCTAAACACGTATGCTGAGATCGATCGACACACACATGAAAAAAATAATTACTACTTTCAATTCCGAACAATAAACTTAGCTATTGTTTCTTTATTTTTAGACTGCATTTTGAGGCCGACCACAAGTTAACCTATAAGACTCAAATATAGTATTACATTACAGTAATTAAGGATCTTAATTTCAACTAGTATATTTGCTCGTGCTAACGCTACGGTTTTATTGAGGGAATGGTATAAAAAACAACTAATTTGTTTTTTTGCAAAGTTTAACTAATTTGTAGTGGCGCATCCTTCTCAATGGATGGATCACCACCCAACTTACTAACCAGTTCATGAAAATGCAATGAGCGAAGCATTTCGGCAGGCACATAGAGCTGCGTCGACTTCTTGGACTTCTTCGCGCACTCGAGGGCCATGCGGACGTGCCCGTCGGTGGAGAGCTCCTGCGTGAGCTTCCCCGTGGGCACACCGATCTCCAGCACGAGCGACGGGAGCCTGTCGGGGCGCTCCTGGACGGCGAGCGTGATGCGCGCATGGCGGTGCCCGTAGAACGTGTCGGTGACGCGTACGCCGCCACTGCCGCCGTGGCCGTCGTGCAGCACACCGCGTGCACGTCGATGGGCAGCGACCGGATCAGCGCGCGGATCGTGCGGAGCGCCCGTGACGACTTACGGACGGCGGCGGGCGCGCGCTTCTGCGAAACTTGCGACGACGACTATCGCAGCGTGATCCCCCGCGGGCGCGGCGTAATCCAGGCCTCCCTTGGACATTTCCCTGCTTCCCTCCAGAGCCTGCTCCCGAGTCCGCCACCGAGGGAGAGGAGGCGAGGAGCCAGCCACGCCGGCCGCCGCCAGTCCGCCGCGGCGCCGCACCACCCCGCCGCCCTCCCCCGCCCGTCCAGCCGCGCCCTGGGCGCCTGGCCAGCCCCTGCTCCTCACTTCCTCAGACCTAGGCGCCTTGGCGACCGGCCTGCTCCCTGCCCAGACGGCCAAAACTGCGAACGGCGCCACCACCACGACGCCCGCGTTCCGGCCGCGGATCGGGGCGGGGCGAGCACGACGGCGGCGCTCCGGCCGCGGATCGGGGCGTGGGCAGGTGTGACGAGCGGCGCGTGGGCAGGTGCAGGAGCGAGTGCGGAAGTAGGCGGCGACGCTTGTGCTAGTGGTGGAGCGGGCGGCGGCGGCGCCTAAGCGCGCCAAGCACCTGCACCACGCCTCCGCCCGCGGTCCCGCCGTGCCCCTCCGGCAACGCCCCGGCCAGCTCCTCGCCGCGGTCGAGCGCGCGGATGCCGGCGACCCTGCCCCACGACAGTGAGATCCGGCGAGCACGGGCTCGGATCCCGACCGAGGATTCAGCGACAGGGAGGGAGCAGTCGGCCGGGCAATTCGGCAGCGGGGAGGGAGCGGGCGGACCGGCGAATCGTCGGCGGGGAGGGAGCGGTCGGCCAGGCGAATCGACGTCGGAGCCGGCATGCGTACGTGCGGGCGTAAGCCGCCGTACTATCGTGCGGGGTGAGAAAAAAATGAATAATAATCAAGACAATTGGATGATTCGAACTTTGGTCGCGGCGTTGCGTGAGTGGGAGCGTGGGAGGTTGGGAGGGTGGGAAGCGGCTTCTAACTTTTTAATCTCAGCCGTTGCATCTTTGTGAGTCGTTGATTTTGAATGAGGGAAGTAGTCTGGAAAAGTTTTGCATTATAGGAGAGATATAACATCAACAAAAAGGTATAATTGCTCGTAATCTGGGCTTCTGGGTTTGGCCCATGTTTTATACAGGCCCAAGGGGGAACCTGAGTACTACTACCTGAGATTGAAACTCACCACGAAATGAATCTTTTTGCAGTCTAATTTCTGTTCAACCAACGAATTTCGCAGGAGAAGAAAAAAAAAAGAGAACAGCTTATGTTCAGCAGGAGAAGAAAAAAAAAGAGAACAGCTTATGTTCAGCGTGGTCGTGGAAGCAGACGCACAAATTCAAAATCACAGATTCACAGCACTCCGATGTGCGATGCGAATCAAAATTAAGGCCTCGAGTCCTCGACTGTCGACGATCTCAGCCGTGTATCCACGATCGGACGGCCGGAACACGCATCAAATCAAACGGACAACAAATATCCCCAATCCCCTAAACCCCTTCTCCCACCAACACCGTACCACCTCTCCGTCATCCACCACCATCCATGGCCGCAGCGGCCATGGCGTCCTCCCCGGCGTGCCACCTCCGGCACCCGCCTCACCTCCGCCTCCTCCTCCCGCTCTCCACCTCCGCCCCATACCCGTGGCTCTCCGCCTGGTCGAATCCGCGGCAGCGCAGCCGGCTCCGCGCGCCGCCCTCCGCGCTCGACCTCCGCCCGGAGCCATCCCCGTCGTCGGACTCCGACGACGAGGACGCCGTCGGAACCAGCCGCGCCTCCGGGCGCTCCACCATGTCCCTCATCCTCAGCCGCCTCCGCCGCGCCGGCTACTCCCCAGAGGAGGACCCCCGCACCGCCGCCGTCGCCGCCTCGCACCCGCCGCGGGGGTCGGTCGAGGACGTGTTCCGCGTCGACGACGGCGTGCTCCCCAACGCGCGCGGCGGGTTCGACGCCGACGAGGAGGACCGCGCGCTCGGGGATGCTCGCTTCCCGTGGGAGCGCCCCATGCCGCCGCCCGAGTCCGCGCCGCGGGCCACGCGCTCGCCGACGTGGATGGCCGAGCTCACTCTCCCCGCTGCCGAGCTCAGGCGGCTGCGGCACGCCGCCATCAGGGTCAAGTCCAGGATCAAGGTCGGCGGGGCTGGGGTCACGCGTGAGATCGTGGAGAAGATTAAGGAGAAATGGAAGACGGAGGAGGTTGTCAGGGTCAAGGTCTGCGGCACGCCTGCGCTCAATATGCGCCTCTTCCACGAGATACTCGAGGTTCATCCTGATTCTGCCACAGTTGTGTTTGCCTAGAACTAGAATTAGCTTGTATCGGTTGAAGTGTACAAATCAACTAGAGCGGCAGTATGCGATTGTTCTGATAGATACCTGAAATAGTATGCCACAGCTTGTTATAATTGCATAGCCATAGTTTGCATTCATGCCTTCCTAAGGGGTCCACAATTACTGGGGTTTTAGCATTTCTTTGAGAATGCACAAGAGGATTGTACACCTTTGCACACCGAGGAGAAGAACATGCTAATGTGTCTTGAAACAAATCCAGAACTGATTTACTATTATCTGTGCAATTCGCAACCAATGCTAAGCAGTGAACTAGAATCATGAGCCTACTCTACTAATTGTCTGAACTCCTCTATGCTATGCGTTACTCTGTTAGCTCTCATCCCAAGGTCCAAGCTGTTCCCTGTTAAAATTTGTGTTTGTCACTACGCAGTTGTGCCCTGACCCCTGAGTTAGGTTGTACAAGTAGAATACACATACTCCCTCCGTCCCAAAAAAAGAGTCGCTATGAGAAGCGTGCTAGTCAAACTTTCTTAACTTTGACTAGGTTTGTAGAAAATGTGTGCAACATTTATATCTCTAAATAAGTTTAGTATTAAAGTATATTCAAAGATCTATCTAATGATACTAATTACGTATCATAAATATAAATATATTGTTAAATATAGTTGGTCAAAGTTAAGACTTGTTGACTTTTTGGGAAGCGAGAACGACTCTTTTTTTGGGACAGAGGGAGTAGCTGATAGCTCTGTAACTCGGTTACTCTCAATGAGGGACAGGATAATAATGAGTTGCATCTTGGCAGTGCATGAAAACTATAAATAATTGATGTTTTTATGTTAATTATCAGTTCTATCACTCCAGTTATTATGGTTCTTTCCCATTGGAGAATTAAATTGAAATGAGCATTACACTATGTTGCTTTTATTAAGTTTAGTTGAGAAAAGATAATAACAAAGTCTTATTAAGTGCGGATAATATCATGGAATATTTGGATACAACTAGTACAGTATATTTGGTGTGCAATTAGGTCTTTGAAAAATGCTATCTCTTAAAATCTTATGAATTGATCACAAAATATTTTATTATGAATTGAGTTGCTTGCAAAGTAGTTGTAATAAAAGACTAAGTTGAATATAGTGGCCTTGATTGATTCTCAACTCACCTCTGTTCAAATATTTGAAGTGCTCGTCATCTGACATCTTCTCTTCCTTTTTTTATCTGTTAATGGTGGTGATCAGAGAAAAACAGGAGGATTAGTAATATGGAGATCAGGGACTTCTGTTTCTCTGTACAGGGGGGTAGATTATGATGAACCGGAACCCACTAAGGGGTCAAAGAAGAATTCACAGTCTCTTGCTATGAAGTCCCCAATTAAAGGGTCTCCTAATCCTTCCTTGCAACCAACTAAGAAAGTGAACAGTGTACAAGATAGCAATGGAGCTTTAGTTTCTAATGCTGGTAAAGAGGAAATAGTTGTACAAGCACCAGAAATCAAGTATGAAGATGAAATTGACAAACTGTTGGATGAACTTGGTCCAAGATATACTGACTGGCCTGGATCTGACCCGTTACCAGTAGATGCAGATTTACTTCCTGCAACCATGCTAGATTACAAGCCCCCTTTCAGAGTTCTGCCATATGGTGTCCGGCCATCCCTTAGCCGAAGGGACACTACCAATTTACGCCGTCTTGCCCGAGGACTGCCTCCTCACTTTGCTCTTGGTAACTTCTGTATGCCTTAGTTAATCTATGAACTTTGTCATTCCATTGTACTCTTATACTAATTTTACCCTTACTGATGGATGTTAGGACGAAGCAGACAACTCCAAGGCTTAGCTAATGCTATGGTAAAGTTGTGGGAGAAAAGTTCTATTGCTAAAATTGCTTTGAAGAGAGGAGTACAGCTTACAACCAGTGAGAGGATGGCTGAAGATATCAAAGTAAGTACAGAAAGTGCCTCTTGCATATGTAAATATTTATATCCTAATTAGAAATGTTAATTGATCACTAGCAACAATGCCTAATAGATCCAAAGTCCTAGATTTTCTTTTGCATCTGTCATATTCATCCCTGTTGTGCACCTTGAAGTTTGTATTTTATTCCTTTGTCTAACTAAATGAGCGTTAATGCTCTCATTTGAGCACTTGATCAATAAAAAATGTTGGCTGATTTTGCATGAAAAAAACATAGTTTCTATGAAGGTTTAAATTGATGAGAATTGTGGTCTTGTGGAACATATATTCTGGAACCAAAATATTAGTAATTACATTTTGGCTCCTTGTTATAGAGAACAATCTGCTACTGCTCGTTTTCTTTTCACCTATCCATTTGTTCAAGTTTTTAGATATGTCTTGTAGTGAACTAATGATTCATAGCTAATGCTATTTCAATCCACATCAGAAATTAACAGGTGGCGTGATGCTTTCAAGGAATAACGACTTTATAGTCTTCTACAGAGGGAAGAATTTCTTGTCCTCAGAACTTGCAGAGGTGCTGCTAGAGAGGGAAAGATTAGCAAAGTCACTTCAAGATGAAGAGGAAGCACGGCGAAATGCAGCGTCCTCTTTTTCTTCAAGTGCTAAGACATATGTACAGTCTACTGTAGCTGGTACACTAGGAGAGACTCTGGAGGCTAACTCTAAATATGGTACTAAACTTGATGAGAATCATGCAAACAAAATGACAAGAACTGTTGAAGCTGCAAGACATGCTGACCTCGTAAGAAGGCTAGAGTGGAAGCTCTCACTTGTAAGTCCCAAGTTTGAATAGTCTAAGTTCACTTTGTTAGATTCTATCTTATCTTCTAGAAAAGAGAATATGTTTTTTGATTTGTGCCTCAGGATTTCCAAAATATATCCAGAGCTTATATTTTTCTCCAAAATATGGCAGAGTACAGATGCACAATTTCAATATGACAAGTAGTTTAGGGCGTGTTCTTTTCCCTTCTTGTTGGTGGCTATTGTTGGGTTTCAACTCTAGGCTACCCCAACTTGCTTGGGATGAAAAGGCTGTGTTGTTGTTGTTGTCGTCGCAAGTAATATAGGGTTGTGTATACATGTTGCATTTAAGCTTGTGTGGCTAAGTTCTTGTAAGCATTGTATCATTGGAAGATGCAAGTTATATGATTTGAATCAAACCAATTTCACTTTATCTATGTACAGGCACAGAAAAAGATGGAGAAAGCTGAAAGGGTACTAGAAAAGGTTGAGACAGCCCTGAGACCAACTGAAGATTCCAGACCTGAAACAATAACCGATGAAGAGAGGTTCATGTTTAGGAAACTTGGTCTAAGGATGAAGGCATTTCTGCTTCTCGGTAATTCCTTTGTCTTTTTTTGTGTGTGTTGGATTTGGATTTTTGCACAGTTACTGGGAAACAGTCACCAGAGGACACATATGTCCTATTACATCTGTTGCTACCTCAGATTGCCTTTCTCTGCAACCCTTCATTTTTTTATTCTTAGTTGCTGATGAACAAAGATACTGAGTAGCATAGATGTTGCACGCACTAAGGTATGCACGTTTTATGAAGATGTAGATCGAATATAAAACAATTGTAGTAGCACCTAATAAAATGCAGACATCTCGATTCCTAAAATAGCAGTTAGAAACGAATGGAGGGAGTAATCTATGTTACCATTATCAGGGTCATTGGAGTATTGGATTCTTCTGATTTTGCAGTGATTGATTGAGAAACTATTTGCATTTCTTTGCAATTTCTTATTTTTTGGAAGCATTAGTGCACCTCTTTGTTTTAATAACCTGACCAGTTATATTACTGACGTGAGATCTAGTGTCCTTAAAATATTCTTGCATCAGTTTCTTTCTCTGTTTCTTTCTCCATTTTTACATGTTAATAATGTTAATTCTTCCGACCACTTGCAGGCAGAAGAGGAGTTTTTGACGGCACCATTGAAAACATGCACTTGCACTGGAAGTACAGGGAGCTGGTGAAGATACTAGTGAAAGCAAAGTCTTTCGCAGACGTGAAGAGGATAGCACTATCACTGGAAGCCGAGAGCGGGGGAATTTTAGTTTCAGTTGACAAAGTCTCCAAAGGCTACGCCATTGTTGTGTTCCGAGGGAAGAACTACAGACGCCCTTCTTCGCTCAGACCTAGAAATCTCTTGTCAAAGCGGAAGGCTCTGGCCAGATCGATTGAGCTTCAGAGACATCAGGTACTGTTTTCATTTTTTTGGTGGTTTACTCAAAGTTCAGCTTACATATGTTGGGTGTTTCAAAACAAGGGAACAGATTATGCTTACTAGCATCATATCCTACGTTCAGTTTTAATCATGTTCATTTGTCTGGCATACATTTTTCTAATGACAAACCTTCATTCATCTTGGCCCTTCTTTTTTCTTCACTTAAAACGTTCTCGAAATTTAATTTTGTGACAGGCCCTGAGTCGTCATTTTGCAAAGCTAAACAGAAAGGTGGAGCAGCTTAGAGCGGAACTGGTGCGTACAGTAGCCAACCAATTTTTTTATCATGAATGAAATGTTATTACCGTATCATGCATATACATAATGTTTACATGCCAATTTTCTTTTGGTGTGTATTGACTCTTTTTCAGGTCCAGATGGAAGACGTGAAGGACCAAGGAGACGAGGAGCTGTACGCCAAACTGGATGCCGCGTATTCGAGCGACGAGGAAGACATGGAGGTGAGTGCGATGAACTATCACAGACAAGCTCACAAGCATGCACGAATGAGCTCATCTCTTGTCATTACCCCGCTGAGATTCAGATTCTGATAGACGTTCACGAAATCGCCGTGTAGGACGAGGATGACGAGGCCTACCTCAAGCGCTTCGACAATGAGGTCGCCGGTGCCTCTGTGGACGACGAGGCCGATTACCCTGATTCAGACGACGAAGACGGTGATTACTCCGACGAAGACGACGATGGCGAGGAAGACGAGGCTTTGGGCTGTGACGACGAAGATGAGGCGGCGACAGGAATCTCTGACGCTGACTTTCGTGCCGGCGAAGTAGGTTTCAGTTCTTCTGACTCTGACAGGGGAAACCACGGGTTAGAAGGTGGCTCGTGTGGGGATGACAAATGTAATAACGAGGCAAGTGACAGTATGCATCACTCACACGCCGAGCAGCCACCTGAACTGGCGAGCTCTCGTACGGGTGGTAGTGATACCTACTAGACGCCCTGTACAGCACAGCACGCAAATGAGTCCAGCACACGGGTTCGCCAGGTTTCACTGGTTGGCACGTGGTGTACGGTTCGGAACCACGTGGAAGGTCCTGGTTGGCTTCTCGTTTTACGCTGCTTGGCGTTGGTGCCGCGGCGGCGCGCCAGCTCGCGAGCGGCTGTTGCTGCCTGCTGTGCTGGGCCGCATAGCAGAGCACCTGACGCGGCGAATCCTGCGGATGATGCCCTCGTAATGCGGACTTGCGGTCTCCGGCCCAACGCGTGAGGCCAGCAGGATAGGAGCACGGAACGACGGATAAATGACAAATCTTCGGTGTTCGCACATCGCTCGATTCTGGATCGATCCTATGCTTGAAAGTGCAAGGTACCTGTTCCTCGCAGCGGGAGCACGTTCATCTTCGCACACACTGTGCCGTACGCAATCTTCCGGGTTTACGGGTGAATTTAAGCGATTTGTTATGCAAAAATGATTCTCTAAAGGACGATGTAAATGGTGGACTTTAGAAAGACTCTTGTAGATACTTTAATTAAGAGCAACTCTAAATGACTATTTAACTTCCTAATTGTTAAAAATAGAGATTTTGGTATAACAAATCTCTTCCAATAGCTTTTTTTTTTAATTTGTTATCTAAATATAGTCATTCTATATCATAGATTTCTTAGTAGTTATATATAAAGTGCAAGGCTAACTCTCTAGAGTATACGCATGATAATAGAAAATCTAATGAAAAGTGAAAACATATAGAAAATTATTTATTAATTAAATGGTTTTTTTTGTGAATTGTTATTCAAATAGTAGTTCTTTAAATGATGTTTTAGAGCGGTGTGCATTTTAGAAAGACTCTCGTAGAATAAAAAGAGGTTGAAACCCTAGATAAGGCAACGCATCCCAAATTCGGACTGCGTGTCGACTGTTAGCTTTCCCCATGTTGACCCTATTTGTACGTAAAAAAGTTATAATTTATTTATTTTTCTTAAAACGAATTAGAAGCTGCTTATTTTGGTTCATATTATACTTGACATATCGTTTTTAGCTACAGTTGTCTTTGTCTACCCACCATGTATATATGTCTGAGTGGATTGTGACGAAAATTAGTTAAGTTTCCAGTCTAACCCAATGCAAAATGTGAATTAAAGCAAAAGTGCAGCCAAATAAAGGTCTAAAGTACTCCATCGATCAATCCCAAATTATAAGTCATTTTATAAAAATATTAAAGAATCAAAATATCTTATGTTTAACTGAATTTATATAATAAAATAATAACATTTATGATGACAAACTAAATATCATTAGATTCTTTATTAATTATATTTTTATATTAATGACATAATCTTTATTATTTTCTTTATAATTTCGATCAAATATGATACTTTTTAATTCTCCAAGATTTAAAATAATTTCTAATTTAAAATGGAGGGAGTATTACACGATAAACCACCTGACCTGGTTTAGCAAAGTTGTGTGGAATGTTTGGCATCAACCGACCATGCCCTTATTCTGGACCCGCTTTTTACGAGTCAGGGACGCCTCACTAGAGACGCACGTGACTTTAATCAGGTCATGGTCAGGTACAGTCGAACCAAAGCGAAAGCATCACTGAGCCCTGTACTTTGTGCTAGAAGAAACACAGGATAATCCACAGTCCAGATCCATAAGATGTGTAATTAATCAGCCTCAGCCTGTACTTTGTCCTACGTACTTTACCTGACCCCGGATGCAATTGCAAGGGACAAGATGAGCCCCCTGACTCCCTGAGCCCTGAATACAAGCGAAGTTGGCATGCCTATCGTGCAGTGTAGTGTTGACTACCGAGCTAGCCTGGTGAGTAAGAACGCACATGGCTTGTTGGACTGGATCGAGGCGACACTGACTTGAGTGCAGCTCAGCTGTATTGTACTCTATCATGTTTTCATGCATGACACTACACGATATTACACACTCCGATCCATGTGGTCCTGGACTCCTGGTGTCACGAGGAAGGAAGGAGCTCTCTCAAATGCTTGCCAACTAGCCAAAAGCAGCTCAAAGATCCAAAAGTTCAAACACACAAAATCCCATTTCGTTTATTTTTGTTCTCGAGAAGTCTTAAGCTAATTTGATTCATAATAAGAAAAAAAAAGAACTGTATAAGATAAAATCAAAGTAGTTTAAATCTCTGTCGGTATATTTCGTCTAACATACACAATTTGCACACAACTCGAGCTTTACTAAAACTGGGATTAGACAACTTGCATGAATGAACTATACGGAGCAGATTCTTTTAGTTTTAGTTCTGCTAGACAATGAGACAGCCTATGTTGAGGAGTCGAGGCGTGGACCCGGCCGTGGTGCAAGATCTATTTGCAATCTAGAAATTTCGAAACAAAACATTTCTACTATTTTTTAAATAAATACTAAGGGTCTGTTTGGAACGTAGGAATTTCAAAGGAATCATGCAGGAATTTCACAGAAATCAGTTCATTTTTACAGTAAAAAATATAGAAACAGACAGTAAAAAATATAGAAATAAGAATAAATCCCGCGTTCCAAACACACCCTAAATATTAAAACTTAATAACTCGAAGTAGGAAGGCAGTGGACCCCACCTGCATAAGAGGAAGGGGCAATCATGATTGCCCATACAAGGAAACACACACTAACACTTCCAAATAATATAATAGAAAGTCTGCAAAAGGAAGGAAATCGAAAAGAAAAAGGAGGATTTCTGGAAGCGCGTACTGACAACCCCCCCTACCCACGAAAGACAAACGTCTCGCGCACCCGGATCGGAGCCCACGTATCCCCAGACCCCACCACCACTATGACTCTCTGACACCGGGCCCACTCCTCTTCCGTCCCCACCGGTCAGTGACACGCGCCAACGCCCTATACCCATGACCCCCCCCCCCCCCCGAAGCTCCCTTCCTGCGCCTACTACGCTTTCTCACAGTTTCACACAGTTACTAGTAGCCGTAGGCGAGAGAGGCGGCCGAATTCGAGAGCGGTTCCGGCGGCGGCTGTGCCCGAGACTGGAGAGCCGCGTCGCGTGGCGGCCGGCGACGGCGCGATGTGGGTGTCCGCGGCCGCTGTGCTGCGGGTGCTGCTGATCGCGACCGCCTGCGGCCTCGTCTTCGCGCTCCTCCACCTCCCGCTCCCCGACCCCCGCGCACGCTCCGCCGGCCCCGGTGAGTCCATCGACCTGCCCTCCTCCCGTCGCGGAGACCCTTCTCTCGCTAATTTAGTTGGGAGCACGGCGCGGGTTCAGTGGCGCGCTTGGTGTGTGTGCTTTGCCTTGCTGATGATTGCGATGGGAACCTGCTTTGCGTGCAGGTGGGGAGCGCGGCGCTGGTGGGGGCGGTGGGGCCCGTCTGTCGGTGCAGCAGGTGAGACTGTTGTCCCAGAGAGACGATCCTGATTCTGGTCTTTTTCCTTCTTCCGTTTCGTCGCTTCCATTCTGGTTGGCTTCGTTTGCCTCGAATGTGAATTTGGTGGTGCTTGTGTTTTTGCCAGGGGAGGATCCGAGAGGCCAGGAGGCTAGTGAGTGTCGTCACCGAAGAGGTAATTCGTGGCAAACTCTGATGTTGTTTGCTGGGGTTGTACCTATGAGCAGTGCACTATTGTATTTAGTTTTTTTTTCAAAAAAAAATTCTGGGAACAACCTTTTCCATTTCATCCTTGGAAGTAGTTGTTCCTGGGACCTGGGTGTCGGTGTGGTAAAGAGGTGCCACTGCTGAATTATACTAAGAGAGACAGAGTAGCGTTTGCGGTGCCAAATTGCTGGATTCTGTAGCCTGAATACGAAGTTGGATTGGACTACAGTAGACAGGGGAACCACTAATCATTTATCAGGGAACAGTAATTCAAGTAGGATTTTCTCCCCTGTTTTTTTTCTTGCTTATACTGTATAACATGTGGCTGAACCTTTTCCAGTCCACAATCAATATTGTCAGGTTGTGCTCAATTTCCCCTGGAGAATGACTTGTCCTTTTCAATATGTTCCTGAGCAGGGGTACAATCACCCTTTCAACTGAATGCAGTTATGATTCGAAAAAAAAACTGAATGCAGTTACAGATACTAATGTCAGTGAGCCTTTCTGCAGATAGATGGGCAAACTGATGAAATTGCGGCGGAAGAAGATGAACGGATATCTAAATCTCCCCCAGACACTAAACAAAAGATATGGATGATGCAAGATCAGCTAATCATGGCCAAGGCATACTTGCATTTTGCTTCTCCCCAAGGTAGTGTGCATTTAGTTCGGGAGCTGAAATTGAGGATAAAAGAGATTGAAAGGGCAATAAGCCACTCAAGTGGAGGTACCCATATACCTGGGAGGTAAGTTTTAGTTACAATGATCATTAAAGTAGTTCTGTTGAACTATGCAAGTGCTTCATGCAAGAAACAATTATGTTACTTACTGATATAAATAAGAAAAACAACTTGCAGTGTGTTACAAAAAATGAAGGCGATGGAGCTGACCCTTTGCAAGGCTCAGAGGACCTACCCACGTTGCTCTCAGATGACATCAAAGCTACGAGCAATGATGCATAACAGTGAAGAATTGGTCAGAGCACACCAAAGTGAATCTTCATTCCTTGAGCAGGTTTCTGTGAGGACATTACCCAAAGGCCATCACTGCTTAGCAATGCAACTTACCGCAGAATACTTTTCGTTAGATCCCATTAAACGTGAATTCCCTAAAAGAGACAGCATGGAGTTGGATGGTTATTATCATTATGCAATATTCTCAGACAATGTGCTTGCAAGTGCTGTGGTTGTCAACTCTACAATTGCTGCATCAAAGGTATGATCTTGGCTTGCCTTTTTTGTGAGGTTCTTGCTTACTCAATGCAACACTATATAATTAAAACAACAGTGGAACTTCAATGTGCAACTGCTGCTGTATGCTTTCTGCATGTCTATACTTACCCTGCCTTTTATTTTCTATAACTTTGAGGGACTCATTGGATGGATACTTATCTTTGATTACTTTATTATTTATGTTATATGATGATAATTTACATCCAAGGAGCATGAAAGGAAGGACTGCACTATGATTTCTTTATTATGACTTGTTGATAGTTAACTTTCATCCTGGAATCATCTTTTGATTCAGCCTATTTTATTTTGCAGGATCCTGGAAGGATAATATTACATATTGTAACTGACGCATTGAATTATCCTGCAATGATGATGTGGTTTTTGACAAACCCACCAACTCCAGCAGCAATCCAAATCAAGAGCCTAGATGATTTGAAATGGTTGCCTGGTGATTTCAGTTCCAGATTCAAGCTGAAGGGTGTTCGAGATCCAAGATACACTTCTGCACTTAACCACTTGCGTTTTTATTTGCCAGAAGTGTTTCCCTCTTTGGGCAAGGTTGTACTCTTGGACCATGATGTGGTAGTCCAGAATGACTTAACTGGATTATGGGATCTAGATATGAACGGTAAAGTAATTGGTGCCGTTGAGACATGCACTTCAAGTGAAGGTTTGCATCGATTGGATAGCCTTGTTGACTTTTCTAATCCAAACGTCTTTGACAAATTTGATCCAAAGGCTTGTGCATTTGCATTTGGGATGAACATATTTGACCTGAATGAATGGCGCAAACAGGGTTTGACTGCAACTTATCATAAATGCTTTAAACTGGTGAGTATTAATGATATCATATTAATTTATTTTGAGGGAGCACAACTTTCATGCGAAGTATTTCTACTTTTATTTGTTGTTTGTGACACCTTATTTCGCTTTGGCTTCCAATTTTCAGGGCAAAATTCAGAAGTTATGGAAGGCAGGAACCTTGCCACTGGGTCAGGTCATCTTCTACAACAGAACACTGCCTCTGGACCACCGATGGCATGTTCTAGGACTTGGCCATGACTTCAGCAGAGGAAGAGATGAACTTGAGAGTGCCTCTGTCATCCACTACAGTGGGAAACTCAAACCCTGGTTAGAGATTTCTATCCCGAAGTACAGAGACTACTGGAACAGGTACCTTAACTATGATAACCCACACTTGCAGCAGTGCAACATTCACGGATAGAGGCAATGGGGGTGAGCTCTGAGCTGATCCATACAGTAGAACATGGATACACAGATTTTCTGTAGAAGTAATTAGGAGAGCAAGTTGATCTTTCCTTTTTTTTTTAAGTTCTGTTACGAGACACCCTATTATGTACTTAGGGGTATGATTTTTTTTTTTTTTTTGCTAGTAGTCACAATCAGTACAAAAACGAAAGGAACAACAAAATCAAATAGAAGGGCTGCAGTTTCACTAGTGATACTGAAGTTTCGACAAAAGTCAACCACTAGCTACACAGTATCAGCGTCACACACACAAAAAAAGCTAACATTATCAATTTATCAGTAGCGGATTGTTTATGCCCATGTTTTTTTAAGCATAGTGAACTCACCCCTAAGCGTGCACCCACAATCAGCCCCCTATGCATCTCTTTGGGACACTAGGCTAGTAGATCTAGATATTAATGAAGTTACCTTACTACTGAAACTCTGAAAGAATAATTAGTGTTGTTTCCGATCTGGGGAAGGGTGCAAATTCCACAGCGCTCAGTTCACATTGGACAGGATAGATGTATATTTTCTCAAATAATATTGTATTCTCTTACAAAGAAGAGATTACTATTATCATTTAGAAAAGTACGCCGTAGTGCTGGCATTGCCATATCTTGTTTTATTTTCCTTTTTATCAGATATTTGTAATGTAAACTATGGGTCTTCACTGTGGACATCTCAAGTCTCAACAGAGTGAAGAATCTGAAAATCACGTGTAGCTACAGACACATCTTCTGTATATTCATTTCCATTATTTGAATACTGCTAAGTGCTAAGGCCATAGTCAGAATTATACAGGATTCAGAGAGCTGGTCAAACTTGTACAGGATATATTAATCTCCTTTTGGAATGAACGGATGAAATAGCCACACTACCAGTACCAGAGTCTGTTGTTTGATCATCCATGATCCAGCACATTCTCTAAGAATTCAAGAATGAGTCGTCCAAGGCGGCATGGATTTCCACACAAGAACTTGAAGCACGCACACGTTCAGGTTATCCGATCGAGATGTGCCAGTGGCACCACACAGCAGGCACAATAGGCCTAATTTAGTGGACCATGCATCAGGGATGCATTGTTTGAAATTCTGAAAGAGTACAAACTTTGGCGTATTCGTATATATATACGTCGCTGTGAATAGCGGAGAAGTTTCCAGTTTGAAAAGAACAGAAACCGTTTGGTTTTCTGTCTGCGCGCACATGCATCCAGGAGCCGAGTGCTGACAGGCGTTCGACAGGGACGGATGGTGGCGACTTATGCGTGTGACGACGAGGTAGCTACGCACCTGGGACAACGGTCTGTCGAAGCTTAATTTCCATGAATTTTTGTTGACACAATTAGCATTCCCACCGAAAAAATTGAATTGAACTGGATGTAGAAGTGAGGAGGCTGGGACGTTTGGAATTGGTGGGAGAAAAAGGATGGAAGTACCATATATGGACCGAACTTGTCCTGCCGTTGTTGGCTGATGGGTTGGGCTGGGCTCCAAGGTGGCCTGTTAACTGGGTTTCGATCCGTGGTAAGGTTAGGACTTATACTGTGTTTTCAATGATTAGGAATGGGCATAAATCCCGAGGTTTGAATCCGTAATACCCTGAAAACTAAAAATCTAGTTCTTAATTAGATCAGTACTAAGTCTAGATACTACTCCCTCCGTCCATGAAAGAATGAATTTTTGGGTTTGTCCTAAGTCAAACTTTTTAAACTTTGACCAAATTTCTAGAATAAAGTATTAAAAGTTACGATATCAAACTAGTATCATTAGATTTATCTAACAACATATTTTAACATAGTGTTCATTTTAAATTATAAATGTTGTTTCATTTTTCTATAAAATTAGTTAAAGTTAAAAAAGTTTGACTGACACGGATTCTAGGAATTGTTTCTTTCAGGGACTGAGAGAGTAGAAATTAGTTTGGGAAGTTGAGGTTTATAATCATGGAGGCCGAATATCCTGATTACCCCACCTGAGCACTGCATTCTGCCTCGGGAATTTCAGTTGCTGCCGTTGCATACATACTGCTTTCATACTCTTTCATGCTCGTATTAATTGTCGTTTTGGATAGAGACACGGTCTTTAGAGCGTAATTTTGACGTTTTATTTTCTGAAAAAAATTATTAATATATATATATATATTATGAATGTATTTTTCAGGACAAATCTATTGATATAGTTTTTTATTTTTCTAAACTCAACAACTTACAAATTATTCATAATTTATATTCCCAGTACAGTGCCATCCCGTCGAAATACAACACCAAAGCCCAAAGGAGCCCCGGCGAGATCACAAAGCGTTGCCGCGGGCCCACCACGCCTTAGGTTCTAGGTCATCTGTGTTTGAAATTGAAATTCTGCCTCAGTAACACGGGTCAAAATTATCCACGGTACGGTAGCTCGAATGTATATAAGCGGTCAAGATAGAGTACACAACACAACAACATGGTCCAGTAACTTTGTTTTTGGAATAATGATGGGTACGCGTAGCGCCGATGGAGGCGGCCACGCATTTCTTGTTTCTCTAGTTTGTCGATCTTTTTCTTTTTTTGACTTACCGATGCCAAAATCCAGTCATCTTCCAGTATTTCCAGTCCATTATTCATTCTTCCACAAGCCTGGATGACTTTCCACGCTAGGCTTCAGTACGTGAGACCACGTGCATGTACGCGTTCTTCGATCTATCCGATCGATGGTGACGAGATGCCGCCGACCAGCAGCACAATGTTGGCCTGCTCCATCATCAAGGATGGATCGGACAGAGTGTCTGAAACTTAGCGGGGATGTTTGGATAGTTTGGCTAACAGATCAAGCTAAACTTTATCTTCAATGTGAAATAGTTAAATTCAGAAAAATTTTAGCTGATTTCTTAGCCGAGAGCCGTTTAATTAGATACCTAGCGGCTAATTAAATTTAATCAGCTAATTAAAATTTACTTGGTATATTAAAAAATGTACCCTCAATCGATGAGATACTTGATTAATTTGTATATATATATATAGAAGTGAATAACATCCATGATTTGGAATTTTTGAAAGTAGTAATATAAGCAGTAGTCCAGTTTATTGTATTCCATTCCATCCGTTTTATTATATTCATCGGCGACGATGACAGCATATGCATGATGCAACATGCATGGCTTGTTATTACAGTAGTAGTACGTAGTAGTTGAGTACTAGGCCGGTGACGAAGTGATCATGATCTGATCAGCAGGCGACGAACTGGTAGTCGACGTTGAGGTGTCCCATCTGGTACCCCTGCCCATTGGTATCGATCTTCTTGAACACCGTCTCGTAGTCGAGGTCGAGGCCGCCGTTGCTGCACTGGTCGACGATCCTGGCCACGATGGACGCGCCCGTGGCGCGGTTCGTCACCCGGAGGCACTTGCCGCAGGAGGCCTGGCCCCTGGGCCCCACTGGCCCGCAGAAGGCCGTCCAGCCGTACTTCTGGCGCCACGCCAGCGGCTTGTCGGCGTCCCACGTGGCGCAGTAGGCGCTGACGCGGTTCAGGTCCCACCCGTTCTGCGCCGGGTTGTAGTAGTGGTACGTCGCCCGCACGTTCGACGCCTGCTGCGCCGCCGCCATTCCGGCCGCGGCGCACAGAATGACGCTGGCCACCACCAGCGCCGCCCGTCCCACGGAGATCGCCGCCGCCGCCGTTGCCATGGTTACCGTGGCCTAGCTTTGCCTGCCTGCATGGTGCGGATGGATATATAGATGATTTTATTATTGGCAGCAAAAGCAAGCTTTACTCTCTCATGCATGTAATGCATGCATGATAAACCGTGAGTAGTAGTAGTAGCGAGACTAGGCATGTAAGCTTCACGATGACACTGTTTAATTCTTAGAAACTAGTTTCATAAGTAATTTTCTAGGTGAAGCTGAGCTATTTTTTTAAAAAAATGTTTTACAATAACTTCATGCATAAATATAAAAAGAGAAATGAGAAAATGAGTTGAGATAATCTATCAGTTTTAGTTTGATTCATTCCGTATCTTTATGAGAGGGGAAGAAAAACAGTTTTTACGCTGTTTTGAGAATAGATTTGTTCGACAAAACAAACTATCACAGCAGCTCATGAAGTTGTTTGTGAGGTGTACCAAGTAAGTTGAGATAAGCTATTAGAGATGGAGGGGAAGAAAAAAAGATGTTTGACAAAACAAACAGCGTGCTTATAGCAGTTCATTGTTTTTTTATTTTATGAAAAGCTCATGAAACTGTTGTAAGCTATACCAAATAGGCTCTCTAAATTTAGTTACCTTGTGAGCTCCCAAACTAACGATGCAGAACCAAGTGACGAATGTGTGAGTTGTGTTCGTGTGTTATACCACCTCGATGGAGATCACAAGCTAGCTAGCTAGGTAGCGTTATATAGGTAGCTAGAGAGGTGTGGCCGGGTGCGCCGGCCGGGCAATGTGGAATTTTCTTGGCAAGAACGGAAGAAATAAAGATGATGCGTTGCTCCTGCGCATACGTACGGAAGGTAATTAAGAAACGTATACAAGTTAAAGTCAGGGAACACGCATCCTTCTTGAGTGCATTCGCCTTTTTTTTTAAAAAAGAAGAAAAAGATGTTGACTAACTACTGACTGCTGACACGAATTCTAGATCGTACCTTTAGAAACTAAAACAAATTAGTTCGCAAAAAAAAAAAACTAAGACAAATTAAAGGGAGGCATATGCAGTATAGTACCAACTCGAGAGTTTTCATGTGAAATGTGTGACCAGCAGTCAACAGCTTACCGTATTACCCATGTGGGTGGCTGTGTACACGTGTCCACGCCCAACATGATGAGGAACAGTGACGACTACCTCGCTATGCCGCCGGCGCGGCGGCTCGGTCGATCGACGGCGAGGCGACCGCCACTCTGACTTGTGTGCATGCTTGCGTGCGTCGGATGGCAACGGGACGCAGGCACAGCCACGTAGTACGTGCGTGCATATCAAAGCACCGATCGCTGCGGCGACTATGCATGCATGCGTGCCGTAGGTCAGCGGCCATATATATAAACTGTCCTGCTGTGGAATTCCACAGCATCGTTATTAAGTGCGTTTGATGTCGACGGGAGTCTTGAATAACGGCTATTTAGCTTCATATATATATGCACTCTACCCTAGATAACTATTAATTCTCGTTCCATAACAACTGCAAAAGTTCCAGCCATTCGTCGCGATTGTGAAAGGAGAATTAGTAGTAACTGAGGCTCACCTATAGCTAGCTAGCCTTTTATACGGTTGTGAAATGAGAATTAGTAGTAACCTAGCTTTATGGTTGTGATTTTCTCAACTGAGGGTTAATTAGCCGGTTAATTAGCTTTATGGTAGTAACCTATGCTGCAACTACTGCATGCATGTGCCGATGACCCGATGTGCATTAGCCACCAGCTAGCTAGCACGCAAGCCTTGACCGGCCGGGCTTTGCATTACGTGCAGTCTCTTGTTAGAAAATTCTGCATGTGCATGTGACATGCTAGACACACGCCTATTTTTTTCTGCCTACATACGGGGCTTGGGGGCTATATATGCAGTCCGCACTAACGTAACTTAACCTTGGAATTTGGAAAGGCACGTTGAAAGTGCTCCGTCGTAGTTAATCTCAATGCAATGTTTCACGTCTGGCTTTTCTAATTTTATGAAACTTAATATAAAATATCTCTCTCAATGCATAATTTTATTGTATAGTTTCTTGCGTTTACCAATGTCTCTCTCTTTCTTTTCTCTCTCATCTCTACCATATATACATTTGCTTAATTGCTTTGCACACATCCCATGAAACTAAGAAAGACTAGTGGTGATTTCATACAGTTTTCAATGTTTTGTAAACAACGCCGTATAGTTTTATTAACCATGAAACCTTTCATCTCTCTCTCCTCATCGTTTCATGCAAAAAAATACAAATCTGCTGATGCGGCATCCCATTTAATGTGCATGAAACCCTCCATGGAACCCATTGAGACTAGCCTTGTATCAGTTAAAGTTAGTGAAGCTAGATCAAAATTGGAAAAAGTCTAAATAACCCCCTGACGTATCATGGGTTGTCTACTTAACACCCCCACCTATAAAACCGGGTATCCAACACATTAAACTTTGCAAAACCAGTCAATTTACCTCGTGGCTAGTTTTGGGCACCTGGTTTTGCCTACGTGACACTCCAACTTGGCAGGTAGTGACACGGTGGCTGCGGGACCCAGCTGTCAGGTGGCCCTTCCCCTCTCTCTCTGTCCACACCTTCTCTCACTTACGGGTGGTCCCCACTTGTCATCCCCCACCTCTAGCTCCATCTCATACTTCAACACATGGCGGAACAACACCAAACCATGGAGTTGACCAGCGGCGGAGAGAGCAGAGGAGGCCGCGACGAACTCCTCGGCGGGGCTCACGGTGCCGTAGGGGGAGCTGGTCGCGGTTGCTGCTGCAAGGAGTAGAGCTGAGGGGGCTCGTTGGACGCGAACGACGGCGACTGCGCGGCGCCAGAGTTGGATCTACCCGCGCCCGACGTTGCAGAACTGCTCCATGAGCTCCTGCGCCGCGCAGGTGTAGTTGGAGTTGCGCAGCACGCCGGCGACCCGCCGCGCTGGCCCTGAACCAACCGCCGTCGCCGCCGGACAATCCAGCCACCCCTCCGGGCCCCTATTGCTGCCGTAGCCCGAAGCGGTAGTTGGCGCTCATCTGGCTGGCCAGTAGCTCGGTGGCGGAGGGCCCCGATGGCGGCGCAGGCAGGACTGGGCGCGGGGAAGTTGAACATCTCGAGAGCATGCTGGAGTCCCCGGCGGCCGTCGCTGCGTGCTCGTACATGGACCCGTGCCCGTCATGCTCGTCGCCGTCAATAGGGAGCAAGCCATGCGGGCGGCCAGGGTCGAAGCCCTGTACCCTCAGCTTGTCGCGGCAGCTCTGTTGCACCATGTGTTGCAGATGATGATGCTGCTCGTGGTGGTTGTGGCTAGAGTCCGGGCAGTCGAAACCATCAAAGGAGTATGAGATGGAGCTGGAGGATGACAAGTGGGGACCACCTATCAGTGAGAGAAGGTGTGGACAGAGAGAGGGGAAGAATCGCCTGACAGGGTCTCGCAGCCACCGTGTCACTACATGCTAAGTTGGTGTGCCACATAGGCAAAACCTGCGCCATATAGGCAAAACCAGGTGCCCAAAACCGGCCAGGGGGTAAAATGACTGGTTTTGCAAAGTTTAATACGTTGGATACCCGGTTTTATAGGTGGAGGTGTTAAGTAGACCACCCATGATACATCAGGGGGTTATTTAGACCTTTTCCATAAAAAATAGAGTAAATAATATTTACTTCCTCCATATAGAATTTAGAAGAAGTTGAGAATTTGTGTTTACCAAGAAGTTATTAAGTAGAAAGTACTCTTCCATATTTTCCCTTATAGTGTTGCAAGAGTATATTTGTATCTTTGAGGAGTGTTATTACGTTTCCTTGGATATCATTGCCACTCAAGGACATATGTATCCTTATGTGTTGCTATATTTTTTTAACAATGTCATTTATGACGGCCGACTCTCAAAGTAATAGTTATTTCCATGATTCTCTACCCTTGTTGGGTGTTACGTTTCCTTAGGTGTATGTATGTCATCAGCACTCAAGGAAACATGCATATAACCTTGCGGGTTGTTATATTTCCTTGATAATGTTATTTTGATAATGTTATTTGTGACGACCGATCTTCAAGGTAGGGGCGGAGCCAAGGCCCGGCCACTCTGGACCGGTGCCCGGGCTCGTATTGACACACGTTAGCTCCCTGGCCTTTCCGATGGCAAAAAATGATACTCCGTGGCTCCCTAGCAACCGATGGCATGACAACCCCCTTAACTTGGCATGACTAAAAAATTCTAAAATAATTTAGTTATAGCTAAAAACTCTCTCCGGTCTCAGAATAAGTGCATGTTTTCTAGTTTGACAGGTCAAACAATACCACCTTTTGACTAAACATGTACAAAATATGATACAAAATGCACACAATTAATCATGCTATATATTTTTATAGTAAATCTATTTAAAGATAAAAATGTTAATACTATTTTGCTACAAATCTAAAATTGGTTGACTTTATAAATATGCACTTATCTTGGGACGGAAGGAGTACACAGATGAGATATTAAACAGGCCTATCTAGGACTTAGCGATTATTTAGTTTAAACTATTTTGCCTATCTATTTTTTCTTGTATATTATATAATTATTATGTGTGCTATTTTGTGTAGCTTCCAACTAGTGTGTCCTAATTAGCGTAAAAAATCTTGCAGGAGTTTCTAGTTTTGCTATAATAAGCAAATAAAAAACATGGTTGTTTTATTTCTCGCTTGAGTTGGAGAAATCTGTTATGTATTTTAATGTATTCAATTCAACAGGCGATATAATTAGAAATGTGAAAAAACAGACTTTATTTATGACAAAAGCTATATTATGCCCGTGTGATATTTTGATTTGGCTCACTCGAATTTTCTTGCCGTCAGATCTTCCTTTTGGTTGATCTTTGCGCGTCGGATTTCTGTCACTTCTAGCCCACTTGTTAGCTGCTTCTTTTTCTTCAGTCTGCACTTGGACCTTGGCACCTTGCACTTGCACCAGGTTTCCGGCTTTCAGCAGCTACAATTACCATTCCAGTTTCTAGGTGAAAACTGGCAAACATGTTTTTCACTCAAATAATATTGAATTTGTTGTGCTTACTGTATACATCAATGACACTTATAGTTGTTCATCAGTTGTAATTTCTATAGATTTTGTATGTAACTAGCTCTTTGATTTTGTATGTAACTAGTTCTTTGTGTTAGAGGATTCTCAATATTTTGGTATGTTTGCTTTGTCAATTAGTCTCAGGTATTATATGCTTCAATGTCACTTATAGTTGTTCATTAGGTGTAATTTCTATAGATTTTGTATGTAAGTAGTTCTTTGTGTTAAGTTTTTTTTTTGAAATTTTGGTATGCTTGGCTTGTGAATAGGTCTCAGGCTCGTTTTGTTATTTGCATTTCGTAGAAATTTTTGGGTATTTGTATTTTTGCTAAAATTATGATTTTTTTTTCAAAACTTTTGGTATGTTTGGCTTGTGAATAGGTCTCAGGTTCGTTATTTGTATTTCATAGAAATATTTTACTATTTGTATTTTTGTTGTTGTTTGCAGCAATTTATAATTCGTGTGATAGTATCTTTATTTTCACTTGAATTTTGGTTTTTCATTTTTTGTGTGATTTGATCCTAACAATTACGTGTATGACCATAGGGCATGAATCACACGGATTTTGTTTTGTCTTTAATTTGTATGATCGATTTGTGTCCTCAAATTGCTTGAGTGATCAAATGGCTCAAATCACCCAAGTGCTAAATAGACAAACTCTTATTTATGCATGGTGTGGTTCCATTTATTTAGTACTGCATACATTGGTTACAGGCGTGCATCCGCAGCTACAGGCTTCTGACCTTCGTGGTTCCATGCATATCTTATTCAACGACACCACACACGTACACCTCTGCATAGTTCATCTCGATCACCACCATCCATGGCGCGCGCTAGCTGGATCGACGACGATCTAGCTCGATCAGCAGGCGACGAACTGGTAGTCGACGTCGAGGTGTCCCATCTGGTATCCACGGCCATCAGTGTCGATCTTCTTGAACACCGTCTCGAAATCCAGATCAAGGCCGCCGTTGCTACACTGGTCAACGACCCTCGCCGTCGTGGACGCGCCCGTCCCGCGGTTGGTCACGCGGAGGCAGCGGCCGCACGCGGCCTGGCCCTTCGGCCCCGACGGCCCGCAGAAGGCGGTCCAGCCGTACTGCTGCCGCCACGACGCCGGCTTGTCGGCGTCCCAGGTGGCGCAGTAGGCGCTGACGCGGTTCAGGTCCCACCCGTTCTCCGCTGGGTTGTACAGGTGGTACGTCGCCCGCACGTTCGACGCCTGCTGCGCCGCGGCCGCTGCCACCGCGGCGCAGAGGAGCGCGGCCACCGTCAGCGCCCGCGCTCCGACGACGGTGATCGTCGTCGTCGCCATGGTTGGCTAGCTAGCTAGCTTGCCTTTTGAGACACAATCGCGCTGTCAGTGATCGATGATGGTGTGTGCTCAAGTAATGGCGTGGTGTGGTCTGTGGTTGTGGTACGGTGTATAGGATCGATCTTATAGCTCGATCGTCCAAAGCTATAGCTAGCTAGCTTCTCAATTTCTCATCGATCGATGAATCGCGGTTCCAACGGCGCTGACCTATGCACGTACGCGAGAGCTTCCAGATTGCGTGCCGCTGAACCCTCGCTAGCTACCACCAGGCGCCGACTCAGAATGCATGACATGAGTATTTGTGCTTGGAAGCACAATGCGTTCGGACTGCAGAGAGGACAGATTACCTACGTACTACTACGCTGTGTCGTCGTCTGTGATGACTGCTCTTGCATCCAGATGTCACCATGCATGCAGATGTGAGGCAGCTACTCTGGGCTGTGCCTGTGGCTAGCTCACAAATCTTGACCGTACGTCTTCGACGCCGTCTATTTGGATTCAAGGAGATAACTGATGACCGTTCCAAGCTGAAGAACGGACGTGCATTAATTGCATGTGCGTACGTGTTCTTAAGCTTTGCATGTGATTAGGATAAGGCTGATCTTCGATCATCTAACCAAAGGTGACCTAAGACTACCTTCGCGCGTTATATATGCCTAGGTTTGTGTTGTGGAATTCTGCCCAGCTGGTGTGATTAGCCTTCTCATTGTAGTAGTACGTGTAACTAAACATTTGCTTCTAAAACATAAAAAGTTCCAAATCTTCACTCTTTACAACAACAATTGTAGTTGATGGATATAAAGCCAGTCACCATTGAAGTCAACAAAAAGGCAGGGTCACACTAGAGAAAGCAGGTTGATTTTGACGTTCCATACAAATCCAATGTTTGTAGGATTTATATGACCTAGCTATTTGGTCCACTACCGAACACCTGCAATCTTGGGTAAACTATGGCTATCATAAAAATTGTGACGAGCAAAACCAACGATGATACCGTGTTGAAGCACGCCTACTGGCAAGAAGGAAGCATAATCTATAATATAATGGCCACATCAAGTTGGGATTTCATCAATCTAGCAAACTAGTGGCGGAGTGGATTGGTAAACTTTTAGATAGATGCTTAGCTCGATCATTTCTTCTCTTTTCAAATTATATTCAAAGCATGTAGGGCACCCTTAATACGGTTTTGCGATTAATGGCGACACATTATTATGAGCAACGCGTGTGTTTTGAAGCGACATTACTTAGTAAAAGGTCATCTCAATAAGGATATTGATTGGGCTCTCGTGTGGTTTTATGCTCCCCCCCTAATGTTGGATTTCAATTAGGTTTCAGACGGATATGCGTGAAAGCTAAGGATGAGCTAGTTTAAAGTATCGTTTGGCGTTGAGGAACACTTAGCATCATATAGTTTATATTATAATTTTCTCGTTTGGCAGTACTATAAAGAGTGGTATGAATGAGTTGCTAGCTTGACCGAAAATAAAAGAGTCAACTGAGTGGATATGATATACACTTGTGAGGAATTAGCACTCGGTAGCTCGGATCAAACACCCAAATTAGATGGGTGAAACCTAAAGCCAAACTCAAGAGATCTAAATTGGAAAATTTTGTTTATTTTAATATATATGCACCGGAGGGGGCTCCATCATGAGAACTGTAATGGAATCCACCGAAGATATGGAATTGTCCATTCACCTTTAGGGGGCTCGTTAGGTTCCCTTGGAATGGTGGCCCGTGGTCTGGAATGATTCCTAGCTAGCTGGATTGCAAGTCTAATTTATATACTTTTTTGATGAGGTAGATTAATTTCTGGTTAGTATCCTGTTAACTGAACAAGCCCTTAGGGATGTTAGGATTGATCTCCCATCTAAGAAGGCCCAACGACCTCTTGGGTCTTGAGCTTGCGTCCTGATCGGGGCGCCCAACCCTAATGGTTGGTGGCCCCCGTCACACTGCGCTATATAGAGGGGGTGGGGGGCCGTCGGTTTGGACTACAAGGTTCAACACCGAGAGGGGCCCCACCTACATCTAACCCCTAACCCAATCTCGAGAGGGGCGCATCTAGCGGCGAGAAGCGCCACTAGACCACGCCGCCACCGGATCTACGTCGCCATCACCGACGTCCTCACCACCGGTCTCCATCACCTATTCTGCTACTCCATTGGCGGATTTCACTGCTCTACGGTGGGATCCACATCGACGCAATCACCGACCTCACCGCCGCACAACATCACCACTACTTGCACCGCCATTAACATGGATAGCTCCAGCTCATCTACGACCAAGCCAGAAGGTACGGTCGTCGTTCTTCTCCGCTCCTCTATCTCCCTCAGTTCAACAATGTTTATCATCCATATGCGAGTACTAGCTACCCGCTAGATCTGGAATGAGTTCATCAAGGGATTGTTCAATTCCTTAGGAATCGTTCCTCGAACGGTTCTTCACCAGAATGATTGGCTAATCTGTATAACATTAATCACCCGGAATGGTTTCTGGTCTCATTCCATGATTATCAAACGATCCCTTAGGTGTTCTGCGTTTTTTTTTTGACATGACCGGACACAAGTAGTCGAGCATACTCACGTGATTAATTCAGTTTATTCCACTTGGCGTATGTTTTATGGGTATATATGCAACTTTTGACTTTATTCCATATAAATGATTCAATAGCAATGCTTGCAATTAGACGCCCCCACTTATTGGCTCGTACATACGTGTGGGATGGGATCACAAATAGTAGTAGTGAAGAATCATGTATGTATGTATAGATCAGTTGTCGCCGCAGTCGACGAATTGGTAATTGACAGTGAGGTGTCCAGCCTGGATGCCCTGCCCGTTGGTATCGAGCGGCTGGAACGCCGTCTGGTAATCCAGATCAAGCCCGCCGTTGCTGCACTGGTCGACGATCCTCACGGTGATGGACGCGCCCGTGGCCGTGTTGGTCACCAGGAGGCACTTCCCGCACGAGTCCTGGCCCCTGGGTCCGGCTGGCCCGCAGAAGGCGGTCCAGCCGTACTTGGAGCGCCACGACAGCGGCTTGCCGGCGTCCCACGTGGCGCAGTACGCGCTGACGGCGTTCAGGTCCCAGTTGTTCTGCGCCGGGTTGTAGTAGTTGTAGGTGGCGCGCACGCCCGACGCCTGCTGCGCCGTCGCTCCCATGGCCGCCGCCAAGCACAGCAGCGCCGCGGCCAGCGCCAGCCTCTTGCCAATGCCAATCGTCATCCCTGCAGCCATTACTACTCTCTGATGCTTGTTCTGCTAATAATTTAATGGATGGATCGGAGGACGACGTAAGTGCTGTACTTACTTAGCTTCTATTCTATTTTACGAGCGAGATATATGGCCATTATATAGAGATCGATGCAGCAGAGGGGCCGAGAGAGAGAGAGCAATGCACTACTGACGACGACTATTCTGCTTGTCGATCGTCGTCCGAAATTTGCGCCAAAACTGCGATGACTGAACTCGCCTTGCAAATCCGTTCTAGATATGATGTATGCATGCGCGCGACTTTCCTCGAAAGTTGAATCTGACAACGGCACCGCGGCACTGGCATATGCCTCGGAATTCCACGAGGCGGCCAGTTGCCAACATTGACCGAGGCAGCAGACGATAGCTAGCCCAACGTACGGAGATAAGAGGACTTGCGTATGTGTGGTTGCTTTGGGTTGTATGCACTGCACGCAGCGCTGGCATATATATTTTGTGTGGACAGAGTTTGTTTGGCGTGGTTGTGGATAGAAAGTTTGCACACGCAGCAGCATGTACTAGTCGGTCCAGAATTAATATTTTGTCAAACCGCACATATTTTTGTTACATTACATACAATAGTTGGTTCACGTGTTCGTTAACTCGTCTGTTCACAAGGTTTGCTTGCTAATAATTAACCTGATCGAATATTTTTTACCACCAGCTAGTTCGCTATCAAATGACAGGGTCATCGCACGATGTGATAAGAGTCCCACACGTACGTGTCTTTTTTTTAAAAAAAAAAAATATGTCAAGCTTCACGAAGTCACCAGACTAAGCTAAGCACCCTTTAGCACACAGGTACGTGTCTTTGGGCACTAGGATGAGCAAACGGACGGATAGCTAGCCTAGAACCAAACAAATCCACAACGTGACAGAAAAAAGAAACGTTACAGTGCATCAGCACGATTCCATTGCCACCGCCGTTGCAAACTGGTGCTAATTAAGCATCCACGTACGTTCTGAACTTCTGATTTCTATCGAGTCTAGATCGGTAGTCCTGTTTATCATGTTCTTAATCTTACATGTTTGGTTTGGTTTGCTTTGTTAAATGGTACTGGATTAATTCTCAACAGTCTAATTCATCGCAAATTAAGGAATGAGAGATGAGAGATGAACTCAGACTGACATACCTCAACTAGGCTGACATGTGAAATTCCTAGCCCCCACCGTACCCATATATACCATATAGAGGCCGGCCCATGCCCGTGTATGAGACCCGAGAATTCGATGTGGCCCAACACAATTTCTAATTTTCTATGGAGACCAGACCATTCTTACGTTTTAGGAACAAATTGTGCCATTGTGGATGCTGCTCGTCTGTAGCTTCTGAGCTCTAAACAATTGTTGATTTTGATCCTGTAATCCATTGAACATAAGCTGGATTCTGAACCTCCTCTTATGTTTTCCTTGGCCTTATATATCAACCTGAATCATGGGCGCCGGCACAGCTAGCTGCTGTGCCATTAAGAATACTAACGAGACTGAGCATGGTTAGCCCCTTATGTTTATTTAGTCATCTAAATTTAGGCTGGTTTAGTCGGTTTTTAGTCAAACATTATTAATAAATAGGATTAAATGAGGTTTAACCAACTAATCTCCAAATTGTGACTAGTAGAAGGAACTAAACTTCATATTTTAGTTAATTTGAAACCAAACACACCCAGGAGGTACTAAAAGACTTCTTTTAGTCACCCAAACCAAACACCCAATGACTCAAGTTTAGTCCCTAGCGCTGGTTTAGGTGACTAAAGTTTAGGAGAAGAAAATCACACAAGACCTAACACACACAACATATATAGAACACCTGAGCGTGCCATACCAAATCAAATCTCCATTGTCAACCTTTTCTGTCGCTTGAATTGAGAATATAACAGAAGCCGAAGAACTTGGCGAGGCCATGCATGGCTACGTGAGGGAGAAAAAACCCGCTATTCGCAATACTATATATGTTTGGAGTAGGCTCTTGGTACCATGTCAAGATTGAAAAGAACGGCTAAATCAATTTTGGTCGCTGATGTCTTCACAACATATAATCTAAATCATCATTTTTGAATAAAAATTGTTCTTCACATGCCATATTTATGTTCAGCTGGTGAAAAAGCTAGCTGATTGAATAGTGTTCTGTAAGATAGAATAAACCGATTGAATAGTGTTATGTGAGAGAGAATAAGTTGAGACAAACTGAGAGTAGTTCAAGCGAGCAGATTCTTTGCATGCGCTAGAAATCCAATTTCGTTCTTCATATTTATTTAGCAAGAAATCCAAAATAGAGAATGCCAGTATTGGACATATAATTATAGAAGTTGTAAGAATTTATTATCAAAATTAAATATTTATTTTCTATCATTAAGGGAAGATATAAACAACCTCTTGGAGTTGCTCTAATTACTAATTATCAATAGTATAGAATCGGTGTGGCGCATATTCTCAGGGAGATCGGTGTGCTTAGTTCAACTTTCCTTGATTTTAATTTGATGTATGCTAGTCGCTCTCGTAATCGCATAGCTCATGTACTAGAAAAGCAAGTCACAGGTGATAGCAGGTTGGAAGTGTGGCATTGTGCTCCAACCTGTATTGTAAACCTGTTGGCTGAAGAGTGTAATTCTTATACTCCCTGATGAATGAATGAAGCTCTGAATCGCAAAAAAAAAAAAAAAAAAAAGGTATAGAGTATGAAACTAAATCTATCTATCACACATAATCTCAAGTCTCAACAACGTGCACGTACGGTATTGGTTCATGAATGGGCTAATGAATATTTAACGTTTGCCAATAATATTGGTTCATGACTAATCATTGTAACTACGATATTTTCTGTAGCAACTTACTTACATCAGAATCTTGCACAGTATTCACATATAGTCCTCCAGCTGACCACTTTCCCATCCAATTCTCTTTGCCTAGTTCAAATCTGGCCATCTGGGCCAACCATCTCTCTCAGCTCTCTCAATGTGGGTTATGACGTGCTCATATCGTGCCTCCTCTTCATCCATTTGATGTGCCATTGCTCTGCATCTATCCACACTAGCCTAACCGCTGACATGCTGTGTGATCTCCCCTTCTTGGCATCCACTCCACTTCGCTTTTGCAACCAAAACTGCCTCTATTACAGGACTAGAATACGACAGCATATCATCCTTCCCAGCTCATCATATCTTGCCTCTGTCTCCTTCTCCTGATCCTAGCTAGCGCTGTTCTCACTTCAGTTCGGCCAAATTAGCCAAACAAGCCACACACACACGGCATCGTCCCATCATCTGTGGTTCTTCCTCTTGCATGCATGGTCCCCACTTGTCATTAGATAGGCACTGCAAGTCTGAAACTCTCTCTCTCTCTCTCTCTCTCCATCTGCATCTGTATTTATATGCACACTAGTGTCAGTCTGATGGCAAAGTGCATCAAGGTGGGAGATGAAACTGTCGTACAAGATGTGAGAGACAGGAAAGAGGGTGCTTGAAGATGGTAGCAATGGGAGCCAGAGCTGAGAGAGTTCGACTGCAAGTGCTTCCATGGCCGGTGGTGCTTCAAGATTTTTGGTCGCTTCAGGGTGTGCATTTCTGATGCTGCTTTCTGAAGCTACTGTTTCTGTGAGTTCAGAGTAATCTGACTTGCTTTGTGCGTGCCCTGCAGATGCTCCTTGTTCATGTTACGTAGTTCGTTTCGAATCAATGCCACCTATAATGTTATTGGTATTTTTAGTTTGTGTATAGTATTTATGATGCATTTTATTGTACACGAGTATTATTTATGAAACTTTCATTGGTGTATTTTGCAATAATCCTACAGTACTTGTAATAAGTTTTATGGTGTATTTTACATTATTCACTTGGTATCCATGGACTATTCCACAATGTATTTTATCTTACCCATGATTTGTTTAACAAAGTAGCCACTATTTAAGTTGAGATAAATATTTTGTTAATTTCTCATATATGATTAATATTTTATTGCGCAAGTATTTGTTGTGCACCTTATAATTTATTTGATTTAATGTTGGAGCAAGGCTAATTAAATCCAACAAGAGCTTCATATTATCATTGGCACACGTATCTCAAAACAAATTGTACATTCTGCTTGTTTTTTTTGTCATAACTTTGGCCGCTAGTTTCATGAAACTAGTTTCGTTTTTTAGGGCAGAGAATGATTTTAGGTAAAACATGAAACTATTTCCATTTTTAAGTTAAAACAAGTTTTTGATGATTTTTCTAACCTAAATCCATATTTAGCATTTTTAAATGTATATTTATTTTAGAAAAAAATATTTAAATGAATTGTTAAAAATATTTATACTATTTTTATAAAGTCTAATTGGCTTTCTCAAACTATGGTAAAGGTCTAATTTAACTCTCTCATAGATAACGTGTCGTCACGGCAACTAAAACCATTTACAGACTGCTCAGAGAGGTAATCCAATAGTTTGAATGTGACCGAAGGCCCTAGGGGCAAACATCCGATTTTCTTGTCAAAAGAGGTAAAAGGGTCTGGAGGACTTTTGCCAAAGCAAAAAAGAAAGAAGTCCAATTCACCAGCCCAACATCAGTTTCACCAGAAATCTGGGCTTTTGGCCTAATGGGCTTTCGGCCACATTTTAAAAAATATTTTAGACTTTATGCAAGTTGAAAGTAGCCATTAAGGTCCTGTTTACAACAAAGGTTTTTTCCCATAAAAAGTGAAGGAAACGAAAACCCAGAAAAGAAAGATAAGCAGATCATTTGGAACGAAGGAAACGAGCGGAACCATCTACCATTCGTAGTCTTATGATTCCTGTGTTTCATACACCCTTTTCTTAGTTATTTCCTTCCTCTGTTTTATCCAATGTTTTAAATAACAAGCTAAGGTGTTTAGCGGCATATCTTTAAAACAACTAATAGAGGAGTTATATCGGGCTACAGTGAAATATACCAACTAAATATATATATATATATATATATACACACAAATAGCGGTAGTACCATTAAGACTGAAGAAACCATGTGTTAAAGACTGTAGTACACAAATTTCCTGCTAAATACCATGTGTTAAAATGTTATAACGGTAGCTTTAGCAAGAAATTTAAGACTGTAGTTTTTATCTACACACTCATCATATTTCTGTATTTTTTTTGTATTTGTATGTTTTCGATTTCTATGTTCCAAACAGGTGGTAAGAGGATGGGTTGCTTGGGCCATGGTGCTCGCCTGTCGCCTCGACTAGCCACCTATTTGACGCCACGCGCTGCATCTCAGGTTCCATAGAAAACAAAAGGCTTTGTTTGCCACACGTTTCTATGAGAGGTCACTATATCTGGCTTGTAGTAGTAGTAGTATGGAAACTTTTAATTGTCAATACATTGTTTAAGTTATTATTACGACCTGAATCAGTCAACCTGGTAAGTACTCCCTCACCCTCCCTCTCATAGAGTGACATTTTTGATTTTTTGACGCTATATTGTATCATTCGTTTTATTTAAAATATTTTTTATAAATTATAAAATAAATAAATTATTATTAAAGTATCTCTAATGATAAAATAAGTTACAAAAAAATAAATAGAGACTTGTCAAATCGCAGGTGCCTGATTTTTATCTTCTTTCCAGGCAACGATTCTCATCCATCTAATCTAAATCTAACGATGGGTACTCACGCTTATCCTTAGGATCGAATACCTTTTCCCTTGCTAGTAGTACATCTTTATTTTCAGGCACCTGTGACATAGAAAATGTGAAATAAATAATATTTATATGAAAAATTTAAATAAGATGAATGTTCAAAGAAGATGACACGAATTCTAAAATAACATTTTCAATGGGACGGAGGGAGTACTTCGCAGCGAGATGAATCAGGCTTGGGTATGTAAAGTCTTGTACACACGCGTTGTTCATCTTCAAGAACATCCAAAAATTCTGCAGACCGCACTACAGTCTAACACCATTGCTTCAGAGTTCGGAGACCATATATGGCAGAAATTGTATATGTTCTGTTGTTGCCGACGAGGCTGTCCGTAAATTCTCTGCGCTTCTATCAGGCGAAAGTGAGAGCCATGAGGACAAAGTGGAGAGATTGGAAATGGCCGTGCTTAAGCTCCAAACAGTCCTTGCTGTGTCCGAAGATTATTTGCCTCTCACACACCGGCCGTTAATCCGCTGGAAGGCAAAGCTGAAGCGTGTGGCCAAGGAAGGCAAGGGTGTACTGCGTTCTCAAAAGAAACAAGTCTTGAAGAACAAATCCATCTGGCAAGGCATCTCTCGAGCAGCTAAGCTTTTTGTGCCTTTTGCTTTTGGCGCCGACGAAGAGCTGAGTGTGGCGTCGGTGAGAAAGGTTCGCGGGTCATGCCAGCGACTTCATCAAGTTCGTCGAGCATGGCGGGAGCTTGGCGTTGTCGTCCTTTTCCCTTCCATCGCTGACGCGATCGTTGGCCGCTGGGGAAGCAGTGGAGCGTTCCCTACGGATACGAAGCGGCACAGCTGTTCTCTTGCTTCAGCCATGGTGGCTAGAGGAGCAAGACGAACACGAAAATTGCATTTCTGTGGGTGTCCTATGACCACGACGTGGCGTGGGAGAAGAGCTTGACTTTCTATCTATCTGACTCTGTGGATATCATGAAAATCGCCATGAACTCCATAGATCTCCTCCCATCCCAGTTCTGCAGTCTGCACTGCCCGTGCGGCCATGAAGAAACTCCTTGCTGAGATGATGGATTGATGGCCTTGCAGGCACGAAGCTCTCCGCCTGCGCCGTCGCCGCTTTATCTGCGCTTTGTTCGTGTTATTCAGAACAGTCATCGCTACGGCTTTGCGCTGAATCCAGAACTCAGATGTTCAGGTGGAAGACTGCAGGTGCTGGATCCGATCCTGTTGGCATGCGCCCACTTCTACATCATGCCGACTGAGAAATCAAATCGTGCTGCTGATGTTCTTGAGCTTGTCTGGCATGCTTCACCGAGCTACTTACCCAAGAAGCTCTCTGAACGTACATCACGAGGTGGTTGGTCTGCAACAGATGGATGAAGATGTGATCCCCAAAGTTGCAAATGGATTCCTTGGAGAAGAGGGTGCATTCGACCAGGACATGCAGTGGTGGTGTCCACCGAGCTCAACGCGTCTAATGATGGCCCCTCTGATTTCTCCACCCGGCCAGAACCCTTCCGCGGTGGTGTGAAAGGCAAAAATAGGAACAGTCCACAAGTGTTTCTCTTTTTTTCCGCTCAGAACTCTTACTGCTGCTGGTCAGTTCTTTCAAGGATCCATCAAGAAACATTAGTAAGTTACGCTGAAGAGGTTGTCCTCTGTAGTTGTTCCAATGACTTTTAAGTTTTAACTTGTTAGCTTTGCTCGATTTTGTTGAGTTGTTTGTTGGGTCATGGCTTCTCGACCAGGTTGATAATTAGTGAGCAAGTAGTGACGTGTTGAGTTGTTAGAGCATCTCCAACAAATCCTTACAGCACTCACAATGTAGACTCTATCATTGAGTCTAAACCTATTTATTATCTCGAATCTTGTGGATTTGAAGTCTAAATAAGACTTGAATTTTTGTTTTTTTCACCATCTCTTTTCAATAAATATGCTGCCACATCAACAAAAATACCATAAATAGATGCTAATAAATAGTCTTGAACTTTATGATAGAGTCTTGCATTGAGAGTGCCCTTAAAACACTTTGATATTCTTATAACTTTGACAAAATAATAAATTCCCTTCTCCAACAACTCCTTAAACCAGCTTTGTATTTATGCCGCACGAAGCACGCGACTCGAAGTTGCTATCGCGATTTTTTTCACGGCTGCTCGTGTCCCGCGCTCTCTCTGCCTCTCCCGCGAGCGAAACTCCTCCTCCGCGCAAATATACGACGGCACCGTGATCCTTTTCGCGCGGCAGAAGATCAACAGGGCCATCGACTTCGCCGACGCTCCCCAAGAAGAATGCCGCCGCTGGCCGCCGGCTTCGTCGGGTATCCGGACCTGGCGTCCATGGCCCTGGAGGCGAACCCCATGGAGAGCTGTCGGCGGGGCGAGAAGGTGACGGACAAGCTGGTGAATCGAGTGCACGGACCCGAACCGAGGCTTCCCGTGCCCGCCTGCGTCGCGGATCCCCATCGTGGACTTCACGCCGGAGCGCACGGCGGTGAGGCGCGTCCGCAGCCCGGCCATCGGGAAGATGCGGGCGCTGGACAGCAAGTCGAACCCGCTGAGCTTCGCGGCGCATGCGGCCATCCACGAGTCCTACTACGACGGCCACTATCGGTACGAACCGACGGAGAAGAACCGTCCCTCACCGCATGTACCTCTACCGCAATTTCCTCTCCAACAGCGTCGGCGCCCGGCACGAGGGGAGCACACGTAGGTGTCGGCGTGCGCCTTGTAGAGCCGCAGCTCGTCGGACGACGACGACGAAGACGACCCCGGCTTGCCGGTGCCGGTGCCCTGTAGGAAGGCTTTGGCGAGGAGGACCTTGGTGCCCACGCGCTTGTCGTCCCAGCTGAAGGTGAAGTCATCCTGCTCCGCGACCAGGTCGTGCCCGTTGGCGTAGATCTACGACAGGTACACGTCCGACAACGACGAGTAGCCGGCCGCCGCCGCCGTCGCCATGTGCAGCTACGCCGCCACCCACAACAGCTCGTCCTGCATTGCATTGCATTGCATTGCATGCACATGCATGGCAACATGACTCTGAATTCAGTTCTGACGATTGCATTGCATGCAACAACAACCTTAGTCACCGGGATCGCGGGACTGTTGTGCTAAGCCTGTTGTGTGGGGACAAAATGTGGTGGTCTGACCAAGCGTGAGCGCGGGAGGAGCTGGTTTGAATTCCAGTGACTTGAGGTTGAGGCGGGAACGGTTGGAGCCGGAGAGGTGGTGATCGCGCACACGACGTGCCCAGTAGCAGGCAGTTGCGTTGGTGTGAGTTTGTATCTCAGTTTCTGCATTTGTGTGTGTGTTTATGCGCAAATAGGCTATTGGTATAAATAGCTGGGTGTTTAGAGATCGTGCTAGCACATCGTAACTGAACTCTGTGTATCTGTACTGTCATTACACATCAGTGGAAAATAGCACTGTCCTCTGACAGTTGCTTTCGTGCGTTCATCGTTCTTGTGCGATTTTTGTGTTCTTAGTCTAGCCACTGTGATCTTGCTTGTGATTGTTGATCCTTGTTTCCAACATTTGGTATCAGAGCCGACAATCACTTGCAAAGCGTCGAGTACTCTTCCATGGGGGATCGGAGCACCGACAGCGGAGGTGGAGGCGGAGGCAGAGACCGGTTCTTGTACCCGGCGCTGACTACTTCTAATTATGTCAGTTGGAGTATCCGTGTCCAGGTGATTATGGAGGACTAGGGCGTTTGGGAGATCGTGGAGCCGTCGGAGGAGTCGTCGGAGAAGGCAGCAACGACGGCGGCGGTGAAGAAGGCAAAGGACAAGAAGGCGCGGGCTCATCTACTTCAGTGTCTGCCTGACGACATTCTGATGCAAGTTGTGGCGAAGAAAACAAGCAAGGAAGTCTGGGACTCGCTGAAGGCGAGATTCGTTGGCGAGCAGCGGGTGAGGGATGCTCGGTTGCAAACCCTGAAGAGTGAGTTCAATGGGATGAGAATGAAGGATGACGAGTCGATTGACGGTTATGCCGGGAGACTGACGGGGATGTCAGTGAAGTATGGCAACCTAGGCGGGACATTGGATGATGCGGCTTTGGTGAAGAAGATGTTCGACACTGTTCCAGACCGCTACATCAATGTAGTCGCTGGAATTGAGCAGTTCTACGATCTCACGAAGATCGCGTTCGATGAAGCGGCTGGGCGACTCAAAGCTTTTGAAGAGCACACCAGGCATGGATCGGGCACTGCTCGAACAGACACCGATCAGGTGTTGTTGACGCAAGCCGAGTGGGAAGCGAGGCACAAGAAGGCGTCAGGCGAGTCATCCAGGAAGAGTCGTTCACATGAAGGCGGTGGCCGTGGACGAAGTCGTGGCCATGGTGGAGGTAGCGGTGGTCGCGGCATCAAAGGAGAAGCAGGAAAGGATGGCGCGAGGAAACCTGACAAGAGCCACATAAAGTGCTTCAAGTGCCATCAGTATGGACATTATGCTAACAGATGTCCAGGTGAGAAGAAGAAAGAGGAAGAGGCGCATCATACACGGACAGTGGAGTTTGAGCCAACTGTGTTACTTGCAGAGGCAACTTTGCTAGGAGAGCAAGATGACCTGATGTCGGACAAGTGTCAGGAGGGCTTGTATCTGAATGAGCTGAATACATTTCCTAAATTGTTGTTTACAGGAGATGAAGAGTCATGTGGTGATACATGGTACTCGAACAATGGAGCCAGTAATCATATGATGGGAGATCTTCAAAAATTCAGAGACATTGACACTTCTGTCAGTGGTAAGGTACGTTTCGGTGATGGTTCAACAGTAGAGATTCAGGGGAAGGGATCAATTCTGTTTTAGGGTATTACTGGTGATCAGTGGACCTTGTTTGGTGTCTATTTCATTCCTAAGCTAAAGAGTAACCTAGTAAGTCTTGGTCAATTAACTAAGATAGGTTATAGAATTGTTATGGATGAAAATCTGATTGAGGTAGCTGAGAAAAACCCTGAAAGAATGATTATGAGAGTCCAAAGATCATTGAATAGGTTGTACATAATTGAACTGAAAACTGTTGAGCCTGTTAGCTTGTTGACCAGTATGTGTGATGATTCATGGCTCTGGCATGGGAGGTTGGGGCATGTTAATTTTCAGTCATTAAAGTTACTGGTTGAGAAAAATATGGCAGGGGAGTTACCTCTAGTGAATCACCCAGATCAAGTGTGCCAGTCTTGTTTAGCAGCTAAGCAAACAAGAAGCTCTTTTCCACATACATCAAAGTGGAGAGCAGATGAACCACTAGAGTTATTGCACATTGATCTGTGTGGTCCAATTACACCTGAAACATATGGTGGGAATAAATATTTCATGCTGATTGTTGATGACTGCACAAGGTGGATGGATGTGACAGTGTTGAAAACCAAGGATCAAGAAAGTCTGCCTTTGCAAAATTCAAGGCTGATGCAGAAAATAGCTTGGGAAACAAGATTAAGACTGTGAGGTCTGATAGGGAGGGGGTGAGTTTCTTGCAGCTTCATTCAAGGATATATGTGAAGAGGCAGGAATCAAGAGGCATTTTACAGCACCCTATACACGTCAACAGAATGGTGTTGTAGAAAGGAGGAATAGGACTGTCATGGAGATGTCCAGGTCAATATTGAAAAGCATGAAAGTGCCAGGAAGGCTTTGGGGAGAAGTTGTGAGGCATTCTGTGCATTTGTTGAACAGACTACCTACAAGAGCAATGGGAAACAGAACACCTTTGGAAGGTTGGAGTGGAAGGAAGCCACAATTGGGACATTTGAGGGTGTTTGGATGTACTGCTCATGTGAGGTCTTCTAATCCTCACATAAAAAAATTAGATGACAGGAGCAAGCCCATGGTGTATCTTGGAGTGGAGGAAGGATATAAAGCCCATAGATTGTTTGATCCACATACCAAGAGGATTGTTGTGAGTAGGGATGTGGTGTTTGAAGAAACAAAAGAATGGAAGTGGTCTACTGAGTATTCTGAAGGTTCAGAGTTTGTGGTGGAAGTCACTGAACCCAACATTCAGAACATTGAAATTGGAGTAAGTTTTGATGGTAATACTGGTGGTTACCAGTTAGGAGATGTAGGGGGAGCAGGTGATGATGGTCATGTCATGGAAGATGTTGAAAGATCAAGTGCTGCAAGAACAAATGAGATAACTGGTACCGTTCAAGGAATGACAACAGGAGCGACAACTTCAGATGTTGTAGAGGAGAACTTGGGTAAGGTATTATGGACCTGGATGATGCAAGTGATCTTGAAGGGCCAGTGAGATTCAGAAGTATCAGTGAAGTTTATGAAAACACAGAAGAAGTTGAATTAGCTTCAGATTCTGACATTGAGATCAATGCTCTGCTAGCAGTGATGGAGGAACCATCATCTTACCAGGAAGCTGCAGGTGATGCATATTGGATTGCAATATATTAATAAGAATCATACATGGGAATTGGTGAAATTACCATCTGGTCATAGGCCCATTGGTTTGAAATGGGTGTACAAGCTTAAGAGAAATGCAGAAGGGGAAATAGTGAAACGCAAGGCCAGGTTAGTTGCTAAGGGGTATGTGCAGAAACAAGGCATAGATTTTGATGAGGTCTTTGCAACAGTGACAAGACTTGATACAGTCAGATTAATACTAGCATTGGCAGCTAACAGAGGGTGGCAGGTGCATCACTTAGATGTGAAATCTGCATTTCTGAATGGTGAGCTTGTTGAGGATGTGTTTGTGTCACAACCAGAAGGGTATGTGAAGAAAGGCAAGGAGCACTTGGTGTTAAAGTTGAGTAAAGCTTTGTATGGGCTTAAACAAGCTCCTAGGGCCTGGAATGTGAAGTTAGACAAGAGTTTGAAAAACCTTGGGTTCAGAAAGTGTGAAACAGAGCATGTTGTGTATACAAGAGGAGTGGGGGAAAACAACAGTGATTCTAGGTGTTTATGTTGATGACTTTATTGTAACTGGAGGTGATCCAGCAGAGATAGCTTTATTCAAAAGAGAAATGACATCAACTTTTGAGATGAGTGATCTTGGGTTGTTATCTTTCTATTTGGGAATAGAAGTTGAGCAAAAGGAAGATTGTATTACAATCAAGCAGACAAGCTATGCCAAGAAGGTGTTGTCTCGGTTTGGGATGATAGATTGTAACACAACTAGAGTTCCAATGAATCCTGGGATCAAAATGCATGAAGACAAGCAAGGAGTGAGAACTGATCCAACTGAGTACAAAAGGGTAGTTGGTCTCAGATATCTGTTGCATACTAGACCAGATTTGTCCTTTTCAGTTGGGATGGCTAGTAGATACATGGAGAAACCTACTGTGTTACACACAGTAACACAGGGGCAGTGAAGCAGATACTTGGGTATTTGCAGGGAACTCTAAATTATGGTCCAGTCTATACCAAGGAAGAAAAGGAGGAAAAGTTATGGGGTTTTTCAGACAGTGATCTAGTTGGTGATTTGAAGAGGAGAAGAAGTACAGGAGGGATGACCTTCTATCCGAATGATAGTCTCATTACTTGGTGTTCATATTATTATAGTTCTTGAAATTGAACTCGAAAAATATTATTTATCCTTTAATTCGACTTTGAATACAAATATGTACATATCATATACGAAGATAAATTGGCTACTTTGAATTCAGATTTCCATTCGGATATCAACTTGAAATCAGCATATTGAGATTTAAAATATAAACGTAAAAGCTTTTGAAAGTTGAAACAATGAATATTATATCATCCTAATTTGTTATCTTCGTGTAAAAGGAAGGAGGCAAACAGTCACTCTAGGTGACTACCGTGATATCTTCACCTAAAAGGAAGGAGGCAAGCAGTCACCGTGACTTTTGGATTTGGCAAGATTATTTTTTGCTATGTCAATTAATTAATTAGTCTAAATAATTTAAAATTAAGGGCTCAGATTTATTTAAAATATTACCTTCTAGTAAGTAAAGATGTACCGTAGCATTGTCCCCAATTAAAACCATCAACTTCCTTTTTAGCTTACAAAATACATTTTTTTTGTGGCGAAAAAGAATTATATTATATAATAGTTGGGTATATTAACACGTTACAAACATTCTGGATTATACTAGATATATCCAGAAATTGATTTTCATCTAAATTATACCCAGGATGTGAACAACTCCAAATCTCAAAACCAAACAATTTAACACTTCATATGGAAGACCGCACAGACAAATACTTAACAACAACAACAGGACTGAGAACAGATGCCTAACGAATGCCGGCCAACATCCCTGCAGGCGGAGATGAGAAACTTCTTCTTTCTTTTGTCTTCCTTCTTCTTCTTTCTGCCACCAAAGAACGAGGAAGACGGATCTAAAACTTATTCTCCCTAGTCCTTCATCGTGGCCAGATCTAACCACACCAAAACGGAGAAGAGACCGGAGGAAATTATTCCATGACGATGACATCATCTCCGCCTTGATGTCGCTATCCGGAAATAAAAGTCTCCAAGTCATCATGCCGATGAAGTTGATGATGTCGTAGATGTCACCCTTGACTTCAATGGATCCGCCATGGAGAAGACGATTCCATCATGCTCTCTCGCCGTCACCGGAGAGGAACAAGAGGAAAAGATAAATCTCCAATACCAAAAAATTTGACATGGAGAAATCTTAACACTAAAAACTCAATCTAATAGAAAACTTATTAGAAAACTATGGATCCCCACTTCCTTCAGCCTCCGACAAGATGTCTGAGGGGGAAGGGAGGGGGACCAATGGTGGAGAGATGGAGGCCGCGGCGCTAGGCCACGTGAGGCGGTGGCGGCTACAAGACGGGCGACAGCTTACAAAATACAGTGTAGTGCTACTTCCATCATATTTTATAAAAATATAAAAACATTATGTTTCCCTCTACGACTTCAATTCACCCTGTCCATCCAACTCTACCAGTAATACACCCCAAGCCAATATTATTCTGATGACGCTAACACAGGTTCTTGTAGATTTGATGCAATCCATACTTGGCTAATTATGCTAATAACAAATCGGGTTGGTGGTCGGCCGGTTGGCTGGCTTGGCTTGCTGATCATATGCAATTTTGTATATCCAACCAATTTGGAAGCCAATAAAAATTCTTTGCTCAAGATAATCTTGGCTAGCTTTAAGAAAACTTTACTTAACCCTTAAAACACTAAAACTCACAAATGACATGCTCTCAATCTAACAAGTGGTTGTATGTTCTTGGTGATGACCGACAAACACGGCGGAGCACTTAAACCAACAGAAAACCAAGTGCAACACCGAAAGCTTGCAAAATCCAAAAACAGTGCTATCAACTCCTATTTAAATGAAGCAAGAGCATAACTTCAAATCCCCTAAGCCAACTGATGACTTGACGACTTAGAAAAGTTCCTATGAACTTATAAAATGCATGTAAGAAGCCTAAACCAAGATGTCTCAAAACTGCTAGAGGTTAGATTTCAGCCCCTAGACCACACCGCAAATACTAAACTTCAGTGCAACCTGTTATCAAACCAAGAAACAGTGGCGATGCCCCTCCCCACCGTTCGAGCAGAGACAACGACGACTTCCCTCCCTTCCCGATGAGAAGAAGCAACGACGCCACCCCATCCCCACTCGACGAGCAGAGACGGCGGCGGTGCACCTACCCACTGGACGAGAAGATGTGGCGGCCCTCCCCACCTGATGAGCAGAGGTGGCGGCGCCCTTCCCCATCCGATGAACAACTACAGTGGCAGCGCCCCTCCACAAACCTCTGTGGGTGTGGATCTGGTGGCGAAGGTTGCGGATGGCGTGGATACAGTGGTAGATGGCATGGATCCAGTGGTGGTGGGCGTGGATGTAGCGACCTACGGTGGTGGCAGGCGTGGATCCGGTGAACTTGCAGCGGCGACAGATCTAGTGGTGCTAGGTCCAGATCCAGGGCTGATTGGGCCTGCGACTTTTATTTTATTATTTTAAACGATTAACTGAGGCGGTCATGTTAGGACAACCGCCTCAGTAAAGGCTAGATTAATCACGACCTTTCATTGGAGGCGGTTGCCTTTAACCGCCTCTATTATGTTTTTTAGTAGTGCAAACAGGCTTGCATATATGTTCGTTAATCCTAAACTGCCCAAAAATCTCTGAATTGAGAAATCCACCAAAATCCAAAAGAGAAAGGGTCGGGAAAGAAAAAACCAAGTCACAACTCAACTTATAAACTCAGATCTTAAAGCCACGAGGACAAGAGGAGGTTAGCACCTCCATTCCCATGATACTACACTAAATTTAATGTCCAAGGACATAAATAACAAGTTCTATTATGATGAATTCATCTATGGATCTTCCTAGCGGTCTAGGGGAGGGGAAAGCTACATGGAGAAAATAAAAATGACTGAGCCTAAAAGATGGCTAGTTGATGGCATCCTCTAGCTCATTTATATAGCTACTACCTATTTAAAAAATGCAGTTAGATATTTTGGTGAACCACTTAACCCTAAGGGCATAATGGTCCAAACTTAGATAGAAACATCTGACTGCCAGTGCCACATGCCCACCATGACTAAGTTTTTCCTCAACACAATTCTCGTGATGATGTCATGTGCCACCTCCAATTTCTGCCATAACCGCACTTGGGTTTTGAGGTCCAAACCCAAAAACCATCCTCTAGTGGTTTTGATGCGTAAACCACCAAACCATTCGTGGTAGCGTACTCCATATCCTCACCACATAAACTCAATATGTGTCATGGTCCCTAGATCGCTCAACCATCAAGTCCTCCAGTGCCTCAGCTTGACTTGTCTGTTCACCATTTTGACTTGGTCAACCCCCATGTACTCTTGCACTTATCGATGACCCCAAGTGTCAGCCACCCATGATCGGTCACCTAGCTTCTCTAGTCTCTTAGTTTAAGCCCCAATGAAGATCCTTTGCCACTCCTAGTCCATATACACGAACTCGCTTGACTATCATCTTCACCATCAACCACCGTCTCCGAGCTCCACACCTACGCACCTCAAGCCAAGAAACACATTACACAACCCAACAGACACCTTGGTTAGTTCAACAACTCAGTCATCACAAATCAAACCACGTACATGGTACACGACAACCATATGAATAAGAAGAAGAAGTCGGTACATGTCAACCATATAAGAAGAAGAAGAAAAAGAAGAAGCACCCAAAAGACCAAAAGCAAATGAAAAGTGATGGTAGGTGCGCATGTTTGGATGTAGGGAAGAGGCAGAATCATGATTCCTCAAAGGATCAAGATGCCCAAGAGGAGGGTGAATTGACCTTTTTTAAAATCTAAAACAAGAATTAAGTTCTAACTCTTAAAGACCATCACCACGTGTTCCTAAAATAGTGTTCTAATGTTTTACCGCATAAAGTTTAGCAACCAACTTTCATTTCTATGCTTGTAATTCAAGTCTAATCAAGTAAATGGGAGAATTGAAATACCTCAAAGTAAACTGCACAATGTAAATAAAAGGAAGGGACATAACGATGTTTTGCTAAGGTATCAAGGAGTCGTCGCTCCTCCTAGTCCTCGTTGGAGCACATGCGCAAGTGTGTAGCTCCCCCTTGGTCCATGCAAGGACCAAATGCTCTCTTTGAGCTTGTTCTTTGCCGCTCTAGCTCGGTGAATCACTCACAACCAATCACAAGACAAGTTGGGGGTCATCCACAAGATCCTCTGGATGATCACCAAGCTCTCAATCACCACCGAACCGTGTTGGTTATGTTGATCACCAAGAGTATCAAGCACAAACTCTCACTTCACTCACTCAACTTCATCACTAGGACTTGCTCTCCGTTGAATGCTCAAGGTAGTGTTTAGCTGATCAAATGAGCAAGAGAGGTATGTTGGAGGTGTTCAAGAAGTATAGATACCCCACTCCAAACATACCTGTTGTGTGTTTAAATTTTTTTGTTTAGGTGACGACCGGACATGTCCGTTGGGTCGATCTGACGCATATAGTCGCTGCCCAACGGCTAGTTTTTATTTGCGTCACCACACTGACCGGATGCTCCCATGCGTCCAGTGCACACTGATAGGGATCAGACCTCTCTAGAACCTCTCTGTGCGGTGACCGGATGCTACACAACATCGGATAAGCACTGAATGGATGCATCTGGTGCGTGGAAACCCTCTTTGGAACCTCTATGGAAATGATCAAATGCAGCCGTCAAGCGTGTCTAGTGCCATGTCCAGTGCAGTTCAGAGAACAAGCTGATTTCACCATCACATCTAGTGACCCATGGGGTGAGTCCGGTACCATACCTTAGCCATCATGCACTGGACGCGTTCGGTGCCATGTAAAACACTCCAAACAACTCCAGATCCAATTTCTTCGAGAACAAAAGCTGTTTCTATTGATCTAAGGGCCAACCCTAAGCTACCTAGAGCTAATTTTGGTAAGTGTGTGCTACACCTAAAACATTAGACTTATCTAAGCCAAGCTACCCATTCATACTCCTTTAATATTATGGTCAAAGGAAAAACAAAGCCCTAATATACTCTAAGTGTCTTTCAACTCCAAGCGACACTTATAGCGCTAGATCATCCTTAAACCTTGTCTCCGTCCTTTAAAAAACTGAAACGATATCCATCGCTAGCGGCATGAAAATCATTGGTTTCCCAATCAATCACCCATTACTATGACCTAACTCAATTTGCCTTTGCAAAACACATGTTAGTCATAATAATCTTGCATTGTCATTAATCACTGAAACCCACTAGGGGCCTAGATGCTTTCAATTCTGATATTATGGTGTCGGGAGGAGGGGCAAGTCCACTAAGTGCCAAAAAAGCTTAGGAGTTGTTGCATTCTTGTATTTCATGTGCCTGAATTTTTAGACGATTTCATACAACAATCGTATACAATCAGCTAGTATAATTGATAGAATAACTCACAAATAACATTGCACAACTTTTTTCTATAGTTAAATAATGAAAAAACACATATTACCAGAGCAACAACACAAAAATAAGGAACCTAAAATATAGAAGTGAAAATTAGGATATATACTAGTACCAAATATTAATGGTTGCTTAGAAAAAAGTTACCTACTTTGATGTTGGCTTAAAAAATATAAATCATTTTGTAAGCTACTTTTCTTCGTCTCGGATAAGTGCTAGTTGTCTAAATTAAGGATAGAAAGGACATTATTCATAAAGCCAGCGATTCACATCATATTTATTTTTATCAAACCACACAAAACTGTATAATTGGGATATATAACCTTAAAAAACATAATCGGGAGATCCATTTTATTTATAATTAGACTATTGTTACCTTAGAGTGTATCAAAAGACTTTATATCCTTTCTAATTTACATGGATAGAGATTAAGTGTGAAAACCCCCTCCAACAACCTCTTTAATTGGATTTCAATATACAAACATTCTCTATTCCGGATTTCTTGCTAGCCAAAGATGGAGAATAAGCCAAAGGGTGCTTAGTCTGGTTGGCTAAGTCACTAGAGCGGCACCCCACAGGTCCTGAGTTCGATTCCCCATGGGAGCGAATTTTAGACTGTGGTTTCCTGGATTTATTCCAGGATTTTCCGGTGCTACGCTTTCAGCGGTAGGCGACGTCCCCGTTATAGAAAGTGAATCGGGTGATAATTTGGAGAGTAAGTTTTAGAATGACTCTTGGAGATGGTCTTTGTTGAGGAGGCAGTTTTTACCTATAATCTCTAGGATTAATAGAACTATTGAATACTGCCTCTGTCCCTGAAAGAATAGATTTTTAGAGTTGTCTTAGGTTAAATTTTTGAACTTGACCGATTTTCTAGAAAAAATTAAATTTATAGTATCAAATTAGTATAATTAGATTTACCATATAATTTATTTTCACATGGTGCTCATTTTATTTCATAGATATTATTATTTTTTTCTATAAAGTTAGTCAAAGTTCAAAAATGACTAGCATGAATTTTAAGAATTAATTTATTTTAGGATAGATGGAGTAGCACTCGTACTTGCTATGTAACCTTAGGGGGACTAGGTCCCCGTCCCCCTTTTCTCCACCCTTGGTGGAATATAATCTATTATACTCAATTAACTAAATATCAAATAAATTACAAGATTATTGTAATCTGATGGTTTGATTATAATAATTTGTCATATTAGTTAACCTATTTCGATCATAATTAGGTAATTTTAGCTGTTTATTGTAATATTAATAGGATAGTCTTAGTTATGAGATTGGGATATCTTAGAGCAACTCCAACATTTTCGCATTTAGACTTGCATATCTAATTTCGCCAAAAAAAAAACTAAAAAACTGGTGGCCAACAGTTTGACATTTGGGCTTGACATTTTTACCAAAGTTGCAAATAGGAGCCCGCACTTGGCAATTTGGCGACCGTGAAAAGGGGGAGACAATTTTTTTTTCCTTCTTTTTTTTCACGGCAGAACCGTGGGTGTCGGCCTTTTTTTTTCCTCCCTTTGTTTTACGGCGGAACACTAGGCAGCGGGTCCACTAGTCCATAATTTCCGTTTTTGCAAGTCATTATGGGGAACTGTTGGAGATTGCATATTTTTTGCTTTGGCATATCTATTTCAGAGTTGACAAATTCCATATTTTGCCAAACCAAAATTGCCAAACTGTTGGAGTTGCTCGGCACCTTGTATTCTTGTAGGATAAATCATAAACTATTACCTGCACATTAATTAGGCAATTTCTAGAATTGTCCGGGATTCATGTGGATCCTCCATTTAGTTTGGTCTGAATGTTTACGATGAGATTTGGTCCCTAAGAGGTAAAGAATAAATATTTGTTCATATATTATTGGTATAGTTAAGAAATCAGTATAAATAGGGGCCACATAAATGGTTTTAGAGACATCACCCTTTTTCAATAACAATTGAATAAAAAACCGCAGCTATACATCTACACGAAACCCAGGATTTGCCAAGTGCTCGACAAATGGTTTGTCGAGTGTCGCACTCGGCAAAAGGTACTCGGCAAACAGGGAGTCGGCAACATTTTTTTTGCCGAGTGTCATATTTCGGCCACTCGGCAACTAATTTGTCGAGTATTAATTTATTTGCCGAGTGCCTGGTCAAACACTCGGCAAAAAAAATTGGACCGTCAAACTTGACGGATTTTTTGCCGAGTGCTGACGTGGCTGACACTCGGCAAAGATGTTTTTAATTTTTTAAAAATAATTATTGATACATGCATAAGTTTCATGATTTTGAGGTTTGTGAGCAACGTACGTGACGACGTGCTCGAAACTTTTTCAAATTTTTATCACAACATACGCACATGAGATCATGACACGTGCACAAGTTTCATGATTTTCCGAATTCCTTTGCATTTATATAATTTAAAAACAACTCACACCGAAGTTGATGACGTTGCCACGTGAGCACGTTGATCGAACTTTCGAGACAGGTCATGGATTTAGCTATCATTTGCACTACCAAACAAGGATAACATTTTTCGAACAAAAGAAATCTATTATTTTATGGACCTGCAGTTCAAATGAACATTAAGCGAGAAAATTGAAGAAAACAAAATAAACTATGGAAATATACCAAAAACCAAATTTGAACATGTTGTTTTCCATAGTTCAATACGCACACACAAAAAATTGGGAGAAAAAAATAAAAAAAATTTAATTAAGTTGCCGAGTGACTAGGGTTGACACTCGACAACTAAATTAATTTGCCGAGTGCCTAGGGTGGCACTCGGCAAGCCTGACACTCGACAACTTAATTTAAGTTTCCTAGTGTCAAACGACAGGCATTCGGCAACTTGAACGGAGCGGGATGACGTTAGCCCTCGTGGTAAATTGCCGAGTGTATTTTTTTGCCGAGAGTCGGCACTCGGCAATACTAATTAAGTTGCCGAGTGTTTTTTTTTTTTGCCGATTACTAGACACTTGACATTTAATTAGGTGCCGAGTGCAAAATTTTGCCGAGTGTGACACTAGGCAAAAAATTAGTTGCCGAGTGCCCGATATTTGGCACTCGACAACTTATTTAGCACTCGACAAATCACCGTTTTTCTGTAGTGATATAAATGTGTCTAGACACATACCATCTCGAGAAATAGATTTCTAGCCGTCAAGAAATACCCTCTATTTGATGGGTGATTGGTGTTATTGGCAGCCTCTAAAAACGGGGCGTTTCTAGAGTTTATTGGAAGCATCAACCTGATTTTCAACCATGGTTATCAATTTGATCCTCCTCTACAAATAGATCAACATAAAAAGTCATAATTTTTCAAATGAAATTAAATGAAGACAATTGTAGCTGACAATGTTTTCATTTGAAACCATTTTAGGGTGCACAATATATGTTTAATTTCTCAAATTTGAAATTAGAAATCTTGATTTTGAAATGCCTTGGATGTAGAGAAACTTTGTACCAAAGTTGTAATGATTGATAGAATCTAAAACTTATTAGCTAAAACTTTTTCATTTAAAATCGTGTAAGGGGACAAAACATGCATGAACATATTTGTGTAGTGCACTACACATATATTTGTGTAGAGATGCCTTGGATGTGTAGTGCACTTTACGTGCAACTATATCCCATACATTTTTCTAAAACATGCATGAACTTGCTCATTTTGCAATTAGATCATATTGTAGTCAAGTCTTTGTTTGCTTCTTTTCCAGAGTATGTGTTGTCACTCGTCTGTAATGATACTACTTGATCTTTAATAAATTTTCTTTTCCAAAAGAAATGACTACAACCCAGTGAGCAAGGTCAACCACAAGAAACCCAACTAGCTAAGCTTGTCCAGCCGACGTCAATTCCATTGTTTACACATAGGCTCCAAGATTTCGTTGTTAAATTTGGATGTTAAAATAATATATCAAAGATCCGGTCAGGATAGAGCTTTTTTTTTATTATCTAAAAGCAGAACTAATTGAGGGCGGCCCAATAGCTAGCTCACACCATACCTTTCCTATATATATATGTATCATCTACTAGAAGCAAAACTAATCGAGGGCCCAAACAGCTAGTTAGCTTTCACCATACCTTTCCTATATATATTATATATCTACTAGAAGCAAAACTAATCGAGGGCCCAACAGCTAGCTCACACCATACCTGTCCTATATAAGATGCTACATGCCACAACCCTTCTGCAGAGCTAAGGTTTTCAAGTTTAGAAGAAATTAATCAGTTCGGAGAGAATGGGGATTTTACTAGCAGTTCCATATGCATCTCTGTGTGCTGTTACAGTGATGATAGGATGGTTAGTACACTGGGTGTACAAGTGGATAAATCCGCCGTGCAGTGGGACGCTTCCTCCTGGTTCCATGGGCTTACCTATTATTGGTGAGACCATTGAGTTCTTCAAAATGAGTGTCTCCTTGGACATTCCAAATTTCTACAAACAAAGAATACATAGGTGAGTTTACTTTATATATAAATTCCGTATGTTTCATTACTCGGATTAATTACTATTTACACACACATCAACACGTTACGAGCACTCTGGACAGACCGTCTCAAGAAGATGGTCTGTGTAAACCATTTCTTTGATGTTTCAAATCACACGCCAGTGAATATCAATTCCATTGTGTGCACCAGCAACGCACGCCGTTGCATGCACCTCGCCACTCCTTCACAGCTGTGTCCCTGATCCGTGCTCTGCGAGCCCTGTTCGCTTGGCTTATCAGCCGGCTTATCAACCACCGAAACAGTGTTTTTCTCTCACAGAAAAACAGCCAAAAACGGAATCAGCCGGCTCAACAGCCACCGAAACGATCAAACGAGTTGACACGCAACACTGACAGCAGTTTTATAGTTGAGGGCTATTCATTTCAAAGGCTGTCATGGCGGTAACGTGGAATCCGTCCACGACAACCATACAATTACCCACTTTTTTTTCAGAATGGTATACCCGAATTTTTCATTACCAAAGGAACGAAATTACAACGAGTTTCAGATTGAGAATAACAAGTCAAATGTGACAACAAAATAAAACGTATGCATGCAGATGATCACAAATAAAGGGAACGAACTGCATGAATAATCAACCTAACCGAACGCCAAGAAACAAAACGACTTATCACTCAACCTAAACACCCCATCCAGCAGCAGCAAAAGTCTCCACCAAGGATAAAACACGAACCAGTTCACAAGATAGCCATGGAGAAACTATCGCAACCCGGTCTATACACCAACATATCTCAACCATCAAAACAAACTTGTCAATCAACCCACAGAAGGGATCAGTTGTCGCTCATCCTGCGCCCGCAGCTGAAGGTCTTGTTTGTGGAAATAGAGAGCCGCCATCTTCACAACTTCCGCCCATTGAATCACTTGCTGCTCCAAATCAATCCTTCAATAAACCTGCTCAGTAGGTCAAAAAGGAACATATCATACATAAAATCTCAGTAGGAGATTTAACTCTTTTGTTATCAAAGCACACATCATTGCGTGTTCTCGAGATTGCCCAACAAACTGCAGCATTCTAGATCCAAGAGGGAGAACATTGCCAATCCAAGTCCAATATTGATCCATGTCACCAGGTCTGTAATTGGTCTCCCACCTTGTGCTTTTGATAAACTCCATCGACTGCACACAAAACACATGTTACGCATCGCAAGTCAACCGGAGAGCTATGTCACCGAGACGGGCCTCATATATATTTTTTATAGACGGCTTGTTTCGACGCCCGTCTGCAATTGGTGTGCCCGATTGCCTCCTAGCTGATTTTCAGGGATGGCATATTAAAAGCCCACCTCTGTAAACAAAATCTAGGGCCTCCTAAAACTATTTCCATATACAAGTGTATACATATTTATTCATGCACTTGAATTTTGTTATCATTGGCACTCGCCCCTTTTATATCTAGTTTATCAACTGAATAATACTTTTTGAAAGTTGTCAACCAAATAATATGAGTAGAGTTTTCAACTTGAAGTCCCTCTACTATTTTAATTAAAGTGATTATATATAAAAAGTTAAAAGAAATATTCCAACACCTAAGAACTTAGGTTTAATTTATGATTCTTCAGGCCACATATGTAGGAAAATTTCTTTCTACACATGTGTGTAGTTACTCCTACATGTATATCTTTAGATTTATGATGTATATGAACCGATGGAGTATATGTACATAAAGTATATGATCATACTAGACTATTTAAGGTAGTATGTGTGTGAAGTATGTAAGTATACATAGAGTTGCTTATACTTATTTTACATACTATAATAATAATATTATAATAATATATTAAAATATATGGACTCTTTTGGAAAAAAATAATTGACCAATAAATTTTGGAGTATCTTAAAATGAGTATATAAACATACTCAAACTGATAAATAATTATACATGCATATCTAATGTGGTTTATTAAAGATAGAAATAACTACACTTAGGTTTAGAATATATATATATATATATATATATATATATATTACTCTCACTTGTATAACTTTAGATATATAATGTATATGAACCGATAAAGTATATATACATAAAGTATATGATCATACTAGACTATTTAGAGTAGTATGTGTACGAAGTATGCAAGTATACATGAAGTATATGATTATACTTATTTTACATACTATAAATATAGTATTATAATACTATATTAAAAAATTGGGCTCTTTAAAAAAAATCGCATAGTAAGTTTTAAAGTATCTTAAAATAAGTATATAAAATACTCAAACTGATAAATGACTATGAATACATACCTAATATGATTTATTAAAGAAGGGAGTAACATATATATATATATATATATATATATATATATATATATATATATATATATATATATATATATATATATATATATATATATATATAAGATGTACATGTATTAACGCCAAAATATATTCAAAATATAATATCATGCTAGAAGTACCTATTCCAATGATGTCTACAGATTTTTAACGTCCATAACATATTTATTGTTGTTCTTGCTATTAGGTATGGTCCCATTTTCAAGACAAACTTAGTGGGACAACCTATGGTTGTTTCTGCTGATCCAGGGGTTAACCGCTTCATATTTCAGCAAGAAGGAAAGTTGTTTCGGAGCTGGTACCCAGAGACAGCTAATATCATTATTGGTGAGAAGTCCATCGATGAGTTTAATGGCCCCTCTCAGAAGTTTGTTCGGAACTTCATGTCTAGATTATTTGGTCTTGAATATCTAAAGCAAGACCTCATTCCTGAACTGGAAAAGGACATTACAGACACTTTTGCTGAATGGGCAACTAAACCTAGCATCGATGTGCACGATAGCACGGCTGATGTAAGTGCAATTATGATTTATGGCTTATAATTAATGTTTTACTACATTTTGCAAATAAGATGTCGATCAACTTAAATAAGATAAATACTCCCTCAATTCTGAAATGTATCTCCGCGTCCAACATTGTGCACAGACGACTAATGCAAAAGGTTAACCTAAAATTAGGTGTTAACCCTTAGAACTGGTAAATCTTTATTTAATAATGCTTGAAACGGATTGATCATTCCCCTGTGAAACCTACACTAATGCATTAGAACTGGCAAATCTTTTATTTGATCACCACATGGACTTACCTTTTGATCGTACATTATTCCAAAGTTGGAACTGTACAACAGCGCGCGCCGCTAGCGAAGCTACTGATTGATCTTCCAAGTCAAAAAGTAGTATATCACACAACAATTGAATAAAATATGACTTTTCATTTTGAGTATATAATATTTAGGAACCATAGGATGAGCTAGAAACCTTTATTTTGAGAACGGTATTCCATATAGTTTTATATAGTGACTGTCAAGTAAACTGATTACTACCTTTGTCTCTAAATATCCATCGTTTTCGTTTCTCCGAGAAATAACTTCGACTAAATATAGAATAAAAATATTAGTATTTAAAATACATAATTAGTATATATTTAAATCTATTTTTTAATAAATGTTAGACATATCTTTATAAATTAAGTTAAAATTTATTGGCATGCATCCAATTCATAACGATAAACATTTAAGGACGAAGTGAGTATGATAGTGATAGAACCTAGAGATCCTGAGAGAGTAACTACAAGAGGTGGGTGTCCAGCGCTTCCACGAAGCATGTCGTGTTGTGCCGTTGGAGGAGGCAAGATAGAACAGGCAGCAGCAAGCCTAATTAAGCGTAGGAGACAACAACTTTGTTGCCCTACTTGTCCCATAACTACCGAATCCATGGACTCTAAAGCCACTCTCAGTTGAGTTGTTTTATGAGTTTCATTCGTATTAAATATGTTAATATATATATATATATATATACCGCAGCGCTATTCTACACCAACACCTACGCGCTGTCAGCCCAACGGAACCGGCCCAACAGATCCCGACCCGCACTTCCCATCCCTGCGCGAGTCGATACTCCTCCCGTCCCTACGGGCTTCACCTCCGAGTTCGCAAGGAGATCAGCGGCGCTGCCCCCGCCTGCGCGCCCGCCTAGCACGCCGCTATGCCCCGCCACCGAAGCTCGCATGACCCACATCGCCGCCATCCATGACATGCCCGGCCACATCTCCGCCGGCCCCTTCCAGTCGTCGATCGACCGCGCGCGTCCGCACCTCGTGAGCAGCCACGACCGGCGCACGGCTAGCCCAGGATGGACGCCGGAGCTCCTGCCACTAGCGCAGCCTTACACACGCTAATACTCTCCGAGGTGCGCTCTCTAGAGACCGACGGCGGCGGTCCCTCCGTGGCCATCAGTGCTGGCCCCGCGACATGTTATGCACACCGTCCGGACGGGCGATGTCCCTTGACGGCCTCTCCTCCCTGAGATGGTGGCAACATCAACGATTATTGGCAGCAGCATCACGACTTCACGAGTCTGAACTCTGAAAAGCAGCAGCTCTCTCTCTCTCTGACTTCACGAGTTTGAACTCTGAAAAGCACCAGCTCTCTCTCTCTCTCTCTCTCTCAAGGAACACTACTGAATAAAAAATATTGAATGCTGCTGAACACTACCGAATCAAAAAAATTTGAACGTTGCTGACAGATAAATCTGAAACACTGAATGCTACTGAAAAATCTGAAACACGGATAAAAAACCGAATGGAGCAGGCGACGACGTCAGTATTATTGAAGAAATACTGAACACTGATTGTTACTGAAGAATGCCGTGATTATTAATGTAATCTACTTAAAAAAATACAGATCAACACCGGAGAAAATACTAATTAGTACTGAAAGTTACTTATAGATACTGACAAACACATAAGAAAATACTAGCAATTACTGAAAAATACTTAAAGCTACTGAAAATACTGACAAAAGATACTTAAGAAAAAAATAAAGATCAACACTAGAGAACATACTAATTGGTACTAAAAGTTGATAAATACTGACAAATAGTTGTACTAACAATTGCTAACAAATACTGACAAAATTATTTTGGTTTCGGTACCTGTATTAGTACTTGTTAATTTTTATAAGTATTTTTCTTTAGTACTTATTAGTATATTCTATCGGCGTTAGTACTTTCCTCAGGTACAATTTAAGTCAGTACTTATAATTAGTAGTTGAGCTAGTCATAATTTAGTAGCATTAAGTAATTGCCATGGTTCCTTGCGTGCATGTGGGTGCGGGGCATTTATTCTCCCACTGTTCATATGGTCCCACCGTCCACCGATCGAACGTGTCCCAACAAATCGGATGTGCGGTCATACGAAGGACGGTTCAGCGCGAGGCGGGTCGGACGCACGGGTGCGGTCGTGCGGCGCGCCGGGACGTTCCGCGCGAGGCGGGTGGGGTGTGCGAGGGCCGAGGGGCGCGGGCCGGTTCAGTGGGCGGTGGGTTTAATTAGCTGGGCTGGCTCAGGGTGTAGAATAGGTACTCTACACATAGACCTAGGGTGTAGAATAATATATATATATATATATATATATATATGATTAAATGACAATATATTTAATAAGGAAGAGAAAAATGAGTCTCTCTTCACATCAATATTAACTATTTATAAAATTAAATATCTATGAAATTCTCTATGCTGACCTAATACAAGTTGGATACAAACGTACGCACATAACTGAACTCCCTATGCCACGCCGCCTAATGCGGGTGGGACTTCTGCCAATGACCTGACCTTCCCCTTTCTTCCCCTTCTCTTGTACTCTCTCCGTCCCAACTTATAAGACATCCCAAGAATCTTGAAAAGTATATCAAAAGTTTGACCAAATTTTTATGTGATAATATATTACTATTTATGATTATGATGTCAAATAAGTATCATTAGATTCATTATCAATTATATTTTTATAGTGTGTCTATTTGATATCATAAGTCTTGATAGTTTTCTCTATAATTGTTGGTCAAACTTAAGATGTTTTATTTGACTTTCCAAGATTTTTAGGATGTCTTATAATTTAAGATGAAGGGAGTACATAATAATTAATAACGGTCATGACACGCAAGAACCAACTTCTTTGTGAATCGTAAAGTGTGTAGTGTTATTTTTTAATCAGGAGTACAGCTACTGCACAAATGACTACCAGAAGTCTACAAGTATTACATTAATGTCCACCGGATCGGAGACTCAAATAATATCAAATTATAAACTAATCAATAATTTTCCATGATTTTTTCACAGATAATCTTTGTTCTGGTGGCTAAAAAGATGCTTGGCCTCCGTCCCTCGGAGTCCAGAGAACTTAGAAAGAATTACAGTTCTTTCCTTCAAGGGTTGATATCGTTCCCTATATATTTCCTGGGACAACATTTTACCGGTGCATGCAGGTACTCCCCGTTCCAAAAATAAGTGTCATGCATGCTTTCCGAGGAATCAAACGCTTTTAGCTTTGACCAAATATATATAATAAAATATTAATATGTACAGTATACAAATAGTATAATTAGATAGAATCATCTGTTTTCATAATAAATTTATCTAATATAAATGACGCTAATATTTTCTACAAACCTAGTCACACTAGCGGCACTTAGTTTTATGAGTATGCAATATTTTTTAAGTTACGCATAAAGATTATACCTAATAATATTACCAATTATTTTCTTCATATCAAATATCTATGCAATTCAGCTGCTCAATAGTAACAATATAATACTTTGAGCATCATGCCGGCGTTCAGAATTTGTAGTTATTAAGCCCCATGATTGTTTAATTTTGTGAGCAGGGAAGGAAAAATATGGTAAAGTTAATGTCAAATCTATTGAGAAAGAGGCTAAGCACTCCTAAGGAAAAGCATGGAGATCTTCTGGACCTGATAGTTGAAGAACTACAGAGTGAAAACCCAGCAATAGATGAAAAATTTGCTACTGATGCACTATCTGCTCTCTTGTTTACAAGCTTTGTGACGCTGTCACCCAATCTCACACTAGCGTTCAAGTTCCTCAGTGACAACCCCCCAGTTCTGGATGCTCTCAAGGTACAGCTACATGCATGTACTCGATCGGTTATTCCACATCCATGTATACACGATTTTCACTCTTAAAATAAACATGTAGATACAACAGTAGCTTTTTGAAAAGGAAGATTCAACTGACCAAAAAACGGCATTTTGCTTCCACTACGTATAACTGATGATGGAATGCAAAATGATTTTGCTTCAGGAGGAGCATGACACAATATTGAGGAACAGAAAGGACGCAAGTTCTGGGTTCACATGGGAGGAGTACAAGTCATTGACCTTCACTCCTATGGTGATTTTGATCCTTATTTATGCTTCAGTTTCATCATTGTCTGGTCTAGCAAGTTTGGACTCTTTTCTAGCTAACTTAAGTGAGCTTGTTTTGCATGAAGGTTATAAACGAGCTTATGAGAATGAGTAATGCCACACCAGGGATTTTCAGGAAAACTTTAACAGATGTGCAAGTGAATGGTATGTATATTTTTACAATTCTATTAAAAATTTATATGTACAATAATTTTCATTATTGTTTAAGTAGTGTTTTCATGATTGTATATGAAATAAAGAAGTGATTGAATGCAATACGGTACTAGCACAAAGCAAGCCATCAGTGCCAAATCCTTGCAAACAATGGCACATGTATATGAGAAAATCCGTTATATGACACACAAAAACTTGTTCTTCCCAATTTAGCACCCAAACTTCAAATCTTCCTTATTTGGCACCTTTTGATATTTTTTTCCCAAACTGACACTACGGCAAGCCAAGGCACCTTTTTTTCCCAAACTGACATTGTAAAAAGTCATTTTTGCCCCTCCAGGTGTTGTAGCTATTTTTCATTGCTATTATTGCAAAAAAAAATAAAAAATCTGAGCACTTGAACTCTTTCTTCCAAATGTGACTTACTAATTTGTCCTTTGTGAAGGCTATACAATTCCAGCTGGGTGGATGGTTATGATGAGTCCCATGGCAGTACATCTAAATCCAACATCCTTTGATGACCCACTCGACTTTAATCCATGGAGGTGGCTGGTCAGTGACAAACCAACACCCTATTATTGTACCATGTACAATTGCCATTACACAATTAATGACAATTCCAAACATGCAGGATGGGTCAAAGCAAAGTGCACAGAAGAATTTTGTGCCATTTGGGTTAGGCATAAGGGCTTGTCCTGCATCAGAGTTTAGCAAGCTTTTCATGACACTTTTCCGGTGACAAAGTACAGGTAGTTACTGGCACATGACAAATCTATTTATACATTCGCTACGCTAGCAGGGTTTTGACATGCTTCTGAATTATTTCGAGTGTTTACAGATGCACAAAAATCAAAGGAGGGGAGGTGTCCCGCAAGGCCGTCATCATGTTCCCACAGGGATATCAAATTCAACTGCTCCCTAGTGCATGATGATATATATGCTGCTGGAGACACCTAATATATGTGTGTGTGAAATAAAACTGGAATATAATGTTAAAATGCATGTATGAAAGTACGGTGTGTGAAATGTATCATTCGTATGTGTCCTGTTTTGATGTGTGAAGATATTAAATATTGATGTAATAAGAAACACATATGAAATATGTATGAAAAAATAATAATGTAATTCAATGACTATTTGTATTAATATTTTTTCACCTGGTCCAATCAGGATGCACCTACCCAAGGGCAGCACATACCGGGCCCGTACTTAGTTAGTCGCTATGTGTGCACATCTTTCCCATGTCCTGTCCGCACCACTGGTCGCCAAGCGACAGCTCAGTCAATATTGTCATACAACGCCAGCTGCATCCAAATTATACATGTTGCTAGATTGTTCTTAGGGCAGCCAACATTGTCAAAATATGAGTGGAAGCGCGGTCGATCATTATACCAATTCATAACAAATGCCAACCACAGAGCTATGACCTAGCCAATAGAATAACATTATTTTTCTCACTCTCCTTACTCCTACCACCTCACCTCACATCTCTCAAAAGTCAACCACAGAGCTTTTGGTCAAACTGCCAAGGACCTCTCATAGTCGTACACTACCAGTGACTACTTTGCAAACTCGATTGGAGGGTCTCCCAAAACATACAAGCCCCATGGAGTACAATAGTTGTTGCATGCAAGCACCAATAACACAAAGGTATGCAAACCTTACTCAACACTTAGCATAAACCTATAGCAAGTGCTAAAGTGACCTCTATCTAGTCTAAACATTAATCCTAGCACTTTTGCTAATTGTCTCATCTTCTCTTAAGTGCATATGGTGGTTAAAGCACAATAGGATGAGCCTTAAATCAACAATATCTTCCTCAACCTCTAATACACTCCAAAGCCCAATAAACTCAATTAGCTATATATGGGACCCACATCTTTTGTGTGAGCACAAAAGATAGTTATCATGACCACATCAGAGAAAGTTCTCAGATGCCCCTGCCATGTTGATTAGCTATTGTCAACCATTGAAAGCCTTATCTATCTATCGTGTGGTTTCTTCAATGGGGGCACCAAAACAAGTTTGGTTCACTGTCTAGATGACTCGGACACCTATGGGCTACACCTTTAATCTCTAGTGCATTAATGTCTTGAGTTTCTTATTTTTTTAGTTCCTTCAATGCTACCTTTTAATTTCCATTTGAGGTCTTAATTCCTTAATCTTTACCATAACCTAACTCAGGTTCATCTCTTGCATCAATAATACTACATATCTTATATACTAGATTACTAGCAAAAACTTTGTTAGGTCATTAAACCCTTGTTAGCTTCTATGTTTCTTAAACTCTATTGATCATATATAACATAAAGTAGTGTTTCTTTGGTTTTGCATGGATTGGTGAGGCGACACCTGGCGGGGTCAGGCCGAGCAACCCTTGGTGGGGTCAGCTGAAACCACCAAGTGGCTTCTTGTGGTCTTGCCTTCCCCTTTTGCCTCTAGTGCTTGATCTTTGATGTTTTTGCATATTTTTCTTGCATGAGCAAAGTTCTCCAAGTAAAAGTGCAACCATATCAATGGTGAACAAAATACCACTATGATGTTGATTATTCATTCACTTTTGGTGTGATGTTGATGGTCAAAATTGATGTCTAGTGATCATCGATAGTGGGCAACCATGGGAGAAGGTTGAGCGCCTTATTGGGGATGTGTTTCCGAAGTCTTATGCATAACTTTTGGACTATAATCACATATTCTTGATAATGATTACATCATATTGTGTGTGAGAGCATTTCCTAGTGGGTTTCATCGAGTATATCAAATGCCAAAAAAGGCACATTTCTTATAGTGTGTAACTTTTGAAGGCTACCACCACCTAGACATCTTGGTGGCTTGTGATCTCCATTGTGAAGCCCACATGAAGCTTGTGTGTGGCTCCGGATAAGCATTTGTGAGTGTTACTTTTCTCACCTTGTGGGAGACACGAAGAGCAACACTAGTAGAGCGAGGTGTGAAGAGCACCACGTGGTCTGAAGAGCGCCACATGGTCTGGCCATATCAAGAAGCTAGACCTTTTGTGTGATCACTCCCTTTGGTGGATAGAGTGATCTTGTAAGCCCACCACTAGCAAGAGGATGGAGGTCAACCTTGGCCCACCACCAATAAAAATTACGTTGAATTCTCATATTTGAAATTTAAATATTTCAAACTATCTCAGATAGAAAAATAAACAAAACAAAAGTTGAAGATCTCAAAAAGTTATGTGACTTTGTAATTGACAACTTTTTCATTTAAAATCATCCATCCAAGAAACAATCGCATGAATTTTCTCATGTCTTAAATTCAAATTCTTCAAACGACCTCAAATGGAGAAATGACCAAAACTAAAGTTGTTGATCTCATAAAGTTATAAAACTTCATAGTTGACAACATTTTTATTTAATCTTGTTAAGGGTCTCAAATATTCATTTTAAAACCAGATTAATATAAAATAGGGAGGACATATATCCCATATGGATACAAGTGTCTTGTAGGTAAAGCGGTTAGGGGACAATCGTGTAAAGCCTAAGATCATACTCCCTCTATCCCTTATTACCGTTGTAGAAAATATAGCAGACATTAAGGTTAAGAATAAAAGACCTGCTAACCCTATACACAATCATACCACACTGTTTATTTGAGGTGACTATACACGTTCTCTAGTATCACATCCCACTCAGTATCCATTACTTTTTGCATAAAAAAAGATCAAGTACACTAACTTTTCACTTTTCTATATGTACTCTCACTCAATGTCTGTATACTGGCCGACAGAGAACTGACGGATAGACAGGAGCTATACTTTGGCACAGATCAGTCATATCGCTAAAACGATATCTATTTGGATACTTTTTTTTTAACGTTCGGACGACTTGTATTCTGGGGACGAAGGGAGTAGGTTTAAGCTTCGGAGGCCGTAGAACGTGTGTTTTTCGTGTAAAAAATTGTGTAGTGTGACTTGTGACTTAGGTCTCTCTCATAGTACTCTCTTTTTTTTTGGCTATTTTCATCTCTTTTTAACCTCATCACTTACCAAAGCGGTAGTAATGAGGGGCTAACTGGTAGTGATGTCCTGATCTAAAGTAGTGTTATATAGCCTACTCAGCAAAACACTAAACAAAATACTAAACCCATGCACTTTAACGGGTCCACTCCTCCCCCTTGGCCCCTTCAGTCGTGGATTGGGCTTGCTAGCATTAGGGGGCTTGCTAGCATGTGGGCTCCTTCTTGGGCTGTTCCTAGGCTCCTTCGCCTACACAGGCTGCCGCAACACCAATTACCCAAGACGATGTAGAGGCTAAGCTGGTCAAGTGGCGGGGCCAGGCTGTGGCCATGCAGCCGTACAGCGCGGGCTCGCGGGAAACGCAAGAATGGAGGAGGTGTTTGAGAGAGGGCCAGGAGGGTGGCTCGCGCTCTCCGGCCGCAACCTACCATGTTTGATCTTTGATGCACCTGGTCCTATCTCGGAGTCTGTGCTGCACGAGATCCAAAACACCCTGGGCCAGGCTCTGGAGATACGATATGGGGGAGCGGTTTTTCAAAGTCTGGCTCGCTGGATGGCGACAGAGTGACCGGGCCCAGTGTTCAGACGTTTGTGTACAGGCAAACCAAACACGTTCTCGACTTGGCTTGTCTCTGCTCGTACAAGCAACTAAACACGGTCACATGTACCATTCGGTGGCCAGCCGGCCAGGCCTGCGGGATGCAGGGTACCAAACACCCCCCGAGTGTTTCTAGCGGGCCTGGCTGGGTGGGTGCGTGTGTTTCTCTGTTAATTACTTCATTAAGATATAATTAGTATTTATTAAGTGATATTAGTATATTTTAAAGAAGATTAAGATATATTAAGATAAACAAGAGCTATTAGAGTGTAATTATGTAACATAACTATTATTTTGATGTTTATTTAATGATTTTTATCTTATGCAACATTTGTTCACGTGAGCAACTAAACAACATCTCTTCCGTAGACACAACCAATCAAACAAAGGGTAGTCGCATGGCAAGCCTGGTTCCCTGGTACGAGCCAAGCTCCCGAGAAACACGAACCAAACAGGCCCTAAGTGCCCGTGTGTGTGAGTGCGTCGATCTAAAAGCCAACAGATGAATTTCGGTTACAAGCCAGCAGATGAATTTCGGTTAGTCTCACAACTGTGATAATGGCCTGCATTGATACAAACGCAGTCTTGATCTGTACACGAACAAGCATAATTTTGCTGATGAAAACTACTTCTGCAAGTTCAAAAATAGACTAGTGAACCAGACCAAAGCCAGTAACCTAGGTCCGTGAGAACACGTAAGAAAGAAACCATTGCAACATGTGTTTATGTTACAATAAAGGCCTAGAGCTTGTTTCTCTACACATGTTTTTATATTGCTTCCAAAAGCAGCAGACAGCAGGGTAGAAGATGGCACGCATCATGATTTAAGATCTCATACAATAGGCGACAAGGACAAAAGAGTACAATAGTGGAAAATATATATTGCTAGAATGGCTACCACATAGTATGACTGCAAAACAAAGTAATAAGTAAACATGGTTCATATATAGAGGAAAAATGCCAGCCCACACGACGACGGTACAAGCCATGGAGCTCACCAACATTTTCAAGTATCAAAGAGAAAAGATCATAGTGAATGAGGAAAACCTTGCAATGTCTATCACACTCTTTTCTGTATGTCTACTTCGGATGTACGGTACGTTAGCACCCAGGCCAGTAGCCAGCTGCTGACGGATTCATCATCCACCTGACCATGATCACAGTTTTCTACCAGCACTTGATCACCACCCTAACGCTAGTTTCCTAGACCGGAGGATTCCCAGCCATCTAATTTTCTGCTACATACTGCAGCAGCATTCTGTATGGCTACGTACATTGGCAATCACATTGGCATTACCTTGTATAGCCATCCCAGACAGTGCCTTAGGGGCATCCTACATCACTCCTAGTTCTTGGCAATCACATTGACATTATGACCATCAAGCCCAGGCAACACCACCACCACCAATCTAGCACACATCAAGAGGAACTGTCATTTGATGTTGAAAGTGTGGCAGAACAGGAATGTCATCACCATAATGGCATTGGCCTCACCGATCACATTGTTCCCTAGTGCAAAATCTTTTGTAACAATTAGCAAGTGCATTCCCAGAGATAGGCATATGATGGTTCCCTCCTCCTATCACACCCTGGTTCTACCAGCTGACCAAAAAGTTAAAAAATCATCCATGGGATCTAAATAGGCCTAGAACTTTTAGTCATTTTAGACATCTGTATATTTGGAGCCTACGAAAGCTAAAGTGATCTAAAGTTTAGTGGCTAAACTTTAGAGCATAGGATCCAAACTTATCTAGATGATGGTAATTTGACTTTTCCTAAAAGAAAACGTGGAAATTGAAGTTTAATGATATCTAAAGGAGTTCATTCATCTTTTCGATAAAGACAACATTATCATTTCTCCAGTACAAATTTGAGGCCAAGTATTGGCTTAAATTTTGCAAATCATGAAAGCCTGCATTCTTCAATATGTATGAGTATATTAGTAGAGCAAGTACGCTAGTTAGCTTATAGCCAAGCAAATATTGATGTGGAGAAGATAAGAGATATAAGAGTTTGGATCTCATGCAAGCAACAAGATGGACATGAATGCATATGCAATGGTGAGACCATGTTAAGTGGATGTGAGGATGATTAGAAGAAAGAAGGTAGGGTTGTTAGATTTAGTCTCACGTCGGTAATTGATGGTGGGGACCACAACATATAAGACAGGGGCAGCCCTCACTTATCAGATTAGTCTTTTAGGTTGAGTAAGGCCTAAGGCATAGGTATGTTATGGGCTTTGTTGGACCTGGGGCCGAAGGGCGCCGGCTCAAGCTGGGTCGAATTCCGTTGTGTACTCTAACAAGTGACATTGGAACAGATGATCGAAAAAATCTAAAAATCTTAGGGGTCATGGATTGTGTGTGATATGGAGCGTTGAACTCAGGGCCTATAAAAACATCTTCCGGAGATCACATAGTGTAGTGTGATGGAAGAGTTAGGTCCGATGTGTGACGGGAGAGATTGTTATATTTAGTCCCCACATTGGTAATTGATGGTGGGGGAGCACAACATATAAGGTGGGGGCAACCCTCACCTATCAGACTAGTCTTTTAGGTTGAGTTAGACCTAAGACCTGAATGTGTTGTAGGCTCCGTTGGACCTGGGCCTCACTCTGACAAGGATATAGATAAAAATAATAATAATAAATCTTATAGGCAAAAAGGGACCACAGCTATACTCCATCCATTATAAAATAGAGGTTATTCTTGCTTATCGCTTATTGTTGGCACAAATTATGACCATCTTTTACATAGCTAAAATGTTGCCACCAATCCAAGGATCAAGGATAAACAAACACATCATGAACATAATATATCAAATAACTAGTTCCACATGTCCATGAGTGTTTGAGTGCAGGAATGAACAAATAGAGCAAAGGAGAGCCATATGGGACCACCATGCTCTCTCCTCTCGGACATGATCCAAGAAAGACACTCTAGAGTGGAATCCATCCATTGGATCATTCTGTGTTTCCTCTCAACGGCTCACAAGCGAAGCACATGGATCCATGGGCCCACACCAAGGAGATAAACGTGACAAACACCACAGAACCAACAACCAACACTTATGACGAGTGGGACCAGCACCGGGGAGGAGAGGAGGGCCAGAACCCCCAAGGGGGGATTCGGCCGAATGCCCTTTGGGCCCAAACAGGCCCCACTCAGCCCCTGACTAGTGGGCCCTCATCCTAGGAGGCAAGGGAGGGCCCACTGACCATAGGGGGATTCGGCCGAATGCCTGCTAAGTCGTTTGGGATCCCTCCAACCGCCATAGCTTCTCCCCACGTGTTTGATCACAACCATCCATGACTTGGTCGGTTCCAAGGTCGGTTGGATCCAAGGGTGGAGAATGGAAGGCCCTGGATCGCTGACGTGGCGCCAGAGTAGCCCCTACTCCACCTCCTACTATAAATAGAGGGTCACACCCCCTCTCTAATCATGAAGAAGAAGCCTACAAGTTCTATTCCTTAGATTGTTCTAGGAGTTAGTCTAGAGTGGGAGTTAGAGTTGAGTCGAGCTGTGCTCGGGATTTCCGGAGTCGTCTTCTGGAGAGTCTGGTATAACTCTTGTATCTTTCCTTCTTTGTAAGACTTTATCTTATTCAATATATATCTTTCTCTTTACTTTACTTAGTATTTACTTTGAGCATTTCTATACTAGATATAGTCTTGCTATATGCTTTTGCTCTTTAATAGTCTTCACACCCATAGTCTGTGATCCTTGTGACATTTCCCGTATGCGATTATTGCCTGTTATAGGGTGCTTTGAGTATTTGATCGTAGTTAAAGTAGTAAGTTGTGTGTAAGCGTGGTGCTTATACATCATCTTATCCTTGGTTATCGCTTGCTACACGGATTGTTTGTGGTAGCTAGCAAGAGGTGACAGTATTTACTCTATTTTTCTATTCATCAATCTTATGTTTTACTTTTTATTTCTATAGATCATGAGATATATATATGATGCTCATGTAGTACACTCTATGATATATTTTGTTCCTTTACAATATATATCTATGAGAGGTTTCATGTTCTATTAAAGTAGCATTGGCATGTTGTTTATTTTAATTATCTCTATTAAATTTCTCTTTATTCTAATTAATTATGTTTTACTTTATGTTTCAGTGTAATGTTCACGTAATATATATGTGATGTTGTCTAATATGTTTTTTTTGGATCTTTACATAATATAAATGAGATGTTTCACAATCATATTTGAATATATCTGTGAGATGTTAGTTTTCCACTATGGTCTCTTTAATCATTTACTAATTTATTATATATTTAAGTCAGTTTTATTTATTTCTATATATTCATAAAATTTGTTATTTATTTCTATTCTCCTTTTTCTACTATATTTTCTCTTTTTCATGTTTTTTTTTTTAATTTTTGTATTTTCATGGTGTACGTGTGATGTTTGCATAGTATACATATGGTGCTATAGTGTACTCCATCTATTCCAAATTATAAGACATTTTAATTATTTTTGATACGTTGTATTTACTATGCACATGGATATACACTATGTCTACACATAGTGATAGCAATGAATCTTATAAATCAGATGTTCACATAATATGCATATGATGTTCACGCAATATACCTAGGATGTTCTATGATATATTTGGTGATGTTCTATAATACTGTCGATGTTCAGATTGTATAAATGGGATCTTCTACAATTATCTTTTGTCATACAAGTGATGTTCTATGATGTGTTTTCAGATATTTAATTATTATTTTCTTTTCTATCAAAATTGTACTTGTTAGATGTTCCATATGTATTTATTAATTGTTCATGTATTATTCATATGATGTGATATGTTCTATACCAATTTAGACCGTTCACATAATATTATGTGTTGTTTTTTAACTTTGTCTACATTTTTAGTTTTCTTGTTTCATATCTACTTTAATTAAGTACTTTTTTATTTTCAGTTTTTTATTTTAAAGTTTTCTATGTTTTATAAGATATATTTGATGTTCACTTAGTATATATGTGATGTTCATATAGTATACATATAATATTCTATGATTTATTTTATACTATTTATATAAAAACATGTTCTATCTTTATGAGATAAATGTAAGTTAATTAAATTATATATCAAATAGTTATATAGGGTCTTGTTTTAAAGATTTTATTGCAGAGAATATGATGGTGTAATTATACTATTATTTAGATATATAGTTTATTAATTATGGTTTTTTAAATCAGCATGCATAATTTTAGCGTGCTTCTTCGTGTAGCAGGACAACGAAATCCAGTCATTAGCATAAAGCACAAAGCATAAGTCACGTGAGAAAGCACATGTCCGGCATCTTTGCTTCTACTATTTTTTAATATAGCAAACCTTTTCTTTTCATGTGATAACTTATACAAGCATGAGCCGTAGATTCCTCTGAGGTGGAGTATTTTTTGTTGATTATATTTTTATTATTTCTTTTTTCTAAAGGAAGAAATGGTGTTGTTTTTCATTTTCTTTTTCTCGTGAAAGAGGGTGAGCAGGAAAGCTCGAGAGCTGAGTGGGAAAGCAAGGCTGAAAGCCTGGGCCCGGGACCAATAACGTGGGAATCCAGCAGGTCGGGACGAGTAAACAAAAGCGAGCGTGTAAAGATGTCGGCCCACGAAAAGCTGCAAGAGCAGACCGCGCGCCTAAGAAGCCTAGCTGGGCCGGAAGCATGCACAGACGAGGGAAGTATGCTGGGCGGAAACACAAGCTGGGCCAGAAACATGGAAGCCCGCGCGCCTCAAATAAAATACTCGGCTGGTCGGCGGGCGACTGCCAGCCACCCTGGTCGGACCTTAATCGCTCCCGAGAAAATGTGATGCTGATAAGCTAGGTGTCAAGAATTGAAGATGAGGAGAAAAAGCCCAGGCCCGATGATATGTTGTTAGTCTGAAAAACAGCACAGGATGATACGTAAGCATATATTACATGTGCTGATAGATACTTATATCTATCTATGTATCTATTTTTTATACCTAATAATAAAAAGACAAAAATTTCAGCTAATATTTTTTGTCCATTCGTTTTTTTATCTGACAATAGAGAGTTTCTTCCATCTAGACTTATATCTATATCTATATCTATATCATATCTATACCTTTATATGTATTTCTATATCTATATTTATATCTATATAAATAACAAAAAAAAGAGGGGCAAACATTTTCGCTATTTTTTGTCTATCTATTTTTTTGATTCGTCTTCCTCTAACTATCAGATAATGAGGAGTTTTTTCTATCCAGATTTATAATATAATATAATATAATATAATATAATCTATATCTATATCTATTAATAATAAAGAGTCAAAATACCAACATCCCCAGTCTCCCGCATCTAGTGGCGAATCTAGGATTTTGCCTAAGGGTATGCCCGGAGAAAAAATTTCATGTACAATTTGATAAATCTATTTAATTAATTTAGTAATAAGTGTAAAATTGATAACATAATTCGATATATATGCACTAAGTAACATAATAGTTCAAAAGCCATATCGATGATTAAAATATATACATAAAAAAGAACTAAGACTTACAATGCTATTTTTGTGACTATTTTATTTGACGCTTCCGAAGGGACATAAATGTCTCGATTATAACATCTTCATCTATGTCAAAGAATATATCCCGCTCAATAAAAGTGACTAGACAATCATCCAAAAGACTATCCGCCATCTTATTTTTTAACCTTGTTTTCACTAAAATCATTGCAGAAAATACCCTTTCAACACTTGCTGTAGCCACGGGTAGAAGCAATATCAATTGGAGGAGCTCATAAACCATATCATACACTTTGTGTCTCTTTGTTTCAACAAGCTTAACTGAGAGATCAATAATATTATCTAGACCTTTGAAGCTGTCATCTTGTCTCATGTCATCAATATAATTATGTAGTTGTAATTCAAGTTTGAGCAAATTATTATTTGAGAATTTCTTTGGGTAGAACTCAGCTAGTCTACATAGCTTATGTGCATAAAAAGAAGCAAATGAATTAGAAGGACTAAAGGCTGACATACAAGACAACAACTCCATATTAATCTCGTCAAACCGATTATCAAGTTCTTGACTTATTTGATCAATGACGCCAATATATACTTCTCTTCTGAAGCGGTCATCATTGGTTTGCTTCCGGGCACGAGCTTACCTTGCTGATTTTCCATAAGGAACATAATCACATCAACACCATGTTTATTGCAAAATGAAGTGACCTTCTTAAGAAAATTAATCCAATCATCAGACCTTAATTCTTGCATTCTTTTCTTTGCCACATTAACAAGTGATATGGCATTAAGAATATCTTGATCCCCTCTTTGCAAACACTCAGATAACTCATTTGTATATCCAAGAATAATATACATCAAGTGTGCAAAGAAAACAAACTCAAAGGTCTCAAATGCTCCAGTCACAAAATGTATTTTGGTCCAATCATCCTTATATGAAGGATCATCCCCAAGCTCAACCAATACATCATGGATTGATTCGTACATAGTAATGATGTTGCATACTGTTTTGTAATGAGATCCCCATCGAGTATCTCCAGGCCTAGGCAAACCCATCTCTTGATGTAATCCAGTTCCAGATTCAATTTCACCACAATCAAGTGCTTTTTTGACATTCTCAAGCCTAGCACTTCTAAGCATGTCATGACGCTTACAAGAAACTCCAACAATATTCAACAAGATAGATATTTGATCAAAAAAACTCTTGCAATCAGTATTTTCCTTGGCAACAGCAACAAGAACCAATTGGAGTTGATGAGCAAAACAATGAATATAATAAGCAGAAGGTGATTCTTGCATGATCAGTGTTTTCAACCCTTTAATATCCCCTTTCATGTTGCTAGCCCCATCATATCCTTGACCACGAATTTGAGTCATACTTAAGCCATGACTAACAAGTAAAGCTTCAATTGCATTCTTAAGTGATAAAGAGGTAGTATCATCTACATGAACAACTCCAATAAAATGTTCACATGGCCTTCCCAATTTATCAACATAACACAAACAAAGAGCTAGTTGTTCTTTATGTGATATATCACTAGACTCATCAGCTAAAATTGTATAGGGCTCATCACCAAGTTCTTCAATTATTTTCTTTCTAGTTTCTATGGCACAACAATGAATAATTTGCTTTTGAATATCCAGGCTAGTTAAGGTACAGTTACCTGGAGCATTGTTCAAAACATACTTATTCACTTCTTCACTATTTCCAGCAAGAAATTTCAGAAGTTCAATGAAGTTTCCTCTGTTGCTAGATTCTTCACGTTCATCATGTCCACGAAATGCCAACCCTTGATGCAAAAGAAACTTGATACACCTAAGTGAATAAGTCAACCTTTTCTTATAAAGACGAAGATTCTCGTCACTCCACTTCTCAATATTATAATCAATTCCTACCTTGAGATTTTTAAATCCAATGTATCTCTCCTGAGCTGCAGCATGTGCCTTAGAACCCATATGTTTAAGAAGTGATTTCTCTCCTATATTCCAATTCTTACAACCATCAACAGTAAATGTATATGACCCAATACCCTTCTTGAACAAGTAGCATATAAAGCAAAACACAGTATCCTTCTTAATACTATACTCAAGCCAATTATGATTATACATCCAACAATAATTGAATCCCCAATCTTTGCCTGAAATCTTTTTTCTCGAAAAATCATGTGCAAAAGGTTTGAATGGACCATTAATAACATATGCTCTTCGAATTGCATCTTGATCATTAACATTATAACTTAGAATAGGACGTCTTTCACCTGGATCATGTGGAAGACTATTGATGTCATAAACTGATGGCAGTGAAGACGGTTGTGGCGGTGGCGATGGTGCTGGCATAGGATTCATAATTTGCTCAACTAATCTCTCATCAGCATGCTCTTCAACCACAGGTTCAATTAGATCAGGGAAACGATTAGAAGTATCAACAACTGTCTTCTTCTTTTTTGCTTCGTGCTTCTGAAAAAGAGATGCAATGTCCCCATCTCTCTTCATAACTACATAAATATTACAAGAACAAAATACCAAATAATTAAAGTACACATGATTTTTTTAAAATACAAACAATAAAGATTTGATCTAATAACCCGATGAACTGACGAGGATGATAGATGACTAGTCCAAGGCCGACGTCCGACGACGCCTGACGGCATGAGCCTGATCGGCTGATCACCGACGTCCGACGATCTATTGATCTAATGAATCGTCGACTCGTGGAGGACAGCTACGGGCTACGGCGATGCCTGTCTCTGTCTGCTGCCTCGATCCGTAAATTTCGTATTGACATTGGCGGCGTTGTCTTGTATTCGATCTGTACTCATATCCTGTCTCTGTATGGGCCTCACTCTCCCTCGCGGGCCAGGATCAGGCTTCAGGCCGCATGGGCCTCACGCTCGCAGCTCGCTAGTAGTCCAGGCTTGGCTCTCAGGTACGTATGCACCAGGTAAGTGTTTTTTTTTTGATAAATACGGTATATATACTTGCTTGGTCGCCGGAATTGCAGGGTATGCCGGGCCCGCATCGCGTAGCTATTATAGAAGGTGTGGCTATTTGAAGAATACAATATACAGTACGACATCAAATAGAATATTATGTTCAAGTTCTAATAGGAATACATAAGAAAACGATTTAAAAAATAAAATAAAATAAAATACTCTCGAGCGGACATGATTCGCAAACCGGAAACAGAAAGGAAAAAAAAGGAAACTTCAGTATGTATACCAAATTAAGTGGAAAAAACAAAGAAAAAGGAATCTCAAACGGACAAGATCAGAAAATGGAATTAAAAAAACGTATGCCCCTAAAATAATAGAAACCTCTCGGTACGTATCCATAATCCAGTGTATTATAGGAAATTAAAATAAAACATGTTAAAATATACGATTCGTTCTTTTATATATATACTAGCAAATATGTCCGTGCGTTACAACGGGAGAAAAAAAATTGAACATTTCTAAGCACCGCACACCTGTGATCCCTCGGCTCCCCTTAGAAGTTTTCGAGGACACCACCTCCGTGCCTATGATGTGCGCCGCCACCGTGTGTCCTAATCTGAGCATGAATGGTGAGGATGGTTGGCACCCCATCAAATCTTTGCCTTAGTATTTCTCTCCTCCACTCAGGGGCGGACCCACAGGGTATGCAAGGTGTGCGACCGCATACCCTGTGGGGTAGCAAAATACTCATTATACACTGAATTTTTACTGTAAAATAAAAATTATTTACACTTTTGTGCACAAGTGATCACATATTGTGTTGGTTAGTTGCTTAAAAGCTGTTGGAAGAGGTTGTTGGTTCAATTCTTGTGTTTGTCACTATTTTTTTTATTTTTCTACTCTTTTAAGTTTTTGTGCCACATACCCTGTGTTAAATTTCTAGGTCCGCCACTGCCTCCACTTCCAGCGTGCCTGCGCATACGAAGCCACCAACGAGCCATGCCCTCACGCGCAGGGAGGAGCCACGAAGTGCCCACTTCCGCGACTCGATGATGCCTCGTTGTCACGGTCCGTGCTCACGACTCATCACCACCGCGTCGTTGCTGCCCCACGCCTCCGCTCGTGACTCCATGGTACCTCGCCGTCGTGGCCCGTGCCATCCTCTCGTCGCCATCGCGTCACCGTCGCAGCCCACACTCATGATTTGATGTCGCCTCGCCGTTGCTATCCCGTGTCCCCACTCGTGACTTCACGACGCCTCATTGTCGCGGCACGTGCTCGCAACTCGACGTTGGCTCAATGGGGGTTGTGATAATTTGGGTGTGAAATTGGTTGTTTATAGGACGATGATGGATCATGATGATGTGTATTCCATATTTGTTTTTGTGTTCCACAAAGTACGGATAGGAGACGATAGTCTCTTTATTATTATATAATATAATAAATAATAATAATAAATAAATAAATAAATAAATAAATAGGTATAGATATTTATAGATTAAGACTATCCGTTCGTATCAATCAAAACTTCAGCTTTACCTAATGCAAAGCAAAGACCTTCTTTGTGATTGGCTTAAAACAAAACCAAGGAAAGACCAAAATTTAATTTCTTAGATCAACCCCATCCAGGTAAGTACGGAGCAACCCTTGTTAATTTTATTGGGAGCCCTCCCGTCTGGCTCTCCTCAGGCAGGCAAGATGGTACTAACTGAGTGCCTAACTTGCATGCACTTGCGCACTTTGAGTCTGAACTGTGCAATTTTTCGTGGGCTGATTTGTTAGTGGACCTGTCCGTTTTCATTGGAGTGGGCCGAATAGCAAGTGTTGGGCCAAATTCAACCACAAGCCTGGGTAGCAGTTTGGCCCTGCCTAATACATGCGTGTGCAACACAGAGTTCAATTTAATTCGGACACCAGGAAACGTGTAGGATCATGCCTCTGGAATCTATAGAATTAATTAAAGTAGGCCAGACGAAAATTAGTCCAGTGAAAGGATCAAGATGCCCAAGAGGGGGGTGAATTGGGCTCTTTTTAATTTCTAAACAAGAATTAAACCTATAAAGAGCCAATTAACCCCCTAGTGCCTACCGCTTGTGTGTCCTAGCTAGAAAGCGGTAACAAGTCAATAGAAAGCGAAAACTTCCTACACAATTCTAGTATGAATTGAAAGACAAGTACGGAAAGTAATGCAGTAAGAAAAAGCTAGGGAAAGAGATGCTTGACACGACGATGTTTTGCCGAGGTATCGAGGAGTCGACACTCCCCCCTAGTCCTCGTTGGAGCACCTCGCAAGGTATAGCTCCCCCTCAATCCCGCGCAAGGGATGAGTGCTCTCTACGGGCTGATTCTTCGTCACTCCGGCTCGGTGAATCGCCCACAACCGATCACAACGTCGATGGAGAAGGGCCGCCGACAATCCTCCGGCGATCACCTTCCTCCAAGCACCACCGGACTGTCTAGGTGATGTCGATCACCAAGAGTAACAAGCTTCGATCTTCGCTTGACTCACTCAAACTTCACAACTAGAGGATGCACACTTGAACTCTTAGATGAACTAGAGGAGAGGATGCATGAATTCGCGAATCACTCTCTCACTCTAGGGCTCTTGCTCTCTTCCCAACCTTCTCAACAAACTCAGCAACTCAAATGAGCAAAAGCAAGGTGGGAGAGAAGTGTGAGGAGCTATAAATAGCCCCTCAGAAAACTAGCTCGGGCTGGCAACTTAAGTTGGCGACGGACGCTCCGTCGCATGCCCCAACAGCTAGTTATACACAAAGTTTGGGCGACGGACGCTCCGACGCCCTGCCCAATGGCTATCTCTGACACGATTTCCTAGCGACGGATGCTCCGTCACAGGGGTGACGGACGCTCATCCCAGCGTCCGACACTACACTCTGGCTCGGGTTGAAAAACACCCTCACTGGAAGGTCGACGGACGCTCTCCAAGCGTCCGACGCCTGACCGACGGACAGCGTCCGACGCCTCCGTCAGGAGCGTCCGTCACCCAGAAAACAGGCCTCTCAACTTCGTTTTTCGTCGCGATGAATATGAAAGTTGTTCTAGGCTATCTTACGGTCATCATAGGCTTGCTTAGAGCTAAGGAAGACAAGTGTGCACCACACCTAGTTCATGAAGCTTTCCTAAGTCAAGCTACTAATCTCAACCCCTCTTAATAGTACGGTCAAAGATCAAATAGAAGCCCTATCTATTTGTAAGTGCCCTTCATCACCTTATGAGACTTAGCCTATCATTCTAGGGTCTTCATCATGTCTCTTTGAAATTTGAAACGATATCCATCTTGGGGGCTAGGTGATGACCATTAATGCTCATTCGTGTTGATCACTATGGCTAAGCTACACATAGCCTCTGCAAAACACACGTTAGCCACAATAATCGCTAATTGTCGTTAATCACCGAAAGCAACTAGGGTCATGATTCTTCATCCAGACCAAAGGATATTTTTTTTAACATAGCAATAGAAATATTTATTTATTATAAGTAAGAGTCAACATTTAAAAGACCCATAATGTTTTATATTTTTTTATATCTAGTATAGTTACTTTATCACTCATGAGGAAAGAAAAAAAAAAGACATAAAAAGAATACTAAAGTCACGAACATCACCATCCATCATGAGAGGGCGGCACTTTCCTAAGACCCAACGCATGAAACGTGTGGGGAAAGGAAATAAAAAAAACAAAGAGGTCGAACAACAAACAGAAACGGAATCCAAAACAAAAGAGTCGTACTATAAATATAAGAGTTATAGACAAATAAATATAGACATTTATACGTAGGACAGTATATATAAGTTAAATAGAGATAGTTCTACATTCACAAAGTTAGTTAGAGGGAGACGGATCTAAAAAGAATGGATGGACGAAAAAAAGAGCTATAAATTTTGCCTCTTTATTAATACTAGCAAATATATCCGTGCGTTGCAACGGGAACGTTTTACATGTAACTTAGATCACTTGTGCCTACAAAATTTATACGTCATGTGCTTGAATTCATTTTAGAGTCATGTGCTTGAATTCATTTTAGAATCATACTTTGTACTATGTCTGGTTGCGTACTACCATAACTTTTATGGTCAAACACATTGTAATTCATTTTATTTTGGAATGCTACTCTTGTACTATGTTTGAACATTTCACTCTAACTCCTCGGCACTGGAGTAATTTGGTTCGTCAGATCCCTATTGATGGTTGTTAGCAATGTTGAAAAGAAATATCCTCCCTTAATATTAAAAAAAGAAAGCAAGTAAGTTTAATATTAAAAAAAGAAAGAAAGTAAGTGCATTCATACATTGCAATGAAATCATTCTACTTTTTCTATAATTTGTACCTAAAAACGCCATGGATTGATCAAATTGCACCAAAGTACTTTCTTCCTTAGAAAAAGAATATATTTCAATGTGTATTTGTTGCATTGTTGCCATGTTTAGTACGTTCTAGTTTTTAGGTAGAAATCAAATTTATTGCTTATTAAATCCCCTAATAAACTGATTTCTAAATTTTGATACAGATTTAATCACCTCACATGATAGTCGGTTCGTAATTTTTTATATATATTGAATTATATATGCAATCTAGCCTGATGAGATGTTGTTTTTTTCTATCTTTAGGAGTGAAGATAATTCGATTGGTATTTTCAAATCTATTGAATCCTTTTAGCGTAAAGAACTCTAGTGCTTAAATATATTTTTATTGGGGTACAGTATCAAATTAAGATAAGAATAGGGTACAAACCATAAGGGTATTAGCAGTGTTAAATAAAAAAATGGTGAGTCATCATTGTAGCTAGTATGGTGTGGTGGTAAGCCTCTAGCTTTTGAAAGGTTGAAGGTCATGGTTCGAATCCCACTTCTTGTGCCAGAATTCTTTTGGTTTTTTCCCACCTCTGCTCAGACCGTTTGTTGCATGGGCTGCGGGTGGGCCAGGAACTGGTGAAGGAGTGGGCCGTTGGTGCGTTAATCAGGCCGAGCACACAAAGAGAGTGGGCCAGAGGAGAAGAATCGGACCAGCAAGATTTGTGGCCGAGCACATAAAGAGAGTGGACCGGAGGAGTGAGTGGGGTAGACACTTGGGCCTAGATTGTCTGGACGAAAAAAAAGACCAGAAATTTTGGCTCTTTATTAATTATTAATAGGTATAGATTTGGTAGAGATTATCTTTTTCTATTGAGATGGATTTAGATTAAAAATACCTAGGAGCATATATAACGTTTTGGTTTTATGACTGCCATCATGCATATTTGGAAACAATTTTTTAGAATATATTTATCTATTCTCATTAGTTACATGGGATTCATCTATTATATTATATATCTTTTATCTCCCGTTGCAACGCATGGACACATTTGCTAGTATAATATAATACTCAATCCATCCCAAATTATAAGTCGTTTGACTTTTTTTACTTAAAGTTTGACCACTCGTCTTATTCAAAAAATTTTATATAAAAATAGACAAATTTAAGTTATTTTGAAGAACTTTTATTAATAAAGCAAGCCACAACAAAAGATTTAATATTTGACACAAATTTTTGCATAAGACGAATGGTCAAACTTGGAGCCCCAAAAGTCAAACGACTTATAATTTGGGATGCAGTAATATAATATAATATAATATAATATAATATAATATAATATAATATAATATAATATGCGCTCATACAAGTTTGAATTTTGCTCTTGTCTAGCATGAATAGCCTGCTTCCAAAACATATTGGGTTGAGTATGTGATCCGGACTCAGAAACAATCAATTTTTCATACATATCATATTTTGACATGCCTTGTGATGGAAAATAGTTGATTTCTTTCAAAAATAGTTTTCCAATACGGATCATTTTTCAATATGTCTTGTGATGTAATAGATATAGAACTAAAACTAGGCAACCAACGAAATCAAAATTTATATAATAAAAAAAGAAATATTTGTAAACAAAAAAGAAATAGTTATGGACTTCATGAGAGACTCTCTCCGCTTCATTAAGACGTCCAGAAAAAAATAGGAAAAAAGCAATAGCACATATAGGGAAAAAGAATAGGAATTAAAATAAGAATAGAAATGGACTTTGACTCCTCTTGTTTGTAGGAAAAAAGGAATGACCCATGTTATAGAGAAAAAAGAATAGGAAAAAAATAGCAATAGACTCCATCACAGACTCCTTTGATTCGAAATGCTGGAAAGACCATGTATTAAGTTTAGAAAATAGCAATACAATGAGTTGATAATGAAAAAATTAGATTGAATTTTTTGCTATTTAATATTAAAATATAGAAATATAGAAAAAAAAAAGTGGTGAAAAAATATGCAACACTCATGTTCATTTTTTTTAATTAACGTTCGATTTTTCTATGAATGATACGCGAACTGGAATCAAACCAACCGGATCCATTTGCTCATGCAATCGATGGAATCAAAGAAATAGCCAAGGAACGGTGCCTCCTATACTATACCAATTGTTAGTAGCATTGGAGTGGGGTAGGAGCAATTGGGGAAGGAATTGGAGAATTGTTAGTAGCCTCGATGGATGAGGTTTAGGCCGAATAACGCGCGAGGGGAAACGAGGGTGCATGGCTGGCGAGGAATGATTAGGCAGATTGGTTTAGTTCTTACAATTTCAATGTCCCCGAGCTTACAAGCCCAATAGTTAGATTATGCTCGTTTACTAGGCCGTGGCCAGCTGGACTTGCAGACCCAGGTGCTCACGTCCAATGACGTTACTATTGGGCTTCCGGTTCCGGGCTCCACTTCTCGGCCCATTGGGCTGTTTCATCAACGTGGTCACGAGTGGTACTGGTGCTGACAATCAAACTACCGCAAGCAGCTGCCACGCTTGCAATCACAACAAAACAGCTTAAGAGCCAAGCTGCTGGGAGTAGTGACTAGTGAGTATCGTTCATCGACGGCTGTGGTCGCTCAGGTTCTGCTCCCCACGTCTCCATGGCCGCGGTATTCTGAATGCAGGTGTGAACGCCATGGTAGAAGACGCTGAAGAGCGTCGGGTCTTTATCGCTGCGCTGTACCTGCTTCTTCTTCGCCGCACATCCTTGAGAATAGTGGGTGCACCGATGGTAGGTCCTGCATTGTTTTGCACCGTGCAAAAGAGTTACAGTATTAAGGTGTGAATCTCGTATGTAATGAAAAAGTATTTTCTTAATTTGGTTCAAATACAGAGCTAGATTAGCACAAATAACTTGCACACTACCACATTCCATCTGAACATTTGTGCAATACTAATCCAACTATCTTACCACAAACACTATTATAAATATATATATATACCTGTCACTATCGGTTCACCTGTTATGAAGAAACATTAATGAAGAAGCATTAGAATCGGTAGTGATATTGCCGAAAAATAAATAAATTTGTTTCTAAGGAAATGAATTAATGACCTCAAGCCTCATACATGGAGTTCTTGCCATATCAACTACACAACAACATAAGTATATAACTGATAATATCCTATTGTATATTTGACACTGCAAATGATCTCGTCTGATATTACAACTTTGATGTTAACTTCGTTTCTATCTGAGATTGTTTAATAAGACCGAGGAGTTATGCTGAATATGTGGATATATAAACCACTTCAAATGAAAATATATCTCAACTACAAAGTTTTAGATTTCTTTGAAGTCTATATATTTAGTACAAAGTTAATCTTCACCCAATTTCATATAAAAAAGTTATATAAAACAGTTATGAATTTTATCTTTTAAGTAGCTACAAACAAAGCGATTGTGACTGTACCGCAGTGATGTGTGTTTATGTAATAAAAGCTTTTGGAGATTAGGCGCTTTTTTCAGAGAGAAGTGTTTTTTATTTGCAATGAACTTGCCTTTAATTTCAATAAGAGGCTCTGCATCACTGCATGGGCTATATTATATAGGAGAACTAACAAATGCCTCAGCTGATCAAAATGCTACAGTTTTCAAAAAGGACGGGCACAACGTCGAAATCCGAAAGCAGAAGCAAATGATTTCGAACCACTTTGCAAAACAACAACAAAATAGTTATCAGCAGACATTTGGAGGGATCGTCTGGAAAGAAAAGAAAAACCAACCATGGGTGCTTCTCTCCAAGAATCTCCTTCTGTCCATACATCCTCCATCTGTTTCCATCGTCGGAAGGGTTGTCAAAGCCACCTTCCGTTCTTACTCTCACTTGATGCTTCCGCCTCTTCATCATAGTCCTCCTGCAAAGCACAAAATAAGTTTTAGCACAAGAGAAACGCGAATGACTCGTCGGCTCTGCTAAGGAACAGACTTGTGCACAATAAAATCATTCTGCAAAAATAATCCTGTGACTATGAGGCCAGATTTCACAAATTAAGGGTGCTCACCTTTTGGTGGCCTTTAAAGACCCACAGGGGTTATCACTGAGTGAACTTGAAGTCGGCATCACCGAGGACGATGATGTGAGGCTCTGCTTGTACTGGATGCACTCTGGTTGCTGCGTCGTTGCTACCACTGTACTTTGAATGCAGGTGTGAGCACCATAGTAGATGGCATCGAAGAGCGTTGGGTCCTCGTGGCAACGCTGCACCTGCTTCCTTGCCTTGCATCCTTTGGAGCGGTGTGCGCACCGGTAGTAAGCCCTGCAAATTCACACAGTTTCAGATTAGCCACGGTGTCTTTGTTTTAGTTGCAACCCTTTTCCAAAAAAAGAGAGATATTCTGATTGTGAATTCAGAGATTAGAACAGCATTGCATCACCAATCCAATCCATTTCAAAATTGTTCCAATTTTTCCTATCATCATATATATCTCACAAGTAGAGGCCAATCATTTAGGAATAGAAGAAATGCTCCACTTTTCATTGAGGGCAGCCACAACATTGAAACCCAAAAATGACACGTGCAAATCGATTGGGCTCCAGAAAGTAAGAAATAAAACCAAACCTTGGGTACTTGTATCCAGTAAACACCTTCTGGCCATACTTCCTCCATCTGTGGCCGTCGTCGACAGGGCTTTCGAGGATCGAATTTGTGCTATATATCCAGAGGTAGTGGAGTTCCAACATGCTCGCAAGGATTTCCCAATCCTGTGCTTCCATGGCCATCAGTTTAAGGCGTAGGTAGGAGAGGTGCGGGACGCACGTAGAGTTCACCCACGCCGGCAGTCGAGCCAGGCAAATGCCTTCCATGACAAACTGGCAAAGCTCCCGCGGTGGCTCCCAGGTTTCCCAAGAGCTCACCATGACTTCTTCTTCCATGAACCGGAGCGTCAGGTTCTTGATTCTGCGTAAGCCACGCACAGACTCAAGTAGAGACTTGATGAGCCCTCCGGTATCCAAAAAAACAAATCTGGAGCGTCCTCAGCTCCTTCAATTTGCCCAGCTCTATGGTAAACCATGGGGTCATGACCACTTCTCCCAGCACCAGTTCTTGCAGGGACGTCAGGTTCTCTATCTCGGACCGCCATAGATTATTGGTGCCACGCAGGCTCATCAGCATGCTTAACTCGCCGACACTTTGTGGTAGTTCCTTCAAGTCGGTGTCCCTGACGTCCAATACCAACAGATGCATGAGATTCCCTATTTCAGTTAGGAGCTCAGCAACATGGGTTCCTTTCAGTCCTAGGTACCTTAGCTGACATAGCTTCCCCATGTGCTTGAGGTGACATCCTCCTATGATACCACAGCCTTCCAGCGTTAGCACACGTAGAGTACGGAAGCTCACAAGTTGTGCCATTATGCTAATAGGACATTTAGTGACACTGAGTGACCTCAGTTTAGCCATGCCATCAACAAAGTCATTGTCCTTATCTTGGTTGCTGCCTTCGTGCAAGGCTAGCCGGCGGACACCACTGCTCCATGGAGAAGAGCAATCTCGGTGCTCTCTATCCAATATTTTCACAAAGTTTTCTTCGGTTGCCAAGATGCGGATGAGATCCAACACCATATCATGGACACGGCAACCATCCATGGGGTCATTCTCATCGTTCTTCAATGGTTGGATCATGCTTTTATTTATTAGCTGGGTGAAGTATCTCTCACCAACCTCGAACTGGCATTTTCCATTCTCTTCATTGAGAAAACCTTCGGCTACCCACATCCATATCAAAGTATTCTTCTCGATCCAGTGATCTTCAGGAAATATACTTAGGTGCAACAGGCAAGTCTTTAGGTATGAAGGTAGATCATAGTAACTAAATAATAGTATATTCCTTGTGTTCTGAACTGTTCCATTTTGATCTTTAGACCCAAACCCAATAGAGTCATACACCTCGGACCAATCTTCCACAGGCCTACCAATCAACAAACTAGCTATTGTGATTATAGACAATGGTATGGCGCCACATTTCTTTAAGACTTTTTCAGTTGCCTCATCCAATAGACTATCAGTTGAACCTTTGTATTTGTCACCACTTATTCTCATGAAGAATAGCCTTTTTGAGTTGTCATCAGAAAGTGGTTTCATGACATAAACATCACCAACTTCATTGGCAACTTCAGAAATGCGAGTTGTTGTGATTACTCTACTACCACAATGACTATCCACCAAAGCACATTTAATTAATTCCCATGTTGTTGTATCCCATATGTCATCAATAACAATCAAATACCTATTGGCATGGAAAGAAATGGTGAATGAATTAGCTAAATTATATAGAATATATTGAAAAACTTGGAAACATGCCAGAATTAGAAACCAAAATTGCATAATCGATCATCTAGTAGCTCAATTAAGGCAAACATATCGTATGAGTAAAATTTATCATCTCTATGAGTCAAACATATCCTATGAGTCAAATACCTATTGGCACCTTGTCTTTGTTTCATTGACAGCCAAAAACCCAATAAAATCACTTGCGGCGGTGAACCCTAAAAGAAATTTGAATTTCTCTTGCTCTCTACCCTTGGCGGCCATCCTTGAAGTTAGCTGCCAAAAATAATTTTCTTGGCGGTTTATATGGTTTCCTTGAGGGATTTTAGCCCTTGAGGATATTCTGTTTTGTAGCAGTGAGTTTGCCCATCTTTTGGCTCAGCATCTGAGATAATATTTTATTTCTTTATCTAAAAATTTTGCTTACAGTTTTGCTGGTTTGTGTGGTTCAGTTTGGAATTCAATACAGACAATTCTGACATTTTTTCTGCTCCCAGATTATGTTTGTTCGTTACCATTGATTCTAATGCTTTTTTTATTTGTTTCTATGATTAGAGTGAAGACATATAGAAGGATCTTGAGGATTCAAATTTGGTGCGAATTGGATGCGTACCTCTTGTTGCCAAGATATTCCCGGAGCTCATTGATGAGCTGCCAATCACTCAGTGATACTATGTCGAGTCCCATGTACTTGTGCTTGTCAAGTCCAATTAGAATGTTCCTGAAAGTTTTCTTGATGTTAGATTCTCGACCCACTGGAACAAACGCAGTACACTGAAAGTCCTTTTCTAGTGCGCCAAATACTGCTTTGGCAAGAGTAGTCTTGCCTAATCCACCGAATCCGACAACAGAGACCATCTTGAGCTTTTTATTGATAGCATCATCTCCACTGAACAACCTCTTGATTAGATCATTACTTGTCTCGGTAATGCCAATGAGATTAGTCACCTCCTGATACAATGCAAAGATGCGAGGGTCGACAGTTGGGTGCTGATGAGCAGCAACATCGTCAATCTTGTACCTATCATGTCGTTCCTTCACCTCCTTAACCCGGACCTTGACATCTCTGATTTCATTGGCTATGCTGTGGCAAATCTTTAGCTTGGACAAAGATTTGCAGCATCTCTGGATCAACCCCTTGAAATCATGTTTCTTTTTGGCTCAAGAACATCGACACGAAGCATGAAAGTATCAACGATGTCCTCGATGTCATAGGACAGCTCCCTAACGTCCCTTGCCCAGATCTTGACAAGCTCGTCACGCTGGTCTAGTGGAACATTGGAGACTGTCTTAAGGCTAACTTGCATGCACTCGAACTCAGCCAGAAGGAACCTGATTCCCTCCTTCACACTCTTCTGCAGATTGTACTCCTCCTTAAGAAGCGTACCTAGCTTAGGGAGGAGCCTTGTGATCGCACCTGTGGCGAACTCCATGACAGATAGGCCACTGCTTCCCAAACTCTGTCTCCTCTCTTCTCTGGCACTTATATATATAACAAAACCAGTATTGCTAGTTTGCTACAAGTAATAGCAGCAGACGAGTTGACATAAGAAAATTTCCAAAGTGCTCTGCTCCTCTCTGCCTCCCATTCATCCTCTCCTCCCCGCCCTTGACAGAATGAACCTCATATCATGCTCCCAGGCAAAGGCATCTGTAGAACAATCAGAAGAAGAAAAAAAAAATCAAATAACCCAAAAGAAATTTTGACTTAAAAACATTTAATCTGGTTCTTCAAGAAAACAAATCTATTCCCAAGAAATCCGAAAAACTTTACTTATTTTTTTTCTCGCATACGCAAAAGATTTACGTATCATTTGATATTAAAAAAAAAAGTTTGAACATACAAACAACGCGCTTTTGTCGAGCGCCAAAGGAGGTCAACATAAGACAGCCGTAACTGGACCATCCTAACAAATAAACTCACATTTCAATATTACAGAATTAAAACACAACGAAAACCTACGCAGCGGTGCAATATTTTTTTTCGCGATCAGGCATATAACATGTGTTTCATTAAGCAGAAGAGAGTGGTCAATAGATCTACACATAGTTGATACAAAAGGATTCGCGGGTAATCCTTGGATTACCAACGAATTCCTCCACCAAACGAAAGCAAGAACATGAGGGCTGGGGGACTCAACCCCAACAGCTGAGTCTAAAACAAAAATATCTCAACACCTAAATGCTAGTAGTGGTAGGAGCCATAGACAATAACAACGGCAAGTAGAAATGGATCATTTTGGTGCGCTAACACTATTTTCTCTCCAGTTGCAAGAAATATATACAAACCCAATTAAGATTTGAGGCCACTCCTTGCTCCTTCCAGCCGTGTGCAATGTCTAGCTCCTATGCCTGCTTCCCATCCGCTCCCCTTTGCTCAGCGTACTCCAGGCTCCAGATGCTCCCTTGTTCTGCAACTCGTCTGGAAATGGACCATGGAGACGCAGCGGTGGATCAGGAACCATGAACGGATCGCTTTGAGAGGTCAGGTGATGGGAATTAACGGTGGGACAGCTCAATGCATCGTTAGGACATCCGGCGTTGTGAGTTCAGAAACTTTCACCCAATTTCAGAAACTTAAAAGTGATCCAAGAAACATACACCCAATTGAGAAACATTGAAATCAAATCCACAACAACGTTTGAGTCAATTTACAGAAACTTTACCTGGCCTCCGAGGCTCCGACCCGCCGCGGCTCCGGTTCACGACGACCTCCCGCTCACCGCGTCGAAGTACGGCTTCACAGCGACTCCAACTTTCCAAGGCCGCTCTCGCACCGTGACTTCGCCGCCGTCGTCGTTTCTGTGGGTAGGAGAAGGGTAGGAATCTTTGGGGTCGGATCTTGTTGCAGCTAAGCGCCGAAAGTTGAGTTAGAAGTCACGAGAGGGGACCTCCAGGGGAACGCGGTGGGCTCGAGAAGGTTGACTTGACTACCTTGGGACTTCATTATTATTACTACTAGATCGGTCTTGATAGAGAGTTTTATAAGTTTTATATCTTATTTTTCAGACTGCTATGTCATTTAAAATAAAATAAAACTACGATGAAAAAGTCATTTTTAATAAAGAGTTTTATTACATAGTTTTATAGACATTTAATTTTATGACTTATAGAGAGTTAGTATTTGTGGCAAGAATTTTAACTCAATGAAACTTATTTCTCTCCTTTCTTCTTAAATACGCTGCTCCGTCTTTTAGGTGTTCGTGATGTAAGTCTGACTCAATTTGTAGAAAATAAGTACAATATTTAGATCTCTAAAGAAAATTATTTAAAAACCATATTCAGAGATAAATTTCTATTTTAAAAGCTTATGAAGAATAAAAATATTAATTTATAACTCCATGATAATAAACTTCAGAAGTTGTTATTTTAAATACTGTTATACATTTTTATGTCATATCAATTATTAGTAATTTAAGCTCTACATGGTATAAAAAAATACTACACACGTAACCATGTGATATAATAAATTCAACATGTTCAATGTGGGATGTAAGCTAAGTTTAAACTAAATATGGAAAATAAATAGTACAAGAATTTAAACTTTTTTTGATAATAAAGTAAATCTTGAGGAAAATAAAAAAAATCATGAGTTTCTACTTAACATGCGGAAAATTTTGCAACAAACTGCACTAGAAGTTAAACTACCACGGCTGCACCCACACACTTGGGCAAGTGATTTGCTGAAAGAAGGGGTGTGTTCTGAAGCGGATCGAGGTACCCTTATTATAGGTATGTATGCGTTATGGATGCAGCGGAATAAGCACCGCCATGGTGCTGCTCAGCAACCACTAAGGAAAATATATAGTGCAATGGACTGTCGACTTAGCTTATGATTTGTGGCAACTCACAAAGCCTGAAAGGCGAATGACAGTGGACGTAAGCAAACCGAAGTGGACTACACCACCTGATGGCTGGTTCAAGTGCAACGTTGATGGAGCCTTTTATCCGGAGTTTGGACAGGGTGCAACAGGTGCTGTCATCCGTGATCAGATGGGCGCCTTCAGAGGTGGAAGAGCGAGGTGGCAGCCATATGGCCTTGATGCTCTGACAATGGAGGCAGCCGCTTGTAGGGATGGTGTGTTTTTTGCTGGTGCTTGGGGCATTAGCAGAGTGCAAATTGAAACGGACAGTCAAGAATTAGTGAAACTGTGGGAGATGGAAGAGCTTCAACGTTCACACATTTCTCCAATCATTAGGGAAATTAGAGATCTGAGTACCTCCTTTCTTTCTTTTTCCCTGGTGTATGCTAATAGATCATGTAATCATGTAGCCCATACTCTAGCTAAGCAAGTCTCAGATAGCAACAGGGTGGGTGAGTGGCAATTAGCCCCACCCTGTATAGCTAATCTGTTGGCTAAAGATTGTAATCTTCCTGCTATCTGATCAATCAAGAATCCCAGTCGCAAAAAAAAAAAGAAGAAGCCACAGAAAGACATACAACAAAAGTTTATATATCTCTTAAGATTACACATCACTCTAAAAAAAAAGACATAGTATAAATTATAACTAGAGGTCCCCAATAGAGCCTCCGTGGTGATGCGCACAAGACTCGATAGAAAAACAATAGATAGATCATAGAAAATCTTGCAAAATCAGGAACACCACAACCCTTCACGGCTTTGATGGTGGCTAAGCTTTTATATGCACCATGTTTATGGTCTTGATGGCCTTCCTCAGCCTTCCTCGGTCGATCATATTTGACTGTGACCCTGTAGTAGGAGTTGTTTCGTCTTGCTAGTGTGACGCTGCGGTACCCACATTGGCTTATCATTCTCAATCGGATGGACAGACTTAATTACACCTTGTTCGTTTGACTTATCAACCCGGCTTATCAACCATGATACAATATTTTTGTTTCACAACAAAACAGTCAAAGTCGGCTCATTAATTGCAGAAACGATCAACCCGAAAAAAGTGTAAACCAGTACATGCGCATGGATACCTTTAACGTGTGCTTTGTTATAGTGTGTCCTTCCAAATGGATCGAGTGGATTTACTTAGTTGAATTATGGTATAATAATACTACAAAAAAGATAAAAAGTCCAGTACTCTTTCAAAAAAAAAAGGATGGCAGAACAAAAGCAAGCGTATGTATTAGTAATCAGGCACTGGCAGAGGACATTGAACTCACAGATCAAGCCACACAGTTTCAGATCCCAAACCACTAGCATGACAAAAATTGGCTGTTAAAACTGCACGGTAAGGCAAAACTGACACCACAAAGGCACTCATCCCCACAAGACCACAACAAACGAGAGGAAAAATCACAACTGTATTTTGTGATTTGACGCCCAAATGTTAAACATGCCAGAGGGACTCGGTAATACTCCATGTCGAAAAATTGGTCACAGTTCAAATAATACCGAAAGATGATAAAATGCAGCAGAATCAACTCTTACGAAATTCGGTGACGTGCTTTATCCAGAAAGATGGATTTTATTATCTCAGCAAAATGACTGATGTAATAACTTATTGTGCCATTGTCAGACCTCGAACAATGAAATAAGAACTGAACGTTCAGAACATGGCCAATAGGACCATGGCTCTAATCATGGGCTTAGCCTAAAGGCCCATCACAAGTTACCTTCAGTTAGCCCATTAATGGATATGGGCATTGAGCCTACCTCCACTAGTAGTAGCCTATGCTGATGATACATGCTCTATGTATATGTGTAGATATGTACACACTAATATTTGTATAGTAGCTTGTCTCTTCTCGGTGAAAATAATATAATTGTTTTGTCGACCATTAATTAGGAAACACCATCATAACGTCCTTAACAACATCGGAACTGGAATTTCATAAACAATCATTATATAATTGTCAATCATAACCAGTTAGACTGATATCTGTGTGGATGTTCCTTCGAACCTAAAGGATGGTCCATATCTTTATTTAATTGATAAGAATTGTGCTTCATATATGCTCTAATAACTTAGTTTTGTTTATCAGAAGGATAATCCCAAATTTGACAACGTATGCCTGGATCACGTTCTACCATTAAAATACTTGAAGCTTCACAATTCACTCTCCGAACTTTATGTGTTGTTTGCATTGGTGTCTCCTCTGCTACCTCTGTCTTTTTCATCATCTTCTTGTTGTATAGTAAGCCAATTACTAATTTTATCTTCAAATGTCTCCTCGTAAGAACAAGTAACCCTAACATTTTTCTTGAAAAATGAGTTAGTGTCCTCTTTTTAAGTACCATTTCATAAAAACAATCGTCCCATACTCCAAATTAGAATGGACAAAAATACTCATGAACATCATCTAACTAAAAGTGATTATTTTATAAAGTATCGCTAACCTATCTTGATCAACTTCTCAATATATGGACATTGATTTGGTTTTTGTGGCCTAGCATCCTTTACGCTAGAGTCCTGTCGGATCGGTTGTCGCCTACCAGTTCGACGATCGCGGCGTCCGTGCTGCTCGGCTACTGTCGACGAAATATGCGTCGCAGTCTACCTAGGGGGTACCCCACGGTAGTAGATTGTAGGCGGAGGTGTGGCGACGCCGATCAAGCGTAACACAGAGAGTGTAGACACGACGATTTAGACAAGTTTGAGCCGGCAAATCACCGTAATACCCTACGTCCTGTGTTTTGGTGGCTGGATTGATGTGTATATTAGGTTACAAGACCCGTAGATGCGATCTAGGGGATTGTGTGGAGATTGTTTCGGAGGGGGTCCCTGCTCGCCTTGTATAGTCGGCGAGCAGGGCTACAGTTTCCATATCCTAACAGATTACAATCGGTCCCTTTAGGTAAGAGATCTGAGTCTATCTTCTAGGATCCTTCTTGGTGAGCAAGACTTCTTCGGAGTCCTTGACGAGCACGATGAGCTGGTCGCATACCGCAAGGCCTCATGGGCTGGGCGTCTTCTGGTTGGCAGGCCCAAAAGTTCCCTGGGGATATGCCGAGGTATATATCCCCAACAAGTCCCCAAGCACGTTGCGTCCTTCTAGCGAGTCAGCAGCATAATCCTTGAAGAAGTCCATCTGGTCGTCCTTTGCGTGAGGTCGTCGTTGCGGGACTCCGACTAGGTCAGCTGGTCGGGGTAATGGTCGGAGAAGCCTCCCGACCATGTAGAGCTGGTCGAGAGCGTCGTGGCCTGATGTGCGAGCATGTCACCTTCATTGGATGTTGCAGCTACTTCGTTAGGAGGATGTGGCGTTGAAAGGTCCTAGATGGCTAGAGGGGGGGGGTGAATAGCCTAATAAAAATTCTACAAATCACTAGAGCAAAGGGTTAGATAACATTTAAGCGAAGCTTTTTGCTCTAGCTCTACTTGGGGTGCAAAGCCACCTATCCAAAGCAATTCTAGTTAGCTAAGTGCTTACAATCAATAGCAAGAACCTAAATCACTTAGCCCAAACTAGTAAGAACAACTACTTGAGAAGCTAACTAGCAGGCTAGCTAGACAAGATATGAAAGAATATAAATGCAAGAGAGGAGGTGATTGATATACCAATGCCTTGTGATAGGAGGATGTCAATGTAGAGAGCCAATCACAATGAATACCAATGAATAGCCGGGAGACAAGATGACAATCGATTTTTCTCTCGAGGTTCACTTGGTTGCCACAAAGTTAGTCTCCGTTGTGTCGACTACTCAAATAGTGTTTCAGTGGCTAATTGGCAATTCACAAGCCAAGCCCACTACCCGGGCGCCACAAGAAACCACCCAAATGAGAGTAACTCAAAGACACGAGCAATCCACTAGAGTTACCCTTTGGCGCTCCGCCGAGGTGGGTACAAGCCCTCTCACAATGATGAAGCCGGCCACGAACAATCACCAACACGTGCCGAAGCTTCTCCTTAATCGCCAAGCCGTCTAGGTGTTGGCAAACACCAAGAATAACAAGAAACCACGCGGCGATGACGATGACCAAGTGCCACTAAGATGCAATGCAATGATCAAAGCACTTGGATCACTCAAACTCTCACAAGTATGCAACAAGAGTGAAGAGAGTGAGTTGGGGGCTATCTCAAGCAAGCACAAGTATATCAAATGAATGAGAGGTGCAAGACAACGCCCTAGGAGCCGGCCAGAACACTTATATAGCAACCCAAAACCAACTAGCCGTTTTGCTCCTCTTCCACGCTTTTCTGCAGGCATCCAGATGCTGTTTTCATGGGGGGTCCGGACCATCGCATGTGCATCCGGACCCTCCTCCATTTGAATTCGGCCGTTGGCGCCTCTTTCCTGAGCCGACGCGTCACCTCCGGACGCGTGCAATAGTGGCGTACGGACCCTGTTTCTTCTGCGTTCGGACCCTCCTCCAGAGAGAGTCCAGAGAGCACCCTCTCTCCGGACCCGCATCCGGTGTCCATGGTCCGGACCATGCTTTGCGTCCGGATCAACAGAATAGAGGAGTCCAGTGAGCGCAGGACTCCGGACTCGCGACCGCAGTCAGCGTCCGGACCAATATCAGCGTCCGGACCACCTGTCCAGAGAGGCCGAGCCTTAGGGTTTGCCTCCGGTCGCATCTCTGATGGTCCGGTTGGCCTCTGCACTGCGTCCGGACCTTGCGTCCGGAGCCTCTCTGAGTGGCAAACCGAGCCACCTCTTCTTCTCCATTCTTCCATGTGCTAACACCAAGTGTTCCAACCACTTAAGTCGTGTGTTAGCCTTTTACAAATATAATTCATGGATTTTAGTTCATGATTGTGTCACTTAGGTTTGTTTTATATGGATATGCAATGCAAACCTAGTGGCACATGATAACCGCAATCGACACGAGTTTTCCCTTCTTAATAGTACGACTATCAATCCTAAAGGTGATCACACTCTCTATAGTGTCTTGATCACTAAATAGAAAATGACCCTATAGATATACCTTTGCCTTGAGCCCATTTTTGTTTTTCTCTTTCTTCTTTTCCTTAGTCCATGGAGCACTTGATTCAACATGATCATCCATCTAGCTCCATGTACCAAGGTGAACCACCCTAGCTTGATCATACACTTAGTTCAAGGGTTAGTCCATAGGTTTCATCAATTAACCAAAACCAAACAAGGTCTTTCAGGCGTGCTGAAGAAAAAACTTTTGACTGGTCTGTGCCCCGGTGAAGTGTACCCACTTAAGCTCTGCAAAAAAGACCACAGGGAATAGAAGAGGTTTGTCGAGAAAAAATAAGTGTATTCACCGCGAGGTGAAGTGTACCCACTTAGTCCCGAGCTTGGTAGCAGGTGAAGTATGCACGTGGTGCCAAGCTTTACAACGATGAAGGATGTATTTGTAAGTATGAGTGAAGCATGAGTTTTGCAAAAAAATGACTGTGAATACCCACAGTCCCC